>CM060688.1:28491821-29219500 GCA_030686995.1 Artemisia argyi | reverse complement strand
CTCACGGTCCACGTTTTGATTGTCACGAATGCATCAGCTGTTGAGCTAAAATTGTGCAATCATATATTTGACGGTCTCCTTGATGGTTGTTGTCTGATACGGTTTTCTAGCAGCTTTGTGAAATGAGCTCAACATACAAGTTACTGCGAGTAACTTGTTTTTTTGTTATCTTTACACCTTCAGTTAGAAAAATATGTTACCATGACCCTTTCCCCTGCACATTTAACCTGGTTAGTTCTTTATTGATATTAGAGATTTACTGTTTTCTAGGACATGAATTTGATGCTTTATATGGGTTCCTGCTAGATTTTGGGAATCCCTAGTATCTGTATCATGTCTTGAAGCTGTATAAGCTTTTGTAATTTGTAGACTTCTACTATGAACTCGCCTTTGATATAGAGACCTTGTAACTGTTGCTTGGATTTTTATTTAGCTTGTGAGTTCGTCACTAGTAGCCTTTGAATATTCTTCTGTGAAGATATATTAGTTTTACGTTTATTGTCATTCTTTCTTTGTCTTGCTGTAACTGCCATAGGAGAACTTGGTTTCTTGGTTTTCCGCGCTATGTTTAGAGATCAATTTTCACTTTCTATATGTCAAGTATACCTCAAACTCAATATCAAATAATCTACAATATAGCCCTTGTATATATTCGAGGCATCATCAGCAAAATAAAAACCAGAAGCAAAAAGAAAACTTACAAATTAACATTAGACTCTTCCTTACAGAGACACCCTTCTCACTAAGGGGAAGAGGTTGTACTAAAAAAAGCAAAAGGTTGAGTCGAGATATTTAAACCCGAGAGGTTTGAGGTATGGGCAAAATACCATCAAAGAAATCACCAAAGTACCCTCTAGGCTCATGTACTAGCCTCGAAATTATATCTCTGAGCGTTATCAACCCTTCTAGACTCCCTTCATCATCAACCACATAGATGCGATGAACCTTCATTGAATCAAGTTTCATGATCACATCTTTAAGCGAATCATCTTTTTTGCAAGTAATCATTCCACTCATCGAAGGGGATTCCTTTTTGTTCTCCTCCAAGTAGTTTTTAACCGCTGTTATAAAGTTCTTAGCTGTGATGGATCTGCAGTAAAAAGTCATAACTGTTATAACCTTACCTACTACTGCACCTTTTACAAGGGAAGTCGATGAAGTGTCTATGACCTACCTGTAATCCTTATAAATCTCAGGGGCGATTAGGAGGAATTGAATATCTCGGATGCTTATATTGCCAACTGCCTTGTTACCTCCACTAGCGACTACTGGGAGCCCACCGACACCCTTCTCCTGCATGGTTCTAAAAGCTTGCAAAACCGGTTCATCCTCGTCTACCTATTAACAAACTTAAAAGATAAGAATTCACTTGACTCACAATATTGCAAATGAACAATAAAAGAGCTGGCATACCTTAAAAATCCGATTGTGTTTCATAAGAGGAAGACCGAGTTCGTGTAGTTTCTTAGATCCCCAGCTTTTGAACCACTGAAGATCAGCACATTCTTCCAACATATGGAATACTGCAGATTGGGTGATAATGTTGTCTATTTTCCTGTCACCTAAATCGACTACTGGGATACTCTTCATTCTGTACTTTGATAGCAGTAAAAGCATCGTAAGAAATGAGTTCGATGGTTGCAGTGCTAGAAATGGAGCCCACCGAAACGTTCCTGAGATGTCTTTAACCTATATTTGTACACACATCAGAAGAACTCAACAATTCAAAAAGTCGAGTGGCTGTACATAACTCAGAATCAAACCTTTGTGTTTTTGTAAAAATCAGAAGAAGTTAACAATTCAAAAAAGTCGCCAGCAGTTTTAGGAGATCCTGGCTGTGAGCTTCTGTATCTTGGGGACGACATCCCACTGGCTGCTGCTGCAACAGCAGGTCCTGTGGAATCCTGTAATGCTCGAGCAAATACATCGGCTGCATCAATTCCTTCTTTCTTTTCTGACTGCAGCATACCAAATAAGAATTATAACTTATTAATTTGGTAACCAAAAGGCTAAGTTTTCCAATATTTGGGAATTGAGTGTGTCACCTGATGCAGAATCCAAACGACAATGCCAGCAAACTCGACTATACCAAGATATCTGTCAATCCAACTTGCATCCTCTGGTGCATCAACATCCACAACAGGCGCGCTTAGAAGTTTATTTTGGGATAGCAACTGAACGGCTTCACCCAGACTTGCATTCGATCTGATCTCAATTACTGAACAATGGTTTTATACAATAATAGAACGGATTTTAGTTTCAATTTATCAACTTCTAACTATACGTGGTAACCGTATTATAGATGCATATGTATATTGTATGTGATATCTACACATAACTTAGAGGCGCCTTGAGAATATATGTATTGTCCTATAAAAGGCAATGACTTGCTTATTGTATTCTCATTGAGTATGTTCTTATTAATATAATTCACCCATTTCATCAAAAAAAAAAAAAAAAAAAAAAAAAAAAAACTTAGAGGCGCCAACATGCTCGATGTGCGAATCAGAGAGTTAACAATCCATACAGTTTTCAAACATATACACGGATACATCACACGAATATAACACTAAAATCACCCGTTAATAATCTAAATAATAAAAATTAAAAGCATAAAATCACATGCTTGAACTGCTTATTCGTATTGCTCTAAATTGCTTACTAGTCGAAGGGCATATGTGGTTGGAACATGTTCGTGCTTTCTAAATCACAACAGATTCTACGATATCAGGTTCAATTAAGAGCATATGATCAACACAACATGCCAATACCTAAGTCATGTTTGAATGTTGTATTAGTTAATGCACATTTGTGATTGTAATGGCACTCTCGATTGCTGAAAACATCACAAATTCTGCATTATCATATGATCGATAGCGTAAATAAAATATCATAATCATCTGAATATCAGATTAGCATACAATTGATATGAGCATTCACGTCTAAGATCTTTTTTATTGTGTTGTCTTCTTGCAATTCTTTTACATATTTTGACGAATGTATTACAACACTTACGAAATTTCATTAATCTAAAAACATATCAAATACCTTGGGTAGACGAAGCATGAGGAAACTCGGATACAGGAATACTTTCGAAACAAGCATTAAGCTTCTCGGTAGGCGATAGTTGTGGCTCTTGAATATCCCATAGATCCTCAACTTCCAACCCGAGCTTCGCCTCTGGACTTTTCGGACTAGTTCCTTCTTCAGCCATAATTTTTTCGTTATTATTCGCTCTTTGCAGTTCTTTGTTAGCAAATCGGTTATTTTTGGCGCACAAATGATTCTAGTCTCAAATGAGTTAGTTATTTTTAGATGCTCCACCGTTTGTGATTTTTTTTTTTGTATGTTTAATCTGGACCGTTGATGGATTTGAGATGGAACTGTGAAAGTGTGGATGGTGACACGTGGATGATAGGATGTAAGTCAAAGATGTTGTACGAGCTATTCGCTTGACCGACCATCATCCGTAATTTTATTGTTAACAAAACCTTACTTTTAGAGACATACATGTAGGCTAAAAACACGAAAGCTAAAACCCAAATAAACGAGTTAATTAAGGTTGTCCTAATTGATGCTATTGTTGTTGTTATTAACATATGGACATGACTTAAGTCTTTATGTGCAGGTTAACCTTTAAAAATTAAAAAATTTCGACTATTGTAGATTTAATTTTCCTTTTAAAAAATCCGATAGCTTGTACCAAAGTCCTACTCGTTTAGTTGTTTCTAAGCCCAATTTGACACTTTCTCGATTGTACAAAGAATGCGTATATCGAGTTAAGTTGATTTATATAATCTTACTGATTGAATACATCCGCTGATTTTGGGTTATTTTGATTGAAAACAAGTCATGATTTTTCATCTTATATTTAAATTAGTTGATACACACATTTTAAAACAAGACCTTATTAAAAGGAACCATGCATGTTTTTTTGTAATAGTAATTGGCTATTACTTGATGGGATGACATGAGCGCAAAACAATATACAAGTTACAAAATGATACAATTATTTCAATACTCCAGTCTCGAGTTTCCCCATTCATTGGGAATGACTGCTAGATGTTAAAAGGTATATCATCACAGTTTACAAAATTATATCGGGAATGGTCATGTATATTGTGCGAGTCAATTTCCATCATATTTTCTCTTTCTTCTTTTTTATCCTCCACGATTGGTTGCCGAGTCATTTTGTAGATATAATTTTGTAAATAGTTTTTGGATGTAGCATTTCTCTTACCAAAAATCTTTCGACCATATGTGGCCCTCATCAAGTCTACGACAAGAGGAAATTGCAAGGCCACAAAAAAAGTAATTGTTAGGCCTGTGAATGCCCCGATTGGGATAAGAAGCGACCCGTTATTTTGTCCAAATACAATGAACAATGCAGCACCAAAAGCTATGATCATGGTTGTTGTTGAGATGAACAATGTGACCAAGCCAATTATCAGCTTCCTAGGCAAATTGATCAGAAAGTCTTCTTCAGCAAAACGTGCGGTGAGTATCGACAAGAACATCAACAATGACATAACAGCTGTGAATAATGATATAGCGTCTGATACCGAAAATATTGTGAAGGCAGGGTTGTTAGTAAAAATGGGTACCCCTGTGTCTTGATTGTTGCCTCCCGGAACTGTAATAGCCGCTGCAAACACAATGGTTGTGATTAGAGCAGCAGTAATGGTATATGACTCTGCAGTAGACCTCATCCATTTTCCACCCTCGGACACCAATGCTTTGTGTGTTCTTGTGAATACCATTTTAGGTGTTTCTTCAAATGAGTTCTTTTCCGTTATGTTTAATGGACACACAAATCCTTCAACTTCCTGTAAATATTACAATATATATGTTAATTATTCTCGTGTAAAAAATGCATTTTAGAAGCATCTTTAAGTTTTAACAGAATTGTAACATTTGAGTCATCATAGATTCCTACCTTATACCATTGTAGCTCATATTGTATTTGTAAAGCCGCCCCTGATATAAGATTCAGTTTTTCACTAGGTGCCAATCTTGCAGCCAAATGCAAGAGGTTATTCCTAGAGGCGTCTTTGATTGTTTTATAGACATTTCTGTGCTCGCTCATTTGATATAGTAGGTTGTAAATCTTTTCCGAACGATTTATCACAGCATATTGAATAACGTTATGACCATCTTCACTTGCACTCCAAAATGCATCTGGAAAATGATACACAAGCACTTTGACAACATCCAACGCATCTAGTCTAGTGGCCTCGAGAACCGGATTGGTGTAATAGTCCTTGTGATGGCTGGAGCTAACGGAAAGTTGTATAAATTTACATACACTCAATAATACTTGGAAAGCTTCATAACGAATTCTAAGTTTTCTTTTAACGAATGGCAATTCTATGAAGAAATTAGCAATTGGTGTATCTTGAAACTCTACAAGATAAAAAATTGGTGTACATGAAATTGGTTTGAGATGCCTAATAATAAATTGAAAAAGTAATTTAAGAAACATGTAGTGATGCAGGTAGGTTCAAGAAAGAAAATAAAAATCTAACCTGCGGCTCTTCTTTCCCAAAAACTGAGCTTGCATGGGTAGTTTTGAGCTAAAGCCATTAGCACGGTGTCACTATCCAAGTTTTTGCATTCCCACCAGATCATATTCCTTGCCAAGTCTGCATATATTGTAAACTTAGTCTATCTCAGTTTAGTAATTAAGATTTTTATATTATATCTTGAATCTGAAGTGAACAGATGACCACTTACAAAAATTTTTGATAGAAATAGCAAGTTCTAGAAGCTTGTCAGTAAACAGTTTTTTTCTATCCACCTTTATGGACCCATATTTATTTATCAAATCCAACAAATCCCAGTACACCTTGGAATGCATATTAGAAAGAGCTACGAGAAGCGGTGTTTGACCATCATTGTCTTGTTGAATCAACATGTCAGGGCATTTTTTCATCAAGATTTCAGCAGCTTTAATGTTGCCAACATTAGCAGCAATGTGAAGCAGTGTGCTTCCATCTGCATTCTTCAAATCCTTTCAGTTGTATGTCTTCTGGTGTCTTTTTCAATAATTCCTCAAAGAATTCTGAATCCGTGGAAGTACCCACTGCTACATGGAGTGCTGTGTTACCATTATGGAAGATTTTGTCTGTGACAGAAACTTTTCCTCTATCCAAAACATGATTCACCAAATCCATATTTCCATTTACAATATCCTCATAGAGCTTTTTCTTAGCCACTGTTTTGTCTGTGACAGAAACTTGTTCAGAACTCCTCCAACCGAACCAATTGAAATCAAGGGTTCTTGGTATCCTTTCTCTCTCTGTTTCTCCTGCGGCCATGAATTAGAATTCTCTTTCTTCTTAGTATATACTGTAGTATTTTATTTGGTTACGAAGAGCAAAATATGACTAACTGTGTGAGAGAGAGTGTGTGGGATAGAGTGAGGCTTGATGGGAAAGGGCAACACGGGACTAGAGAGAAATATAGTGGTGAATCTACTAGGATACGCAATCTAAACGCTAGGAAGATCTCGATCGCATCGTTTATGTTCTACAACTATCCAGAAAGTTTGAGTGTTGGGGATTTATGGAGAATGTTCAAAGGGTATGGAACTGTCTTCGACATCTACATGGTGAAGAAGAGGTTAAGAAATGGACAGAAGTATGGATTCGTTCGTTTCAAAAATATCGCAGATGTGGAATTTCTTTACAAGAGGCTATGTTCGATCAACTTCTCTGGGAAACAAAGGCTGATTGTCCTCCCTGCCTATGATAGGAAGACGGGAATGGCAAACATGGGAAAGGAAAAGGGTGGAGGTGATGGGATGAAGATAAAAACAGGGACATGGGATAGAGATAGCAGAAGCTACATTGATGTCTTGAAGGAGAGAAGCAGGGTGGTTAGTGAGCCTAATAGAAATAAAGATAAGAGTCAAAAAGAGACATGTGGGGGGATGAAGGAAGTTGTGATAGATGAGGCCGATATGGATGGTAATGTGATAAAAAGGGGTTTCATTGGGGAGGTTAAGAATACATATTTAATAGAAAAGTTACCTGATCTTTGTAGTACAGTTGGGTTACTAAATGTAGAGGTGAAATACATGGGAGGGATGGAGCTTATGATCGTGACAGAGTCGGAAGAAACGGTAAAAAATGTGGTCGAGGATACCGAGCATGGAGTTAGACGCTGGTTATGGAAGTTACGGAGGACGAATGTACTTTGTCGTTCTTCCGGAAGGTTGTCATGGTTAACAATTATTGGTGTTCCAATAGTATGCTGGAATGAACGTGTTTTCAAGCGTATTGCGGAGCGGTGGGGAGTGCCCATGGAGATGACCAACTGTAAGTTGGAAGGTTCCCAAGGGGTTGTCGCTGGAAAGGTCTTAATACATACGTGTTTGGAACCCTTTATCAGTGACACGATTAACATTAAATTAGGGAGGAATGTGTGTAAGGTCATCGTCAAAGAAGAGATTAAGGATATCGTAAAATTTGAAACTAAAGATTTGAGTGAAAAGTCAGGAGACAATGTGAGGATGGATGAATCAGTTGGGTCGGAATCCTGTGATGAGGAAGATGAAGATGACGATGTGCGAGGGGTGGATCAGATGGTGGTGGGTGATGGCTTACGAGACGGCGAAGATCAACAGTCAGGTCCTAGATGTTCGAGAGAATTGAACGTTGAAAAAGTAGTTGATGTGGAGCTCGAGAAAGATGCTACAACTTCCAAGGAAAAAGTGGAAGCCAATGTCCAGAAAACGACGGATGAATTTTTAAAAAAGATACAAGAAGTTGTTACTGACAATGCACGTGAAGATAGTCTATACTACATGTAATGTAAAAACAGTCAAACTTGGAAAGTGAAATTCTTGAAATTGGTCAATCTTGAAAAAATGATCAATTTTCAAAAATGAAAATCTTGAAAAATTTTATTAAAGGAAATTATGAAATATAATTAATACTCTTATTAAAACACCCCATTACTTAAAAGTACAATGATTTATTCACATTGTACAACTAATTAATACAAATCACAAACCGGGTTGACCCAGGACGCTTCAAACCAGACAGGTTGAACCGGTTTTATTTGACCCGTTTTTAACCCAACCTAGCAAGTTGACCCGGTTTAAATCGACCAATTTTTCGACCGGAATGGTTCACCCGGTTGAACCACCCGGGTCGAACCGGGTTTCAAGACATTATGTTTAATTCCTAAATATTCAAACTTTTATTATTTTTTATTTATAACCTATAAACTTTTTTTGATGAATAAACTATTTGTCGAATAAACTATTTGTCGCTATAAAGAATGTATGGTCAAATTTTGAAAAGTGAAATCTTAAAAGTCAAAGGTGAGAGAAAAGCATAGTATAATTAATACTTTTATTAAAACACCCCATAACTTTAAACTACAATAATTTATTCACATTTTACAACCAATTAAAAGCATATATATCAAATTAAAAACAATCAATTAAAACACCCCTTACTAAAAAGTACAATAAAATTTTTAAAATGTACAATTTAAACAAGCTACAACATAACCTAAATATAAAATAATTACACACTAGCTAATGTTATTTTACACATTACACAAATTAATAAAACACACAAAGCTTCATACAAGCTAACAAGTTGACGGTACATATAGTTTTGAAAACTGGACCGGACCAACAGGTTCAACCGGGAACCGGTGTCGCCACCGGTTCGTCTAACTAATAAAAGTCATACGAAAACATATATTTCAAAATGAAACTATTAATACACATCGAAAACCGGGTTGACCTGGGACGCTTCAAACCCGGCGGGTTGACCCGGTTTAATTTGACCCGTTTTCGACCCAACCCGTCGGGTTCACTCGATTTAAATCGACCCATTTTTCATCCCGAACGGGTCGAATCGGGTTTCAAAACATTATGTTTAATCTCTAAATCTTCAACTTTTATTATTTTTCGTTTATAACCCATAAACTTTTTTTATCACTAAACGATCTGTCGCTATAAAATCCCGTTGCTATGCACGGGTACTCGTCTAGTTTGAATAATGGGAATAATGGTCAACAATATAAAGGCGAAGACCAATGTTTAGCTGGAAATATAGGTGTGGATCAGCTTGGGCTTGAAGAAGGAGAATGCAGGCCCAATGATAATAAAGTGTGGACTTCGAGTGGGCCTTCGGGATATTCAAATCATTCTTACAACAATAATGCTAACAGTCCAGAAGTAAAACAAAATAGATTGCTTACCCCAGTGAAATCAAACCACGAGAGGCATACCAATATTGAAGCAAATGAAGAAAAAGTAGGTAAAAAAGATGAGGAGGAAAAGCAATCCACCTGTACTGAATACCGATTGGGTAAAAAGAGAAAGATGTCAAATGAAGGATTATTTGTTTGGGGTTGTATAGATTCAGATGACTCCGAAAAGAAGAGTAAAGGAACTCATGGAAGAACTAGACACGTTACTAAAAAAATTGCAAGAAGAAGAAGATCCTCGGTCAAGTCAAACCATGGTCCAGAATATAGAATGGAAAATAATTTGAGCGAAGATAAATGCTATCAAAATGATAAATCGACTAATGGGATTAATGGGTGTAGTAGAGACAGTCCTCAACCAATGGAAGACAGTGTGTGTTCATTTGAAAATCTGAAACAGATTGGTGAAAAAATTGGGGTGGTTTGGGATGAAGATGAGTCCCGATCGGCTAAGGAGGCAGAGGAAGATGGAGGTTCTGTTAATTGAGGTTTGTGTGGTCTTGTGTTGTTTTACTTTATATTAATGAAGATTATTACTTTAAATATTAGGGGAGTGAAGAGGAAGGGTAAGGTGGGTTGGATTAAAGAGATTATCAGGGCCGAAAATCCGAGCGTGATAGGTTTACAAGAAACAAAGTGTAGAGATGTTAGTGACCAGTGGGTTGAAGATTTATGGGGATCGAGAAATTTTGGTTTTGTGAAATCGGATGCCATTGGGAGAGCTGGTGGCATTTTGATGATATGGGATACCACCGTGTTCACGGGTGTAGAAGCTTTCGGTGATGAGAGATTCGTTGCTGTCAAAGGGAAGTGGAAAGGTGTGGAAGGGGAGGTGGTGGTGGCAAATGTTTATGGTGCTCACGCTTTTGATCAAAAGGTCAGTTTATGGAGACGAATTTCATCTTTGATGGACCGTGTGGGTGGAGCATGGTGTCTCTTCGGTGATTTTAATGATGTGAGAGATCCAGTTGAACGGATAAATTCAGAATTTAATATCCATGATTCGAAGAATTTTAATGATTTTATAAGAAATAACTTGCTTATAGAAGTATAGCTCGGAAGCAGAAGATTTACTCGCATTAGTGACGATGGGATAAAATTTAACAAATTGGATCGATTTTTGGTGTCGACAGATTTTATAGCTATTTGGAGCAATCTTTCGGAAATTCCGCTTGATAGGAAACTTTCAGATCACTGCCCTGTTGTTTTGAAAGATGTAGATTTGGACTTTGGGCCTAAACCATTTCGAGCTTTTGATGTTTGGCTTGAGGACGAGGAGATAGAGGATGTGTTTAAAGTTGCATGGGGAAGGCAGATTCAGGCTTCTAAACCAGATTGTGTGGTTCGCGATAGATTCAAAAGTGTTAAAGAAGCGTTAAAGGGCTGGAGTAGAACTAAATTTGGTGATTCTAATCAGCAAATTGAGAAGTGGAAGAGAGAGGCCATGAAATGGGAATTGGAAGCGGAAACGAGAAACTTAAGTGACTTGGAGCTAAGAGAATGGATGGATGCTAGAAAGGAGTGGATTATAAAGGAAAATGAGAAGGCTAGTATTCTGAGACAAAAAGCTCGAGTTAAATGGGACATTGAGGGAGACGAGAACTCAAGATTTTTTCATACCATGGTGAACCGAAGGTGTAACAAGAACTCTATTCGGGGCTTATTAATTGGCGGGGTCTGGTGTGAGGATCCAGAGAGGATAAAGAATGAAATTTTTAACTATTATAAAGGCATTTTCTCATCTAGAGGGGGTAGGAGGCCGAGATTCGTTAATGAGCAGGTTATAAAAATTCCAGAGGATGATGCGGCCTGTTTAGAAGAACCATTTTCGGAAAAAGAAGTGTGGGACGCGGTTTGTGGCTGTGGGAGTAATAAGTCGCCGGGTCCGGATGGGTTCAATTTTAGATACATTAAGCGGTTTTGGGATGTTATAAAAGTGGATGTTCTAAAGGCAGTTAGATGGTTTTGGGAGACAGGTAAGTTTTCTAAGGGGTGTAATGCATCTTTTGTGACCCTTATTCCGAAGATGGGGGATCCACTTGGGCTTTCAGATTATCGGCCTATTAGTCTTATAGGAAGTTTTTATAAGATTATTGCAAAGCTATTAGCACAGAGAGTGAAGAAAGTTGTGGCAAAGGTTATTGGAGAGGTACAAAATGCTTTTATTGAGGGGCGTTTCATTCTTGACGGCGTTCTCATTGCGAATGAAACCATGGAGTTCTTGAAGAAATCGAAAAGGAAAGGCTTAATTTTTAAGGTCGATTTCGAGAAAGCATATGATAGCATCGAATGGGGTTTTTTAGTGGAAATAATGAAGCGTATGGGGTTCGGTGCTAGGTGGTGCAAGTGGGTTACCGCTTGTCTCAGTTCCTCGTCCATTTCGATTCTTGTAAATGGCTCGCCTACTAAGGAATTTATTATGGAGCGAGGGGTGAGACAAGGTGATCCGTTGTCACCTTTTCTTTTCATTTTAGCGGCAGAAGGTCTTAATGCTTTAATGAAGGAGGCAGTGGATAGCAATATTTTCAATGGCATTCGGGTGGGAGTAGATGGTGTCATGGTTTCTCATTTACAATACGCCGATGACACTATTATCTTTGGGGAATGGAGTAGAGAAAATGCTTGTATCTTAATGAACATCCTTAAGTGTTTCGAAGAGGTGGCGGGGTTGAAAATCAATCTTCATAAAAGTAAGTTATATGGGGTTGGTGTTGAAACTCATGAGTTGGAAAGAATGGCTCGTTTTATGAGATGTGGTGTGGGGGAGTTTCCGTTCATGTATTTGGGTCTTCCTATTGGGGTGAATATGAAAAGAGTGACGGCGTGGAATGGGGTCGTTGATAGATTTAAGTCGAGACTTTCTGAATGGAAGGAAAAAGCGATGTCTTTCGGGGGAAGACTAACGTTGGTGAAAGCGGTTCTTGGTAGTTTGCCACTATATTACTTCTCGTTGTTTCATGTCCCGTCGAGCATTATTATTGCCCTTGAGAGAGTTCGAAAAAATTTCTTTTGGGGTGGGTTGGGTGAGGGTAATAAAATTGCTTGGGTTAAATGGGATAGGGTAATGTCTTCTTTCGGGGATGGGGGGACTTAATATAGGGTCTTTAAAAGTTAAAAATCAGGCACTACTAGGAAAATGGTGGTGGAGGTTTAGAGTAGAAAGTGACACTCTTTGCTGTAGAGTTATAAAAAGTATATATGGTATAGATGGCGGGTGGAGTAGTGTAGGGAGAACTCGGGGAATTGGGGGTGGTTGTGGTCTGATATTATCCGCGTTGGGAAGAAGTTGTATAGGTTAGAAGGGGGTTTTGTAAATCAATTTTCCAAAAAGGTTGGGGATGGTTTATATACATCATTTTGGAAAGATAAGTGGGTAGGGGATGTGGCTTTCTGTGATCGTTTTGCTAGATTGTATAGGATAGAAACTAACATGGAAGCGAAGGTGGGGCATAAAGGAAGATGGGTTAATGGGGAGTGGGAATGGTGTTGGGAGTGGTCTAGAGTTCCTAGAGGTAGAACTGGAGGGGAATTGGAAGAACTTGAAGCGATTCTAGCCAATGTTAGGCTTAACCAATTCAATAAAGACAAATGGGTGTGGAAGCTGGATGCAAAGGGTACTTTTTCAGTGAAGGCGTTATCTAGGTGGATAGAGCAGAGGCAGATGATGGGCATGGAGGATGTAAACAAGACTATGTGGAACAATCTTGTGCCTAGAAAAGTCAACGTGTTCGTGTGGCGGGCTGTAAACGGGAGACTTCCTGTGCGTGTAGAGCTCAATAAAAAAGGTATTGATCTTGATACTCTTCTTTGCCCGGGGTGTGATAATGTAGTGGAATCTCTTGACCATTGTTTAGTGTTATGTGAAAATGTGATTACTGTTTGGGATATGATTTTTTCGTGGTGGGGTGTTGGTTCAACTGATGTGTTCACGGTAAAGGAGTTGTTGTGTCATAAAGGGGGGGGGGGGGGGGGGGTTCGATGGGAAAGGAGAGTAGATTATTGTGGCAAACGACTATATGGGTGGCTAGTTATTTTGTCTGGAAGAATAGGAATAACCGGGTATTTAAAGGGAAGGCTGAGAACACCTCAAGTCTCTTCATTGAAATTCAACTAAAGACTTTCGAGTGGATATGTAGGAGGGATAAGAGGTGGAAAATTCAATGGGAAAAATGGTTGGCAAGACCAGCGGAATGTGGTGGTGCGAGAAACATAAGTACGGCCGATGGTTAAATGGTTAAGGCAGAGTGAGGGTATTGTATAGTGAGGATGGATGTGGGGTATATTAGCTTGTCATCTGTTTTTATTGTGCATCTTGTTTGTTCTTTGCACATAACTCATGTGTCATGGATGTTGGTCACCATTGTTTTGGTAGTACGTTAGCTTGCGATGTATTTATATTTGTGAGGGTCATGATTATGTGTGGGTTACTTCTCGTGGAGGGATGTCCTTATGGGAGTGTGGTGTATGTTGGTTGTTCTTTGTGTTAATAAAAGTTTTGCCTTGCAAAAAAAAAAGAAGAGATAAAATACTAAAGCTCAGAAGAATGAGCGCTAGACCACTAAAATGTATATTATAATCGTTTACGAGGAAGACTAAAACGAAAATGCTATAAAAAATATGATGTCTAATTTAATCGACCAAGATGAAATCTCTTTTAACTTTATTTATTCCGGTAGTTTAATAGTTCGAGAACTCCTATACTATTATTGACCCTGAACCAAATGTTAATGATCCTCATAAGTAATAACCCAGGATTTTGGTCTAGGTGTTATCTGAGTTGGCCACTAACAAAAGAGTGTCGGTTCAAGTTTCGTTTGAAAATTTTATGAGATATAAGACATGTGTTATAAATGCGTGAAAAAGTTCCTTTTTCAAAAAAAAGACAAAAAAATAAAATATTATTCTTGGATCTAATAAAAAGAAAAATTATAATGAGAAGAGTGTGAATTAATGATTTATAGCATACATTTTAAATACCAGATTGAAATTTAAAGAGATATGAATCAATTTTCATAATTGCATTTGAAATGTGCATTTTGTGGTTACTTTTCACCACTATCATACATACTCCATAATATATATAAGTGAAAAAAATACAGTTATATTCATAAAAAAATGTACCTATTGCTTGTTGAAGAATTGCAGGACCATAAATACATTTTAGTTCATCCCACACCTATTTTGCAGTGAAATCTACATTTGGTTTCTTCGATGTGAGACGTTTCACAACATACATTGTTTATGGAGTAATGGGGAAGAACATCATATTATTACCCCCATATGTACGTTAATTTTAAAAGTGCTCCAAGTGTTTTGATTTTCTTAATTCGAGTCATTAGAATAGTTTAATGTAAAGTATGTAAAGATTCAAGTGTAAGGGGAGTGCTCAAACCCCTATGATGTATTATTTTGGATGGTAGGGTAAGAGTGTATGCAAAAAAAAAAAAAAAAAAAAAAAAAAAAAAAAAAAAAAAAAAAAATCAAGAAAAAGAAAAAAAAATAGAAAAAGAAAAGAAAAGAAAAAAAACATACGGACTACCATCCCATTTTCATTCTATGTTCATTTTATGTTTTTGTTATTTTTCATTTATTAGCTTAAGTCGAGTCTAGTCTTGGCTTAGCAACGCCATCTTGTACATGTAATTTACTAAGATTGTTAACTCGCCACCAGTAAAATTCCCTTTATCCAACAAAACCGTGTAATTCATATCCCTACACCTAACGTTATAACCCTTTTTAAAAGACCTCTTTGATAGTTTATCCTAGGTGCTTACGCCATGTGGTGGAGGTTTGATCCTTTCCCAAGCCTATGGTAATCTATTTTGCTATGACAGGTAGTGAGAGATATCTTCCATTTCCATAATGTTATATTACTTTATTACACCCGAGAGATGTGAGTATCTAAACACTATTTGTGAGGTGCTTGTGTATGACCTCCGTGCTTGTCTATTGGTCTTTAGTGGAACGATTATTTGTTGTAATTACTTTTATATTAGTGTTAAATGACCCCTAACTTGTCTTTTGAGTAGAATAAAAGCTCATTTGCTTGAGGACAAGCAAATCTCAAGTGTAAGGGTATATGATGAGGCAAAAAATGATCCGTTTTTAGGGGGTCATTTAAGCCCGAATCCGAATTTATTTGATCAAATATTGCCCTAAATCGTTCCTTTTGTGATTTTAGGTGTTTGGAGAGCGAATTCTGGAAAAGAGGCTATTTTGGACGTTTTTGGAGCATAAAGTGAAGAAAACGACAAAGTACCAAAAATCCAAGCTGGAAATACAAGGTGACGGCGTCAAGGGTTTTCTCTTGACGGCGTCAGACATGAAGATTAATTTACCGTAGCTGGTGACGGCGTCAGATGGAGTGATGACGGCGTCAAAGTGACCAAGATTAATTTACCGTGGGTGGTGACGGCGTCACATAGGCCGTCACGATTGGATCTAGGGCGTCCGAGGAAGTGTATGGCGGCGAGTTGACGGCGTCAGATTTAACTCTTGACGCCGTCAGGACGATTTTCCTATATATAGTTTTCTAGTTTTTTCATTAAGAGGAGAGAAGTTTTGGTGAAACCCTAAAGACGATTTTGGTGCCTCTTTTACAGGTTTTTCAAGGGTTCCAAACCCTTGAGACCTTGCATTGTAATTGAGATAAGTATACTCTTAATTCAATCAATATGTCTATGTGTTGGTTGTTTATCTTTTGTTCTTATCTTAATTCTACTATGCTAGGCTAGATCTCTCTTGTGTTTGCTTAGATCTAATGAAACCTAGATGTTGATTATGTGTTGATTACTTGTCTATTCTTGTTTTGAATGAATGATTTTATATGTTAGGCTTAAGAAAACTGGCAGATCTCCAAATGGTAACATGCTTGAACGTCTTAAGAAACATGAACCGAGGCGTACTAGGTCTTTATTGGTTGTATTTAATGCATGAGCCACTGTTTACAATCCCTATAGTTGTGCTGGGTCATGGTGTAGGAGGAGATAAGAGCTCATAGAGTTGGGGAGTTATGTATGCCACTCCACGAATGGTATTAAGGAATACAACCCGTCATTCATACAAGTGTAACAAGTAAAAGATATCTAGGGAGTAATGAAGTCTAAGTAAACACAATTTCTCCAATTACTGCTCACAACCTTAGTTTAATATTAGTTAAATTTTATTTTCATTAGTTTAATTAGTTATAAAGTAGTTTTTGGGTTAGTTGATTAGCAACTAATTCCGCCCACTCCTTCAAAACCCGAGATTTTACTTGCTTTCATTAAAACATAAAAACACAAAAATAATCATCTTTCATCTCTAGAACTTTTAATTAGGTTTTCTAATCCTAGCGACACTATTCCTAAGCTGAACGATCAATCCCCCGGTACTTGTCACTATACTATACTACAACGATCAGGTACACTGCCTGGTGGGGGTTGTAAGCCTCGCGAGATCCCTCGAGAGGTAAAGCAAGGTGCGATTCCCACGCATCAAGTTTTTGGCGCCGCAGCCCGGGGAATAGTTATTGTCTAGGTTAGGATTTCTTTTTATTAGGTCTACTTGCTAGATTCCTTTCTAGTAAGATTTTATTTTTATTTTTAGGTCTTCTTTAGTCTATCTCATTTCTTTGTGCATCTGTTAGTAAATTAAACTCATTGACTATTCCGTTAGCCATTATGGAAAACGCGAATCCACCATACTACCAACCACGAAATTCACCCACCCCAAATGACATCTTGATGTTTAAACAACATGAGGATGAACCTATCTATGATGCATGGGCTCGTTTTAAATATTTACTCCGAAAAGTCCCTCATCATAATTTCGATCTGTGGTCCCAAATTGAAATATTTTACCATCGTGTCGACCACTATACCAAAATGGACATTGACCATACCGCACATGGGGACCTTTGGGGATTAAGTGCTGATGAAGCATGGGAAACCATAGAGAATTGTGCCATACTTGCCAAAAAAATGGACAACCCAACAAACGTTGTTACGGATCAATTGATAGCAAGTTTAAGGGAACAAGCAAGAAGACTGTTTGGGGATAAAACTATAGATGAGATAACTGGGCATATGGGGTGGTATGATTTCACCACAATACAAATGGAAGAGATAGTAGAAAACCCAAGCCCAATAAGTACCCCACAAGTCCTACCATCACTTGAGGAATACACACCACCCGTGACATACCCGGAAGAAGTAGAAGAGACTATAGGAGCCCAAATAGAGGTAGAACCCTTGTACCAAACACCACTAGAGGATATAGGTTTGAATACTTGTAGTGATAACCTTACTCTTAGTTCTAGGGAATTACCTAGTGTCGATGAACCGGAACCTCAATCTTCACACAACTTTCCATCCTTAGATATACATCTAGGAGACAAAAGAGGAGCCGACCCACCCATCAACCCATGTAATCCGGGTAGTCTTAGGATAAAGGCAATGGACTCTAAGCCTTGTAGAGAGGAAGCCAATATAGGAGTGGAAAATGGCCTTACATGCTTACATCACCCATTTATGATTGATCACAAGAAACATTATGGGTTTAAACCGGGTTTATTAGGTCAAGATGGATCCCCAACTTGTAGTCTCTTGAAGATGATAGAAAATGATCCCTTTCTAGGAGAAAATCTTAATTCACCTATTAACCCGATTGAATTAGGTAAGGTTATGATTATAGGAGCACATCCCTTTGAGCATATAATTCATCCACCACTCTTTCCTCATGAGGCATATTTCCACCCTAAGGGTGTGTATCGCTACTTCCACCCGCACTTAATCCTAAGTGTAGGAAAAACCTCCCCCATTTCCGTTAAATAAGGGTAGAGTCAGGCTCGTGACTCGCACAAAAACAAGCGCTTCTTGGGAGGCAACCTATGTTTTGTGTGATTTTATTTGTTTGATTGTTATTTGCTTCCGTATGCATGTTTAGTTTTTATTGTTGGTTGATCATGTTTCTCAATTAAAACGTGAAATACTTTATTATGTTGTTTAGCCTAGTCTTAACTCCAACCTAAAGGTATTTTTGCAAAAGATAAGTGTAAGGGGAAACCCCAAATATGTTTTTAAGAAACAAACCGATCATGATTATCCACAATATTTAATGAACATGTATATTCGTATTTGTTAGAGTCAAATGCTTGTATTGAGTCATAATGAAGTTTAGCAGGATTTTCCAGGAAGTAGGACAAAGTTTTTCCAGAAATTTTCCGGAAACTTAACATAAAGATTTCTGCAGGTCCATTCTGACGGCGTCAGGCAATTGCTCTTGACGGCGTCAGGAGTTAAAAATCTGGAAATTTTACCAGTTTTGTTTTTCTAACGGAGTCTTATGGTTTTTGTGAATTATTAAGTTTTATAATCTCCAGGAAATCTGCAAACTTCATTCCACAAGCATTATATCTTATTTTGTTTTCTAGGATTTAGTAACTTATATAGGATGCCGCCGATTTTACGCGAGGTTGCCTTGTCTATTGTTGTCAGGATTTACAGGTTATTTGTGACAAGAAGATGATTTATATTCTGGAAGGGAAGCTTTGATTGTTCGTTTTCTTGGAAGAAGATTTAACCTGGCCAACTAAAATCCATACCGAGCGAATCAGGGGAGTATTTGATTTCATTCTCTTTACTTTTTAACTTTTACATTCTTTACTTGAACATTGGGGACAATGTTCATCTTAAGTGTAAGGGGAGGGTAAAAAGATGATACCTTACATATGCACTTTCGCTTGAGTTTGTTTTGTTTGATGGTAGATGTGTAATAAAACTATGAGAAATACTTGTTAGTGTAATTTTAGCGCCAAATTTAAAATTTTTTACAACATTTAGGAGTGAAACTTTAGCCATAGCAAACGTCTCATGGATAGGAGGTTGTATGACTAGCACATAACCGTATATTCAGAAAAATTTTCCACCCAAATATGTGAGGTTCGCCTTTAGATTTGATAGGAAAAGCATTCATTATTAGTGCTTATGAGTGTACCGGTAGCATTTAGATTCTAGAACTTGCGTTAGTGATGCATCCCGAGACCGCTAGTGAGACTACATTCGTGTGGTAGGATTTACTACATGATAAGAGGCATTAGGATCACCCTTGTGTTAAACCCGTATTATAATTACTTGACCATTTAAGTCATATTACTTGGCTAGTTAAGTCAACTAATTTTTCCCACACCCTTTGCGTTGTACTCATTTTTAGTACACGATACCCCTAGTACACCCCTCCGAGCCTATCTTTTCGTTTCTAACTTTAAGCATTTTACTTAAAGGAAGAATTTGTTATACCCCACTTAAATGTACAACCAAATCGCCTTAGCCTTCCGTGTATGCGCTCATTTTTAGTGCATTATTGTTATTTGTTAAACCCTAAGTTAACTTTCTAATTGATTACATGGTTGCTAAGTCGAGTCATATCCTTGTACATATTGTTTTGGGACGATTGGGACTCATGGGTAAGTACTTATTTTATGGAGTAATGGGGAAGAACATCATATTATTACCCCCATATGTACGTTAATTTTAAAAGTGCTCCAAGTGTTTTGATTTTCTTAATTCGAGTCATTAGAATAGTTTAATGTAAAGTATGTAAAGATTCAAGTGTAAGGGGAGTGCTCAAACCCCTATGATGTATTATTTTGGATGGTAGGGTAAGAGTGTATGCAAAAAAAAAAAAAAAAAAAAAAAAAAAAAAAAAAAAAAAAAAAAAATCAAGAAAAAGAAAAAAAAAATAGAAAAAGAAAAGAAAAGAAAAAAACATACGGACTACCATCCCATTTTCATTCTATGTTCATTTTATGTTTTTGTTATTTTTCATTTATTAGCTTAAGTCGAGTCTAGTCTTGGCTTAGCAACGCCATCTTGTACATGTAATTTACTAAGATTGTTAACTCGCCACCAGTAAAATTCCCTTTATCCAACAAAACCGTGTAATTCATATCCCTACACCTAACGTTATAACCCTTTTTAAAAGACCTCTTTGATAGTTTATCCTAGGTGCTTACGCCATGTGGTGGAGGTTTGATCCTTTCCCAAGCCTATGGTAATCTATTTTGCTATGACAGGTAGTGAGAGATATCTTCCATTTCCATAATGTTATATTACTTTATTACACCCGAGAGATGTGAGTATCTAAACACTATTTGTGAGGTGCTTGTGTATGACCTCCGTGCTTGTCTATTGGTCTTTAGTGGAACGATTATTTGTTGTAATTACTTTTATATTAGTGTTAAATGACCCCTAACTTGTCTTTTGAGTAGAATAAAAGCTCATTTGCTTGAGGACAAGCAAATCTCAAGTGTAAGGGTATATGATGAGGCAAAAAATGATCCGTTTTTAGGGGGTCATTTAAGCCCGAATCCGAATTTATTTGATCAAATATTGCCCTAAATCGTTCCTTTTGTGATTTTAGGTGTTTGGAGAGCGAATTCTGGAAAAGAGGCTATTTTGGACGTTTTTGGAGCATAAAGTGAAGAAAACGACAAAGTACCAAAAATCCAAGCTGGAAATACAAGGTGACGGCGTCAAGGGTTTTCTCTTGACGGCGTCAGACATGAAGATTAATTTACCGTAGCTGGTGACGGCGTCAGATGGAGTGATGACGGCGTCAAAGTGACCAAGATTAATTTATCGTGGGTGGTGACGGCGTCACATAGGCCGTCACGATTGGATCTAGGGCGTCCGAGGAAGTGTATGGCGGCGAGTTGACGGCGTCAGATTTAACTCTTGACGCCGTCAGGGCGATTTTCCTATATATAGTTTTCTAGTTTTTTCATTAAGAGGAGAGAAGTTTTGGTGAAACCCTAAAGACGATTTTGGTGCCTCTTTTACAGGTTTTTCAAGGGTTCCAAACCCTTGAGACCTTGCATTGTAATTGAGATAAGTATACTCTTAATTCAATCAATATGTCTATGTGTTGGTTGTTTATCTTTTGTTCTTATCTTAATTCTACTATGCTAGGCTAGATCTCTCTTGTGTTTGCTTAGATCTAATGAAACCTAGATGTTGATTATGTGTTGATTACTTGTCTATTCTTGTTTTGAATGAATGATTTTATATGTTAGGCTTAAGAAAACTGGCAGATCTCCAAATGGTAACATGCTTGAACGTCTTAAGAAACATGAACCGAGGCGTACTAGGTCTTTATTGGTTGTATTTAATGCATGAGCCACTGTTTACAATCCCTATAGTTGTGCTGGGTCATGGTGTAGGAGGAGATAAGAGCTCATAGAGTTGGGGAGTTATGTATGCCACTCCACGAATGGTATTAAGGAATACAACCCGTCATTCATACAAGTGTAACAAGTAATTAACATGTAAAAGATATCTAGGGAGTAATGAAGTCTAAGTAAACACAATTTCTCCAATTACTGCTCACAACCTTAGTTTAATATTAGTTAAATTTTATTTTCATTAGTTTAATTAGTTATAAAGTAGTTTTTGGGTTAGTTGATTAGCAACTAATTCCGCCCACTCCTTCAAAACCCGAGATTTTACTTGCTTTCATTAAAACATAAAAACACAAAAATAATCATCTTTCATCTCTAGAACTTTTAATTAGGTTTTCTAATCCTAGCGACACTATTCCTAAGCTGAACGATCAATCCCCCGGTACTTGTCACTATACTATACTACAACGATCAGGTACACTGCCTGGTGGGGGTTGTAAGCCTCGCGGGATCCCTCGAGAGGTAAAGCAAGGTGCGATTCCCACGCATCAGCTTATATGCACTATCTTCTATGTTACATACACATATTATTCTTTACTTCAAATATAATGCTTATATATGCACTATCTTTAATGTTACATACAATGATTATTCTTTAATTCAAATGCTTATATGCACTATCTTCTATGTTACACACACATATTATTCTTTACTTCAAATGCTTATATGTGACAACCCGCAAAATTTGATGACTTGTTCTATTCGGAGAAACTGCAATTTATTTTGAGATTGGTATTGTTTGTAAGAAACGAGGCATATTTATAGTCAATTCTATTAGAAATAATCTTTCGAGCATAATGGTGAAATTCTTGTATCTTAATCTCATCGTTTGCTAGCCGAAACAAGTCCCGAATCACTAAATTACATAGGATATCAGAAATTTGAGTATTGGTCCTCGTGGGAGCGTTAGGGTTTGCTAGTAGTCCCTACTCATTCCCACTCACCCTATATATATTAATTATAATCACTTTTAGGGTTTTTGATTTTTCTACTATTTTATAAAGGAGAATTGTTTTTTTCCTGTTATCTCACAAACTATTTTACAAAAATTGTTTCACAAAATGGTTTTATAAAATATTTTGTTGCCAAGTTATAATATTATGGATCCAAAATGGAACCTTACTACTATAATAAAAATCAAAATTTAGATCTAACTACCATTTTATAAATGGTGAACCGCTTCCTTGTACCCTATAAGTTATTTTACAAATAGTTTTGCAAGACGATTTCATAAAACGTTTTACTGCTTTGCTACGATGTTATGAAATCAAACTGGAAATCAAAATTTTGACCTTCCTGCAATTTTATAAAACAATGACACGTTTTCATATTATCCTATAAGCCGTTTCACAAAATCATTTTGTCGATTGCTATTTTGCTGCTATATCATAAGCAAGACCTCGGGAGAGAATCCCGACATCTATCTGAGTATTTGTTGATAATCCTACTTAACCTGTTCACCTCCTGCTAGTCAGCGAAATGAAAAGTATAGACAACCTTGCTCGTCTATACGTGAAGGAGATCGTTGTGCATCATAAAGTGCCGATTTCTGTTCTTTCAGATTGAGACAGTCGTCTCACACCCACATGTTTGTCAATCACTTCCTAAGGGCCATGAGGACAGATCTGGAAATGAATACTGTGTATCATTTCCAGATTGATGGCTAAAGTGAAGAAACCGTTCGAGCATTGGAGGACATATTGTGTATCTACTTAATCGAATTTGGCAATGGTTGGGATAGACACCTCCTATTGGTCAAATTCTCTCTTACCTACCACTTCCGTATTTCAACGGCACTGCAATAAACCCTCTATGGTCGTAAGTGTCGATCGTCGATTTGTTGGGCGGAAATGAAGATACCCAACTTCCTGACCCCGAACCTGTTCATGAAACTACTGAGGAGATCGTTCGAAGGTGAAACGGAGGCGCAAGTTACTCGCGAATGATTAGAAACCCTGAAAACATACACCTCTTGAATCCTCGGATTAAGCCTAGGTTAAGCTTAAAGATTCTCCATGAAAATGCGTGAAGCGTATAGTAAATGTAAAAAGCCTAACCCTCACTCTATCGATCCTTTGGAATCATTGCTAGAGTCGGTTCGACAACTCACCGACTCGAGCTACCGTCAGAACCCAACATTGTTTCCGTTGTTGCATGTGCATGACCTGGGGAAAGGACTTGCCGATGAGGCAGCCGTTATTCCACAGGGAGAGATCTTGAGGATTGTTTAAGCCTTGTTGAGAAACCTGTCGAAGTCATGGACTGTGAGGTCTGACGACTTAAGCACGGTAGTATCTCTACCGTCAAATTTATTGAAACTCACGAATAAGTCCTGAATTCACGTGGGAATGTGAAGATGAATCCTCGAGCGTATGTGCTCATTTCTTTTCGACCTTAATGGGTAACTTGAATTCAATCAAGAGGACTCGATTCCGTTAAGGAGGTGAGGCTGTGACAACCCGTAAAATTTCATGACTTGTTCTATTCGGAGAAAATGCAATTTATTTTGAGATTGGTATTGTTTGTAAGAAACGAGGCATATTTATAGTCAATTCATCTTTCGAGCGTAATGGTGAAATTCCCTTATCTTAATCTCATCGTTTTCTAGCCGAAACAAGTCCCGAATCACTAAATTTACAAAGGATATCATATTCTAGTACTACATCATGAACTATATGCAAGACATATATAGGTAATTCTTCGTATTCTTAGACATTACTCCAAACCTAAGACATATCATCATATTCTAGGTTGCGCGTAGAGATTTCCTGGCTTATCCATCTATCCCATTATACGTTTTGATATCATTAGTTCAAGGTGAGTCATAGCCCCACTCTTACTCTTTTAATACTTGTTTTGAACTCTTTGGGGGAGATACGTGCTTAAACTACTTGCTTTCACTTTATACTTTTGAACATGATGTGTAGTTTTATTACGATATGTGCTTTAATGTGTTAAACCTATTCTATGCGCTATATTCTTTAACCACTGTTTAACTCCTGGATGGAGCCGATGGAGAGGTATTGATAGTACTATCGGGCTGACGCCCCCACCCTTTGCCATATATTCCTGGCCTTGGGTGAACATAATCCAGCTGTGAAGCATTTGTGCTTATTCTTGTCATGAGGTTCAGTAGGCATTTATACTTTACATTAAGTGTGCATATATCGTATACACATATATTGAAATCATGCTATACTTTAGCAGTGGGTTGTGAACACACAGGTTGCAAGTGTTGTTATGGGCGGGACTTGCAACTGAGTGGATTCACGATGCCTTTGCTGTGCGAATATTCTTTAAAGACTTTTCAACTGTTTTAAGACAAACTCTATGAACTTACCAGGAGGCGAGATCCATCCGTTGACTCGTTATGTTATGAATTATCTAAAGTTATTGGTTGATTATAGTGACTCATTGAACACCTTGTTGCCAAATGACTGATCTTTATAAAGAACTTGATGATATCGACAGTGGTGATACTATGTCTCCTATTTCATGTCGATTGTTGTCGTTAATCACTTCTTTAGAAGCTAATCTTGAGGAGAAATCTAGATTGTACGATGATAGCGCGTTAAGATACATATTCTTGATGAACAACATCCTTTATATTGTTCAAAAAGTAAAAGACTCTGATCTTAGAAACCTTTTGGGTGACCGATGGATTCGGAAGCATCGTGGTCAGATTCGTCAATGGCATACGAGTTATCTCAGAGCCGCATGGGGAAAAGCAATATTGTATTTGAAGGATGACGGGTTTGGTGGTGGATCAAGTAGTGCATCGAAGTTAGTACTTAAATAACGATTCAAGAACCTTAATGCATGTTTTGAAGATATTTACAGGATACAATCATCTTGGAAGGTTCCTGATGATCAACTTCGTGAAGAACTTCGAATATCAATATCTGAAAAAGTACTTCCGGCTTACCGTGCGTTTGTGGGGCGGTTCGGGAGTCAGTTAGAGAGTGGAAGGCATGCTGGGAAATACGTGAAATATACCCCTGATGATTTGGAAAATTATCTTTCAGATTTATTTGAAGGTAAACCTGCGGTTTTGAACGGTATTAAAAGAAAAGGTAGTGTGTGATCATAAAAGACCCGTAGCAGGTAGATTTCCGGCTTCCCTCATGAATGGTTGTTTTTCTGGTTATATATTGAATCCAGCATGATGGTTTGGTCTTTGTATTTGTTGTTTGTGTCAGCAGGGTTTGGGTTAAACGTAGTGGTTTGCCCGCCTTGATATACTGTAATAATTCTGTACATGTATGTTAGATCCTGCTCTATTGTAACTTATCTCACGGTCCACGTTTTGATTGTCACGAATGCATCAGCTGTTGAGCTAAAATTGTGTAATCATATATTTGACGGTCTCCTTGATGGTTGTTGTCTGATACGGTTTTCTAGCAGCTTTGTGAAATGAGCTCAACATACAAGTTACTGCGAGTTACTTGTTTTTTTGTTATCTTTACACCTTCAGTTAGAAAAATATGTTACCGTGACCCTTTCCCCTGCACATTTAACCTGGTTAGTTCTTTATTAATATTAGAGTTTACTGTTTTCAAGGACATGAATTTGATGCTTTATATGGGTTCCTGCTAGATTTTGGGAATCCCTAGTATCCGCATCTTGTCTTGAAGCTGTATAAGCTTTTGTAATTTGTAGACTTCTTCTATGAACTCGCCTTTGATATAGAGACCTTGCAACTGTTGCTTGGATTTTCATTTAGCTTGTGAATTCGTCACTAGTAGCCTTTGAATATTCTTCTGTGAAGATATATTAGTTTTACGTTTGTTGTCATTCTTTCTTTGTCTTGCTGTAACTGCCATAGGAGAACATGGTTTTCCGCGCTATGTTTCGAGATCAATTTTCACTTTCTATATGTCAAGTATACCTCAAACTCAATATCAAATAATCTACAATATAGCCCTTGTATATATTCGAGGCATCATCAGCAAAATAAAAACCAGAAGCAAACAGAAAACTTACAAATTAACAATAGACTCTTCCTTACAGAAACACCCTTATCACCAAGGGGAAGAGGTTGTACTAAAAAAAGCAAAAGGTTGAGTCGAGATATTTAAACCCGAGAGGTTTGAGGTATGGGCAAAATACCATCAAAGAAATCACCAAAGTACCCTCTAGGCTCATGTACTAGCCTCGAAATTATATCTCTGAGCGTTATCAACCCTTCTAGACTCCCTTCATCATCAACCACATAGATGCGATGAACCTTCATTGAATCAAGTTTCATGATCACATCTTTAAGCGTATCATCTTTTTTGCAAGTAATCATTCCACTCATCGAAGGGGATTCCTTTTTGTTCTCCTCCAAGTAGTTTTTAACCGCTGTTATAAAGTTCTTAGCTGTGATGGATCTGCAGTAAAAAGCCAAAACCGTTAATTATAACCTTACCTACTACTGCACCTTTTATAAGGGAAGTCGGTGAAGTGTCTATGACCTACCTGTAATCCTTATAAATCTCAGGGGCGATTAGGAGGAACTGAATATCTCGGATGCTTATATTGCCAACTGCCTTGTTACCTCCACTAGCGACTACTGGGAGCCCACCGACACCCTTCTCCTGCATGGTTCTAAAAGCTTGCAAAACCGGTTCATCCTCGTTTACCTATTAACAAACTTAAAAGATAAGAATTCACTTAACTCACAATATTGCAAATGAACTATAAAAGAGCTAGCATACCTTAATAATCCGATTGTGTTTCATAAGAGGAAGGCCGAGTTCGTGTAGTTTCTTAGATCCCCAGCTTTTGAACCACTGAAGATCAGCACATTCTTCCAACATATGGAATACTGCAGATTGGGTGATAATGTTGTCTATTTTCCTGTCACCTAAATCGACTACTGGGATACTCTTCATTCTGTACTTTGATAGCAGTACAAGCATCGTAAGAAATGAGTTCGATGGTTGCAATGCCAGAAATGGAGCCCATCGAAACGTTCCTGAGATGTCTTTAACCTATATTTGTACATACATCAGAAGAACTCAACAATTCAAAAAGTTGAGTGGCTGTACATAACTCAGAATCAAACCTTTGTGTTTTTGTAAAAATCAGAAGAAGTTAACAATTCAAAAAAGTCGCCAGCAGTTTTAGGAGATCCTGGCTGTGAGCTTCTGTATCTTGGAGACGACATCCCACTGGCTGCTGCTGCAACAGCAGGTCCTGTGGAATCCTGTAATGCTCGAGCAAATACATCGGCTGCATCAATTCCTTCTTTCTTTTCTGACTGCAGCATACCAAATAAGAATATAACTTATTAATTTGGTAACCAAAAGGCTATGTTTTCCAATATTTGGGAATTGAGTGTGTCACCTGATGCAGAATCCAAACGACAATCCCAGCAAACTCGACTATACCAAGATATCTGTCAATCCAACTTGCATCCTCTGGTGCATCAACATCCACAACAGGTGTGCTTAGAAGTTTATTTTGGGATAGCAACTGAACGGCTTCACTCAGACTTGCATCCGATCTGATCTCAATTACTGAACAATGGTTTTATACAATAATAGAACGGATTTTAGTTTCAATTTATCAACTTCTAACTATACTTGGTAACCGTATTATAGATGCATATGTATATTGTATATGATATCTACACATAACTTAGAGGCGCCAACATGCTCGATGTGCGAATCAGAAAGTTAACAATCCATACAGTTTTCAAACATATACACGGATACATCACACGAATATAACACTAAAATCACCCGTTAATAATCTAAATAATAAAAATAAAAAGCATAAAATCACATGCTTGAATTGCTTATTCGTATTGCTCTAAATTGCTTACTAGTTGAAGGACGTATGTGGTTGCAACATGTTCCTGCTTTCTGAATCACAACAGATTATAGTATTCTACGATATCATGTCTGATCAAGAGGCATATGATCAACACGACATTTCAATACCTAGATCATGTTTGAATGTCATATTAGTTGATGCACATTTGTGATTGTAATGACATTCTCTCGACCATTTTATATCATATGATCGATAGCTTATATAAAAACATCATAAATTCATAATCATCTGAATATGGGGTTAATTGATATTAGCATCCGTGTTCAAGATCCTTTTCATCACCCTCTCACAATCCTTTTACATATTTTGACGACGTTATTACAACACCTACGAAATTTAATTTATCTAAAAACATATCAAATACCTTGGGTAGATGAAGCATGAGGAAACTCGGAAACAGGAATACTTTCGAAACAAGCATTAAGCTTCTCGGTAGGCGATAGTTGTGGCTCTTGAATATCCCATAGATCCTCAACTTCCAACCCGAGCTTAGCCTCTGGACTTTTCGGACTACTTCCTTCTTCAGCCTTCATTTTTCCGTTATTATTTTCGCTCTTTGTAGTTCTTTGTTTGCAAATCGGTTATTTTTGGCGCACAAATGATTCTAGTCTCAAATGGGTTAGTTATTTTTAGATACAACGTTTGATTATTTTGTATGCTTAATCTGGACCGTTGAGGATTTGAGATGGAAATGTGAAAGCGTGGATGGTGACACGTGGATGATAGGATGTAAGTCAAAGATGTTGTACGAGCTATTCGCTTGACGGACCATCATCCGTAATTTTATTGTTAACAAAACCTTACTTTTAGGGACATGCATGTTGTATAATACTAACCAACACCAGCAACCTCTAACAGAGTACCAAAACACAATACCAAAACAGCCCAAAAATGACCCGTTTGTTAGCTTATAAGAACAGTAAATAAAACCCCAAAAAGGACAGCAAACAAAAACTGCACAAGAAGAATTTCTTTGTCCTTTTAAGGTTTCTACGGAGCCCGTTTGATCGCTTCGAGCCTACGTACCGTACACCCCAGGATTGATGCAGTCTCGTAACGGTTTATTGTAAGCGAAACAATATCCCGTAATGCACAATCGGTTTGTAGAGTAAGAAAATATTCAAGAGTATATGGAGTAACAAAGATTAAAGAGATAGTGATTTTTGATGTGTTTATAATAGAGTTTAGCATCCCTATTTATAGATAAAGAAAACCAGTTTGAACCCACGAATTATCAAACGGTTTTTCCCATCATATCCCTTCCAAGAATCACTCTCATATCCCTTCTAACGCATGGTATACACTGGACTAAGTAAACATGTAACATCCCACTACTTTGAATAAGTCAAGCCAAGAAAGAATAACTTGTACAAAGACGTTAGAGCATGCATGTTTACTTATATCACTAGCTTACCCCCACCATATCCTTATTCTCAGTTAATAAGTTTATCAACTTATAAATAAACTTATTTTCTTAAAATATTCAACCTAATGTATGAAATTAATATGATTATACATTAATTTCCAACAATCCCCCACCAGGTTGAACAATTACTCTACTCACTCGAACATGTTGTGCTACAAGGTGTCACGAAGATTAAACCTCGTTAGATATGCATACACAAAGTAAGATCGATTCAATGGTGTCCAAAGATTAAACCACAAACTTCAAGATAATGGTGTCCGAAGATTAAACCAAAACCTTTTGACCTTACCGGTGAATGCATACGCACTTCCATTGTTATATTGTGCATTCTCATATCACTACGCGCGAATATGGCCATGCGCTTAAATCCTTTTCATAACCCTCTAAGAGAGAAACCATAACTCTCTATTCGAGGCGGCACCACCTCTAGGTTATATAGGCTAACCTTCTCTATCGTCCTCGTTGCATAAGACGCCTCTAAAGATTAGTTAAGAGGTTTTACCTCAACCTACACATCGTCAACGCCGTACTATCTTTACTACACATGGGCTAATCACGTAGATAGTACCTTCTATCGATTAACGACTTCGTTATTACCCATTAAACTCGTAGTGTAGGAGCTCTACAATCAAGTCGGGTTTCCATCATCAACCGATTCACATTTGGTTTCAAACCCATGCCTCTAGTAATCCTTAATAAGTCTCTCGTCAGAAACTTATTAGGATATAACCGAGAAGTCACTTCACTCTTATCGGTCTCATCACAAATACTCACTAAATCTCTCGTCAGAGGTTTAGTAGTATCAGCTCAAGTTTCTAGATAACTTGACAACTTGTCTATAATGGTACCATCTCAATATTATCAAAATATTCCAACACACTGGAATTTTATGGTGTTAGATCTCTAATCTAATTGACCTTTCATATAGTCACAACTTGACTATATACACACCTTAGTTCACACTTTGAGATACTCACTTGCTTTTGCTTATCAAAAACAACGTATCTATTGCAACAATAGCAATCCATCTTCATGTGAATTCAAACAGTTTAGAGCATTGCCTTTTCAATCTCAATGAAATGCTTATGCACTTGAAACCATATGATAATAATTCATTCCTTCACGAGTAAACACATTTGCTTTTAGTTAGTAGTCAGTAGACTCTAAATGTGTATTTTGTATGATAATAGGATCTCATTTCCCTATTAAACTGCCATGAAATCTTAGACCAAAATCGTGAACAAGGTGATCATCCATGATAACGTTTTAAGGCCCATAGTTCGGAATCACAGGTTAACGGTTTCAACCGAAATTGCATACCAAGTCAGCCAATATGTCCGTTCATCAATTTCGTAACAATACACATCTACGAATCTACTATTCTTGCATAATAGACTAACCACTACAACCCTTACACCAGTGGACTACATCAACAGTCTATGGTGCCAATTACATAGTCATATCATATAATTCACATTTACAAGTGCCACCATTTTGCACAATAGCTGCTGCTCTTTTATTTACATGAATCAAAACTTCCACTTTTGATCACACCAATTAAAAGAATGCCTCATGTTATCATAATACATCACTCCAACGTGTAGTGATTAATACATGTACTTCGTCTATAATTTAGTGATACGTTTCTAGCAATTTGATTTATTTCTCAAGATTGGTTTTTTTTTTCTCGAAAACTAATTTCTAGCACTTGTTTTCTTCTTTCACAAAGTTTAGTAATCACATTTATTTTCTCAATCCTAGTTATTTGTTGAATAACAACACTGTATAAACATCTATGTTTGAAAACTAAACAAATAGCTTTCATAAGCAAATACTGATATGATATTAAAACAAATGGATTTCATTAAAACAAAATGCGATTACACTAGAATTCAAAACGGAAAAACCAAACAAACAAATTATTCAAAGGCGCTAGTCGCCATGCTAGACATAAACTAGCCAGAAACGAGTCACTACTAAAATTATCATGCCACGAAGTTATCTTCATCGAGATGAACATGTGCCACACGATCCGCAATTTCACCATCTACCACATTAACATCATCATTTCCGGACTTCCTCAACTTGCACTCACGTGCGTAATGACCAGTCTCTCCACAAACATGGCATTTTCCGGTTCTCTTTGACGATCCGGTCTTCTTGAATTTGTCATGCTTCACCCCCAAGTTGACTTTCGTTGGACCATTTCGTGAAGCTCTCTTCGAAGAGTTTCCGACTTGCACATGATGAACAGTGGACCCATGATTCACTCGTTTATCTCTATTCCTAGCTTCTTCCTCAATGCGAAGATGCTTCAAGAGATCATCCAACGAGTAATCATCTTTCTTATTTATCAACTTCTTTGAAATGTCATTCCAAGAAGGTGGTAACTTTGAAACAATAGCACCAACTTGTAGCATTTCAGCACATTCAATTTGTTAACGAGAATTTGGAGTTCATGCACTTGCTCCAATATAGGTTTCTCATCAACCATTTGAAAATTGAAGAACTTAGAAATAAGATATCTATTAGTACCTTCCTCCTGTTGTTTGTACTTAAACTCCAAGGCACTCCATAACTTTCGCGGATCAGTGATTGGAGCATAGACATCATATAGCCTGTCCGAAAGAGAATTCTTGATGTGACCACAGCATAAGGTCTCATCTTCCTTACGAATCATCCTTTGCTTCTCGAGCTCGTGAATTTGGTTCTTGTCCTCCTCTTGTCCTTCAACAGGAACGGGATCAGCAGGAATCGGAGCCAAGAATGGATCAAGAACATAGAAAAACTTGAGAACGATCAACAAGAATTTCATCTTGTCAGCCCATCGGGTGTAGTTACACCCGTCAAATTTGTCCAGCTTGACAAACTCCTGGTTCATGATGCGAAGATTCGATGATGAAGCTCCAGCGTCCATTTCAAACCTAGAAACCTTAAAAGATTGTTGTATAATACTAACCAACACCAGCAACCTCTAACAGAGTACCAAAACACAATACCAAAACAGCCCAAAAATGACCCGTTTGTTAGCTTATAAGAACAGTAAATAAAACCCCAAAAAGGACAGCAAACAAAAATTGCACAAGAAGAATTTCTTTGTCCTTTTAAGGTTTCTACGGAGCCCGTTTGATCGCTTCGAGCCTACGTACCGTACACCCCAGGATTGATGCAGTCTCGTAACGGTTTATTGTAAGCGAAACAATATCCCGTAATGCACAATCGGTTTGTAGAGTAAGAAAATATTCAAGAGTATATGGAGTAACAAAGATTAAAGAGATAGTGATTTTTGATGTGTTTATAATAGAGTTTAGCATCCCTATTTATAGATAAAGAAAACCAGTTTGAACCCACGAATTATCAAACGGTTTTTCCCATCATATCACTTCCAAGAATCACTCTCATATCCCTTCTAACTCGTGGTATACACTGGACTAAGTAAACATGTAACATCCCACTACTTTGAATAAGTCAAGCCAAGAAAGAATAACTTGTACAAAGACGTTAGAGCATGCATGTTTACTTATATCACTAGCTTACCCCCACCATATCCTTATTCTCAGTTAATAAGTTTATCAACTTATAAATGAACTTATTTTCTTAAAATATTCAACCTAATGTATGAAATTAATATGATTATACATTAATTTCCAACAATGCATGTAGGCTAAAAACACGAAAGCTAAAACCCAAATAAACGAGTTAATTAAGGCGTTGTCCTAATTGATGCTATTGTTGTTATTATTAACATGTGGACATGACTTAAGTCTTTATGTGCAGGTTAACCTTTAAAAATTAAAAATTTTCGACTATTGTAGATTTAATTTTCCTTTTAAAAAATCCGATAGCTTGTACCAAAGTCCTACTCGTTTAGTTGTTTCTAAGCCTAATTTGACACTTTCTCGATCGTACATCTACCATTCCCTCTCACCTTACGTCCACGACCACCACCCCCGAGTTATGAACTTGCCATCCGCTAATTGCCAATGATGTTTTCAGAAAAAAGTTATATTGGTTAACAGTTAGTTGACCTCAAAAATGGGGGCTGAGTTTTAAAGTAAAAGAAGAGTACAAAGAATGCGTATATCGAGTTAAGTTGATTTATATAATCTTACTGATTGAATACATCGGCTGATTTTGATTGAAAAATTAGTTGATACACACGTTTTAAAACAAGATGTTCATAAAAGGAACCATGCATGTTTTTTTGTAATAATAAGTGGCTATTACTGTATTACATGATGGGATGACATGAGTGCAAAACAATATACAAGTTACAAAATGATACAAGTAATTCAGAACTCCAGTCTCCAGTTTCCCATTCATTGGTTATCACTGCTAGATGTTAAAAGGTATATCATCACAGTTTACAAAATTATATCGGGAATGGTCATGTACATTGGTCCAATCAATTTCCATCATATTTTCTCTTTCTTCTTTTTTATCCTCCACATTTGGCTGACAAGTCATTTTGCTGATATAATTTTGTAAACTTTTTTTGAATTTGGCATTTCTCCTACCAAATTTACTGCGACCATATGTGGCCCTCATCAAGTCTAAGACAAGAGGAAACTGCAAGGCCACAAAAAAAGTAATCGTTAGGCCTGTCAGTGCCCCAATTGGGATAAAAAGGGATGCATTCTTTTGTCCAAACACAATGAACAATGCTGCACCAAAAGCTATGATCATGGTTGTTGTTGAGATGAACAGTGTGACCAAGCCAATTATCAACTTTCTGGGCAACTTGTAGAGAAAGTCGTCTTCAGCAAAACGATCGGACAGTATCGACAAGAACATCCACAATGACATAACAGCTGTGAATAATGATATAGCGTCTGATACTGCAAACATAGTGAAAGCGGGGTGGTTAGTAAATATGGGTACCCCTGTGTCTTGATTGATGCCTCCGGGCACTGTAATTGCTGCTGCAAACACAATAGTTGTGATTAGAGCAGCACTAATGGTATATGACTCTGCAGTAGACTTCATCCATTTTTCACACTCGGACACCAATGCCTCGTGTTCTCTTGTAAATACCATTTGAGGTGTTTCTCCAAATGAGTTCTTTTGCATTATGTTTAATGGACACACAAATCTTTCAACTTCCTGAAAATATTACAATATTTATGTTATTATTCTCGTGTTAAAAATGCATTTTGGAAGCATTTTTAAGTTTTAACAGAATTGTAACATTAGTCATTAAAGATCCCTACCTTATACCATTGTAGCTCATAGTTTATTCGTAAAGCCGCCCTTGATATATGATTCAGTTTTTCACTGGGTGCCAATCTTGCAGCCAAATGCAAGAGGTTATTCCCATGGGCGTCTTTGATTGTCTTATAGACATTTTTGTGGTCGCTCATTTGATATAGTAGGTTGTAAATCTTTTCCGAACGATTTATTACAGCATATTGAATAACGTTGTGACCATCTTCACCTGCACTCCAAAATGCATCTGGAAAATGATACACAAGCACTTTAACAACATCCAATGCATTTAGTCTTGTGGCCTCGAGAATCGGATTGGTGTAATAGTCCTTGTGGCAGTAGGAGCTAATTTTACGTTGTATAAATTCACATACACTCAATAATACTTGGAAAGCTTCATGACGAAATTTAAGTCTTCTTTTAACGAATGGCAATTCTATAATGTGATTAGAAACTCGTGTATCTTGAAACTCTGCAAGATAAAAAATTGGTGTACATGAAATTGGTTTGAGATGCCTTATAATAAATTGAAAAGGTAATTTAAGAAACATGTAGTGATGCAGGTAGGTTCAAGAAATCTAACCTGCGGCTATTCTTTCCCAAAAACTGAGCTTGCATGGGTACTTTTGAGCTATAGCCATTAACACTGCGTCAGTATTCAACTTTTTGCATTCCCACCAGATCATATTCCTTGCCAAGTCTGCATATATTGAAAGTTAATTAGTCTATCTAGTTTCGTAATTAAGATTTTTTTATTGTATCTTGAATCTGAAGTGAACAGATGACTACTTACAAAAACTTTCATAAGAAATAGCAAGTTTTAGAACCTCCTCAGTAAACAGAGTACGCACATCTATGAACCGTTTTTTTTTACTTCCAACAAACTCCGATAAAATATGGGATGCATATTAGAAAGAGCTACGACAAGCGGTGTTTGACCCTCTTTGTCAGTTTTGTACAACATGTCAGGGTATTCTTCCATCAACATTTCAGCAGCGTCGATGTTGCCAACAGTGCCAGCCATATGAAGCAGTGTACTTCCATCCGCATTCTTCAAATCCGTTAAGTTTATGTTCTCTGGTGTCTTTTTCAACAATTCCTTAAAAAATCCTAAATCCTTGGAAGTACCGACTGCTACATGGAGTGCTGTGTTACCATTATTTGTGATTTTGTCTGCGACAGTAACTTCTCCTCCACTCAAGACTTCATTCACCAAATCCATCCGTTGTTTTACAATACCCTCATAGAGCTTTTTCTTAGCCTCTGTTTCGGTTCTAGTTATTATTTCTGTCTCTCCTGCGGCCATTAATAATAATTCTCTTTCTTCTTAGTATATATATTTTCTTTGGTTACGAAGAGATAAAATAGTTTAATACTAAAGGTCAGAAGAATGAGCTAGACCACTAAAATATATACGTAGTATTAAAATCGTTTACCGGGAAGAATAAAACGAAAATGCATATAAAAAATATTACTATATGCTTGATTTAATCGACCAAGATGAAATCTCTTTAACTTTATTTATTCCAGTAGTTTAATAGTTCGAGGGTTATACTATTATTGACCCTGAACCAAATGTTAATGACCCTTGCTTTTAGTCTAAATGTTACTTGTGTGAGTTGTCCACCGACAAAAGAATGTGGGTTTTAGTTTCGTTAGAAAATTTTATGAGACAGGTGTTACAAAAGTGTGAAAAGTTGCCCTTATAAAAAAAGACACGAAGTAAAATACTATTCTTCAAAAAAAGAACTAATAAGAATGAAAAATTATAATGAGAATAGTGAGAAGTATTTCCGGCACACATTTTAAATAAGATGACGAAATATAAAGGATGTGCATCTATTTTTATAATTGCATCTGAAATGTATATTTGTTGTTATTTTTTACTCCTCTTATTTTAATTTTATTTCTTAGTTGATTCTGACTCGCATAATATATAAGTGAAAAAATACAGCATGATTCATAAAAAAAATGTACGTACCTATTGCTTGTTGAAGAATTTTAGGACCATAAATACATTCTAGTTCATCCCAGACATCTTTTGCAGTGAAAGCTACATTTGGGTTCTTGGATGTGAGACGTTTCACAACATACATTGTAACTTCTTCAGAGACGTTTCACAACTTACGACTAGTGCATCCGATCGTATCCATGCCTTTATGTCTTCCATTTCTGCCTTCCCATTCTCCTTTGGACTCACAAACTTACCATCGATGAAACCAAGCATATCATGGCCCGTCAAGAAATAAATCATTTGTGTTTTCCACACGTTGTACTTGCCCCGGTCACTCAATTTCACACTAAGAATTGGAGTACTTATATGTGATGGGTATGGGTATTCTTCTCTATTTTCCACTATGGAACTTAAATTGGAACCTGAGCCATCCATATTTTGTAAATGCTTATTATTTTTTCTCTAAGTTTTACTTGATATAATTCCCCTTCTATCTTCTGTCATATATATACAAAATATCTAGTCTATTTATTTGTGCTGACATAAGCCATTTGAAAATTGCTTGCCTCAGCCCTCATAAAGATTACACATCATTATGATTACTTGGTTATATATATCTTCTTAGTTACGAGGTATAAATGAGTCCATGTGAAGAAGTAGTTGAAGAGATCAATAATTCAAGATAGAAAAAGACCACTAAATAAAGACAAAGCTATTTAACTCAATAAAAATAAACGAAAATGATATATCTTCTTAGTTGAATATACCAATATATCTTTTTACTTGTGTGATCATGTTAAGTAGATTGATCAATGAATTAAATTAGAAAAGAAAATTAGTGTGTTGCACATGTTATAATTTGGTATAACTAAGAGGATAAAAGGAAAATATTGTAGAAGGATGTAGCATTTCTCATAAATAAAATAAAACTTTGATAGACCATTACATTTTTTCATAAATGCACAAGGTTGTTTTTTTTTTTTTTTGTTTTTTTTTTTTAATCATGCTTCAAATATTAATATATCAAGATTAACAGTATTTTTCTTTCACTTATATGAGTTTTTTACATTTATGAAAACATTATATAATTTCACTATTAGCTTTTGAGAAAGGGAAGACAAATTCCAAATGATAGAGTGCTGGAATGTGAGCCACTTTTCTAGTTATTATAATAACGATGATTTCAACTCGTGCGTTGTTGCGGAGCGTCTGTAGACGATCGTATTGTATGAAGCGAAAGTGCAACTATCTTGCGGTAATAATATTGATTCTTGTAGCGAGCTTTAAATTTAAGCCTGGTTAACCGCTTTTAGCATCTATTTTGACGTTTACGGACTAAATATTTGAACATGTCAAGGATTTCCTTACAAACACTCGCGTTGCCGCGTGATTATTGTGTCGATGCTTATTATTGTATGCTTGAGACATACTTAGCTAAAATGTGCACTTTTGCTACCGGGAAAGTTTTGAAAGATACAATTTTAGCCTAACACTTAAGTTTATTGTCGCAGATAATAGATGTAACCTGCAAACAATATAAGGAATTAACTTTCCATAGAATCACCACATGTTAGTCTGTTACAATAATTTGCACCACATACAATTCCAAGTTACAACTTGCTACAGATTTGGTAACCATAACTCTTAAAAAACAGTAACATTTCACTCTTTGTTGCAAACTAATCTTCCAGCAAGCAAAAATACACCAAACACGCTGCAAACTATGTTAAGGGCTGTTTCTGAAAGCATAGTTTTCAAACCCATTGACCACGAAGCAAAAGTCAACGAATATGAAACAGATGGCTAACCATGGCATAAAACTCAAGAGTCGCTGATAATATGAGACTGTGAGGCACGCAGATGAAAATGAATATTCAGATTCGGAGTAAAACTTGGGATCAACAACCGATATTGACTTGGGATCATAGCGAACAGATTTACATGCATGCTCTATTTTCTTTCTCATGTTGTGGTCCTGTAGTATACCAATTATGCCAAGATATAGAACAACATCGCACACCTCAAAAAGTTCAACTTCCGCTGAACCCAAAATATCTGTGAAACCTTGCGGTTAGCCTGGGCTGGCATGTCCACATATAGCTGTACTTGTAATCTGAAAAAAAAAAAAAAAAAAAAAAAAAAAATGATACCTGATTAAAAATACCATCCGAATCTAAACTTGTCCAAGTTTGTGCCGTTTTGTTACAGCAGTGATGGTTACATTTGTAGACTTTCAGGAGAACAGTGAAAAGCGATTAAGAGCAGCTCATACGTACCTTTAAGTACGGGCAAGAAGGAGATCAACTTCCTTGTCACCTACGGAAAAATCTCTCAAAGTATTTCGTCTTATGTACGGACCTTTTTGGGAGAACTCAAAACATCTGCATAGCGTTCCAATGCATCTCAAAGTACATGGAGGGAAAGGAGATGCCAAGGAGGCTCTACCAATGGGTGTTCCATCCTCATTATCAGCATGGACCGAGAAATAAAACTAATCTCACGGCCTCGTAAACAACTTCACTTAGATTCTCATAGTAGACACCAACATGGTCCCCTGTCTCATATCTGAAAATAAATTGGATTGTTAAAACTTGTTGAAAAAGTAAGTTAGTATTAAGAAACATAAATTACAACATACAAATAAATTAGGATATTCATACATGCGCAAGAGATTCAGAAATAATGGTTGTCCATAAGCAAAACAAACTGTCCAGAATCATAAATCAAAAAAACATCCCTTAAAATTTAAAAGCCATAATGGTAGGCAAGTTCATCAAAGTTTTCTCATTTGAATCATTGTTTGGTTTGATATGATACAAATCATAACATTTCCTTTTAGTTAGGATGGATATTTAACACAATGTATTCACAATTCAATGGGGCGAATGAAAGTCATATAAAGTTTTTTTTTCATTGATTATTTCTCACTTGTTGAGAACAACTTTTTTGAAAGTTGGCACGAAAAGGTTTGTCTCTACAATTTCCTCATTCAAATAATCGAAACACAAACATGACTTGCATCTATTTCTCTCAATCCACATTCTATGTCACAGGTCTAACTACTCTAATTGGAGCAATGTACATGGCTGTGAAGAATCATATTAATATTAAAACTATAGAATGTTTGTTATATAACACACCAACTCTTTATTAAAGTTACGTAGATGTTTGGCAAGGAAGTGTTTCGGGTCAATTCGACGAACACATATTACCACCTCTAACTTATACCATACCTTTCCATATTCAATAAAGTGAATATTTAGATCATTAAAAGATAAGTATTAAATGCAAAATTTCGGACATGAATTGAGTGCAAATGTGTAATAGCATCTTCACTTCACCATATAGCTTCTTCTCCCATGCTAGCATCTTGTCCAACACAGTCGCATGAGTTTCATTCTCTTCAGAATCAAAATCTTACTTTCTATCGTCAGCGTCTGGTAGTCCCTTAATCAACCTATTGCAGGTAATGACACGCATTACTCTTGCATAATGATCTATATGGCCAAATAGCCTAACATTCTAGGCATACATATCAGCCAACGAAAATAGATCAATGCTTAATATTTACACAAATATAGTGTTAGAGTTCAGAATCATCTGTTATTAGCTAAAACAAAATCTACTATAGCAAATATGTATATTTGTATATATACCATGGTTCTTACTTCAATTAGCCATTAACGTCAGCTATTTATAGTATATTAAATGCAAGCTTGTATGACTATAATTAATCTGCCAACATTATATATTTGTAAATCTTCAGGAACGTCAAAAAAACTAAACACTAAGACCAAGTCTCTATATGTACAATTGATTGTTTAAAAGCCAAAATATGATCGAATTTGATCCTACCACCATAACCCAATGAGTAATGACAACTTTCTACTCCATGAACAACATTTTTACTCGTATGTATTAACTGCAAGAACACACTATCTATTGTCGGCCCGTTAATAAAACTCGATACATAATTCTGATACTCCAAAATCAGTTTTCATATTCTACTCTGATATTAAAAAAAAAAATTGACAACATGAATCGTATTGATATACCTGGATTATCAGCAAAATTTGAGTGATAATGCAATCTATTAGCCTCAAGCATTTGCGAAACCTCATTAGCACTCTCAGACGCTTTCAAAAAACAATCATCATGTTCCGTAAATATCTGCAACAAATTCAAACTCTGTCCACCACCACCACCTTCCGTCGAAACCGGCACCGAAACCCTAACCTTCTTCACAGCTTTCGGAGGTGACGGCTACTCCATCGCATCCTACGCTTCACCATCACCAACAACCTCATCGCCATCGTATACCATTATGCATAATACATTATTGTAAATTGATGTGGTACCTAGCCATGGACCGTGAACATCAACATATATAGAGACCACAAGAGAATGTGATTGACCATTTCTTTTAACTAGTAACAATTGTTTTATAACAAGAAAAATACTGTAAATGAAAAATGCTTAATCTGACCATGTATCAAAATCAACCAGTTATTTAAAAGTTAAATTACTAAAGAATAGAACTTACCTGATGCTTGCTGAAATATTTCAGGGCCATAAATACATTGTAGTTCATCCCACACATCTTTTGCAGTGAAATCTGCGTTTGGGAATTTGTACTAACAAAAAGCAAAAGGTTGTGTCGAGATATTTAAACCCGAGAGGTTTGAGGTATGGGTTTAGTTATGTTGTGTTTGTGTATGTTTGAGATGTGGTTAGGTTATGCGTAGAGGTGTTCTGTTATATCTTGTAACTGAAGGTTGATTTGGAATTGTGTTATTGATTTTGAATTGAATCTTTTTTGTTGTTAATGGTATATTGAATTAAGTTTTAGAAGTTTAAGGTTTTAACTGAATTATATTTTATTGTTATCAGTTTGTGAGATCAAAGCAATCGCCTCTTGTAGTCTTGTTAAACCCCTAACTCGATACTGATATGTTCGGTTGGGATTAGGCCATTAGGAATGCTTATTGCCTCAGGAAATAGGACCACATAGTTTAATTTGACTCTGCATTTAAGGTTTTGTTTTCCCTTTTTTTTTGTCAACTATTGATTGAGTCTGGTTGTTTAAAGATTCGTTAGGTGTTCTGTTTTAGTCTTAACCCCATTGCTCTGTCCAAAAGCAGGTGAATTCAGGGGAAAAATTCCATAGCTAACGAACAACATAGTGACCAAATATCTTTTTTTGGTTCCACTGAACAATAGCTTGCAGATTATTTTGATCAAAGTTGTTGACCCATATCGTGATAATCTATCTATAATTGTACCCCTGTCTTCCTGTTTTTTTAGAGGTTGGACTCGTTGGACACAACCTGGTTAAGATGCATTATTCTGTACTCATGTATAATCTTTTGTGTCTGCAGTCATAGGTTCAGCATCAAAGGGCGCGTATTATCCTGCAATTTTACCTGTAGAAAACAAGAAAATTACCGGGAGGATATGTTCTTCATTCATTTATTGTACTCTACTTGATCTGATGGCCATTTAATCATTATATACTATCACATGGCTATGCAATCAGAGATAATTCAGGTAAATATATACGTAGTCGCTAAATGTCATTATCAAAGTTACAGTATTCATACTTTTTTGTTTAAGCAGTCTCTCTATCCCATGAGAATTGCTATAAATACCTCTTAGTATATAACATCATAACTTTCATATAACTGATAGAATTAGGATGCCATGTTACAAATCTAGTAATTTTTTATCTTAAAAAACCAGCTATTACTACTGCATATCGGAAACACTTCTATTGCATTTGTGTCCTTCATGTAACCAATTTATGTATTTGTCTGCATACAGAACAGAAATTTACCCGGTTTAAAATAATTATTGTGTGCCTATTAATTTCAGATGCAGCTGTTTCGTATCTCCTAGGTATCTGTATTGTTTCAAGAATTTAATATGCTTTTTGGTTGTTGAATAGCTGTTTGGGTTTGCCGTCTTCGTGGATTAGCCTTCTGCACTTGCAGCATTGTGCGCGTTAAATGTAAGAATAGTGTTAGTAGTATATACCCATCTTTAATACAGTTAATCAAAAGCAATTATTTTGTACCTCCTTATGTTTCTGGTTCTGGTCCTTATGTTTCCCGGTTCTTATTGCATTTTTTTACAGCATAAATGAATTCAATTGTCATTTCATGTACTGCATGTTTTTAAGTTGTTTACCCAAACACCCTCTAAAATCATTAAATACCTAAAATGGTGTTTACATCATTCCGTTAACTATAAGTTTTAACTGCATAATATGTTGCTGTGTGAAATTCTGAAGGCTATAATAATTTTTTAAAAGTGGTTTATTTTGAATTTGCAATGTATAAGAGAATTTTGTAACCTAGGGAAGTAGGAACATGTTAAAATTAACACATATTTATGTAGCTGGACTCGACTTGGAACTTTGTATAGTGTATAGGCGCACCTATAGCTTGTCTACGAGCTGTGTTTCTGTAGCTGGATTGAAAATTAATAAGGAGGAATTGGTTAGGTTTATAGGAATATCAGTGGCGAATAAGGTCGAGCTTGAAGGTCTTGTGTTGACTTATTTGTAAATTAACAAGGAGGCATTGGTTAGGTTTATAGGATTGGTTCTTCAATAGTCAAGTTATTCTTGTGTGGTTAGAATCATGACGATAGCAGCAAAGTTAAACACTTTTGCTAGATTGACATCCGAATTTTATCGTTTGTTCAACTACAACTTGATAATTACCTTTACTGGTAGTTCAGAGAAGAAAAGGCTTGTAATTTTTTGCGTCTGTAAATTTATTCAATAGGAAGCAAGTGTGTAAAGGAATATCCCTTTTAGAAATATGCAATCGCTGTACTAAATAAGGTAACTTGAACAGGGAAAACCTCATTTGTTTAGCATTATGCATATTACAATGTAAATTGATATGGTACCTACTACCTAGCCATGGACCATGAACATCAACATATATAGACCCCACAAGAGAATGTGATTGACCATTTCTTTTAACTAGTAACAATTGTCTTATAACTAGAAAAATACTGTAAATGAAAAGTATTTAATCTGATCAGTGATCACCATGTATCCAAATCAACCTGTCAATTTAAAGTTAAATTACTAAAGAATAGAACTCACCTGATGCTTGTTGAAATATTTCAGGGCCATAAATACATTGTAGTTCACCCCACACATCTTTTGCAGTGAAATCTGTGTTTAGGAATTTGTACTAACAAAAAGCAAAAGGTTGAGTCAAGATATTTAAACCCGAGAGGTTTGAGGTATGGGCAAAAATACAGTCAAAGAAATCACTAAAGTACCCTCTAGGCTAATGTACTAGCCTCGAAATTATATCTCTCATCGTTATCAAACCTTCTAGACTCTCTTCATCATCAACCACGTAGATACGATGAACCTTCATGGAATCAAGTTTCATGATCACATCTTTAAGCGTATCATCTTTTTTTGCAAGTAATCATACTACTCATCGAAGGAGATTCCTTTTTGTTCTCCTCCAAGTAGATTTTAACTGCTGTTATAAAGTTCTTAGCTGTGATGGATCTGCAGTAAAAATCCAAAACCGTTATAACCTTACACCTATATGTTTTTGTAAAAATCAGAAGAAGTTAACAATTCAAAAAAGTCACATGGTTGTACAAATAGATGCTGACGTCGTGGTTATTAACATATGGACATGACTTTAAGTCGTTATGTGCAGGTTAACATGACAAATGAATAACTCAAACACGTTTAAAATTTTTGACTAAAAATTATAATTGAAGATTCAATTTTCCTTTTCAAAAATCCACTTGCACCAAAGTCCCACTCGTTTATTTGTTTCTAAGCCTAATTTGACACTTTCTCAACTGGACATCTCCCATACCATCTCACCACACGTCCATTACCACCACCCCTCAAGTTCTGAACCTGCGCCATCTGCAAATCGTTAGTCATGTTTTCAATTAGTTGACCTCAGAAATGGGGCTTAGTCTTACGGTAAAAGAAGAGTACAAAATAAATGTTTATATTGAGTTAAAGTTGATTTATATAATCTTGCTGATTGAATACATCGGCTGATTTTGGGTTACTTTGATTGAAAACAAGTCATGAGTTATATCATATATTTATATTAGTTGCTGATATTAGTTTATTAAGTGATGCACACATTTTAATAAAATGAACCATGCATTTTTTTTTTTAACCATGATTTCCGACCTTTTGGCCGACTAATCCACAGGGTTTGAAGCCACCGCCACTGGAATTGAACTTGAGATCTCACACATTCTAGAGTGATAGTCACAAGCTCTTTTGTCACTAGGCCACCCTTAAAGTGGTTAAAAAATTTAAATAAAAACGTATGAAGTATGTGGAATTGGTTTTAGGCTTTGCTGTACTAGTAAGAGGCTGTTGCTCGATGGGATATCAAGAGTGGATCAAAACAGTATACTGTACAAGTTAATAAAATGATACATTAAATTCACTACTCAAGTTGCATATTCATTGGGAATGCTTGCTAGATTCTAAAATCATAAGTAGTTGCGGCTTTCCTACCAAACATACTACGACCATATGTGGCACTCATCAAGTCTACGACAAGAGGAAACTGCAAGGCCACACAAAAAATAATCGTTAGGACAGTCAATGCCCCGATTGGGATAAGAAGCAGTGTATTCTTTTGTCCAAACACAATGAACAATGCAGCACCAAAAGCTATGATCATGGTTGTCGTTGAGATGAACAATGTGACCAAGCCAATTATCAACATCCTAGGTAACTTGTAGAGAAAGTCTTCTTCAGCAAAACGTGCGGTTAGGATCGACAAAAATATTAACAACGACATAACAGATGTGAATAATGATATAGCGTCTGATACCGCAAATATTGTGAAGGCTGGGTTGTTAGTAAAAATGGGTACCCCTGATTCCTGATTGTTGCCTCCGGGAACTGTAATAGCCGCTGCAAACACAATCGTGGTGATTAGAGCAGCAGCTATGGTGTATGATTCTGCAGTGGACTTCATCCACTTTTCTCCCTCAATTACCAGGTTCTTGTGTTCTCGTGTGAATACCATTTGAGGTGTTTCTTGAGAAGAGTTTTTTTGCGTTATGTCTAATGGACAGACAAATCTTTCAACTTCCTGTAAATATTACAATATATATGTTAATTATTCTTGTGTAAAAAATGCATTTTGGAAGCATTCTTAACAGAATAGTAACATTTGAGTCATTAGAGATTCCTACCTTATACCATTGTAGCACATATTGTATTTGTAAAGCCGCCCCTGATATAAAATTCAGTTTTTCGGCAGGTGTCAATCTTGCAGCCAAATGCAAGAGGTTATTACCAGATGAGTCTTTGCTTGTTTTATAAACGTTTTTGTGTTCGCTCATTTCATATAGTAGGTTGTAAATCTTTTCTGAGTGATTTATCACAGCATATTGAATAACATTGTGACCATCTTCGCTTGCACTCCAAAATGCATTTGGGAAATAACGCACAATTCTTTTAACAACATCCACTTCATTTTGTCTAGTGGCCTCAAGAACCGAATTGGTGTAATACTTCTTGAGATGGCTGGAGCTAATGGAATGTTGTATCAATTCACATACACGCCATAATAAATCGTAAGCATCCTTACGAATTGCAACTCTTCTTTTAACAAATGGCAATACTGCAACATTAACAAATGGTGTATCTTCAAACTCGACAAGATAAAAAATTAGTGTACATGAAATTAGTTTGAAATGCCTTATAACAAATTGAAAAGGTAATTTTAGAAACATTTAGTGATGCAGGTAGGTTCAAAAAAAAAAAAAAATCTAACCTGCAGCTCTTCTTTCCCAAAAACTGAGCTCGCATGGGAAGTTTTGAACTATAGCCATCAACACAACATCACTATCCAACTTGCTATAATGACTCAGCAAATTCCCTGCCAATTCTGCATATATTGTAAAGTTAGTCTATCTCAGTTTAGTAATTAAGTTTTTTTATACTGTATCTTGAATCTGAAGCGAACAGATGACCGCTTACGGAAATCTTTGGAAGAAATAGCAAGAACTAGAAGCTCGTCACCACTTGTGCCAGAAAACAGACTATCCTTATGTATGTCCGTCTTGATGTTATTCAACAAGCACTTAGCCGTTTCGGTATGCATATTAGAAAGAGCTAGGGCTAACGGTGTATGGCCCTCATTGTCCTCTTGAATCAACATGTCAGGGTATCTTTCCACCAAGATCTTAGCAGATGGAGTGTTGCCAACAATAGCAGCAATATGAAGCAGTGTACTTCCATCCGAATTCTTCAAATCCCTTAGTGATATGTTCTCTGGTGTCTTTTCCAGCATTTTCTCAAAGAATTCTGGATCCTTGCAAGTTTCCACTGCTACATGGAGTGCCGTGTTACCATTATTTGTGATTTTGTCTGTGACAGTAACTTCTCCCCAATCCAAAACACCATTCATGGTACGATAATAGAGATCTCTGCACACCTTTTCTTTTCTTCTAATCTTTTCTCTCTCATCTTCTGTTATTGTGTCTGTTTCTCCTGCGGACATGATCTATTAATTATTTTTCCTCTTAAGAAAACTATTTTGTTATGAAGGTAAAAAACTAAAGCACAGAAAAATGAGACCACCAAAATGCATACTAAAATTATTTGCGATGAATAATAAAACTAAGATAAATTTTTGAAGTGAAAACTAAGAAGAAACTAATGTACCTGTTGCTTGTTGAAAAATTTTAGGACCATACATACATTCTAGTTCATCCCACAAATCCTTTGCAGTGAAATCTGCGTTTGGGACTGTGGGTGTGAGACGATCAACAACATACACGGTTGCTTCTTCAGAGAGGGAACCAAGAATCAAACTTTTGGCAAGCGCATCTGATCGTGTCCATGCCTGCATATCTCCCACTTTCCCCTTCCCCTTTCCATTTCCCTTCTCCTCAGGACTTGCAAATTTACCATTAATGAAACCAAGCATATTTTGACTCATCAAAAGACACAACATCTGTGTTTTCCAAGCTTTGTACCTGTCCTTACCACTCAGCTTCACCGTAACAAGGTTAAAGTTACTAATATGTGATGGGTATGGGTAATCTTCTGCAACTTCAACTATGAAGCTTGGATTAGAACTTGAGGCTGCCATCTTGATTAATTTCTATCTTCTTTTTTTTTCCTCTCAATTTCAGTTAATTTGATTCTCCTTCCATCTTCTTAAATATTTATATCAGAAGATTGAGTTGTCTTCTTGTGGTGACAAAAGCCACGTTAAATCTGTGAACCATTGGCTCAAATGGGTCCCACTTTTGTTGAGGAATCTTGCTTGCAAGTAGACAAGACATAAGACCATGTGAGTAAGGCACAAGAGACGAGTCATCATCCCATGTGGCACCCAAGAGCCTTATTACACTTCTGCAAAGGGACGCGTCCCACAAGCCAAAAATTGTTGAATCGGTGGCAAAAGCGGCCAAGTTGGGAAAAAGGTTTGTTTGTGGGGTGTTTAATTAAATGATTTTTTGAGGTATTTTTTGGTGGTGTTATCTGTCTCTTTGTTACATCAAGTTGGTTATGAAGTAGTCTAGGAGAGAAAGAAAACATATGTGACAGTGGAGATGTAGATCTCCTGGGATCCTTACACTTTGTCTAAGCAATTTGCCAAATTGATATCTTGGATGTTGTGTTTATAAGCATATAAATAAAAGGCTTGGCATATGCTTGTGGTACAGTTTGTACGCGGATATTTCTTGTGGTACTATCCTATGTGATTTGTCCAATGTCAACAATCCCACCTCTTGACATTTCAATGCCTATTAGTGATGACTAATAATCGTTAACCCATAATTCTTAAGAATCTACTCTTACTTAGGTGGTGATATGGTTAACCCCAATACAACCGAGAAGAGTGCCAAGTCCCTTGATCAACCTAATAGTCTAACTTTAAGATGGTCACCTACTAGGTACTAATCACCCTAGATACTACCAAATCGTGGGGATCATGCAACAAACACATAAGATATCCAATATGAACGCAAATCAAACAAGGTCTAACCATAATCTTAATAGAGGCATCTAAGGTCGAATAGATCCAAATGGTCATTGCAACCTAAACTTATGATCACCGAATACCTAACCTTGCATGAGGAATTTTTTTTTTTTTTTTTTTTTTTTTTTTTTTTTCAAGAATATTGTTGATGTCATAAATCATAGTGGATAAATAACAATTACAATAAGATGGCAGGCAAGCGAGCAACAAGTTGCGCCGCAACTCCTTTTGGATAGCAAACTCAATCCTACTAAAAATGAAGTTTTGTTTCTTAAAGGTCGACAAATTACTTTGCACAACCCGTTGTACCCTAGTCAAAAACTTTCTTGCCTCCGGAGCTAGGAAACCAAATGTATCAAAAGCAAAAGGGATAAACACATGTTGATTTTCTAAACAAGCCTTCTCGTGTTTAGTAACCTTGCTCGATTCCGCTTTCAAAGCAGCTTGTCCCGCAGTAAACCCATTGTCCTTGAGCCCAACAAGAGGGGACACCCCTGTAAGATCCACACAAGCATGTTTCCCCCGGGCCCACCCAAACACAAGTATATCAGCCGGCCGTAAAGTAGACCTCCCTTCAAGCGGATCCGTCAGAAAGTTCACAGGGACCTCCTTTTTGGAAGAAATTCCTGCTCGTTTAAGAACATCATATAGAACATCCTTGACCAAATCATGCCTATATTTGAAACCAGGTAACTCCCTGCAATGGACCGCATGATCGCCAAAAGAATCCAAACAAACCTTCCGGCAGATTGGGCAAGGCTCATCAACTGGAAACAAAGGGATCATCAGCCGGTACTTAAGGATAGTCCGGTACTCTAAAGCCGACTTGAGGAATTAACCCATCTGGTTCACAGTCACTAAGTCCTCCAACTAATATGTGTGATACACCCGTGTGTCTCCCAAGTGATTTGCCATTTCATTGCTACGACTTACACTTCTTAATTAGCTACTCCTACTAAGGGTTTCTCAATGGCCATGAGTCGGCAACTAATAAGGAATGTTCATCCTTTAGCCAATCATACACGCTTAGGTTCAGATGGTCACCTACTTCCAAGTATGTACTCAACCAAAGATTTATAGCTAACACCAAAGCTTAAGGGTCTAGGGTGCACAATACAAACTATCCACTGAGATCATAAATTAAACCATAAGTCTTATTTTTTTCTAACAAATTAAACCATAAGTCTAAATTATGATAAATGCTAAAATCAAATAATTTTTACAAAAAATATCCACACACATATGTGTCACTTGATTATTGAGAGTGAGAAATAAGAAAGAGAAAACTTAATACAACCTAATTAGTAAACCTCACATGCCAGTATGGAATTTGTGTTTGTAAGAATTGTGTGAGCCTAGAATTACTCTTAAATTATATAGAACATAAGATCATCAATTAAGCAAACTAAAGAACAAATTGATAAAGCACAATAAATAACATGTCAAACACAATAGAAAGTATGAATTTAATAAATCAAAAGATGATAAAGATTAATCAAAGTCTTATCGTAGTATTTTCTTGTACAATAAAGTGCTAAATCTTGCTCTCGATATCTCTCTAGTCGAATGCCATGTCAATCCTCGAAGAGATTGCCTACGCCGTAGGCCTTTTTGTCTCTCCCTCTTTTCTGCTTGTCGACCCACCCACAACAAAAACCGAACCCTAATTGGTATTTGATCACGCTTCGTTCCAAATCTTGTTGTAACGCATACCCAACTGATGGAATAAAATAGACGTCAGAAATGAGTATCAATATGAATGGTGTTGAAACTAGCATTCTCTACACCTTTCAGCACTATTCGCGACAACGCAATGTTGTTGCTATAAGTGGAAATGTTGTCGCAATAGGTATATTTGTGACAACATGTTGCCACTAGAAGCATTGTCGTGATAACCGCGTCGCTAGAAGTTATTGCGACAACTTTTTTCACCTATTGTGACAACAGGTTTGACCAAAAAAAGTTTGACTTGTTGACTCATGTCTTTTTTGTGACAACACTAGTCGCGACAACATATTGTTACTGCCTTTCATTGACCCATTTTCTTTTGTGGCAACTTTTTAGTGACAACATGTTGTCGCTACAAGTTTAGGTGACAATTTTCCCTCAAATATTCTTACGTCACAAAGCTTCTAGTGACAACATGGTTGTCGCTAAAGATTAAAGTCAAAAGTCAAAACAAGTAAAGTTTTTAGTGACAACATTGTTGTCGCAACAAATAAAAAAGTTGTCGCAAGAAAAAATAGTCAAAAATTAGAAACCGGAATACCTCTATTTTGTCGTGTAGTAATTCTCTTGCGACAACATGTTGTCAAAAAAGGGGAAAAAATGTCACAAAAAGTTTTGGTCAAAAATGGGCCCAAAAATGCCAATTTTTGTTGTTTAGTGGACTTGTTGCGACAACAAATGTTGTCACCGAAAAAAAAATCGTCACTATAGCTCCAAAATGGTGTAGTGATTATTGTAGCTTGTACTGAGAACTTGATGAGACATTCATCGAACATTTGGCGAGTCAGAAAAAACACAGAAGATGCAGGTCTTGGTATATGAAACAATCATTAAGCTTCTTAGTAGGCGATAGTTATGGCTCCTGAATGTCCCAAAGATCCTCAACTTCCAACTCAAGCTTCATCTCCATGATTGGTATACTCGTCTTTATATATCATATACTCCGTGTATGTATATATATATATATATATATATATATATATATATATATATATATATATATATATATATATATATATATATATATATATATATTTGTCCATTAATAATTTTATCTCTATTAGTGTATCTATCATTAAACTAATTTCTATAAGGAAGTGAATGATACAATGATACGCCTGGGCCGAGCCTACGGCCTATTATTTAGGTCTTAGGGTTTTACCCTACTTTGTCTTATAAATACTCTTGTAAACCTTTATTATAATCATTCAATCAAAGTTTAAGATAAACAAATCTCTAGTTCTTTCCTTCTATTTTCTGACGGAGCCAGCACACGCTTGAAGTGGTGCCTTATCCCGATACAACCCCTAACCGGGTCGTATCAATTGATGCTTTCATTGAGAGCTCTCGTTGAGAGGGTTTTTGATTAGGGTTCCAATCTTTATTAAAAAAAAAAAAAAAAAAAAAAAAAAAAAAAAAAAAAAAAAACCTATTCATCGAGCACTGTTCGTCGGGTACTGTTCACCAGACTACTATTCACCGTTACTGTTCATTGGTACTGTTTACCAAAATTTATTTTTTTCCTGTTATCGAGTTAATGTTCATGGCATCGAGCGGATATGATCGGGACGCGGAATATGCACTATTTAAGCTTTTGCAAATGGGTACGGTGGCCGAATACGAGAATGATTTTAAGATTCTTATAAATCAAGTAACGGGGATCTCAGAATCTTTATTTAAATCGATTTATATCTCGGGACTTAAACCGCTTCTACAATGTGCACTCTTAAGGTTAGCGCCTACAACTTTAGGAGAAGCTTGTTCCATGGCCCGTATGATGGAGCCTCGTTTTGAGATAATTGCAGGGAAAAAGCTAAACATTGAAGAGAAAATAGATATCGTTCTATCATGGCCAAGTGAAGAAGCTCCATGTGTGATGAAAGAGTCCTTAGATGCTAATGAAGATATTGGTGTTGTTGAGGTTAGTAGTGTGATAAACAATATTTTTGATATTGGTGAGAGTAATGTGGAAAGCATGGAAGTTCGTAGTGAGTTTAGCGAATTTTCAGAAAATAAAGAAAGTGCGGAAGATGTTGTTGTGGGTGGTGGTGAAGCGTGTAGGGTTGACGAAGATGAGTCGAATACAGTGATATCGCTACTTAAGGATGGAGGTGGTATATCTGATGGTAGTATAGATGAAATAAGTTTGGGTTTAATCAAGGAGTTTGTGATTAAGATGTTGGAGGGTAGAGATGTTCCCGGTGAGAGTTTGGTTGTTTGTTTGAAGTGGGTATATCGCAAGAAGGGTTGTCGCGTAGCAAAAGATGGCAGAATGGTGTTGTGTTATGTCCAAGGCAAAGGAATACGAAAGAAGAAAAAGGCGAAGGCTGCAATTCAAAGAAGATTATGGGATCCCGGATTACGCCAATGTTGCAAGAGGACGGACTGTCCAAATGACTCAAGAAGTCCAAACGTATGGCATAAAGATTATGTCATATAATCTATCTTTATTTACATGTCTTTGTTTATGATCGTTTTCATGTTTATTTAGGAAAGTCAATTAAGAATGTTTTAAGACAACACCTTGAGGGCAAGGTGGTTTTGAAGGAGTGAGGAATGATACGCCTGGGCCGAGCCCACGGCCTATTATTTAGGTCTTAGGGTTTTACCCTACTTTGTCTTATAAATACTCTTGTAAACCTTTATTATAATCATTCAATCAAAGTTTAAGATAAACAAATCTCTAGTTCTTTCCTTCTATTTTCTGACGGAGTCAGCACACGCTTGAAGTGGTGCCTTATCCCGATACAACCCCTAACCGGGTCGTATCATACAATCTTTAAATATTAACGTTTTTTATAGTGTAGTTCATTGACGAATTCTTAATTGCCTGTAACAAAATTAACCACTTTGCTACGAAACAAACTTAAAAATATTAGCTAATAACAATATTCTTGGTGGTTCCACTACATTACATTCATTTGATTAAAATCTAAAAGTCCATAATAAAATGAAAATTAAACGTCATGATGCAGCAGCTTCAGCAGGTGCAGGAGTCTCATCATTCCGCATCTGCATGAATTGGAGCAGGGAGTATGCTACACTCCAAGAACATAACAGTACCTTCATTCTTAATCCTGGTATGAGAATGTTTGTAGAATTATTCGTAATGTCCACGAGACAGCTTTAGATCCCTCTCAATCATACATCGGATCACATCTTCAAACGGATCGGTCCCTTTTACTTGATAACACTTCGTTTTATCCCTGATAGAAATAGCAATAGTTATCTAACTACATCCATATCCATGCACCCTTACTTTAAGCCCGTTAGGCTCATTCCAAACCAAGATGTTTTCTTGCATCAGCTTTGCGGATAATATAGAAAAGTTAACTGTATATCAACATGTACATATCAAAACTTAATAGAACTTACATAAGATAGATAGTGTCATATAAAGAAAGAAAGAATGCAAATAAAGATATATAAAAAAAGACGTCATGTGCTGGTGATAACAAATACCAGAATCGATTTGGAAATTGAAAATACGTACGTATAAGTCATTACAAAATCTTTTTCCTAATAAAATAAAACCCCTAGTGGGGACTTTTTCATTTCAAAAAATCAAATCATACTTTTTTAGGTAATATTTTTTATAATTTGAATTTTTAAAAAGGTTTTAATTATTAAAAAAACCTAAAATCTTTCTATATTTGACAAATAATTGTTAAAAAATCGTTTTTACACTTAAACATTAAAATTGGGTAAAAATACACATGGGCTTCATTGTTATTTTTAGATATTTTCAGGCCTAAAGTGTAAATGTGTTATCAAAACCGGAGTTCAATGTTAATTGTTATTATAAGTTTGTAGTTTATTGGTTTGAATTTGATTGAGATTTTGTTATAGACTTGAGTTATGGTCCAGATAATAAAATGGAAGGCATTACCAGTCATGAGGAGCTCAATAAAGTTGTTCCTGCTAATAATCAAAATGCATCTGGTATTGATTTTATATATTCATGTGATGTGAAACTGTAGGGAGATAGTATTGATGATTTGGCATAGTTTGTATTAGGTCTCCACACCGGACCAATATAGTGGTTAGTTGGCAAGAGTAAACAGCGAAAAAAGATCAAAACAGGATTAGGAGTTGTTTGATTAATTGTAAGGTTTCTAAAAGTTTGATTACTAATGGTTTTAAAAATACACATGTTGAAAAGTTTTATGGTTTTTTGTTGTTGTGTCATTGTGGTTATGTTTATGTTTTATATGTCCTGAGATTGGTTTATGTTAGTATGATCTACGGATGTGTAATTATTGTACTATATGGCCTTATCAAGCTTGAAAGCAAAATTAGAAAGTCTAACTGTCTAATAGCGATTCTTCACAAAGGTCTTAATTTTGACTTAGTTATCTTTTTAATAAGTATCCTAAAAGAATTTCGCTGTTGTCAGATTATTATAGCTTCATCTTTACTCCTAACCCCTAAATGACCCATTTGACCATGCGAATCTTGATAATCTTCAAATGGTCCATTGTCCAAGTTCTAGCAATCAAATGACCAATATACCAATAGTTCCGAAAATTAAAAGAGCAGACCTTTAAACCCTTTGTGCAGACCATCAGATTTGTTATAAGTGCAACTTTCTAATTTGTCCATTATAAGCATATGTACTTTCTTGCTTTGACCAAATGATGTCTCAGTCAAATTAGAACAATTTAGCATCGTACGGGGATCAGATCTTTTGTTTTCACCAGTTTATATCTCATTAAAAGCTCTATTGGACATCATGTAATCTTCAGATACTTCTACTGTTTACAAATTCCAATAACTATGTGAATTATCAGTTTTAGGAGGATCTTTTCCCCGACATATCTAACGGGTCAAAAGTTTTTTTAACTGTATTCCGAATGTTTGAAACCTTGGAAATTTTTGCTTAAATAACAGTAAGGAACATGTTAATTATCATAAGATACATGAAAGGTAAGACTCTAAAAATTTACCCGTTTTGACCCTTCACCCAACCCATCGATTTTGCCACCTTTAATGATTGATGTACAAATATGAGTGTGTGTGTGTGTGTGAGTGCAATTTGTTTGACATAATTAGTATATCTCATATCAGGACAACAATGTATTTGAGGGGTGCTGGTGGCTTTTTGAAATCTTATATTCCTTTTCTAAATATCCAAAGGATGAGACATCTTCAAAAACTCCCAAAACACGACCGTTTGTAGTACATGAGGGATGCACCCAGCCACAACAGGTGTGTTAAAGCCTTTCCCCTCATATGTTATATTTCTTAGTCAAAATATTCTAGAGCTCATATTGCATCTTACTGGCATTTGGTAAAATAGATGTAGAATGCCAACTATATACTTTACTCCCTCGATCCACAAAGTATTGCTATGTTTGACTTGACACATAGTTTGTTTGATTATTTGTCAACTATCTGAAGATACCCATTAATATAGACAACGAAACAAATCTTTTGGACCTAAGATTTTCTAAATGGCTTTGAGTGTTCATTTTACTTTCCTTAAGAAAATTACCCCCCCCCCCCCCCCCCCCCCTCCTATTTTGGCTCCATGTTAATGTCAGATTTCCAGGATTAATATGGCCTAACAGAAGTTATACGGCGTCGTTATAGTATGCTAACCAAAAGCCCATGAAGGGATAAAAAGTATTGTCTAATTGTAATATAGTTTTTCAGTTTTACTTTTACTGTCTATAGATAACCCTTTATAGCTTATATCATTAGATTGGAATAAGCAACGAACCACCAACTTTCCTTAGTATACAGTATACCAATTAAGAATGAATTTGTATAACTAATATCCAAGTGCCCTGTGTTTTACCATCAAGCTCAAGATCATATGCATAGTGTATAATATTCCTTATGTGGTACAAGGAATGACTAATCATCTTTTTACCATCATTAGAGCTAGGTGCTTTAACATTAAATCTCCAATGTGGGACCAAATACGTTAATATAGATAAAATATGCGGATATGTAAGTCAGTTAAAGATGTCCTTACATTATGACATCATAAGCTTTCGTGCAGGGATGTGTAGCATTTTAAAGTGTAGTTACAATGGGCCATTCAAAGTAGTAATTAAAAGCCACAGGAAGCACCTGATGAAGGTAATAGCCACATGTCCGAGCCTGCAACAACATATTAAAGTGTTGTTTCAATGGGACGTTCAAAGTAGTCATTAAGAGACACAAGAAGCGACTGATGAGATGACGATACAGGGAAGGTGTGAAGGTAAATGTGGTTTTTTTTCAGTTGTGTTAAATGGATCATGGTATTGACACTGGAACAAAGATAGAGAATCTTACATAATATGTAATATCAATAGCTTAAATCATAGAAGAATCTTTGAAGGTAAGGAAGTAAAATAATATGCACGTCATGTGATGTACTTAAAAAGAAATGTACTCTAAACAACACAAAAGTATAATGTTTCAGTTTTACTTGAAAGACTCATAGGTTAGATCGATGAATTTTTTTATTATAAAATTGACATTAGCTAATAACTATACTATTTACATATGCAGTAGTGAACTGAACTTGCATGTTCACAAAACGGGCGTGAACTTTCTCTGATGAATATTAGATAGACAGTTGCACTATGAAAATGTTATCTTATAGTTCAATTTATATAGCATTCTATCATAGGCAGGATATGATTCACATTTTTTTATTAAAAATTACCTTCGACTGCGATCACATCAAGCCTTACAAAGCATCAGATTGTTGTGTCAATGTCGTAATAACAAATCATTTGTTGCTCATACAAGATGGTCGCGACCCCATTGTGTCTGTGAAGGTTACTCTTATGTCTTATAATGAGGTTGTTTTTTTATTGTTGTTATGTATGCTTTTACTTGCTGAAAATAGACTTTAAGGGTGCCATGGTTATGAGGAAAAGATGTACACTTTTTGAACCGGCAATCATCATTCAGATTGTATTATAGTTATAACAAGAAACGCATATGCGCTAAACTATAACAGCTATTTAGCAGACATATTTCTTGGACGATCAACCTTTTATGACATAGACATAAGGTGGATGAATAGATAAAGATGCATGTGAGAAATAATGTAGTATGCATAGGTAAAATTTGACTTATTGTTTAAGACGGTTAATATGCCAACGTATGGCCCCAAACCCGATAAGAATTTAGCACAACCCGCTTTCGTATTTGAACATTACTTATGATAAATTACAGTAAAAAGCTTCGGGTCCCATGAACTATGTAGTTCAAGGCTGGTGTCGCATACCCAAATTATGCCTGAAATCTAAATCATTCACAGTACGCAATATGATGTATTCAGTATGATGTTCTTGAGGACTATTATATATTCTTTAAAGATTATTAAATTATCTTTGGAAATATATTGAGCTTATATTTGCAAAAAACATGTAAAGACATGAAGCATATCTCTTAGACTAATAATTTTGCAATTAAGTATTTGTATGCATGCCTTTCATGATTCTTTATCATTAACACACATTTTCAAATCCACTTTATTTTGGTTCTAAACTTTATTGATGTTTAGATATAAACTAACAGTGTCATTTATTGTCTGAATTCTACTTCTAACACAAATATTTGTGTGAAATTTAACAGATGTGTCTCCATTACTTTTAAATATACGTACGGCTTATTATAAGGATTATAATATCCTCTTCACTAAATTACTACTACTACACATAGACAATAAAAAAACATAAATATTTATTAAATTTGACACTAATAAGATGCCATTTATTCTCATAAGGTTTGGATTATGGAGTATTTAGGTAAATTGATTCCTTTATTGAATCATACAAATTTTCTCATATATCTTTTTCCGGTAGCACTTTGAGGTTTATTTTCTTTGAGCAAGCACTTTGGCGTTCCAGTAACCCTTCAGGAGCGTATTAATTCTAAAATGGATTTATCTAATTATAATAAGAACATTCGAAGAATTTTGCCTAAAAAGTAACACTAGCCTAATTAGAAAAAATTGTTACAGTAAAAGTTTCAAAAACAAAAACAAAAAAAGAAAATAAAAATCACATGGACTTAACGTCAAGCATACCATACACAAATTAAATACATTTGTAAGTTGTAACAAACTAAATGAAAAAAAAAATGAAAACTTGAATATATTTTACGATAATATATATGGTATCAATACATGGGGAACACCTTCTTCTTAAAGCATCTTCACATTGACTTAACGTCAAACATTCCATAAACAAATTAAATTCATTTGTAATAAAATAAATCAAAAAAAAAAAAAAAAAACAAAAAAAAAAAAAAAAAAAAAAAAAAAAAAAAAAAATGATAACTTGAGTATACTTTATGACAATACATACAGTATCAATACATGACAATGGAACACCTTCTTCTTGAAGCACCTGGTTTTTAATGTTTGTTAATTGATACATTCATACCTTAAAACGTATTTACATAAGATGCCTTATTTTCAATACAACATGTAAAAGCATATACAACATGTTAATATGTTTGTATTTTAATCGATAATAATAAATAATTAAAATTAAAAAAAAAAAAAAAAAAAAAAAAAAACACGGGTATTATAACTATAATACAAACACGTGTGTTATTTAAAAAAACAAAATTTTCCAAAGATTTTATCAAATAAGGAAATAGCTTAATTTATTATAATTTATGTTTTTTATAAAAAAAATAAAAATGATTTAATTATTGAATAATAAGGAAAATTTAGTTTCCTTGAAATACAGATTTTCTCACTAAAGGTTACGTGCTTAATCAGAATTCCCCACTAAGAATTTTGCTTTATTATATAAAAAAATCGCATATAGAATTTGTTGGTGATAAAAAGATTGGGACAATATTTTGGAAACTTTAGTAATTTGAATGGTATTAGCACAACTTTTAATCACTAATCCATCTAATAGTTTATTCAAATCTAAAAAAAAAAGAAATGCATTTTTGTTAACATTATTCCCAAAAAAAAAAAAAAAAAAAAAAAAAAAAAAAAAAAAAAAAAAACGCTCACCACAGCCAGAATTTTAAAATTTTATTAAAATAAAAAAAACATAAGTTTACGAGAATTCTAACAACAAATACTCGAGTTATCTTAATCCTATAATAACTTGGTTTATAAAGTTTCATGTAAAAACTTATTGTAAATAAAACCCTATATATAACATCTAAATACGTTAGCAAAAAAAATAATTAAAACCCAAAATTAAATATAATAAATTATTTAAAAATTAGAAAAAACCTCGCGTGTGCGCGGGTATTATATCTAGTAATGTATAACAAAAGTATAGATATCTTATAATGCTCTTGCACCTTCTCTCATATTAATTTTTTAAGACTACCTAAAATAGATTTTTAAGCAAATACAAGTAAAAAAAACGTAATTTACAACTATTTAACCACAATGTACAATCTAATCAAACTACTAAACCAAGCACTTAAAAATTAAGTCATTAGGTTGCCCGCCCTGGTCGGTCGACCGGTTCGGTCGCCGTAGCGCCGATTGAGTTGCCGCCATTGCAGCATGAGGGTCGAACTGGGTCGGTCGGCTCCAACATTGGTTGGTTTGATAAATCACGAGGTCGCGTACTTATTTGACTTCACGAGTCGAGATGGTTTTTTGGTTGCATGACTCGCGAAGTTATTTTAATGTAAATTATCATTCATTTGTATGGTTATTGTTAGAAAAAAAAACATGTAACCGAACAACATTTGCTCGCTGCAAAGTATAGTCACAGGGTATTAGCCGCCGCATTGCGTGAGTACCCTGCTAGTTTGATATTATATACAGATGGCATTGAAGCCAATAGACGACACTTACCAAACTCTTTAGAAGAAATAGCAAGAACTAGAAGCTTATCACCGAAGCTTATCACCATTTGCACCAGCAAACAGAGTATTCTTCTCTGTTCTTGTATTGACGTGATTAAGCAAACACCAAGAGTCTCGGTATGCATGCATGTTAGAAAGAGCTATGGCTAGTGGTATTTGATCCTTGTTGTCTTTGGTGATAACAAATCTCGGTCTCTTGCGACCAAGATATTAACAGCTTTAGTGTTGTCAACAATAGCAGCAACATGAAGTAGCGTGCTTCCATCTGAGTTCTTCAATTTCATTAGTTAATTGTGTGCTCACCGGTATCTGTTCCAACAATAACTCTAAAGAGTTCATGAATGGAGTGTTGTGTTGTCATTATTGGTGATTTTATCTGTGACTCTAAACATGTAATCAATCAAAAGCTAGCTCTTCAACTTTATCCCAATTTCCTTGTACAATACAATCATACAGATAATTGTGAATTCCTGCTACTCGTTGAATAATTTTTCTCTCTTCTTTGATTCTTTTTTTCTTTTACTTTTGCATCTTCAGCTATTGATATACAGTGTAGTATCAATTCTACTCCTCCTGCTATCATTATTTCTTCTTTGAACCAAACTCTGCATTTTGTTATGCTTATGCAGGTAAAAAAAAAAAACTACAACATAGATATATGTGCTCTAATCACAATCATTATCATGGAAGAAAATGACACTAAGATGCATATCACAATGTAAATTGATATGCTACCTAGCCATGGACATTGAACATTAAATATAGAGACCATAAGATATTGTGATTGACTATGACTAGAAAAATACTGTAAATAAAAAGTACCTTATCTGAACATATATCTAAATCATCCAGTTAAATGAATTAAATTAGTAAAAAGGGGAACTTACCTGAGGCTTGTTGAAATATTTCACGACCATAGATACATTGTAGTTCATCCCACATATCTTTTGCAGTGAAATCTCCATTTGGGAATTTGTAAATGAGACGATCTACAACATATATGGTTACCTGTTCTGAGATGGAACCAAGAATCCAGCTTTTAACAATCAAATCTGATCGTACCCATGCTTCTGTATCTTGTGCAAGCTTCGTCTTCACATTCTCCTTAGGTCTTACAACTTTACCATTGATATAACCAAGCATATAATTATGACTCATCAAAAGACGTACATGACATCTGTGTTTTCCATGCATCGTATGTGTAATGATCCCTTCCACTCAGCTTCACCGTAACAAGGTTTGGAGAACCAACATGTGATGAGTTTAGGTATTCTCTTATTTCGGCTATGAAGCCTGAATTCGAACTTGAGGCTGTCATCTTTAATTTTTTACTAACTTTATCTTCTTTTTACTTTGTATGACCCTCCTTAATTCCATCTTCTTGCATATTTAAACAATAAGATGAAGTTGATCTGTTCTGCTGACATCCGCCAGGTTACAGTTTGCTTGCTCATGAAGCCTGAGTTGACTAATCTGCACATATAATATTACGCTAAGTAAATGTTAAATAATACTATCCGTGTACGTTGTCATATTCTTATATTGAGATTTTGTGTTTAAATATCTAAGGGTGTGCTTGGTTCAAACTCAGTAATGGGAAAGGGAAATGCAATGGTAATGCTGGGCCGCTGGGGAAAGGGAAAGGGTATTCTCATGGCATTGGTGCCACCAGCTGGTTGGATAGTACATAATCAATACCATTATCTTAGATGTTGTTTGGTTGGATATATATATAGGCAACACTATATTAACACAACAAGAACCATTACAAACGAAGAAATCCAACTTCAATAATCGAGATGATTAAAGGAAACGAGACCCAAGCAAAGATACAACGCCACAAGGGATTTACACATACAAATACACTTAAATAACAAAATACACAAGAGAAATTCACTATGACCAAGCAACCGTAGTGCATACATGGATCATGTCACAACCCTCTATGCATGTCTTTGCAACTGTAACATATAAATACTGAAAAAGAAGGTATATAATATCACTTGGTCTTAAAATCAAATAAAAGATACTTAAACCATTATAAAACTCATATCAATACAAACTGATGAATATATATGAAGACTGATGCATTTTAAAGACAATATGTGAAATTGGGAACGTGAAAAGCCACCGTTAAAAGGATAAATTGTACCTTAAATAAGCATACAATTATACATTGATTGTCAATGATTTATATGTATCGATCTTTATACATTAAGCATACAATTGTTGCTATGTGTTGATCTTTGTGCTTAGATGGAGAGGATAATCATTGTGTGAATCAATGTCAAGTGTAATTAAGGATCTTTAAGACTTAATAGCTAACAGCGGATGATCCTCTTGGAACTCTAAGGTCGCTGGTGACTGTATATACGCTATACTAATCTTAAAAGCCTTGTGAGCTCACAAATAGTTCCAGTCCTTAGATGGCGAAATGGATAATGGAAACCCCACAAAAAAGGAGATAGTTGTCTAGATTGTGATAAAAATATGACCTGAAGCAGTGAAGATAGATGATAAAGCATAAATAGGACCGACCAACACGAAAATCGAGTAAAACTTCTGGAAAGCAAGATTTTGAAGAAGTTTAGTGATTGCATTAATTAGTATTTAGTAGTAGCGTAGACCAAACGGCTTACAAACTTCCTAACCGGTTCAAACCAAGAAAGTAGCTAGGGACTGTCATGAAGTGTGGTTGAACACGCGTCATCCCAAATCTTATTGTATCGCATGACCCAACTGATGGGATAAAATAGACATCGGAAATTAGTATCAATTCAAATGCTGTTGAAATAATAACATTATTGTAGCTTGTATTGTGAACTTGCAGCTGTTCAACAAGTACTGGATGAGATATTTCATGAAACAATTGGCAACTCGGAATAAACACAGATGATGCAGGTCTCGAGCTCCTCATTAGGCGATAGTCGTGGCTCCTGAAAATACTGCAGTGGCTCCTCGTCGGTATTTGAAACATTCATTAATTAAGCTTCTCGGTAGGTGATAGTGGTGGTTCCTGAATGTCCCAAAGATCCTCAACTTCCAACTCAAGCTCAGCCTCTGGGCTGATTAGTATACCTGTCTTTCATTATCATATATATATTTGTCGTCCATTATCATTAAACTAATTTCTACTATTAAGTAAATGTTACAATCTTCAGATTTTAACTTTTTGTAAGTATAGTTATTGACGAATTCTTAATTGCCTTCAACAAAATTAACCGCTTTGCTAGCAACTACTATTTAGCTGCTAATTTTAATTAGCAAAACAAACTTAAAAATATAAAAAGCGACACCAAATAAAAGCTGAATTTAACATCCATGCTAGCTAATAACAATATTCTTGGTGGTTCCACTACATTACATTCATTTGGTTAAAATCTAAAAGTCCAAAATAATAAGATAGTTAAACTTCATGAAGCAGCAGCTTCAGCAGGTGTGCAGGAGTCTCATCACTCCGCAGCTGCATTAAAATTAGTGAGGATGTGCATTAGGGTGTAGATAGCTACACTCCAAAAACATAGATGTACCTTGATCATTAAAATACTTAACTGCATTGTGCCAATCAAGGTCTGTCTCGATCCACATATATTCCCCCTCCTCAAGTAAAGAATGCTCGTAAAGTAATCCGTAATATCCACGAGTCAGCTTTAGATCCCTCTCAATCATACTTTGGATCACATTTTCAAATGGATCGGTCCCATTTACAACATAAATCTTTCTTTTATTGCAGAAATTTAAAGTCATGACAATAGTTATGCTGCTATCATACCCATGTACCCTTACTTTGAGCCCGTTGACTTCATTCCAAACCAGGATGCTTTCTTGCATAAGCTTTGCTTTAAATGTTAATAAGTCAACTGTATATCAACATATCAAAACTTAATAGAACTTACATAAGATAGTATCGTTTAAAGAAAGAAAGAATGCAAATAAAAAAGACGTGCTGGTGATAGCAAATACCAGAATCGTTTTGGTAATTGAAAATACGTTAATTTGGAGTAACAAAAACATAAAGTGTATCACTTTAGACATTACAAAATAATGTATAACAAAAGTTTAGACATATTGTTGTTTTAAGCAAAACGATAAAGTTTAGTAAAAGATTCAATATTGATGAACTATGAAATTACCATTAAACAATTTCCGGGCTTGCTCGAGCGACATTGATCCATCGTTTAGCGAAAGAATTCCTTCTCGTGTGAAGGGAGGTAGGCGAGGGCCGTGCTCCATGTATTCTGACCCAAACTAAGCAATAGAAACAATTAAAATACAGATTTAAATACATATGTATATCAACTAATATATGCACAATATCATACATTCTGATAAGTAGGTCGGCTATACAAGTGACAAATTAAAGCAAGTTTATGTTAGTTTATAAGTGTTAGTTATTTTTCTGAATGGAAATCCTGATCACTTTGATCTCGTCCTCGATCTCCATGGGACTGAATTCGGAGACCAACTCTTAGTTAATTAACTGTTGCACTTGTACTAGCCCACCCGCAAATTAGATGCATATAAAACACACCAACAAAATATAAACGTACACTCATAACTCAATATCAAAAAATTTGTGATTGATCGATATACCTTATGGAGAACGTGTGAAAAGTGAGCGTGATAGAAGATTTGAATGAAACGTGGACTTTATATAAAGGGTGGAAAATATTTTATTTTATTTTTTATTTTTTTTATTTATTTATTTTTTAATGCGGTCATACACGTATGTGTCTTGGTTTTGGTTTTATAGGCTTTTCTTTATTTCAAAACTTTTAATACTTATCCGTGTATGGTAAATATCCTCTAAGAATCTTTGTAAATAGTTTTCCCATTAAAACCGATCAAAAAAAATTTGTTTCTTCTTTTCTTTGGATAATTATAGTTTCCGACTTTTTTCGACCGACTAATTCACGGTTTTTGAACCTACAACCACATACACTCAAACCGGGTAAACTTTTTCTTTTAAGAAAGTTGACTTGGTCAATTTATGATTGTTTGCACCTACCTGGTCAAGGTCACATTTCTCATGTGGAAAAACTACTTTTAATGCTGATATAATATCCTGTACAAAAACAGATATATTTACTGTCTATTTTTAAAAAAATAGGGAATTCAAATCATTTATAGTTTATGGGAGTACCTTTTTCATATCAGTAACAAAAGTGTTGATTGAATTTGGCTCAAGTTCAAGATCATTAGATAAACAATGAAGAAACCAAGTCCAAGCTATTGTGTTTGCTGATTCAGCAAAAACATAAGCTAATGGGTATATGAGGTGCGATCCCCTACAAAGGGGACTAAAAATACAAAGTCTACAAAGGCTAAAAAGCCACTCACCATGTGACAAGTGTCCACCACTCACTCCCTTCCTTTTTTCTTTTTAAATTCGGTTAGGGGCATTTTGGTCATTTTAACCCGTTTCTTTATTCCACCCTAAAACTTCAAACGCAAATATCTTTCAAACGACAAACTTTTACGAAAAACCGATTTCACCATAATTTTTAAAATTTAATTCTCTTTAATTTGGTATAAATCTTGTTAAATATTTCAAACTTTTTTTTTACATATAAAGTGGGTCTTGATTTTCTTTATTTTTTTGTCATTTTCGACCCTATTTTTTACCCTCATAAATGTCGAATCGTTAAAAACTTAAAACATGAAAGTTATAGATTTTTGTTCACTCTTTACACAGGTTTTTGAATCACTCAAATCCGATCTCATATGAGTAAGATAACACACGTTAAAGATGGTGTTTAATTCATATTTGTTGCATACAATGTGTTTGATGAAATGTCTAGCTTATATATTTTGTGTTAAAATTGAGCTAAATGCACTACTTTTTGTTTCTCAATTCATTATTAATCATTTTATTAATGTAAGACTCAAAAAGTAAAGTTTTTTAATCATTACATTTTTAAAATATACATTTAGTTCATCAGTTATGTTATTAGGTTCATCAGTTAGGTTATTAGGTTCATCAGTTAGGTTACTTTGGTTCACCAGTTTTTATGGTAACATTTTTGACTAATTGATGAACCTAAACACATAACACATGACAAATAATTATAAGTTCATCAATTAGTCAATAACTGATAAACAAACTGATGAACCTAAAATTAATGAACCTAACTGATGAACCTATAATTATAGGTTCATCAGTTAGTCAATAACTGATAAACTAACTGATGAACCTATAATTAATGAACCAAAAAATCAATAAACCTAACTGATGAACCTATAATTAGTCAATAACTGATGAACCTATAATTATAGGTTCATCAGTTAGTCAATAACTGATGAACCCAAACATTTGATCAAATTTGATGAACCTGAAATTGATGAATCTGAAAAAATTGATGAACCAAAGTAACTAATAAACAAAATGTCTAACTGATGAACCTATAACCTATAACTTAACTGATGAACAAAACATAACCTAACTGATGGACCTAATAACCTAACTGATGAACCTAATAACCTAACTGATGAACTAAATGTATATTTTAAAAATATAATGATTAAAAAACATCACTTTTTGAATGTTACATTAATAAAATTATTAATAATGCATTGTGGGACAAAAATAAGTGCATTTAACTCGATTTTAAGACAAAAAATCTAAGCTAAACATTTCATCAAACACGTTGTGTGCAATAAATATGAGTAAAACACCATATTTAACGTGTGATATCTTACTCATATTACATCGGATTTGAGTGATTGAAATTTCTGGGTAAAGAGTGAATCAAAATCTACAACTTTTGTGTTTTAAGTATTTTATGATTCGGCAATTTTCAAGGTAAAAAATAGGGTCGAAAATAGAAAAAACATCAAGAAAATCATGACCCAATGAATATGTCAAAAAAAAAGTTTCGAAAAAATTAAAAAGATTTATACCAAATTAAAGAGGATTAAATTTTAAAAATTTTGGTGAAATCGGTTTTTTCTAAAAGTTTGTCGTTTGAGAGTAATGTGCGTTTGAAATTTAAGGTGGAATTAAAAAACGAGTCAAATGACCAAATTACCCCTGGGCGGATTTTATGTATAATTTAGAGTGGGGGACACGTGTCACACTATGAATGGCTTTGTAGACTTTGTAATTTTTCTCACTTTGCAAGGGATCCGTATTCATGGGTATATACCATTGTTGCTATCAATTCCAACAGCTACTAGAAGTTGACCCTTCAAAGGACCATCAATTGGAAAAGCATTTATCCCCAACAACTGTCTCTGACAAGCTTTAAATCCTTCCATCAAGGCACCTAAACAAACATACAGTCTCTTGAATTCTCTTGTTGGAAGAGTATCCTCTGCAGGCCGTTCCACACGAATCACAACTGTTGTATAACGGTTCCTCTTCTGCAACTCTTGAACATAGTCTCTCAACATGGTGAATTGGATCTTGAATTCCCTCCTAATGCCTCTGACTGCTATTCTTTTTGCTCTTAAAACCTTATGCATTGAGACTTCAAGCTCAAATTGGTTGGTAAGCTGATTATGAACCGACTTGACCGAAATCCTTGGATTGGTTTGAATCTTATCTTTAATTTGCTTTGAGATAAAGTGAAGGTCAAAAAGTTTGAGCGCCCTTGATTGCAAACATGTGTGTTGATCATTATATCTTCTCACTGTCCAAGCACCTTTTTCACTACCATCCCTGCCGACAAGCAACAGCCATAGGCAGAGTATTTGGGAAGGGTAATTTTTACCAGCAATTAATGCTTCTAAACCCCTTCTTGTTAATGGACCTCTAACTGGGCCTATACCCAGTCCAGCAGTAGCAATTGGGCCAGATAATGGAAAAACTACTTTTAATGCTGATATAATATCCTACACAAAAACAGATATATTTACTGTCAGATACCACCAATCCATTGGTCAAGGTCACATTTCTTATGTAAGTCATCTAACTGTATAAATTAAGTGGTATATGGTAAAGTAGTATGAAATGTATAAGTAATACAGCTTTATTTGTCTTGTTTTAGGGCGACCTCATTCTGATGTGTTACTTAATAACATGTGTCAAGTGTTTCATGAGAAAATAAATTGAGGGTGTAAACAAACCAATTATTATAGCCTTATAATACATCAGGGAATACTGTATGAAGAGGATAATGCATGTTGTAAAGGTCATTGAGAAGAGTAATGGGCCACTAACACCAACTGCACAACACATGTTAGAAGGTATTAAGAAAGAGGCGGTTAGGTATAAAGTTTTATGGAATGGGGGAGATAAGTTTCAGGTAAATGGACCATGGGGAAACCAATGTGTAGTTAATATTGTAGAGAAGTCTTGTACTTGCATAAGATGGGAGATTACAGGTTTACCATGTAAACATGTTGTTGCTACCAATTGAAATATGGCTTTAAATGGACAACAAGTAGGAGCTGTTGAAACATGGGCGCATCCTTGTTACTATCTCAACACTCAGGAAGCAACCTACAAACACAATGTCTCCCCCATAACTAGCAATGAGCATTGGGAAAAATCGACTGTGCCAACAACTATTGTTCCGCCAAAGACTCAAGCAAATGCAGCTAGCTCAACTAGTAAAAAAAGAGTAAGGTTAGCTCCTGAAACTAAAGAGATTGTCAAGAATGGTAAACTGTCTAAGGCTTGGAAGAGTGTAAGGTGTAGTGTTTGTGGCATTGTTGGACACAACCGAAAAACGTGTATTGGCTATGGTGGAACCTAAAGTAGTCAAACTAGCGCTAAAAAAACAAAATAGTTCAAGTTCTAAGGGAAAAGGTAAACAAGTGCCTCAAAAGGTTGCATCAAAGAAGACACATCCTACATGGAACAAAGTTGCAGCAGAAAAACAAGCTAAAGGTACATGTGTTGATGAAAGTCAAGATGTTGCAGTTGAAGGAACTTGTGTGCAATCTGGAATTCAAGATCAAGGTACTTAGGATGTTGCAACAGACAAAGAAGTTGAAAATTGCAGGTGTTCAATCTCAGAGTCAAGATCAACCTATTGATGAATCCCAATGTCAATCCCAGTAACAAGATCAATCACAGTCTCAATCTCAGGTATCTATTCTTAATTTTTATATCTTATTTGTATAGTTATAGATAATAGATAACTAAATATATTAAATAACTTTTTTTCTTATATTTATCTATTTTTGATTTAGAATGTTAAAAGGAATCTTTCTTTTGTTTTACTCTTTATCGTATTGGCTTGACCCTAAATTTAGCAATCTAAGAAAATAAAGTTTTCGCGGGCGAATTTCTAGTTCTTTTTCCAAGTGCAGGATAACCCCAAGGGGTTGTGGGTTTTTTTCTACCAATTGGGGCCCTTCCTTCACCACCCCCATGTGGATGGTCTACAGGGTTCATAATTACTCCTCTTACGGTCATATATTCTGTGGAACGACGTTCTTGCCAAGGTTGTATGTCTTTTTTCAGCCGACTCAAGTCCAACCCGTTTGGACCCCTTAAAGGTTCTAACCAAGGAGCACGCAGATCCCAAAAAAGCATAGTTTCTCCTCCAAAAATGACTTCTCCGGTCGAAGAACGCATTAAATATTTACCTAAACCAGTAGGCCCTTGAGCGGATCCCACATTAGCTCCAAGACGTTGGTCTTTAACTAGAAAAGTAAATGCTTGTTCTATCCTTGATCAGAGATTTCTCTATGAAAAAGACGAATCGGAGTTTGAAGACGGGGAAGGAGAAGGAGCCCTCGACAACAGTTTCTATTTCATCCCAGCATACTACCCGAAGAGTGACTAGGCAGCAGGCTTTAATGGATAGAATGATACCCTCACCATAGGTTACTTATGTTATGCTAATGAAGTAGACAATATTTATTTATGTTAACTATGAACAAGTTATGTACTTTGATTATCATGCTTTAAAAAGTATGAAATTTTATGCATTTGAAATTATATCCAATTGCATTATTTACAGAACCATGTTATATTTCTGAATTTTAATTGTGTCCAAAATATGTATCTTGTGTGCAACGTATGTTATATCAAACTGTATGACTACATAATATGCCACTGCAAATTCATAGAGGCAAAACTAACCAAAACTAAAACTTTAAAAGAATGTTGACTATTAAAATTCAATTATTACCAAATTTTTAAGCATCTGCATACCCATAACGTAAACTCAGAAAAAGAACTAAACTTCATATCCATGTTGGAGACAATGTTACTACCATTCAATAGAATCTAACCTTAAAACATGCTAGTACATAATAGTTTTGGTAAAAGTTCTAACACTGCCAAGGTGGCCTAACAAGTAACTAAATTTCCACAAAACACAAAACACGGCCATCATACGTTAAAGCTAAAAAGTTAACCAAGTGCATAAACAATCAAGAACGATATCCAACTGAGCACCAGGTAAATCTTCCACTTCCACACATCACCTTGAGCAACTTCTAATCTTTCCTTGAGCTCATTTCTCCCCCTTAAAAGGCCTTGTATGGTCATTCTTGAATGAGCACACATTTCAGGATCATACTATCCTATCCACCGACAAGAAGACCCCTAATCATTAATATGACATTTCATTAATGAACCACCATTGTTACAATGTACTTTGCTACTTGCGAAAGCAAGGTAATACAATCAATATTAAAACGCACTCACTTCATCAGGACAAGCATAGAATCGACACCCTGGGTTGGCCGATGTCCACGAAGTGCGTGTTATAGCTTGCTTACCACACCAGCAGCGTACCATGTTGAAGGAGGAAAGGTTTTGGGGGAAATATTAAGGATGATGAGTGACATTACAATTGTGACTCGCAGTAATATAGGGAACTGAGACACTCTACAACGGCTAGAAACTAGATCGCTACAGTGAATGATGATTTTGCCCTCACCAAGAATACGTTGCAGTAACTATTACGGGGCGAGGGACGTAATCGACCTCAAAATCCCAACTTTTGGACGCACCACGACGATTTTGGAAAGTTAGGGTCCATGGTGATGTTTTGTGAAAAGTTTAGGGACCAACAGTGTATTTTAATAATTATAAAAACAGTTTATAAGTTGACAGAAATTCGAGTATTAATTTCCTTTAAAAAAAATCTTTGATTTTCTTTAAAAAAAATATATCGTTTTCTAATAACTTTTAAGTTTTATACACGGTTTTGTATAAGTTGTATGTACATTTTTATACATGTTTTTATACACACATTTCTATACGTTTTTATATACGTTTTTATATACATTTTAATCTACGTTTCTATACACGTTTTATCTACGTTGTTATGTATATTTTTATATGGGATAATTACCAAAATAATACATTCATATATATGTTTTTATATATATATATATATTTTTATCTATGTTTTTTATATATGTTTTTTTATATATTTATATATACATTTTTATCTACGTTTTATATACGTTTTCAAAAACGTAGATAAATACTACATAAATATATAAAAACGTAGATAAAAAAATTGTATATAAAAATGTACATAAAAGCGTTGATAATAACCTAGAGATACATTTAAAAAAAACGTATATAAAAACATTTATAAAAACGTATATAAAAGCGTAAATAAAAACATAGATAAAAATGTATATAAAAACATATATAAAAATGTCTATAAAAAAGTGTATAAAATGTATGTATAAAAACGTATTTAAAAATGTGCATAAAAACTGATATAAAACCGTATATAATACTATCAAGCAAATTAGCCCTTTTCAAAGATATGGATATATTCGTTTTCAAACTATTGGACTAAAAGTGAAACACCCGACAAACCACAAGGACCAAAAATAATGTAGTTTTATTTAACAATACAGTTGAAAAGATAAAATGCCCTCATATTTAACAGTCAAAATTGGTCAAACTAACGGTGGACAAAAAATTGGACCAAAAGTGTTACCGGTCGTTGGATTCTAGACCGAATCCGTTATTTTTCAAACTATTGGACCAAAATCGTTACACCCGGTAAACCACAAGGACCAAAAATGTAGTTAAAAAAAAGAAGAAAAAAAAGTGATGCCTTTATAAGTTGGAGTTTCTTTTAATTTATAAACAAATGTCAATAACTCATATAAAAAGCTTCTTAAATGTTTGTTTATTTTTGGTTAAAGAAGAATGAGCAATATTTTTTTTTTTTAAGTTTTGCCTTTGATTCATACAATAATCTCTTGTCTTCGCGCAGTAGCGGTAGTAAATTGATATCATATGCAAAATTATAATTTTAAATTGATATCACTAATGTGAGTTAGCTGATGAGCTTTTAAATGACATGAAAACCTTAGTATGTATTAGTTTTTCATTACCCATCATTAATTAGTTTTACGATTGTTCCTATGTTTTAAAGTGCTATACACGTTTATCGATTTGGAATGTAATTCATATGTTTTATTTATTTTTTGTGGTTTAACACCGTTCTATTTAGTTAACTTTCCTTTATAATTAATTTAAAATATTTATAATTAGTTTAGATCATCTTTAATCATTTTTAATCTAAATTAAAAACACTTTAACCTTTAGTGACTACACGTGGTCGCTAAAGGTTTGATGGCAAAAATCCCGCCGCCGTAAAGCAAAAGCTTGACTTTGAAAAAAAAAAAAAAAAAAAAAAAAAAAAAAAAAAAAAAAAAAAAAAAGAATCGTCTCCAAAATTAGCGACTTGGAAAAAACAATTGGCGACTCGGAAAAAACACTGATTATGCAAGTCCCGAGTTCCTCATTGGGCGATAGTTGTGGCTCGTGAAGAATACTGAAGTGGCTCCTCGTCGGGATTTGAAACATTCATTAATTAAGCTTCTCGGTAAGCGATAGTGGTGGCTCCTGAATGTCCCAAAGATCTTCAACTTCCAACTCAATCTTTGCGGGCTAATTAGTAAATGTTACAATCTTTAGATTTTAGCTTTTTGTAAGTATATATAGTTCATTGACGAATTCTTAAATTGCCTTCAACAAAATTAACCACTTTGCTAGCAACTGTTTAGCTGCTAATTTTAATTAGCAAAACAAACTTAAAAGATATAAAAAGCACCACCGAATAAAAGCTGAATTAACATCCATGCTAGCTAATAACAATATTCTTGGTGGTTCCACTACATTACATTCATCTGGTAAAATCTAAAAGTTCAAAATAACATGACAGTGAGTCTCATCACTCCGCAACTGCATTAAATTAGTGAGGTTATGCAGCAGGGAGTCGATAACACTCCAAAAACATAGATGTACCTTCATCATCGAAATACGTAACTGCATTGTGCCAGTCAAGGTCTGTCTCGATGACAACATCGCTCTCAATCGCCTCATTCACGTAAAATAATCCATAATCTCCACGAGACAGCTTTAGATCCCTCTCAATCATACTTCGGATCACATCTTCAAACGGATCGGTCCCACTTACAACATAATACTTTGTTCTATCGCAGAAAGAAATAACAATTGGTATCTTGCCATCATACCCATGCACCCTTACTTTGAGCCCGTTGACCTCATTCCAAACCAGGATGCTTTCTTGCATAAGCTTTGCTTTAAATGTTAATAAGTCAACTGTATATCAACATATCAAAACTTAATAGAACTTACATAAGATAGTATCGTTTAAAGAAAGAAAGAATGCAAATAAAAAAGACGTGCTGGTGATAGCAAATACCAGAATCGTTTTGGTAATTGAAAATACGTTAATTTGTAACAAAAACATAAAGTGTATCACTTTAGACATTACAAAATAATGTATAACAAAAGTTTAGACATATTGTTGTTTTAAGCAAAATGATAAAGTTTAGTAAAAGATTCAATATTGATGAACTATGAAATTACCATTAAACAAATTCCGGGCTTGCTCGAGCGACATTGATCCATCGTTTAGCGAAAGAATTCCTTCTCGTGTGAAGGGAGGTAGGTGAGGGCCGTGCTCCATCGTATTCAGACCCAAACTAAGCAATAGAAACAATTAAAATACAGATTTAAATACATATGTATAATCAACTAATATGCACAATATCATACATTCTGATAAGTAGGTCGGCTATACATGTGACAAAGCAAGTTTATGTTAGTTTATAAGTGTTAGTTATTTTTCTGAATGGAAATCCTGATCACTTTGATCTCGTCCTCGATCTCCATGGGACTGAAATCGGAGACCAACTCTTAGTTAATTAACTGTTGCACTTGTACTAGCCCACCCGCAAATTAGATGCATATTAAACACACCAACAAAATATAAACGTACGTACACCCATAACTCAATATCAAAAAATTTGTGATTGATCGATATACCTTATGGAGAACGTGTGAAAAGTGAGCGTGATAGAAGATTTGAATGAAGCGTGGACTTTATATAGAGGGTGGAAAATATTAGGATTTTTTATGGTTATACGTATGTGTGTGTTAGTTTTGGTCTTGGTTTTGTAGACTTTTCTTTTTTTTTTTCAAAGTTTTTAATACTTATCCGTGTATGGTAAATATCCTATAAAATATGATAATCTTCGTAAATAGTTTTCCTATTAAAACCAATCAACTTTTTTTTTTTTTTGGTAATGATTGTTTTCATGCCAAAAGATCCTTTATAACCAATTTTTATCATAGAACCAATCAAACAATATTACTCACTCATTTTTTTATCAAAACTAAAAAAAAAAAAAAAAAAAAAAAAAAAAAAAAAAAAAAAAAAACAAACTTTCACCCTTTTTTTTAAAATTAAATATCTCGCAAACCGTAAATCTTTACGTGAAAAAAAATACTATCGTGACGAGAATTAAATTATCTTTCTATAGACATGAATTGTTATATACTTTCAACGATTTTTTTTTTCAATGACATTTTTTTTTCAAAATTTCCGCCCAGGAAAATCATATATGATTTGTAAAAATCATATGTGATTCGTTAAAATCAAATCATATATGATTTTTACAAACCATATATGATTCGTAAGAATCATATGTGATTTATAAAAATCAAATCATATGTGATTATTACTAATCATATATGATTTTTCTGGGCGGGAATTAAAAAAAAAATCATCAAAAAAAAAGTTCATCGAAAAAAAAGTTCGCCGAAAGTATATAACAGTGCATATCTATAGAAAGATGATTTAATTCTCGTCGCGATAGTATTTTTTTGTAGCTTGAAGATTTACCGTTTGCAAGATATGTTTTTTTTTTTTTAAATGTGGAAAATAAAAATGGTGGCTATGATTGGTTCATTGGTTCTATGGCAAATATGAGTTCTATATTGATCTCATCTCTTGTTTTCGATCTTTTTTTTTTTGGTAATGATATTTTTCGATCTTTTCGGCCCTAATCTAGTATTTTGAATCTATCGCCACACAGATTTAAACCGGGTAAAACCTTTCTTTTTAGAAGATTGACGTGGCCACTTCAGTATTGTTTACATCTAATAGGAATTGAACTTCATACATCATATATCTTAAAATGATAGTCACAAGCTTTTTTGCCACTAGGTAACCCCTGAATGGTTTTAAAACCAATGGTGAAAGCTAAATATACGTAACATATTTATCTAAAACGGACAAGATACGTAACAAACTTTGGAAACTACTAGATTACACAAAATACTTTCAAATTATGGACAACATACGTAATATTGATCAGTATGTGACATGTTTGACCAGTTACCCCTTAGAAATGTTACAGTAATGGTCCTTGTGGTTTGCGTTATCTTTCACCTTTTAGTCCCTTGACTTTTTTTTTTACTTTAAAAAGTTACGGTAATTGTCTATGTGGTTTACGTTGACTTTCACCTTTAATCTCTTGACTAAATTTTCACTTATAACTCTTTTTTACTTTCACCTTTCACTTAATTTTTTTTACTCATTCTTTCCTTGTATTCATACACTAGTTTTTTTAACCACTTATTCATACACTAATTTTTTTTAACACTTATTACATTTTTTTACTCCAATTTTTTTGTTTACTTTTTTTCATTTATTCATACACTAATTTTTTTTTACCACATAGAAAAAAGACACTAATTTTTTTTACACTTATACTTTAACGCAACTTCAGAAAAAATCGTTTTAGGAAAAAAAAAATCTAAACGTTGCGTTAAACTTTTTCAAAACTAACGCCCACATGTGACTTATATTTTTTTAAAAAGAAACTTTTTCTAAATATTGTGTTGAAGTATAAGTAAAATAAGTTTAAAAATGAAGAAACAAAATTATCACTTTGCAAAAAAAAAAAAAAAAAAAAAAAAAAAAAAAAACTTTATATTAATAAATGTATATATATATATATATATATATATATATATATAGAAAAGTGAGAAAAGTGTACAAATCGCCCCCTCCCCTTCCCCCTCCTTTTTTTCACTAACTCAAGGGGCCTTATTGTAACTCTCATCTTATGTTTTAAGGTAAGTTTTGTAAATTCCTCCCTCTTTCCCTTCCTTTTGAATATGTTTCTTTGTTTTTTTATTTTTTAGTTGTTTAACGACATATCTTTTCTTTTTTTTTTCTTTACGATTCAACTTCAATAAATTTATTAGCATACTCTAATTAAACTTTATTATTTCACATGAAAAGTAAGCACAGGAACAAACCAAAACCAAAATACTAAAAATAATTAATTGTCTTTGACTATTACATATACAACATACAGTTATACGACATTCACCAAAGAAACGAGGTCATAGATATACAACATACACCTACAAAATATTTAAATAATTTTCATATACGCAGTGCAACAAGTGATTCCAGCTTTTATGCAATCTTATCTGCACAGCAACACCACCAAACGCGTGTGCATTCTTCACAAACACTCCAGCTACAGTGCATTCGTCACAATCACACGCTGCCAACTCAACGGCTTTGACCTATACATAACCATTTGTGTATTGAAATCATTCACATTTAGCTCTTAAACAGTTGCATAAACTTATTATTCGTAACAAAAATCAATAAACATCGTATAGTACCTGTTCTCCCAACTTTGAAAAGTTTGCAGAAAGAATTGATGGAGAAACAATAATATCACTCTTTGAGAATTTATCAACCCAAGAAGCCTTCACAAGGGTTCTGATCGCTCGCCTAAATTCACATATTTTAACATTTAGAATGCTAAATTAAAGACTTACTTTACAACAAAACTGGGAAATACATTTATCTAACTATTAATAAACTTCATATATACTTAAGGGTTGCTTGGATAATCAGCTTCCTGAATTTGGAAAAGTCCATAATCTCACTTGTGGAGCTTAGGAGCTTATCACTTCTAGCTTAGGGACTTAAATAAGTCATAAGCACAAAATAATAAGCTCATAATCCAAGCAAAATGAGCTTATGTACTTTTCCATATTACAATAAGCCGAAAAGCCAACAATCTCCTATCATTATTGCATCAATGAAAACAAGCTACTTTTCAATAATAAACCATATATTGTTGAACCAGATGGTCATAACAAGACAAAAAGACTATCTAAAGGAAGTGTTTGGGATTGCAAATTCCTATTCTATTATATGCAATTAGGTGATAAATTTATAAAAATTAAAAAAAAAAAAAAAAAAAAAAAAAAAAAAAAAAAAAAAAAAATCACCTTGTGTAAGTAACAGAAGTTGGTTGAGAAACACATGGCTTTAACACCTTGTCTTTGTCGGTTTCATTTGGTGTCTTCACTGTGTGTTGTTTCTCTACAGGTGGTGGTTTCACATCAGCATATGAGCTCTGCACCTTTCTTTTTGTTGTCGATCCAGTTACTTCTGCTGCATCTTATTGATTTTGTTTATCATTGGCAAAATACTTGCTAGTTTTCCGTCTCCCTGAACTTTCTTGCCCTCCTTGTGCCTGGTCAGTGCCAAAACAAAGTAAACAATACAGTAATTGATTTTCTGGTCCCATCGTGTAAATATAAACATAACAATAAGGCTTTTAAAAAAAGGTAACTTAATAAGCTCAGTTACTTTTATAAAAATATAACCAAGGCATAAACAGTATGATTATTTTAACTTCTGTACCACTGTACTTACTGATTTAGCGGCTGATGCTGCTGAGGCATCTTTAGCAGTTGACGATTTTCCTGGTATTGCGAGTGTGGGTTTTGCAGGCTTTGAGGCATTGCCATTGTCATTTCCTTTGTTGTGTTGCTTCATAAACCACTTTCTAATATCCGGTTGCTGCTGAAATATATTTTCAAGTCAAACGGATGCACTAAAGTACGTCAAATGGATGCACTAAAGTATCACATTTAGTATAAAAACACAAATCACAAGCATCTTGATAAATGTTTCGCACATAAATTGAGAGACTTAAGATAAACCCTATTCATAAAGATACTAAAAGAGATAGGACAACAACAACCTTGTACACAGGTGCATACTCCAATATTATGAAGCATTTCATGAAACTAATTCTACCTCGGCCTAGCTACTACAGCCTAGATTTGATATGTAGTAGAGGGAATTTATGGGCAAAGACACTCCTGATAAGCATTTAAAATGCGGTACCTAAGCTGCCTTTTCAAATCTGAAGTTTAAAACGAGTCGGTGTAATCACATCAGTGCCCTATATACACGTCTCAAATCCAACATTCTCAAATTCACAAAATATAAATTATACCAGAACGTGAATATTCAAGAGCCAGAAAAAAAGTTTCTTCAAAGCTCAAAGACACCGATCAGCAAACCAATCAATTTTGGGATGGTTCAGGACAGGATCGAAAATGGAAACGGTCACAGGGATACCTCGATTAGGCCTCATTTGCAACAATCCAAGAAGTGACAACCTCATTTGCCAACAGTATGTCAAAACTAATAAATCGCGGACCTATCACTTTTACTGCATATTTGCAGGCTATCACTTAACAAACTACATTTCCACTTCACTTAATCCTTTCACATTACTCAACTCACCCAAACTCCCACTTTGCCAATACTAGACTATTATGAACATATACGTACTACTTCACACTGTTTTCTGATAGTGGCATTTTATTGTTGAAATATTAAGTACCGACTCATAAGAGTGAAATTATAAAGTTAAGAGTGAAGGTATAGAGATTATATTCAGTAAATAAAGCAAAAAAATGCATCATATCCATCAAGAAACGTGAGGTACCTTTATTCCTATGCAAGTTTGCAGTTGTTGTAGTATTTGTAATTAAAAACTACATTTCCAATTCTTAGTTTGACAACAAAAGTTAACTGGTTCTAAGCTGCATGATTAGAAAAAAGGACAAATTAACCATAAAAATGTAAAATGCAAACAGATGCACTAAAATACAAACGGATGCACTAAAAAAGTGTTTCTGGTCAAGCCAACCCAACACGAACATTAAGAATCTGCAATTGGTTCTTAGTTCATAATTTGAGGGCGCATCATTTTAATGAAATCAAGATTGTAAATGCTAATTTTGATATTATTATTTTTAAGGTTGGAAAGAAGCAACAAACAAAAATTAGGATTTAATGTATACTATTATGTAAACATACCTTTGATGTACCAGTAACAAATTGAAGTAACCTTGCTCTATGTTCCTTGTTAAAGGCTTTAACAACCTCCCAAAACCACGTAATAGCATTGGATATCTTCCATGAATAAATATGCATAAGTTAAAACGTAATCAAAAGATTATTATGCCAATTTTCATTATTCCATATTTCTACAAGGATTATGGTTTGATGTGCTCACCAGTTTCATTGAGGTTAAACAAGAGTTGATCGCGTGTTGGAAGAGCACACATTCTCTGTCGATAAAAAGTTCTGTAACAGCTCCCTGATGAGTTCTAGACTTGCCGAACTCTGCGAAGCTTGCAAGTAAGGCTTTCAGCTGATTTCAAGGTGTCAGTTTTGACATCACAATCAATTACTTTAATCAAAGTGTCGTAAATTTATGTTGCGTCAGCAAGATCACGCACCTGACAATCATCACTAATTAAATTGGTTTTCCAGAGCTATTTGAATAGAACTAAAAGTTTCAAAATGATGTCTAAATAACAGTAGCATATAAGAGATGGAAGGGACAAAATGATGTTACTGATCATTAAATTAGTTCATTTCTATCATATGCCCCAATAGCTCATGCTATATTGTTCTGATAGTTCAAATAGATATCCGACCTGAAAAGAACCACTATTTTGACAAGCAATTAAGTGTATTCTTATTAGTATTTCTCTGAAGATGAATACAATTTCTCATATACTTAATGGAATTCTGTAATTATATAGTGTTAAGCATCGAAGAAAACGCCTATGTGTAATGTGTTACTATTTCTAGATGATTTCATGTTTGATCAAAACATTAACTTCCCTGCTAAATCTTAAAAAAAAAATTACCTTCCTCTTAACCTATCCTTACAAACACCAATCGATTACTAATTATGCTCATATATTCCCTAATATATACCTTTTTGATGCACTAATAATGCTCATAGATGCCATAATATCTACCTTTTCGATGCACTAATCATACTCATAGATGCCCTAATTCCCATTTAATCTACTATTGCCATTTTCAACCCATTTGCCTATGAGCGATCGATTTGGGTTGTGGAAGATGCACATTTTTTTCTCAAAATACAAAAATGGACTACAAGAAAATGGGTTGAAACTTGAAAGCAATTCATGGTGTATTCTTAATGTTTAAAGCTCCTTAAATCATTTATTCTATAAATCTTCTTAAATAAGTCACATTACAGATACTCCAATACATATTATCAGCTATAAATTGTGCTCAATGCAGTCAGACATTACTCACAACTTGAACTGGATGATAACTTTGAAGTTCAGAGACGATATAGGCCTACTTCACTAATCCGAGCAAGCTTGTTTCTCGACATTGTAATGAGTTTAGGGACTGCATACTCTAGTATGACAACTTCCAGTATACTTCTTGTAACCAATGGCACAACAATCCTGAAAGAAAAAAACCTTTAATTATAATCAAGAGGTGGCGATTTCACGCCATACAGATGCACTAAAAATTCTATACTGATGCACTAAAAATTCTATACTGATGCACTAAAATATTTCATACAGATGCACTAAAATATTCCATACAGATGCACTAAAAATTCTATACTGATGCACTAAAATATTCCATACAGATGCACTAAAATATTCCATACAGATTCACTAAATATTCTATACTGATGCACTAAAAATTATATACTGATGCACTAAAATATTCCATACATATGCACTAAAATATTCCATACATATGCACTAAAAATTCTATACTGATGCACTAAAATATTCCATACAGATGCACTATAAGCCTGATCTGAAACTGAAACAACATACAGCGAACTCTAATATCATATACAGCAAATTTTCACCAATCTAAAACATACCTAATAAACCAAAACAACATAAAACATACCTAATGCCTAAATCAAGCAACTAATCATAAACGATTGTATAATTCTTACATTCTGCCTGATTTTGTTCGATTCTTCTGCTCTTCTCCATTGTTCGGGGATGTGGAAAACTAGAAGGGGGGTTGAATAGTTTTACGTCCTTTTTAAATTTATTACCAAAATATTTTGTAGCTTATTAAAAACTTTCGATTCGATCTCAAGTGAATTCAAGCAACAACCAATATAAGCAATTCTAATCTAATAATGAAAGTATTGAAATAGAATGAAGAAAAGATAGAGTTAGAAAGATCAAACCACAACACGCGAATTTATAGTGGTTCGGCTACAAGAACACCTTCCTTGCCCTACTCCACTCCCCGAGTACCACACTCGAGAGTTTTCTTCACTATGTCAACAAACTCCTTATGGTGGAGAAACCTTACACACCTTGGCTTACACGAGTTAACGACACTAAGCTAAATGTCGAGTTCTAATCATAGCTAGAACCAATCTCACAACTTCTTCAAAACTTCACACCTTCACAACTTCTTCAAGACTTCACACCTTGTCAATTTCACACCTTCTTCTATGCACAACTAAGTCACAACTACTAAACTACTTTACAACACACCTAGTTTCTACAATCAACAAATTCACACAACACTTTTACAAATATTTAACACTACTACAATATGAAACTAGCTAATCACAACACTACTACAATTAGATGGATGTAGAGAAGTGTTCTTCTTCTTGCACTTGAGTGGATGAAGCTTTGGATCACTTGGAAACAAAGACTTATGAATTATATGATCAAAGGATTTTAGATCTAGAAATGGAGGTTGGATCAGAAAGTTTATAGTGCAAAAAGGTGAGAAAAATATGTGAAATGATCCAATATTTATAGGGCCAGAAAATACTGTTCTGGAGCGTGCCGGTCCCCTTAATTAGGGGGCGGTCCCCTTAATGATTAAGGGGTCCGCCTAGTAAAATTAAGGGGGCCGCCCTCCTGAACGTTGGAAAAGTTTTTCTGGATAAAATTTGCCCTTTTTGGTTGGAAATTTGAAATCATATCTTTGTGGTTTAATATAACAACCAAAAATGATTTACAAATATATACAAAATGTTCATATCATTTTATAAAATGTTATGTCTTAAGACAAGGTTTCCTTTGATCATGTAATGCATAAGATGCTTAGTTTATGCATACCTTAAGTGATATTAGATGTAGAGGTAAATATTTGTTACTAAATACTTGTTTACGTCTTAATCTTGACTTAATTTCATTTGAGTTTTGTGATTATCAAAACATAGGTTTATTGAGAAATATTAATAACGTTTTTAGACATTATTTATATCAACAATCTCCCCCTTTTTGATAATTACAAAACTTAAACTCATTAACTCAAAAATTAGTTTTTAAACAAGTATTTTAGTGAGTTTATATTTACTTCTCCCCCTTTTTGTAGAATCAAAAAGGTTATGCCGACAATTTTCAAACGTGAAAATTTGACGGGAAGATATCTCCCCCTTGATGTGTACTCCCCCTCGTTTGGGGGCACCAAGAGAACGAGCTATGGAATGCTTTGCAAAACAAAAATATTAGAAGCACAAGTATATACATGCAAACATATATAAGGGGATAAGAAAATAATTAAGCATGTTTGAAAGAAAGCATTCATATTAAAGAAATGGTTGTGTCAAGACACAACATACAAGTAGCAATAAGGATTACAAGTAGAAAAGCTAATACATAAACTAACAACTAGGAAAATACATCATCATGCAAAGAGTACATGGTCTTCATAGAGTTTGCAAGCAAAATGGTGGTAGAAGCTTTATTTATTAAGCATATCATATGCTTAATTTGGAGAGCATGATGGTGATGGTGGAGGAATGGGTGAGAATTGTGGTGGAGGAATGATTGGAGAGGATGGTGGAGTTGGTGGTGGTGATGGGTTGGTAAGCAAATGTTCAATATATGAAAACATATATTGAATTTCATCTCTAAGACCAAAGATGACGGTGCGATTGTGGATGCAACAAAGACAAGTATCCCCATGGGATTCAAGTAGCCTCCAAGGCACAGTATTGGCAAAGAATGGTGGTGTAATTGGTGGAGATGAGAGATGAGCATCAAGAGGTGTTATTGGTGAAAGTGAGATGGTAAGATGGGTGGAGATAGGTTCTTGTGTAGGAAGTGGTGATGATACTTGTGGTGACAAGTGTGAGTTGATGTAGTCATTGATTGATGAGGTTGAGGGTATGGAGGATGAGGAAGTTCCATGAGTGGAAGGTGTTTTAGATGGTGCATTAGGTGCACTTGGGGATGAGCATTTGGGTGGAGGTGATGGGGTTTTGTTTTCTTCATTTGTTAAGTCAATGAAGAGTTGTTTTGGAGGGATAATCACAAGCTTTTGTTTCTTGGAGGCTTTGGAGTGTGAGGTGCTTGGTGGAGTCATGATGATTTAGATGATGAATGATGAGATGAAGAATGGTGATTATGGAGGGAATTTATAGTATGGAAATGGTTGATTTAGGTATGTATTTGAAATGGTTGAATGAGATTCTAAAATCAGTTGGATTAAAATGGGAAATGGTAGCTGATACTAGAGAAAGGGTTCACAAGATGCAAAAGAAAACAGTGAACCCAGTTCCAGATGGCCGGTCCCCTTAATTGTAGGCCGGCCCCCTTAATGATTAAGGGGGCCGCCTAGGGAATTAAGGGGGCCGCCCATCTGGTGTTTTCCCAGACGACCAGAAACCCAAAATTTGCATAATTGGGTGATTTTTCAAGTGTATATTTCCAGCAAGCTCTATTAGAAGTATATACTCTAGGAATGATGATATATAAATATATATATAACCAAATTATGCATGCAAGTTAACATATTATATTCCACTTTGAAAAGAAACATAGCAAAACATTAAGATAGTAACATGATAATAGTTAAAGTCTAAACATCATCCAAGAGATAAACAAGAAATAACATAAGTATTTCCGAATAAATCGGACAAACCATACAAATGTCTAATAGAAACAAATAATAATAAGTAGCAATACGTCAACATCATCTACTTCTTCTTCTTCCCAATCATCTTCCTAAACATCTTCCCAACGGATTTGAATCCTCCTCGAAGTTCTTCATGTATATGTTGTTGACGGTTGATGATGGACGTTTGACGAGTGAAGAGAAGCTCATCGGTACGTTCATGAGGAAGAGGAACTTGATACTCGGTATCGTCAATATCGGAAAGATTTTCAACAAAGGTCGTGGGGGATGGAGTACTAACACGTGAGGTGTTTTCCTCCTCATCATCATCATCCTCACGATGAGATGTAGAACCACGAGGCCTAGAATACAAAGGAACACGAGATTTTCCTTTGTCACTTCGAGAACGACGAGTACGAACAAGAGTAATTTGGTTCAAAGTAGGAAGGATATGAACGTAGTAATCTCTTTGAAGATGTGGGTAATGTTCAATGACATAACGATAAAGTCGTGTGAGGAACATACCGTAAGGAAGATTGGCATTTGGGGTGTTTTTGGCTGACATGATTCGATGAACAAAAAGATAAGCCAAATTGTATTGCTCTTCAGCAACTACACAATATAACATGTGGGCAATGCTCGCCGTGACATGATCACGGTGACCACCAGTACCAAACGCATTCTCGCGAATAAGTTCTTCCCACTTTTTCATATCTTGGCTTAGCTCTTTGAGGAGGATTTGATTTGCATGAATATCGACATTCTTCGACTTGATTACTCGACTAGTCGTACGACGTTCTAGTTCAAGCATTCGACGAATGTCTTCAGGACTAGGAATCTCATAATAGTAGGGGCCATCCTGAGGACGGTTTCTTTCAAGAGAGGAAAGATCCCATTCATTTGAGAATACGGCTTGGCCGTTGTATGGGATTCTAAGAATTTGTACAAATTGAGCAAGAGTAAGAGTGATGAATTGATTTTGAATCATGAAGGAAATAAGGAGATGACCATAGGGATCGGTTTGCACCGTCACTTGGCTATAGAAGTCGAGGATAAAACGAGGAATGATTGGTTCGTTGATTTGGTAAAGACATTCAAAACGAATATTGAAGAACATTCGTTCGGTTTGATCAGATTCATAGAAAGATGGATCGACAATTCTTCCTTCGTGAATGTTTCTATTTTCAATGGGACGATAGAAACATGCAACTGAAGGAGACATGCCGGGAGTAGAAGAGACATTTGGAATGTATTGTTTGGTTTTGGAGACATCACCAACCGTGGTCTTAGGCATTTTCACCTAAACAATATAAAAACAAAAATAAAATCAATATAGAAACAACTATCATGCATATGTTATATATATATATATATATATATATATATATATATATATATATATATATATATATATATATATATATTTATGCAATATTTGTGGAACAAAATTCTACTTCGACACACAAAAAAAAAATTCTATGAAGTAGTTTCACAATGTTCCTTGTATTTTTTATTTTAAACTCGTTTAGAATATATGACGTCAAAGAGTATGATATCATAATTCATTTCGAAATAAGGCTAGATATATATTAGATTATATATCTTGCTTTTTCATAAGAGTTTGACACAACATAAGCATGTTTAAAAGATTAAAATGTGAATTTTCGTTTTCAAAATATCTTTTTCGAAATGAACCAAACGCTCCCTTAACTATATAAAAATATCCTAAAACATCAATATATATATATTGATTATATATTTTGATGACATCTATTGATTCTAATAGTTTTAAGTTTCAAATAACTACATATAATTATAGTTTGTTCATGAACCAAACGCCCATGTTGCGTTCATGAATCATTTTACAACGAATTGAAAAGTATGTTTTGATTGTTTACAACATTGAACCAATGTAATGTAGTAAGTTTTAACTAGTTTTTAAGAGTTATATCAACAATGTGCCTTTTGAAAAATGAAATTCAACAAGGGTTTATGGGCGATTAGAGATTTTGACAAAATGATATGTTATACTAAGTTTGAGTTGCAATACATCATCCTAATCCTATGGGAAGCATTTGGTTGTTCAATTCCTAGCTTCTATTTCACTAAAATTCGAATTAAAATAAATTTTAATAAAATGCCTAATTATTGATTAGACACCAAATTGAATGAAATGTGATGAAATGTGTAACACCCCGTAATTTGAAATGCGGCAGCGGAATAGAAATTAGGGTGTTACGGTGAGGATCGAAGTCATAATGATAGAAAACGGCTCAAAAGAGACGTTTTAAAACATAATTTAATTTATAAAAATTTGAAATACAATAGGTCCTTATCAGAGTATTATAAAAGCTTGATGTTTTGAACTAAATCAAACATCATTTATTTTACATCATTATTGAAATAAAGTAAACATAATTTGAAGATTTTTGCCGCCCGTTCCATGCTTGCTTCCCCTGCTAAATACCTGAGATACATGCTTAAAAGTCAACAAAATTGTTTAGTGAAATCATAGAGTTTGAATTTAATAATCATTTTGATACACAAGTAAGATTGTATTGGAAAATACAATCAGTTTGAAAACATTGATATTGCAGTTCATATATTGCACTAAGTCTCATGACACGCAAACGTTAACAAATACCGTAAACGGCGGGTGTTTATCAAATCAATGATAAATTTGCCCTCGTGTAATAGGTGATTTTCCAGTTCCTATTTTTACTCAAATATAATTATCACGACTAATACGACTAACCACATGCATAATGGCATTCCGTCAAGTATTAATGGGACAGGCTGTCAAACCTTAAATATATCTATTCATTATATTCGCGTTCACCGCAGTGATTAATGGCTCATGAATAAGGGTCTTTTGGCAATAGCTAACTTAGGCATATATTAGTCAGGAAAGCATACAGAAAAATACTTGCGATCTATTTATAACATGTATCCCCCTCACGGAGTTTTGAAAATAATTAAATATGAGGCTATGACTCACCTTGATTGATACTGAAAACGAAGAAAATAAAGTCGGACGAATTTATGAAAACGGCTTCAAAACACAACCTGATAAATAAATTTATCTAAGAACTTGACCAAAAACTATTTGATAATTACGAAGAAAATAACGAATATTAGATATTCGTTATGACGATTAAGTGATGTGCAGTAAAAATCTTGTGATATGCATGATATGACAAAATATGATTTTTAAAATTATCCATCGAAGTTTTTCCTTTTTGATCGTAAGTAAAATCTTAACCTTTTTAAAAATATCGTTATATATATTATTAACGTTACGTTAAATAATATATATATATATATATATATATATATATATATATATATATATATATATAAAAATAAAGTTTAAATATGATATGAAATAAATTGACGAAAATAGAAAATAAATAAGAATGATAAATAAGTTACGTTTAGTCTTTGTCTCCTTTTCCAATTTTACCATTTTTACACTAATGATACTTGCGTTACACCGTTAGTCCTTTTATATATTTTTTAACTATGGTCCTCTACTTTGTCCAATAATCAATACTAACCTTCTAATATTAATTTTTATCACATTTTAACCTTAGATTTCTGTATTTACAGGTTTAGTCCTTTATTTTCAATATTTACACATTTAGTCCTTCTAGGTGTCGTCGCGTTACATTTTTAGTCCAATTTTGCAAAAATGATTGTGAAACTTTCCAAAAATTTTCCGAAGCTTAATTATTAAGTTACAAGCTTATTTTAACTGCTTATTCATTTAAAAGCTTAATTTTTAGCTTATGGGCTGATTAACGGTTCAATTAAAGGCCCATTAAGATTTTTGGAGGCGAGGGCATAGAAAAAGTTTTGGGCTTGGCTTTGGGTCATTTTTATGATTCTAAAAACATTTCTTATAGGCCCAGTGGGCTTACGGATTTTTATTTCTTAATGGGCTTTAGTTAAGCCCAATCGACAAAATAAGATTTTTAGTTATAAATTTTGGTTTGAAATCCGGTTGATGTAGATTCAAAATGGTTCGATTAAGATGTTAAAACGTGATTATTTTTACAAGTTGTTTACATGAAAATGTTAGTTTGCTAGGTGGTCTATGGCGTCGTGAAAAAATATGGTACTATCGTTAAATGAAATTTTAAGTTATACGCTTGTTTTGGTGACATGGTTGGATCGATTTATACCTTGAAAAGTTAGAATTATTTACTAAGTGTTTTATTAAATTTCAATCGATGGATGTAAATTAAAATGAATACATGAAATGATTATAACGTTACAACTAAAGTGATTTGTGTGTGCTACGTGATTCCTAGGCCTTCCAAGATAGAGGCTAATCACGTTTCGTGTACTAAAAATAAATATATACGTGTGATTCATGTGCAAAGTGTAGACGTTCGAAACAAAAACCACAAAGTGCATGCCTATATAATAACGGGTGAAATGGATTAGAAACAAGTGTAGGAAACTTACAAACACCTTAGAGGTGATCAAGAGTCGAGATAGATAGAAAAGGAACACAAGAAATCACGTCTAAGCTATATAACCCAAACGTTATATAATATTTCAACCCGATTTCCTTTCTTTGCTTCCAATATTATACCTTACGACTTGTAAGTCTTTGAGAATGGTTCGAAGGTCAAATTATTGTAGTGAATAAGTGTGTGAAAGAATAAGAGAAGTATGCATGCAATGAACGTACATATATTACAAATATATATATATATATATATATATATATATATATATATATATATATATATATATATATATATATATATATATATATATATATATATATATATATATATATATACATATATATATATATATATACATATATCTCTATATTATATATAACAGGAGGCGTTACACGTAGATAATGCCACGTAAACGCCACCTCATTGCCCAGTAATTTATTATGTGCCATGTCATCAGCCATGTCATCACATGTAAGCAATTTTTTAAATTAATTTTATTTTCATTTTCCATGTCATCATTTTTTTTTAAAATTCGGATTAGCATAAATGGTTCCATTTATTAAAATTTCAGATTTTTAATTAAAAAAAATCATGGAGCTGGATTCGAACTTGGGTCTGGTAGTCCACATACAAATATGATAACCACTTGACCAATACATGTTTTGGTTTATATCTTGCAAGTCAAATTCTATAAACTTGTGCAACCAGTTATGTAGGAGAATCGTACAACTTAGGTAACCCTAATCAAACATATACGTAAAAAAAAAAAACTGCAGTCATTCATAATATATTTTTCTCATATCGTTTTTTCCTTCACAATCTCATATGATTTTTAATGTGTTTTTGTGCAATGGGCCATCTATTGATCATATGATTATTGTTTTTCAGGTTATGCTGCTATTTTTTAGACCACGTAAAACAACTTTAGTGTTCGTAATACGAGATAAAAACGAGGGTAAGTTTTTCCTGCTGCAACGTCGTGTATATGGATAAGATAATCTGATGTGAATTTGATTCAAGTATCTTATCACGACTTACAGACTGCTCTTGAAACTTAAGAGCCTGTTTTGAGGGAAGATATCCAAAAGGTATGTTTTTTATTGGCTTTTTTTTGTTTTTGCATACATATTTATCATCATTAACACAACAAAATCGTACCACTTACGATAATATGTTGCTTTCTGTAGCAAGGATTCACCACAAGTTGTTAAGTCGATGATATTTAGGTGAGTAGACTGCTCTTGAAACTTAAGAGGCTGTTTTGAGGGAAGATATCCAAAAGGTATGTTTTTTATTGGCTTTTTTTTGTTTTTGCATACATATTTATCATCATTACCACAACAAAATCGTACCACTTATAGGATGCTACTACCAACAGTGCCCTCAATGCAAGAACTTATGCACATTGAAGGATGCTAGACTTCGTTATGCAACTCACCTTTGCATTCCTGATGCTACTACCACGGCTCATCAGATTGTTTTGGATCAAAAAGTAATCAATCTTTTTGTTATACTTCTTTCTTAAATACGTGCGTGTGCAGAAATTCTGTTTTAAAAATCTCGGAAGGATTGTATTCATAATACTAATAGGATGTGTGCACTAATATCTTCGAAATGTGTGTTTGATTATGCAGGACGACAATATTGGCAGAACTAAGAAGCAAAGATGATGAGGTATGATCAAGACTGTGTATATGGATTACTAGCTGCTCATACTTAAATTAAAAAGACTACTACAAGACACTTAAGTACAACAAAACATCTGTTCATGACTTGTGGAATTGCTGATGGTAAGAATTATCTTAAATTATTTTCTTAAAATGTGTAATCTCATTTCCACCAATGTACGTTTTGTATAGTAATTTCAAATAGAAACTACTGGGAATACAACAACATGCATGAGTTCGTATTAACTAAGTGAACATTTTGATTAATTAAAAGCAATGCCAGCTCTTTTTCCATGAAGCTTTTATACTACAATTAAAATATTTTAGATGTAATATTAGTCTTGGCACAATTCGATCAATATTTAGAACAGTGTCTAATACTTTTGATAAGTATTATGTTTAGAATTCGTTTGTGTGTGGTATTTGATCATATCGACTTAGCATCAAGCAACGTAAATGAAAATGCAATATTAATATTACCGTAAAAGGGAAGAAAATTCTTGACGATGTAGTCTTCGATATAATAAAGACAGCGTCCCGATGCTGTATGATCAGCATAAGTGAGTTTTCGTTTTCCAAAAGGAGTGTGAATATTAGCATCCTGGCCTATAACTTGAGACCGCAGCCAGTTTAGTTTTGTATCAGCAGCCGAATCAATATTCTGCGGTAGGTTTTTTTGTAGTATTAAATCATGGAGCAAGGTGACATTTTCTATTGGTTACACTTTTGATTATAAAAAATTAGAGCAATGTATTTCGAATGAATGCCAATTGTACTCCTGAGGATATATTTAAAGAGATTAGAGAGTCAGATTTGGCAATCTTGACCCAAAAGTAGTAATACACGAGTCACTAGAAGTCTAAAAGGCAACCATCACTTACCTGCACCTACTTTGAATAGTTTAGTTCACAATAGAGCTGTTTTGGCTTTATAAGGAGAAAGTTGAATACTACTTATATTATACTATTTAGTTCACATTAAGAGTTTTGGTTGCCTTGATATTTAATAGGCCACTGAACCAAAATAAGCAACCACTTCCTTCACCTCTGATATCAGTATTTGTATATGCCATACAAGTGCAATTCTATAGGCATATTGCTTTACATTCCGTTAAAGACATTGTATTGTTAAACCACTCTGTATCTAGCATTTTTACATTAGAATACTTGATAAACCCATCTGTTCCATCTTTTTAATCACATTTATGCGTGTCTTCGGTGTTGCAGCTTCCATAAACGCCACAAATTTTATGTGTGTCACAGATATATTTTGGTATTGTCACAATAATTGCCCATAGTTTCGTATTTTTCTTTAAAAATATATCATCTGCCCTTTGATGATATTTTAATTTCATGTGATAGCTACTGATAGGGTGTACCAATGATGCTTATCGGAGATGACTATGGCCATACTCGCAATAGAAATAACAATAGCTACGACCACGATACTGCCATAAACCATTTTCAATGGGGACAATTAGGTGTTATTATTTTCTTAATTTTCATTTATAATGCTTCATTTTATATACTATGATCTTTACTTCTCGAACCTTTCACTTAAACACATTAGTTGGATGCAAGAAAGAGTGATTGCTTCAGATTTTTTGCCAAGGTCATCAAATTCCGCCTAAAGCGTAGAGTATTTTGACAAGAAAATTTCATCGGCAAGGTAAAACATAATCTAAATTTGAATTTCCATTTGCTTGTCCATTTTCTACCGTTGTGCATTTTGTGGGCTGTTTATGTAGTTGATACCTCATCCAGTCATAATTTCTCATCAGACCTTTGTATATTTTTTCTTATGTTTGTGTGCTTATATAAATGTTTTACTGTTTCCTCGATAATTTAATGTTAAATTAAGTTGTTGGATGCAACAAACTGAAAGACACTATTTCAATCCAAGAAGGCTCTTTAGTCCACTCTTATAGGAATCCAAATCTGCAAATTTCTTCCAATAATGATCATATTCTTATTTAAAATTAGTCATTTAATCCCTTATATTGAATTACAGGATACGGTCGGTTCGTCCCGTGTACATTGTGGTAACCATCATCCCATCTTTTACAATAGTTGGACTTTACTAAGTGTTGTCTAAATGGCTCAGTAAAAATTGTTCAATCTCAAGAAGCCTTTATCCTACTATTATGAAATTTTGTTAATGTTTGTTTCAGTGATCCATGTAATGAGTATTCATCTCAGATTCAAAGAAACCAGCACGAGGATATGTTCTTGGTCATTGAGCCATTGCAAGATTGATGTTTAGGAAGGGCAAGGGTGAGCTTCATGTTTGGAAAGTGTTTAATGCACCAAATCTCGCAAAGTCTAAGGCAATATCCTTACAAACCATCATAGGGAATACACAATAATACGTATATGGTTGGTAAACATGTTTTTATTTTTTTCCTTCCATCTATCTACTGAATAGATATTAAAGCTATGATGATACACTTTGCAACAATGGTTCTGCTTATAGTGAATTTATAATCACAACCAAACTCCAACTTACAAATCCTATGCGGTTCATAGCAAGTTACATTAATGCAGAAACTTGCTTAGTTTGTTTTTTGCAAATATTGGTATAATACCTAAAACAATATCAAAATAAGAGAAAGTGTAATGAACATCATACTAATATTTGCAATGCATATATGGGGTCCGGATAATCCTTGAGGACTTGAAAGGCTACTCACGGGTTTGCTTGAGCAGGAGTCTGATTTATACCTTCGAAGATCATGGGGGTACCCCTTACCGAGGTATTTTCTTCCATATGTGGTATCAATATGGGGGTGAAGTTTTCTGTTTCGGCCATCATACTTGGTTTCACTCATGCCAAGTGTGACCTTGCAGTCCTTGAAGGAGCAACCCCACTGTGAAAGAACAACTGTAACGTGTCTCTCAAAGGAAGGTGAACATAAGTACTTGATCCGCATGTTTATGCCATTCCATGTTTCGGACAAGTTGATCATAAATGACCCATAGCTTATGCAATGCAATGCCATTTTCAACATTCTTTAAATGATAAAGATTGCAGCCCATCACAGGAACTGTAATTGGACACGATAAAGGGAAAACAACGATGGACGATACTTGTGTTTTATTGATTGACGATGCCACCTTTTGTTGTATACTTGATAATTTGCGTATGTCCTATAATTCTTATTTTTTCACCTGCACCATACACGCCGACGTGTTTATAAGGCCTATTTGACGTTTGTTGCTGCTTTGGTTGACCCAATTTATCAAGGTTTTGACAATGAAACCTGCTCTTCTATAAGCAATATTAGGAGTGCAGGTGGCGTAGCTTCTGCTGTCGTGATCTAATTCAAGGTACTTACTCGCATACGATAAACTTTTTTTAGGTTCTGTACCTCCCAGATGTTCTATTAACACAGTAAATACATGTATAACGATGCATACTCTGAAATTTTGTTGCACTTGCTCGCATACGATAAACTTTTTTTTGCAGCTAGCCAACTACTGTTTTAAAGCAATATTCAGGATGACAATGGGGAAATACTGTTAATGTGTTTCAGCACAGAGGCAAACTCATTAGCGAGATCTGTTTCAAATATTACCTTTGTAGGTATGCTATTGCGTTTCAAATATTGCATTAGTCATATATGTTTTGTTGTCTCCATTGAGTTCTATGTTATACCCCCATTCATTACATGTTTTGTTATCTCCTTTCACTAACATAGGTATTCTTCAGCGGTCAGTGTAGGTTATGCGGATCATCTATGGACTCAAATTTTCCATTAGAAGTGGACTGAACTTACCAGCTCATGATAATCACCAGCTTACCAGTTCATTTTCGCATGTCGCTGTTAAATGGTATAATAGTGAAATGAAATCATGAAGGTTCTATGGTGTAGTAGTTAGCATTGTAGATTTCCGATCCGGTGACACGGGTTCGACTCTCGGTAGGATCTCTTTTTACCTTTTCAGGTGTTTGATGATTTTTTTTTAATGTTGTTACGAGTAAACCTACTTTTGGTTTTTTACATGACTTAGACAAATATTTTTCCGAAAGGTAGATATGTAATATATAAATAAACGAAATTACTTTTCATTTATGTAAGGTGAAGTGAAACGAAATAGTGGCATCTTCGGCCTGTTTTTTGCCATAGGTAAATGAGCTCGAGTTATAGGTGTGGTAGTTTATGAATTGTATTTTTTGCTTTTCAGAGGCTTTATAATTGAACCTGCCATTATGTTGTTTCTATGAGATTCTAGAGGTTAGCGCCAAAAGGTAGATATGTAATATATAAATAAACGAAATTACTTTTCGTTTATATAACGTGAAGTGAAACGAATTAGTGGCATCTTCGGACTGTTTTTTACACAGGTAAATGAGCTCGAGTTACAGGTGTGGTAGTTTATGAATTGCATGTTTTTATGTATTGCATTTTTTGCTTTTCAGAGGCTTTATGCTTGAACCTGCCATTATGTTGTTTCTATGACATTCTAGAGGTTAGCGTGTACTGGGAGAAAGTATTGCTTTATGTGCAGCTGAAGTGCTAACGTATTGAGCATTCATAGAAATTCTTACCTGATATGTAGACACCTCGGTATGCAGCAAGTGCTAGAGGTACCCTGGCATGCATCAATTGCTAGAAGTGACAATAGTTTGACTCATTTATGTATAAATTTGTTTATTTGAATTATGGAGTGTTACCAAACCTGATTTGCCTATATTGCTACCAAAATGAACTGAATTTTACCATTCTAATACATATAGAAACCTATCCCTAGCTGTTTTACCAAACTTCTTTATGTGAATTATGATTACCTATCGGTGTGTTATGTCGATGTCAAGTATCCTCTAGGTCTCTAGGATCAAGTATCCCTAGATGCAGTTAGATATGGGACCAAGGTACCAAACTTACATTTGGCACATGTTCTAAAACAAACTAATATTGGTTTCTCATTCGTATTTCATCTTAAGCAACGTTTCATCATTTCTTCCTCTGGTTTAACTTTTATAATCAGTACGAGCTATATATGAGTTCTACCCGTGTTACAGACTGCTTACCAGGTAGATATGTGACGTTTTATTTGCTTTAGGAAGATCATAATTTCTTGGTGATTTCTGTTAACTTAAGTTTTTTAGAGAAGAGTGAGAAGTGATCCTAGCAAAAGGGCACGCCATTACGGTCAAGGAAATATGTTGCCTACTTATGACATGTTTACAGTACAATACCATATATCCTTTGATTTTTACCATGTCTGTTATGTAGAAGTGACAATTGCCACCCATTTACGTATGGATGGGCTGATGTTGGTTATGTTATGTATATAACGGGTCAAATATGCAAATACTTTCATTGTAGCTAAACCAGTGGCTAGGCTTTGAACTTTGTTCTTCCGTACCACTTTTAAACCACCGCTCTGAATTATGCAGTTTCAACCATTATTGGAAGTTGATGTTGGTGCCAGCATTTGATTGGACATATAAAATAACCCGGATAAATAGGTAACAAAAACACCCCTCTAATAATTTTGGTTTTTATTTCAGTAATTGTTTTGGATTGCTCATTAATTTACCGTATTTCGCAAACAGCAGATAAACAACTTTTTTTGTATTGCGATCATGTGCCCATCTCGCCTTTAACTGTTTTCATAGTCGTTTAACTCATTAATCTTACAAGGCACAAGACGCGATAGGCACCTTCAGCCTGCATTGGGTTTTGTCACTTTTAATGAACCAGCATCGATCTAGGTAGTTTAGAGCGGTATGCACCTTGACCTTGCATTGGGTTTTGTCACTTTTAGATTTGCGTTGATTAAACATTTTGACTTCGACTTGACCTTTTTAGGCTATCGACGAAAAGACTCAAACACATCAAGTACAACCAAGAAGCAGTAACTTGAGATAACAGCAGCGTCTAGGTTGCAGGTGCATTTTTGCTCACTTGAATGAAGTCGTTTTTATATATTGTTGAAATAATCTCTAAAGTGTGTATGTTACAGGTACATTATGTAGAGTGTTGTAGTGTTTTAGGAGCGCAAAAGATGGCGAATATTGTGAACTTCGCAAGTGTGAGTCAGACGAATGGTGGGGTGCTTAAACTGGAAATATATAGTGTTGGCAATGGTGAAAAGGCGGATGATTGGCCAGGTTGGTTGAATGTTGTGGCAGGAGAAGCGATTAAAGGATGGCTTGTCTCATTTTTGTTTCCCATAATCTTGAATCAGGTAAAAGTTTGCGATTTCATAAAGAATATAGCATTACCATAACTAAGGACTTAACTAATGGATTCGCTAGAGATATAAGACATGTTGTTCCATAGTTTAAGACGTTCAATGACTTTCTCCATGACACCTGCAGATTAGTGAATTTAAATAGATAAGTCAATGGTGTTGGAGATCCTGCTTCTTGAGTAACACCAGTTCGAATTATTACTTCTTACCAGTTAGCCGTAGGATCAGTTACACAAATATATCAAGATTATCCAAAAACTATTTTTGAAGTGCTAATTTTTAAACAGCTAAGTACCGCAGAAAATTAATACTAACCCAAACACCCCCTATATGGATTCTTGGTATAAGAGTTTTGAAAATAGCAATAGTTAAACTTATAACATAAGTTTATGGTGCTAATGAGAGAATCCATTGTCTTATTACAGCGACCAACCTGGACATGAGGACGCAAGAAGTTACTACTTAAGGATTCTTTATTGTTGATGCATTGCTCGGCATGGGAAGTAGCTTAAAAGATCATGTTTAATCTTTGTGGTTACCTTGATTATGGCTTAATATTAATAATGCATGTGACGCTTTAGGTATGATGCACGTTTACTTTATTCGAAATAGACGAATCAAAATATGTATATGAGCACCACTCTGGCCACCTATCCAGGAGACAAAGCCTAGCAGAAGTAATAGAGATCGGTTTTGATGAAGAAGGATTGATGGACATGGATGCTTTAAAATTGCAACTGTAGTTTTACCAGAACATTGGGCGCCCAATGCTCGGTTCTTTCTCTGCATGTAGTAATCTCACTAGAATTTGTATTGATACATGTACTCTGTCTCGATCGCTTCACCAGTTTGGAGCTTTCGTGTGCTTTGATTTCGCAGCAAGGTACAACATAGTTAAGTTTCTAAATTGTTTTCATATTTATACCTTGTCATATACATGAGGCTAATTACTCTATTGTTGAGTGACTTAAAGTGGTCCATATGTAGATATATACATGAGATCAGCTGTTATTGATGGCTATGATGCCATTAGTCCATTACCTTGAGTCCACACAAGTTTCTTGGAGGGCCTGGATTATCATGAAAAAGGCCATATATCAGCTGAAATATTTTTCCCCTTCAACATGTGGTGGGGACTGTTGATTATGTCAATTTCTTCAGTCTTTAGTAAGACGTGGGAGTAAAGGAGGCAAGATGGGCGGGTTGGACAAGTTGGCTAATGGGTCAAATGGGTAATTATTTAGAACTGACCAAAATGGGCAGGTTTGATCCACCAACACCTTTGTTCATTTTCTAATAAATTTTATAGATGATGAATGTGTTAATCATGATTACAATATATAACAATTTATTAATCTTAAATAAAAAAGACTTCATATATTTATTAAGGGTTATATATATGACCCCAGTTGAGATCTGAGATACCTATTCATAAGTAATGATGTAAATGGGCAAAAGTCACAACTTTTATATGCTAGCATCTGAATTCAAACCACTACTGGTATATTTGGTTTGCATGTTAATCACGTTAATGTTGGATCACACGCAGACAATTGGAAACCATGTTGGCCTCACAGTGGGTTGTTCAAATGGTCATTTTGAGCTCAACGTTTTCAAGCCAATGATTGCTAGCTCCCTTTTACATGTAAGTGGCCTTGTAGAATCTTAATTGTTTGGTCATCTGTTATTTGTTTTTGCTTGTCATAAGATATGAAAATGTATATACTTAGTGCTAAATTCGTAAAAGATGGTTCCCTATGTTTTATTATATACTCACTAAGGTGTTGATTTTATTTACAGTCAATAAGACTAATTGCCGACGCGTCAACTTCTTTTGAAAAGAACAATGTGAGAGGCATTCAAGCTAATAGAGACACAATGAATAAGTTATTTCACGAGTAAGCTAACGTTCAGAAACTTCAAATTTATAGTGCAATCTGATTCCTAAAGTCATTGCTGATTTATCTTTTATTATATGCAGTCACTTATGCTTGTGACAACTTTAAATCCTGTAAGTATCCGTTTGAGTTCAAAGTTCTACACATGTTATTCATTTACACTTTTTTAAATATTAACTGAATGATGTGAATTACCATTTGAAATAATTCACCACAGAAAATTATATATGACAATGATGCAGCGGTTGCCAAGACTCCTCATACGCAGGGATGTACTCTCAAGGTGCGGTTTCTTTCAGTCCATTCTACCTCATAAACCGCCAATAATTAATAATTTTTTTATATATTTTTTGCATGAATGAGAAGCATTCAAATATATCTCATAAGCTAGGCAATAAGAAAAATTGTGTTTATATATTTGAATGTGTATCTCATAAGCTAGGTAATAAGAATATTCTTGTTTTAAGTCATGTACCATTTTGAATGTGTATATAGGTTCTTGACAATAGTTATACATCAATTACATAGTGTTTGTGAGTGAGCCCGGCCTAACCCATATCAAAAGACAACCTATTCTAAAATGTTACTTAGGCTGCTCATTTTTTCATCTTAATTTTATACTTACTGGCATACTACCCATTGGATTCTATAATGGCTGGTATTTGTTTTGCTAACACACGTTCTTTATGCTTGATGTTGGACTAACAATCAAAAGCATATAGAAGATACAAGATCATCCCTGTAACTTGCAACACAAAAGTACGATATCTTCTTGACTTGCAAATTTTGTTATCAACATTTTACCTCCTTTTTTAAAATAAAAATTACTCACATTTTAGTAAATGCGTAAATCTCATATATATGGTCATCATATTCTTTAGCTAATTTCTTATTTTCATGATCGTCTTTCATGTTTCCATAAATGGGACACATGCAATTCAAGCCATGGATATCCACGACTTTCGATTTTAACCTACTTATTATTTCTTACAAAAGATTTTAGCAAAATTTCACAGCATGCAATTCAAATGCCATAATCTTAAATTTTTATATCTTGAAGTATCTATACTTGAAAACTAAAAGACCCTTCTGGTAATTCGATTCTGTGATCAATCATTGATTTTTCATTTTTGTAAATTTTCATTCAATTTGTTGTCTATTGAAATGAAGATGTTTAAAGATAATGTTTCTGGTATGGGTGGTTTTCGACATACGTAGCTCTCGAATTTTGTTTACAATATAGAGTTCGTTTTGTTATCAGTTTGATTAAATTCAGTAAGATTTTTGAGTTGAGTTTGAATATGATATTTTTTTATTGCACAACATATAGTGTTGATCGTAATCAAGAAAAAAAATACTTGCTTCAAAAGCATTGATTCTCTAACACCATACAAAGACAATTAAGCAGCCTTTCCTTGAGTAAAGAAAGTAAAGTGAGCCAATACCATGTTTATAATGTCACTGATGATAAATTAGGATTTGTCTCGAGATATTGATATAGATCTTCTATAAAGGTATTTTTGGCAAAGTTGCTTTTGGCAAAGTCAATACCAAATTTTGTTTAAACTTGGTTTGTTTTTATAGTGGCCATTTTTCACACACGGACAAGTATATGTGGCAGTCTCAAGAGTGAAGAGCATAAAGAAATTGAAAATTTTTTGTTGTGATAAGGATGGTAATTATGCAAAATAAACAACAAACATTATATACAATAAGCTTATTTCGCATTTGAGTTTATTTGATTATATACTTTCTTCTTATGTACTACTTCGTAATTTTTTTCTCTCATATACGATAAACATATATTTTTTTACGTTGTTAATGCATTCAATAAATAACTTCATCACAAACTTCAGTCCGTTTTTTAAGCTTACGACCCTTTCTTTGTACAAGTCCACTTTTCCACACATTTTTTACCACCCTTCTTTCGTTTTAAAAAAATATGTCTACGATAATTATAAGTCATGCCCGCCCATCGGGCGGGCTTCGAAATCTAGTATACATATATATATATATATATATATATATATATATATATATATATATATATATATATATATATATATATATATATATATATATATATATATATACATATATATATATATATATATATACATAGATATATATACATATATATATATATATACATATATATATATATATATATATATATATATATATATATATATATATATATATATATATATATATATTGTTTAGTAGAAAGTTTCAATGTGAATTCTTAGTACTATTGCATGTCAGTAACTAGACTCATAGATGAACATATTATAATGGTTTAGGGAGGGTTGTGAGAGCACATAATGAGGAGAGTGTTGGGGTGATTCATACCCTATGTCGACCATATATCTTTACTTGTATACGATTCACAAAATCGTACACAACTTGTTTATACATAATCATCTTTAACATTTGAGCTTAGAATCATCTTAGGAATAATATTAGGAACAATTAGAAACAAACTAGATTCAAAACAGTTAAGTTTTGAATATAGTCTAAATCGATTTGGGTTTGCTAGAGTCGAATACTTTGCCTCTTAAAAACGTATCAAAACTCAACGTAGGAACGTGAGACTTGACACACTAATTGTTGGCTAGTAGGTTAACGAGATGAGAAAATAAAATATATAGGTCGTGTGTAAGATTTAGGAATAAACAATGTGTTTTGGAGATGGTTTGGTCTTGGTCGATCGGATGAAAACTAATTAAGTTGGATTTTTGGGCTTTGGTTTGGTGGGCTTATGAATAGTAGAATAGGCGTGGGCCGAAAATAATTAAGGGTCCGTTTGAGTTAATTAGGTAATTAGTAAATTTTAATTATGTTTAATAAATATAATTAGGATTAGGATTTAGGTTTAGGATTAAATGAAAAGTTTAAGTTTCATGTAACGTGTCAAGGATTAATTCCGTCATTTCGTGATTTATATTATTTTGTGAAAATCGCCAAAATAATATAATAAGAAAAATTTTAAATTTTTCCGAGAAAATGGGAATTTGAAACGATAACGAAAGATTATATATTTATTAACGATTTAATTACAAGAAATTTTTACAGAATTCTACAAAATGTATGTTGGAAAACTTACAAAAGATGTTGTTATACGTTTGGTTAACGTTTGCCCCTTGCGAAACAACCCCGGATTGGTGATATGGTGGAGGATTTTGATGGTTTTGGGTATTTTGGTTCGTACTCAGCAGTGGTGAAGGAGAAATAGATGAACAAATGGAGTGTTTGGGAAAATAATTAAGGTGGAAAACGATTTTGGGAGTGTCAGATGGCCGGTCCCCTTAAACATTAAGGGGACCGCCCCCGATAACAAGCCGGTTTGAGATTTCGCGGTTTCAAGTTTCTGGAACAAACATATCAATACGTATATAATTAGATTTATAATATATCAAAAAATACGTAAGCGTAAATTAGCACGATGATGAAATACTTAACAATTTTTAATTACCGTTTCGATAATTAAAGAGTACCTTTGACAATTTTGGATAAAATTATCAAAGTGTTAAGTTGATGAATGGTTTGAGGTGTGTTCGGGAATATGTGAATATGTGTATATATGTATATATATATATATATAAGTATAAATGTGAGTGAATGATGGGTTGATGGATGAGGTTTGAAAGATGATAACGGAGATAGAAAGTATTCGGCGAAAGGAGTTTGTTTCATCCATAGTGTTCACGTGCGAAGGCGTTCTTCATGATAATAGTCCACTTGACTCATATCCCTTCATCATCATGAGTCTTCTAAAAGTGGACTTAATAGAATTACGCGAGGGGGAAGGAAAGGGTTCGATAACGAACAATTTCCTGGAGTTCTAGAAAGTCAACTAATGACGTATCTAGGTTATGTGCAAGTATGTATGTGTGTGTGTGTGTATATATATATATATATATATATATAATATAATAAGTATAAGAATTATATATATATATATATATATATATATATATATATATATATATATATATATATATATATATATGATTGAGCAAATAGAGGAAAATAGCAAGCTATATCTATACAAACAACGTAATCAAACAAGGCATATTTATCTAAGCATGGCAATGAGTTGTGAAAGAATGGCGTACCCGGTGGTCTTCAAAAAATCTTCCAAATCATCAAGATGACAAATAGACTTTGAAAAAGTCCATGGTGAGAAAACTTCAAGATTGCCTCAATGAGTGTTCATCTAGCTATTCGGTCCCCATTGCCTCTTTTGTCCAAAGTTGTTTGGTCCAAACATGTTTACCATTTGACTAGGATGCATGAAAGGTGGTAGTATACCCCAAGGATTGTAGCTTTGCTGATAGTTCCACATTTGATTACTATTGTTATTGTAGTTTTGCCTATTTTGGTTTCTTCTTGGTTGAGGTGTTTTAGACCTAGGATGAGGGTTATTTGGTTTTCTAGGTGGTGGAGTTTTAGATCTTGTCTTAGGTTTAGAAGATCCTACTTCGGTTTTTAAAGACGGTTTATAAAAAGCTTTAACTTCTTCATTGTTGGCAAGATGTATTTTTCTATCATTAATGAGTATATACTTAGGATTAGATTTTAGAGGTTTTTGTTCATTAAGTTCATTTTCGAATTTGACATTTTTAATCTCGCTTGTTGAAGTTTTGTTTGAGTTAAATCCTAAACCGGTTTTATCTCCGGATACTCTTTGAATGCTTATTATTTTACTAAGTGAGTGACTACTATTTTCAAATTTATCAAGTTTGCGAATTTCTTCTCTAAGTATTTCGTTTTCACCTTTAATCTCTTGACATGATTTACATTCTTCAAAAATTTCTTTACCTTTTTCAAGTTGATGTATTTTAATTTTTAGTTCTAGTACTTCATTTTCCAATTGATTATTTATGTATTTTAGTGATTTGTTTTTGGCCATTACTAGTTGTCCTAATTTGCATAGCCTATTATATTCATTATCTAGGTCTTTTTCATCTAATGATAAGGTTTCATCACTAAAATATTCGGTTTCGGAACGTACCTCATTTGATGTATTCGCCATAAGACACTTCTCTTCTTTTGTCATTTCTTTCTCATTTTCATCACTATCACTCCAAGCTCCTCCAACAAAAGCTCTTTGATTTTGATCTCTTGTCATCATTGGACATTTTCCAATAAGATGATTTGGATCACCACACTTGAAACATTTCCTTTCATTCTTGTTGTTCTTGTCATCCTTACTCTTTTGAAATGTTTTCTTTTCATCATGCGGTTGTCTTACGAATCTTCCTCGCCTTTTGAAGAATTTCTTGAAATCTCTTACGGCCATGGCGTATTCTTCGTCATCACTTTCGGAAGATGAGCTATCTTCGATACTAGATTCCTTTCTAGCTTTTAAGGCGATTGACTTGCTTTGCTCTCGTTTTTCTTTGACCATTTCGGAATCCTTCTTAATAATAACTTCGTAAACTTTTAGATTTCCAATTAATTCATCAAGTTGCAATGTTGACAAATTCTTTGATTCTTCAATAGCCGTCACTTTAGCTCGCCATTTTGGATGAAGAGCCCTAAAAAATTTCCTAACAAAATTCTTACTAGAAAAATTCTCATCAAGTGCTTTTAAACTTGTGATGATAGTGTTAAATCTAGCAAAAGCATTATCAATTGATTCCTCTTCCGGAATCGTGAATTGCTCATATTGTTGAACAAGTAGATCTATCTTATTATCTTTGACTTGACTATTACCTTGGTGAGTTATTAGTAAAGAGTTCCAAATTTCTTTTGCGGTTTCACACATAAAGATCCTTTCGTACTCTTTACGTGGTAGCGCATTATAAATAACCATTTTTGCTTCATTATTTTTAGCAAGTTTTCTTTTTAAATCATCATTTTGTTTTTCAAAAGGTACAATTTCATCTTTCTTTGTTTTGGGGTTATTTTGAATAGGTAAAAAATCACCATTAGTAATAACATGCCAAAGATCTAGATCTTTTGACTTCACATAAGTTTCGAATCGATTTTTTCCAATATAAAAATCCATCACTTTCAAATAGTAGTGGTCTTTGCATAGATTGCCCTTCTAAATATTTTTCAGATTCCATAGATCGTTACAAGTTTTAAAATACAATATATTTTAAATATCTTGCTAGACCTGGCTCTTGATACCAATTGTGGAAAACTAGAAGGGGGTTTGAATAGTTTTACGTCCTTTTTAAATTTATTACCAAAATATTTTGTAGCTTATTAAAAACTTTCGATTCGATCTCAAGTGAATTCAAGCAATAACCAATATAAGCAATTCTAATCTAATAATGAAAGTATTGAAATAGAATGAAGAAAAGATAGAGTTAGAAAGATCAAACCACAACACGCGAATTTATAGTGGTTCGGCTACAAGGACACCTTCCTTGCCCTACTCCACTCCCCGAGTACCACACTCGAGAGTTTTCTTCACTATGTCAACAAACTCCTTATGGTGGAGAAACCTTACACACCTTGGCTTACACGAGTTAACGACACTAAGCTAAATGTCGAGTTCTAATCGTAGCTAGAACCAATCTCACAACTTCTTCAAAACTTCACACCTTCTACACACCTTCACAACTTCTTCAAGACTTCACACCTGGTCAACTTCACACCTTCTTCTATGCACAACTAAGTCACAACTACTAAACTACTTTACAACACACCTAGTTTCTACAATCAACAAATTCACACAACACTTTTACAAATATTTAACACTACTACAATATGAAACTAGTTAATCACAACACTACTACAATTAGATGGATGTAGAGAAGTGTTCTTCTTCTTGCACTTGAGTGGATGAAGCTTTGGATCACTTGGAAACAAAGACTTATGAATTATATGATCAAAGGATTTTAGATCTAGAAATGGAGGTTGGATCAGAAAGTTTATAGTGCAAAAAGGTGAGAAAAATATGTGAAATGATCCAATATTTATAGGGCCAGAAAATACTGTTCTGGAGCGTGCCGGTCCCCTTAATTAGGGGGCGGTCCCCTTAATGATTAAGGGGTCCGCCTAGTAAAATTAAGGGGGCCGCCCTCCTGAACGTTGGAAAAGTTTTTCTGGATAAAATTTGCCCTTTTTGGTTGGAAATTTAAAATCATATCTTTGTGGTTTAATATAACAATACCAAAAATGATTTACAAATATATATAAAATGTTTATATCATTTTATAAAATGTTATGTCTTAAGACAAGGTTTCCTTTGATCATGTAATGCATAAGATGCTTAGTTTATGCATACCTTAAGTGATATTAGATGTAGAGGTAAATATTTGTTACTAAATACTTGTTTACGTCTTAATCTTGACTTAATTTCATTTGAGTTTTGTGATTATCAAAACATAGGTTTATTGAGAAATATTAATAACGTTTTTAGACATTATTTATATCAACAGGGGACTTATACGAGTAGCTAAAAATGAAAAAATCACAAAATTTGAAAATTATAACACTATATTAAACTAATTCCAATGTACTATACTGAACTAATACCGATGCACTATATTGAACTAATACCAATGCAAAATACTGAACTAATATCGATGCACTATACTAGACTCATACCGATGCACTATACTTAACTAATACCGCTGCACTATACTGAACTGATGCGCTAACTGATACTGAAACTGATGCACTATACTAATATTTTCAACGACACACTAAAAGGATTAGATAAAATAATCGTGATACTGTAATCCTTCAAACAGATTCCATATACATTATGTAACATGTATGTTGTATATGCACTATTTTTGGAATGATGTTTATGCATTCTCAATTATTGATGTTTTGCATTTTCAATTATTACACAGATGCACTAAAATAATATATTCAAATATGATTCAATAAATGTGAATTTATTCAAACACTTACTAATTAATAACTTTTACAACAAACACTAACTATTTCATTCTGATGCACTAAAATAGCATAAAAATAAAAATTTTACAAATTACACTTATCTGACTTTTCTTGTTTGATTAGAAGCCTCTTACTAACTGTTCGTGGACTTATCTGACTTGCTGAAAACGAAAATAGATAATTATATCATCTTTAAATCAACAAAAACGATTAATTAAATAGAAAAATTAGGGCACTTACGAGTTGGAAACTTCTTTTTATCCATATTATGTTAATCAACTAGAAAAATTAGAGCTTTTATGAGTAATTTGATCAGATTTTGATCAGAAAAAGGATGTTTTTTCTATTGGAATATCGATTGGTGGCGGTGCGGTGGTTGTATGGTGGTGGCGATGGAGATGGTCAGATGGAGATGGTGAGTGTGAGGAATCATGACTGTGTGTTAGACTGAGTGTGTGTGTTTTGAATCAGGGCTGATGCGTATGTTTGTATCTGATGGTTACCAGCTACTCCGTATTTTGTTTTCATTGTTTCAAATTTTACCTTGAAGTTTTGATTGTTATCAAAATCTACCCTATAACTTTTTTTCTCACTTTTCTATCCAAATACACTTTTCTCTAAAACCCTACCATATATATATATATATATATATATATATATATATATATATATATATATATATATATATATATAAATGTGGCGTTGAAGTATACGTATAACAAGTGTAAAAGTAAAGAAATAAAATTATCCCTTTGAAGGAAAAAAATGTATGAATCAATGATGAATAAATGAAAACAAAAAATTGAATATTGCGTTAAAGTATATGTATAATAAGTGTAAAAATGACAATTCGTGTAATTTTTCTAAGTGGTAACTGGTAAAAAAAAAAAATAATAATAATAAAAAGGTCGATGGACTAAAGGTGAAAGTCAACGCAAATACCGGGTCATTACTGTAACATTTATAAGTGAAAAACGTCAAGAGACTAAAGGTGAAAGTCTACACAAACTACAAAGATCATTACTTATAGTTTGTTACCTGTCTCGTCTGTTTTAAATAAATACCTTACGTATTCGATTTTCAATTTTTACTAAACCAGTATTTTCAATTTTGACTTTTAAACCAAGAAGAATGCTCAATTTCACCTTCGAAACCCACCCGCAATAATAAAATCAAAAAATTTGTTGGTTTAAAATAAATAAAGGGTCTTTTTTTGTTTTGTTTTACACCATGAATAATACAACAAGAAAATCACCATCAAAGAAGAACCCTAATAATAATAACACTTCAAAATCCTTACTTAATCTTCCATCCAATGGCCTTTTCTCTTCATCTGTTGTTTCATCCAATTTGGTATTATTAATTCCATAAACCCTGAGATTTTTTTTATATAATTGATTTGTATCCTTTAATTAAATGGTTGTTTAATGTTTGTTAACTAGCATTTAAATGGTTTTTTGTTAATTGTTTTAGGATTAGTAATAGGATTTTCTGTGAAATGTAATAGATTCTTTTATTTTTTAGTACCTGACCTTTTGGCCGACTAATCATTAGGGGTCATTTGGGCCCACCGCCACACAGACAAAACCGGGTAAAGACCTCACCTTTTTAGGAAAATTGGCGTGACCATTTCAGGGTTGTTTGCACAAAAGCATGAATTTGAGGCCTTTTGCCACTAGGCCACCCCTAAGCGGTTATAATAGCGTGTGCTTAGATTAGTTACCGATGAAATGTGATTGTAGTTGGGAATTCAGTAGTTAATATATATACCTTAAGCTTATATTATCTATTTTTTAAAGGGGTGTTTGTTTCGGCTTATATAGTGGGCTTATGGCTTATTTGGTTTTCGGCTTATGTTTCATAAGCTAACTTTTGTGGGTTATTTTGAAACTTTTCGGCTTATATAAGTGTATTATGACATTATAAGCTTATATAAGGTGAAAAGTTTCAAAATAAGCCACAGAATGTGAGCTTATGAAACATAAGCCCAAAACCAAATAAGCCATAAGCCGGCTATATAAGCCGAAACAACACCCCCTTAAATCATCAGAGTTTTTATTCATGTGAAATCTAAATGAACGGATATATGCAGGGTGGAATGCGCGTGTATGTTACTGATCATGATACATCTCCCCCTGGTAACTTTTTCCAGTGTTTGTTTTTAGGACGTTTAATTTAATTGCCACCTATTCTACTGAATTGTTATGTCAGGGATGTAATTTAGCTTTTGTTTTGCTTGATGATAATGATGTTTTGGAGTGCTTATTAAACGCCTTCATTTTTTACATTTTAGAGGGTGTTTGGGATTGCTTTTCTGATTACTTTCGAGTGAAATAAGTTGTTTTAGATAGGAAATCAGAGACTAGTAGTTGAAAACAAGCTTGGATTAAAAGGCAATAAGATTATAAGCAGTTTAAATAAGCAATCCAAAGCACGCAGTCTTGCCATAAACCATGGTTGCCAAGTGGTATGTTTTGATTTGAGCTGGTTCATTGATGTGTTATGTAATCGGAGTACCCAAATGATGTGTCTGAATAAGTATGGCCTATTACACTGAATAACTATGGCAAGCTGAAATTTAAGTACGATGCTGTGCAAATTATGTAATCCCATTACACCTTGTCCGTTGGTGTGTGGTAAAATTGTAATGAGGGACAAATAAATCAATATAAGTTTATCCTAGTTTACGAGGGCAGGACTTTTTGAAATCGTTGGGAATATAATGCACTATGACTATAGGTGAAACATCATGTAGTTATGATATAGCGTTGTTCTGTGTTTTAGAAACTTATAGAGAATATGGTCAAGTTTATATAATAAATTGGCAGCACAGTCATTAAGATTTTTATACGAGTTGCTCACTTGTATCGTCACATGTCTCACTACCCCGTAGTTTCGACCACAGGATATGGTTGTTAATGATTTTGTAAACATATGTAGCGTGTTAACTAGAAGAATTGACTGGTTGTCTTTTGTCTATCCAGAAAACCAGCTAATAAAGACAGATCAAATGAACATACTCATTAGATCTCTTTTGCTTAAGCAGAAACAGAAAGCTGATTCAAGTGCAAAAGGTGTAGGCGCAAAAGAGGGCTCAAGGAAGCGGTATACATTTCTTCCATTTAATTTTTAAAATACTGAATCTTGACGATTGCTTACATTATCTGAAATTTGGTTTTTATAACTCTGCAGGGCTTCAGATAGAGTCGTGGATGGCAGGGTTACTCCAAAGAGAGCAGCTTGTCAGCAAGGTGAGTCCCGTTCATGTGCTAAATGTTATTTTTAGTCCCATTTGCAAATAACAAAAACGATGGGACCAACATAGTGGAAAAAAAATGCTCAAAAATGAGTATAAGCACAACTGGTTTATTATGGTTAATGATTGATGATGCCCATTTTACAGCTTGAGCATATATAATCTAATTACATTTGCACATCGTGTAGAGGGACCGAGATCACGTGTACCTGAAAATCTCAACGCGTTGACTGTGGAGAGAATCCGAGTACTTTTAAGGGAGAGGGGCCTTTCTATAAGAGGAAGGAAGGCAAGTAACTTGAGTTACTAAATTTTGAAGACTATTTTCATAATCATATTAAATTGTTATTGGTATGACTATAACAATGTTATGTTTTACTGATTATTCTGGTTCGTGCAACATTGCAGGATGAACTGATTGCACGCTTGAGGTCTGCACTTGATTGAAAAAGCTCCTAGACTTCGAGTTTTGCTATACTTAAAGAAATAGGTTGTCAATGTGTAAAGGAATAAAATGGTATCTGCAGCAAGTGACTATGTATGTTGATGCTTTTGATTACTTTAGACTTTGGTTTGTGAAAATGGTTGTTTTGGTATATGCATGGTGATTCACTTGTTTTTGCAGTGAAATATTGGTATCATGGGTCTTTTGTTTTAAACCGGTTCTCACGACTGACCTTAGTCTACTTACTGGTCATGGCGATTGGGTATGATGGTGGTTGGTGGTCCCAAACGGTTCCTAGAAAGACTTCTCTTATTGTCTAATAACTGATTGTGATTGGGTATGATGGGCGCAGGGCGCTATTGCTCACAACCAGTTTCTAGGACTGATATAATAAGTTCATTCATCCCATGTATCATACAAATATCCTCATTTGAAACCAAATATAATGACATGCCATGATATGATAATGAAATTGTACTTTCAAATACAGCTTTTTGTTGAGGGAACAAAATAGTAAACTTTAAAGCATCCATTAGCTCAAGTCATCATGATGACAGTGAATTTCGAAATGTGCTACAAAAAGTAGTTTGAAGGGGAAGAAGATGTTAAGTTGTGACAATACCTTTCAACAAAACTCATATCATGACCACAGCTTAATTTGATGTATCTGATAGTTATAATTATAAAGCAGCTTTTTTGGTCTAGAATTCTAGAAACGTAATAATCTAAAATGGGTTTCTTTAGTATAAGTTTATAAACAAGGGTCTGAATTAAATTAATTTCAATGCCAAGTTATATATAATAATCAAAACAGTTTGCAAATGCAAAAAATTAATTTGATGACAATGAGTAAAGGTTTCAAAGCATATTAGGTTGGCTAAGTACCAGTTTGTTATATGATTAATTTGTTTTAAAATCATTCCCATCTTCACAGTTGTATATCATCTTCACTTCCCACATTGGTAGAAGATAGCAATAGTGAATGCCTTTATAAGTTGAGGGAGTTTTTAATGTATGAACAAGGAATTAAGAATCATGATAAAAACTACGTAAATGTTTCTTATCTATGTTCCTTAATTCTTGTTTTTTCTTTTGGCTTAAAGAAGAAGGAGTAATATTTTTTTAAGTTTTGTTTTGTCATAAAATAATCCTAATCCCTTGTCTTCGCGTTGCAGCGGTAGTAAACCGATATGGCGATATCATAAGCAAAATTTTAATTTTAAAGATCAAAGAGTATAACTTGGTCAAAACTAAAGGGGAAATGTTAAAGTGTGAACTTAATTAATCCTTAATATAACAAGGGTAAATTCAAAAGTGTAAAATGATTATACCGAGATTATTAAAAGAGCTTAATTTTGTCACTTGATATGCTGAGCTCCCAACTAGTTTCTAGGACTAGTCTAATAAGTTCATTCTGCCGATGTCTCATGCTCATATGCTCACTTAAAAGTTAAAACTGAAAATAGTGACATACCATGACACGATAATGAGATGATACTTTCAAATACAGCTTTGTTAATAATAAGGTGGCATGTCTTCGACATTGTTATTTTTGATCAATATGCATTTCTCACCACCAATGGTAACGCACAGAATGAGAAAAGAGACGTGAATTCTGCATTGCATCTTTAATTTACAAAAAATGGAAAAAACGGCGACGAAAATTTTCAAAGGAGGAGTAAATGAAGTTTCGAAACTTACCAAAAAAAATAGTTTGAAGACGAACAAGATGTTAGGCTCAGACAATACGTTTTAACAAAGCTCGTATCATGCACATAACTTAATTTGATGTATCAAAAAGTTATAAAGCGGCTTTTTTGGACTAGAAACGTAACAATCTAAAATTTGTTTCGTTAGTAAAAAATTTTAAATGAGGGTGATAATCTTATTTCAATGCCAGCATTTAATAATGAAAACAGCTCATGAATACAAAAAATTAATTTTATGACAACGAGTAAATGTTGTTAGAATATAATAACATGACAATCATATAAATAGGTAAACACATATGCGGAAGCGTAGGAACATCTATAACATATAAGAGATTAACATAAATTAAATAGGAACGTACCTTTAGTGATTCTAGCAAAACAAGAATCAATTAATAATCTTGAACATGTGATGAACCCTAATTAGGGTTTATATGGATCAATGATTAACCTCTTACCGTTTTGTTAATCGATCCTTTGATAACAACAAAAATATGTTGTTACTTCGTTCTTGTACACACAAACTAATACCGAATCAAATTAATTGCAAGATTAAACACAAGTATATGTTTTGTAAAAACCAAAATCGTAATCCCTAGGGTTTAGGGATGTACGATCGGCCAAGGAAGAAAACAAGAAAGAAAACCAAACTTAGGGTATTGTGTGTGCACAAAAGGTGTGTAAACAATGACCCTTGAGTTTGTATATATACTAGAGAATACTTGGTGAACAAGCAAAGGCAATGGGTTTCCCCTTGGGCCTTGATCGACCGGCCACACACCAAAGAAGGGTGTTCCGGATCCTTCTTGTTACCAAGTTTCAATCTAGTCCTTTTCGTTTCTTTTTAACGATAGTTAGTCCGTACATTTAATAACTAACGACCATTAGTCCTTAAACTTGTGTTATTAATAAATATATCTAACAATTAATATTTATTAATCTTTGACTCTCGTTTGTAATGTGTGCAATCCCGAGGTCTCGGGTTCGATACTAGACATTTACATATTAATATTTATCCAATATTCCAACAGCTCCCACTTGGATATCTATTAATAGTAAAATGACATTGGTTAGCGTCTTGCAACACTCCAATGCCCCTAGTTCAACTCGAGGAAGGTTTCCTGGAAAAACCTATAATGATTCATCATTATTATTATCATCCTTTTGTTTCTAATACCACGTTAATAAAGATATGGATCTTAGTCATTCTTTAATTAACAATTCTGTTTCTCGTTATTTATGATTGAGCAAGATTACCAAAACATCTGAACGTATTCCAGATAGACTTTGGGCGTGCGCACGCAAACATCTTGACAACCTTACGAGGGGCCCAGCAGTATTAAACTTCAAAACAAATTTGAAGGAACAAATTCTTTCTTGACTACAAGAATAACCCATGAACTTTGCAACACTTCTGAAAACAACCCTTATAACTCCCTGTTACGGTGAGCGGTAAATTGCTTCACAAAAATGCACTACATCCATGACTCTTATCTGGTATCTCAAGTCTGAGGATAACAAATTCATGATTTACTTACTGACAAGATCCATAAAGTAAAATCATGTAGTTGGGATAAGTCCTATATTCAATTCATCGAATATCATGTGAAATTGGTATGTCAACGCATCAATATACTTTCAAGTATATTCTTAACCAATACTCAGATTTGTCTTAGTTTAATGATATTCCCATATCATTAATCGACAATGGACAATTTAGAATAATATTAGTTATTCACGGATTTTAAACATGCAAATATAGGACACAATTTATTATTAATGAAAACAAACGTACTAAGTACTTTAATTCATTATAAATAATAATTGCTTAATGTCCTTTATCCAAATACCAAACTAGATCAATGCATGATTATACCAGTTAATGAATTTTCCTCAAGTAATAACTTGAAGACAATTATGCCTCAAGTAATGACAATCATACTTGTTGACAAGGCATTATTTCATCTAACTATGATCTATCCGAATTTTGAGAATACTTCTTTCAAGAATCCAATAATTAAAATTCTTGTATGTGTAAATCCAACTATCTTGATATAGCCACATAATTTTTCATAAATAGTGTGATATCCTCAATCACCAACTTATGACAATCAAACTTTCAAACCTTTTAAAGTTTAAAGTATTCTAATTCTTTAATGTTTAATGCAACTATGCTCTTAGTTGAGCACAACTAGTTCTCATGAAATCCTTCATGACTAGTTATTGAGTGTCATCCCAATTAAACCAGCATCATTGTATATTAAACACAATATGCTCTTTAAAATTTTCGTAAACTTAATATCCATAGTGTAATGTTTAGGAGCTATTCCAGGTTGAGGATCATTATTCTAATTTCAAACATTTTCCATTAGAATATCTATTACACAAGTTATATAATAACCTTTAATTGGATATCAAATATTGTCAAATCATTTAAGCACTTAAGCATGATACACAATAATACAATGCACATGAAAATCCTTCAGTCAAACTTAGATTTTATTCATGTACTATCTTTACAAATATGTATATCCATTTACTAAATGATATATCATATTCTATTAGAATCATTTACCGCACATGTTTATTAAATAATAAACTTTTGTTCCAAGGTTGTATGTTTTATTTTCTAAATCTTTCACTTACAGTTTCATTCCAAACTAAGTCTTAACATTTCACTTATGTGGAATGTAACTTCTTATATGTTATACAACATATATGATTTAGTAAATCAAACATAATACTCCCACTAGTTTTCAGGAATACTTAGAAATTACCTTATTTTAATTATAAACCTAAACATAGATTTAATAATTTATCATAAGAATAATCTCCTAGATGCATGCATTTATCCATTCATGGATTATTGCACTTTGTATACTTCCAAAGATTTTCTTGAATTCATAAACTCCTTTTGATTACTTATCGTCCTTGCTCAAGTAATTATTCAAGAAAGAGTTTTTGATATTCATTGTCAAATTTCATATTCATATAAATATGACAATTAACCATCTTTGTATCTTTAATGTGCTTAGGAAAGAGTATTCAATCATAGTTAATTGCTTAAGTATGATTAATAATCTTGTCATAAGACATGCATTAAGATATGTGTACAATTTTGTCCATATGATTATTTCACAAAGATTTAAACCACTAGGGTTACATTATCTTTGAATGAACTCATCATCATTCTCTAACTATTAAGAATTAAGATAAACCAAATTTTCTAAATTTGAATATCTTTATGAACAGCATCTATAACATTCATATTATGAGCAATTTACCCAATTCATTATTTTGGTAATACTACATCATATAATCGTCAGTATATTCATTAAATATATGAGATATCCAAGTGGATCTATGAATGATAATTCCATCATCTTGAGGTTTATCATTTACATGTTAGGCCTCATCATGATTTTAACTAGTGTAGTTTTAGAAGATTATGTATCTTGTAATTCTATCTTTTCAAGATAAAATAATCCCACTTGCCTTTAGCATTATATAGAATATAAGTACTTAGCAATTAGAGCAACAATCCAATTTTCTCTTTTAGGACTTTACAAATACGCATTGATAGCTCTTTGTTAATAACCTTCACATAAGTAACTTAACAAATTTAGAACTTCAATTTTAAGACTTAATGTGATTCATCACATTCATAATTCAATAACGTCTTATTAATCTTCTAGGAGTCTAATTGAGTATTTTCAATCCATACTCAATTTCTAACCTTGATAACTTTTAGAAGAAAAGAAATCATAGTTATCTTCAATCAAACAATCTAACAAGAGTTTGATTCCCTAACTGAACATACCATTTATATGTGGTATTTCAATTAGAATTAATATTGTAAGAAGATCTAACAATATATATAAGATAACCATATTCCTGTTGGCATATCTATTTACCAACTAAATCAACTTAATGGTATAATAGTATTTTCAAGCCAATTGCATGCTTTATAACCCAAGTACTTATTAATCAAGTCACTTCATGTTTATGTCTTATAAAACATAAACTTGTTATAATCCCACTATACGTTATTAATCATTGATCAACTTAATGACTTCTTGTATATGTCTTAATTAAAAGACTATAACAAGCTAACGTCTTACTTAATTATAAGTCTTGTAATACTTAGAAGACTTCATATTTATAACTATACAATAAAGTATAAACATGTATAATTAAAGTAATCATGAACACCATCATTTGGTTTCAATAATATTTTCAAGTTAACACACTACTTTATTTATTCATGTCATTCTAAGAATACATAATTATTGAAGTAGTATAATATTACTTCATGCATTTATGTCATTCCAATAATACATAAATATTAAAGCTGAAGTAGTATTTTTATTTGACACAGATGTTCTAATAGATGTCTAATTTAGAAACAGTAAATTATCCATGTTGGTCTCACGCATACATGAAATTCACCTTGTTGTTAATATTTAGTCTGCGTCTCACGTTTACTAAATTTTAACACCAAGTGTTTCTTAGATTAGATGTATTAATCTAATTAGAATTATAATCTCTTACTTTGCAGTTAAGAGAATGCTTTAAATCATATTCTTATGTGTTGTACTTTGCACATAATGAAGATTTCTCCCACTTGTGCATGGTACAACACCATGTATCATATAAACAACACGCACGCGTTTGTTAATGTGAACAATATGATTTGTGTCATTAACATAACTTAGTAGATATAGAGTTTACTCAATCAATCAAGGAAGCGTACATGACTATTCTTGAAAATATTAGTGTCTATATTTGGAAAGTAATTACCTTGAGATATTCAAAAGATAATCTAAGTTACAATCAAGACAATAAGTCTTGTAACTCCCACTGAATTAGAGAACATTATAATAATCCCTTCTTCAGCCATAAGAATACAATACTCCCACTGAATTTGACAACATTGTAAATGTTTCATTAATCAGTGAAAGGAAATAGTGTACTTGTTTACTTTCCTACATCTTTTAAGAAAACCCATTCAAACAATTATATAGGTTATAAAAGGATGTATTCTACTACATAAATGTGATTCATCACATTCCAAATTATTAACTTGAAAAGGCTCGGGCATGCAATTTCTTCCTTTATAGATCTACCATTCCAACAATTGTATGTAGTATCTTTAAATGGTCAACTCAAAACAACTAGATAAAATAATCTAATTTGTCTTTTACCATTATGCAGTAATCAGTCTAGCTTCTAATTGAATAACTCATAAAGTGCAAATAATCTTACTATTAAATTTTGCTATGAGTTATGTATTTAGAATTTAGACAATTCTAATTATCCTATTATACCTTTCTCATTCATGAAAAGGATTAGGATTTAAGTCTCACACTTCTCCTAATGGAAAGAAGACTATATTTATTCTTTTTGTAACATTGACTCTAACCAAAAACCCTAACGGGTGTAGATCAATTAAAAGAATAACATACGTTTACGGTTTTGAGTTGCATTAATACATTTAAAGAATTTACAAAATTCAATTTTAGTATTTTCGATAATTTATATTTCCAAGAAAATATAATACCCAAGGTTATATTCATATAACCAACTAATTTCTTGAAAATCTAGGATCCAACTTTACATAGATTCCACCACATCAGTTGATCTGCTAGTGGTGAAAGTATAAAAGATGGTAATCTGTCGAACAATAATTGGCAAACACTTTTCCAATTCCTAGATCATTATGGGATTTACATCAAATTGATTCATCAATTTGTCATGTAAGCATGTTTCATCCCATCTCATGCCTTAAGCTCTAGGTCTCACGCATCAACTTAATTAAGTCGTCTAACTTAGAAACTGCAAATTCTCCATGTGTGGTCTCACGCACACTCGGAAATTTACCTTGTCATTAAAATTTAGCCTGCGTCTCACGTTTACTAAATAATAACTTCAAGTGTTTCTTATAGTTAGATGGCATGTAACTTAAATTTTAGGGTATAAATTTTTGATGTGAAAATCAAAACATGTATAAAGATGCATGCACTCATCTCTATAACATAAGTTTTCAAAACCTTTTTATTACCAATTCGTGAAATTAATACACAAAGATGCATGCATGTTTCGTCACGGATCAATGCATAACAGTTACCAATTAGGTCAAGGATACGCCCAAATAACACATAAACATGTAGGCAACCTAGGGTTTCTAATCCAATTAGTTAATAAAACCACAAACCCTAATTAGGGTTCATGGAATAAATCGACCCCCCCCCCAAAATTAGGGTTAGGGTAAAAAACAAAACCCTAGATCCAAAACATGTATCTAAAACAATCAAAATTCGTTTTTTATGTGTTTTATGTAATCAATTACATGTTATAGCAAGCTCGTGATACCACTGTTAGAATATAATAACATGACAATCATATAAATAGGTAAACACATATGCGGAAACGTAGGAACATCTATAACATATAAGAGATTAACATAAATTAAATAGGAACGTACCTTTAGTGATTCTAGCAAAACAAGAATCAATTAATAATCTTGAACATGTGATGAACCCTAATTAGGGTTTATATGGATCAATGATTAACCCCTTACCGTTTTGTTAATCGATCCTTTGATAACAACAAAAATATGTTGTTACCTCGTTCTTGTACACACAAACTAATACCGAATCAAATTAATTGCAAGATTAAACACAAGTATATGTTTTGTAAAAACCAAAATCGTAATCCCTAGGGTTTAGGGATGTACGATCGGCCAAGGAAGAAAACAAGAAAGAAAACCAAACTTAGGGTATTGTGTGTGCACAAAAGGTGTGTAAACAATGACCCTTGAGTTTGTATATATACTAGAGAATACTTGGTGAACAAGCAAAGGCAATGGGTTTCCCCTTGGGCCTTGATCGACCGGCCACACACCAAAGAAGGGTGTTCCGGATCCTTCTTGTTACCAAGTTTCAATCTAGTCCTTTTCGTTTCTTTTTAACGATAGTTAGTCCGTACATTTAATAACTAACGACCATTAGTCCTTAAACTTGTGTTATTAATAAATATATCTAACAATTAATATTTATTAATCTTTGACTCTCGTTTGTAATGTGTGCAATCCCGAGGTCTCGGGTTCGATACTAGACATTTACATATTAATATTTATCCAATATTCCAACAAATGTTTCAATGCATATTATCTTCACACTTGTATCCCAAATGCCCTGGCAATCTTTCACAAGTACTAGTATAATCTAACATCACTTCCCACATTGATTGGAGGGAACAATAGTGATGCCTTTATATATTCAAGGGGATTATCTATACTACATATAATAGGCAAAGGATTTTCTCTCCAAAAAATTTAAATGTACAAAAAATTATGCAATGTTTACAACACTTTAAAGCAAAGATTTTTCATAATTACAACAAGCAAAACATTGTGTACAATGAAAACAAGCATAACTCAAAATTTAGACCAAAATCTTACAATTATACATTAAATAGCATTTAAAACACCCCTGGACCTATTATTACAATTACTTAAACATAATGTACAACCCTGCATAACTACTAAAGCACAATATACAACTACCCAGCAGCCCAGAACATAAAACTGAGATCCATCAATCCCATTTCATCTCCAAATAAACAACAACCACCATCTCAATTCCTCAATCAAACAAACAAGATTCGATGCTAAAAAAACGAAACAAAGATCTCATCTTTTGCACGACACATAACAAAATTCATATTAGACAAAATCACAAAATTTTTGATTTCAATGTTTGTTTCATCGAATCAAAAATCAAATACAGTTAAGTAAAAATAAATAAATAAATGATGCATGAGATATAAGAAATTTGTGGTTTGCTTTCTTGAGGTGTTCGAATATCAAAAGAAAAAGAAAGTCAGGTCTAATTTTTCTTTGGGATAGAAAAATTTAGTGTGACTGCGTATGTAGTTGTATAAGTGTGTTTAGGGTTACACATATTTAGGGATAGAGAATATATATATTTGCTACCGTATTAATTAGGGTAAATAAGTAGTGGACTTGGGTTGGTAAAAGAAATATTGGGATTTTTTGCTATAATTCGAAAATCTGGAGTACAAATGTGTTTTGGGCTTTATTATTGAGATCCGAATATTTAGAGTAAATTTTGTGATAATCCAGATTTTTTAGAAAAGTTTTTAGGCCTAAATTTAGTATTGTATTATTATTTGAATTAATAAAATTTATATTTAGAAGACAATTTACTATATACTAAAATATTATAAAACACATAAACCTTTCCTCTTCGTATCCGTTTTTTTTGAATTTTAGTCCATTGGTTTACTCGATATTACCCTTTTTTTTAATTATGAGAAGGATGAACTTTCTATCAACCATTTTAACTTTATACGTTTATAGTATTACCCGTTCTATATTATCACAACATCGTGCATTAATATACAAATCTATGTATATTAGCTTGATACCGCTTGAAGTAACTTAAATTTAAAATTATTGTCATCCGTAAAATTATCATAACTATAAACATATAATTGAAAAATAATTCTCTCTGGAAATTTTTTTAGTAGAAATATAACTGAATAACATTTGTTATCCAAAAAATATAATTTCAGGGTACCCGCCGCCGCATCGCGCAGGTACACTGCTAGTTAATATTTAAGCAGAGCTGAAAGTTTTAGGTAAAACTTCTTATAACATTTGTTATTGGTTATCTAGATCATTCATCTTTGTTTTTGTTTTGAGTTGTACAATAATTTATTGCTAATTAATCAATTTTATGAGCAAAATTATAAATCAAAGAGTATAAGAGTCGGTCAAAATTAAAAGGGAAATGTTAGAGTTTGGAAATAATTAATGTTATACAAATTTTAGCGCAACGAAAGTTAGACAAAGTTAAAGGGAAAATTGTCCAGAAATACATCAAACTTGTCACCTTTTGCTTTTGTATACTATGAACTTTTTTTTTTTTCCTATTGTATACACGAACTTTCTTAATCTTCCTATTGTATACATGAATCTGACGTGGCATGGAGTTAATTACATAAATTTACATGAATCGTCCCTGTGGCTCAAAACAATTACACCATTCGTCCTTGAAACAATTACATAAAAGGTCCCTGTAGCTCAAGAGTTAAAATATTTGCATCGTTAGTCCGCATTGAGTTAAAATGTTTGCATCGTTAGTCCTCACTGCCACCCACCGCCACCCACCACCACCACCGTCGCCCACCACCGCCACCCACTGCCACCACCACCACCTCCACCCACCACCGCCACCACCACCACCTCCACCCACCACCGCCACCACCACCTACCACCACCACCACCTACCTCCACCTCCGCCACCCACTACCCACACCCACCACCTACCAACACCCACATCCACCACCCACCACCGCCACCACCACCACCTCCACCCACCACCGCCACCACCACCACCACCACCCACCTTCACCTCCGCCACCCACCACCCACACCCACCACCTACCAACACCCACCACCACCACCACCACCCACCACCGCCACCGCCACCACCACCCATCACCACTACCAACACCACCATCACCACCCAACATCACCACCACCACCCACCGCTACCACCACCAACCCACCACCGCCACCACTACTCACCACCACAACCACCCACCTCCACCTCCGCCACCCACCACCCACACCCACCACCTACCGCCACCTACCAACACCCACCGCCACCACCCACCACCGCCACCACCACCACCACCACCCATCACCCACCACCGCATCCACTATTGACTTTTAAAGTCATTTTGTTTCGACTTTCACCTTAAATTATTTCATTTTTGTTATGTAATATTTGATGAAAATTTTACCAATGAAAATACATTTAAAACTCAATCAATTCATATATTTTGTATCAAATATTACATAACACAAATAAAATAACTATACTTATTAAAATTCATAGAAGGCCATGTAACTAATTCATAGACGGTGGTGGGTGGTGGCGGTGGGTGTTGGTAGGTGGTGGGTGTGGGTGGTGGGTGGCAGATGTGGAGGTGGGTGGTGGGTAGTGGTGGCGGTGGTGGGTTGGTAGTGGTAGCGGTGGGTGGTGGTGGGTGGATGCGGTGGTAATGGTGGTGCTGGTGGTGGTGATGGGTGGTGGAGGTGGGTGGTGGTGGTGGTGGGTAGTGGTGGCGGTGGTGGGTTAGTGGTGGTAGCGGTGGGTGGTGGTGGTGATGGTGGGTGGTGATGGTGGTGTTGGTGGTGGTGATGGGGGGTGGTGGTGGCGGTGGTGGGTGATGGCGGTGGGTGTTGGTAGGTGGCGGTGGGTGGTGGTGGCGGTAGGTAGTGGGTGCGGGTGGTGGGTGGCTGAGGTGGAGGTGGGTGGTGGTGGTGGTGGGTAGTGGTGGCGGTGGTGGTAGCGGTGGGTGGTGGTGGTGATGGTGGTGGTGTTGGTGGTGGTGATGGGTGGTGGTGGCGGTGGCGGTGGTGGGTGGTGGCTGTGGGTGTTGGTAGGTGGTGGGTGGCGGAGGTGGAGGTGGGTGGTGGTGGTGGTGGCGGTGGTGGGTGGAGGTGGTGGTGGTGGCGGTGGGCGTTGGTGGTGAGTGGCAGTGAGGACTAACGATGCAAAATATTTTAACTCAATGCGGACTAACGATGCAAATATTTTAACTCTTGAGCTACAGGGACCTTTTATGTAATTGTTTCAAGGACGAATGGTGTAATTGTTTTGAGCCACAAGGACGATTCATGTAAATTTATGTAATTAACTCCATGCCACGTCAGATTCATGTATACAATAGGAAGATTAAGAAAGTTCGTGTATACAATAGAAAGATTAAGAAAGTTCGTGTATACAATAGGAAAAAAAAAAGTTCATAGTATACAAAAGCAAAAGGTGGCAAGTTTGATGTATTTCTGGACAATTTTCCCAAAGTTAAAAGGATAAAGTGAAATGATTAGATGTGTTTGAAATTGTTATTAACTTTGAGTTCTCGAGTTTAGGTTTAGAGAGAAGAGAAAAGAACTGAAAGAGAACTTAAAGGAGCATGTCGGTCTTATGAATGAGTAGTTTGAAGTATAATTGGTGTGGATGTTTTATACTTTGCTATATCGCCTGATCTTTATTTTGAACTTTATTTGAGTGATTAATATATTTACCAAAGCAAAATCTCTTTACTCAAAAACGATAAGAAACAAAAGTGTAACTTATCAAATGGCAATACTATCTTACAACTTTAAATTTAACACATTTAAATATGTGTTTAATTTACAACTCAAAAAGAAAAAAAGTTCGTATGATTTGTTTAGTCGAAGAAAAATAGGCTTTAAAAAAAAAAAAAAAAAAAAAAAAAAAAAACAACGTTATAAGAAACATGAAAAACATAAAACTTGTTTAGTTACAAATCTCGTAAAAAAATTTCTTAACAAGTGAGAAGTCCCTCTTCCAAATGTTATGCATGATTTTGAAAAGACATACTGTATTTTCTAACATTTTTCGTTCGCAATTTTTTTTCCACATATTCTTTAAAGCCTTTTTTTAGAGAAACCAAAATAGATAACGAGGCACTTATTTCTACAAAGTAAACCTTTAGGGTACGTTTAGTTGGAGAAAAAAATCTCTTGTTTTCTATTTCTAGTTTTGTAAAAATTTGAAAGAGAAATTTATCTCCACAAAACACTTGAAAATATGAAAAACGCGTTTAGTTGATATTTGTATTTTCTATTTTCAAGAAGGGGAGGGAGGGTTGTGGGTTACAAGGGAAAACAAGGAAAACGACTAAAATTTATTTTGTAGTTTTCCTTGTTAAGTTAGGAAATAGGGAATTTTGTGTTTTGCAAAATATTTTGTTGTAAAACGCTTATTTGAACGCGATCTCTGTTTTCCTTGTTTTTCACAAAATATTTTGTAGAAAACAAGAGTGTTTCCCCCCAACTAAACGCACCCTTACTATTTCTTTCTTTTCTCTTCCTTTTAACTCTAAAACAAAAATAATTCTATTTTTCTTTCACTTTTCTTACTTCTTCTTATATCTCTTTTTCACTTTTTCCATTTAAAAATCTTTTTTTCTAAAACTCAAGAACGTAATACTCCATCTATCCCAATTTTATTATCCATATTTCCCTTTCACTTTGTCCCAAATAAATTATTACTTCTGTATATAGTAGTTGGAATTTCATAAATGTACTTTATTTACAATACTAAATGAAAGTGTTAAATAATTGTCAAAGTGTAAAACTGTCTTTTTGTGAATTTTGCAAATATCCAAACTATAACAAATACACATTTCTCAACATGTATGTGTTTTTTGTATAATTTTAAGCCCGAGATAGTATATGACAGATATGTATCGTAAACCACCTCACCTTATATAATACTAGATATATACTCGCACAAAGCGATGATGTATAGCGGCAAATAATTATACTTACGAAATCGTGATTTTTGTTCGACCTTTTATACAAAACGTGTGTTTTTTTGAAATACAAAACGTGTGTTTTTCAAAATCAGTATAATGTGTGATTTTGAAAATTTGTCAAGTTTTAAAAATTCGCCAAGTTTTGTATTAAAAGATACTTAGAGATAATTTAGACAAACTACATTGATTTAAATTTTCAAAATTAAAGATTTTATTATTTTAAGAATGAAAATTCACATTTTACTACTAGGATTAGATAAAAAGAAACAAATGGTACTTATTTGTGTGACCCATTAATCTTGAAACTCAAAGCCCAAACATGAAACAACAAAACAAAGTAACAAACCGGGCCAAAAGGCCCAACCTAGCAAATAACCAAAACCCAAAAGGAGTAGTTATATTGAGAGAAACCCTAATTCATCCTTCTTTCATTTGTTAGGGGCGGCCTCTGAAGAACACACACACAAAAACACCATCTGTATCTGCAACAATGGTAACCTTTAACCTTCAGTTTCACACACACAATCACCTTGTATTAATAACCATGTTTTATATATACTGATATGTTCTTGTTTTTTTTAATGATGTCAGGTGAAATACTCAAAGGAACCAGAAAACCCCACCAAATGTAAGCTCTTTGTTTTTTATACTTATGTAATATGTATAGAGTTTTAGGTTTGTAGCTTTAAAATGTTTATAGTTATTGTGTTTATAAAAATACTTAATATGTTTATTTTTTACTAGTTGAATTTAGGGTTTATAAGGTGTACTAACTAGTTTTTGTAAATGATGGGTGTTTTTATTAGCTTGCAAGGCAAGAGGATCTGATCTCAGGTGTCATTTCAAGGTATTTTGTTTTTTTTAAATCATCTTTTTATTGCTTCAGTTGTTGTTATTGTTACTGTTATTGTTGGTTTATACAAATATAAATGTGAATAATCTGTAGTTGAAAATGGATATTGTGTTTGTTGTAGCGTTTGTGGCTCTTAATGTAGTTGGCAACTGTTTGTTTAGATATTATGGAATTCGTTTGTGGGTATGTCAATAATATGCGTGTAACATGTGACTGCTTAGCATAGTGTTTTATATTGTTTAACTGGGTGAATAAAGTAATAATTTACGGTGGTAAGCAATTACTGTATAATGTTTTGACATAGTATGCTAGACACATGTTCTGCTTAAACGCACTAGTATTTTGAGAAAGCTTCAAGTTACTTGTACATTTCATTGTTGATGCGGGTTTAAATGTTAGTTAGGTTGTGTATATGTGTAACATGGATATAAAGTGGTAAAAATTTGATGTTTTATGTATGTTTAGAATATATATTTAAGATAATAGGTACTGTAAAGTTGTTTGTAATGATGTTTTGTGTGTTTTAAAAGTTTTTCACTTGGTTTTATATGTTTAAATGTTTGCTGATATATTTAGTGCTTTTCACATATTATTTATATGGTATTTGAGATAGCTAAAAGTGACTTTTTATCACCTTATTGATGTGACTATAGTTGGCACTTAGATTGTATACATTTGAACCATGGATATAAAATAGTAGTGATTTGTTAACTGTTGTTGTTTAGATTACATGTCAACGATATGATGTACAGCCAATATGCTTGCAAAGATGTTTTTTCTTCTTCTCACAAGCTTTTTTGATGGTTGTATATGTGAAAATGTGTGCTAAATGGGTTACTGTCATATTACAGAACACTCGTGAAACCGCCCATGCTCTCCGTAAGATGCCTTTGATCAAGGCTAAAAGGTACTTGGAAGATGTTTTGGCTCACAAACAAGCCATTCCATTCACCCGTTTCTGTCGTGGAGTTGGACGTACCGCACAAGCAAAGAACCGTCATTCCAATGGGCAAGGACGTTGGCCTGCCAAGTCTGCCAAGTTTATCTTGGATTTACTAAAGAATGCTGAGAGTAACGCAGAAGTAAGTACAAAGTACATCAACATCTAAACATATCTTGTTTTTAATCAAATTATAGTCTCCAACTGAGTTATCATTTTGGAAAATTGTAGGTTAAGGGGTTGGATGTGGATGCTCTTCACATCTCTCACATCCAGGTGAACCAAGCACAGAAACAGAGACGTCGTACATACCGTGCTCATGGAAGAATCAATCGTAAGTCTAGCTGCTATGGTTTTTTGTTTTGGGCTTTGTTAAGGGGTCTTAACTGATAGACGTTTAGATTAAGTCGTGATAATCTGTTTGTTGGATGAATGATAAAAATGTATTTTTTGCAGCTTACATGTCATCTCCCTGTCACATTGAACTCACATTGTCTGAGAAAGAAGAGCCTGTTAAGAAGGAGGTCAGTTATACATCTCATTTAGTAAATGTTAATTCTTATTGGTTAACAACTACATACTTTTGGTCAAGTTCATTTTACTAACGGTGAACCTCTTGTGAAAATTGCAGCCTGAGAGTCAGTTGGCCTCAAGAACCAAGTAGAAGCGAATGGACATCTTCATGAGTGGGATTTATAGTTTGTTGGTAGAAGGAAATCTGTTTTTGTTTTCATTTTGTTATCTCAAAACCATCTGTTTCCATTTTCAAAGATTTTTATCCTGTGTTCGATTATGAGGTGATCTTGCTTTATGAATCTGAATCTAAATCTAAATATTGATCGAAACATGTTTCATCCAGTGTTGAAATGTTCGATTCTGATATGGTTAACATCTTTTGCTGATTGTCCGACTATATGTTTGTTTATGCTATCTGTGAACTCTTAGTCTGTTACCTCCATAAGAACATCGATTCAGATGTCTAAAATCTAATAAATAACTCCTTTAACTGTATGAAGGTTGAAGTATTACCATGGTTGATTTTAACCGGTATCGTTTGTACAAATAGGTTGTTTTATAAGCTAGGTTCCCTGAATTTGTATCTACTTAGTTATTGGCTGATATGAAAGCAAAAAAAAAGTATTAGATCATAGACACTTGTAAAGCTGGTTAAATATCAAAAATCAGTGTAATGGGTCGTTCGATTTGAGGTTGTATCTTTCTCAAGGTTGATCTGTTTTATGAAAGCATATGCGTCTTCATTTCGGGTTGTTTAAAGCACAAAACCTAACAGTTGATGACAGGAGTTACCTTTCTGTTATTATTAGTCTAGTCTTGACAGCAATATCAGAGGTTCTTTGAGGACAAAATGTAACAAGTATGAATCCAACCAATGCCAAAAGACAACCTTAATACTTGTATAAGACTTTAAGAAACTAACAGATTGTAACAACCAAAAAAACTGCTAATAATCATGGCATTCCGTTAAGAACAAAATGTGCGAGGCTATAAATTTAACTTCAATGGTTCAGATTCTAGCGGTCAACAATTTGTAGTAATCGCCAGATAAAACAGCAAATCTTCCTTGGTATGGTCTTGTTCCATTTTGTTTCCTGTGATGCATATGTAGAACTTAAAATTTTGTCATCAAGAATTTGTCTTATAGACTCTTAACCGTGAACACCCTTTCATTGTCGAGTATCCACCTCCAAGAATTGCCTTGTAACACATTTGAATATCTCTACTTACCTCGGTACCTCCCATTATTTTTTCGAAAGATTCACAAAGGTTAATACCCGTCTTTTGAATATCTCTACTTTCCTCGGTACCTCCCAATATCGATATTCCCCTCCTTCAAACCCCCATCATTACCATAAATGATTTTAATGAATCTAACCCTTTGGCCACACAACTTAAGCAACTTATGCTTTAGGTGTTGCATCCCATTTAATCCATGAGATTTTTCGAGATTTATCGTTCATTCCACGTCTTACAGTTTCTAATTATGCAAGGATACTCATCTGGACGCAGAATAAGGAAAATAAATAAAGGGCCAAGCTACCAAGTACCGACTTAACCAACGTCAACCTTCTACCAAATGATATTGATCTTGCTCTCAAATTATCAAATCTATTAAACAAGGGTGACAGTCAAATTTATTTCCTTAACATGTAAGATAATAATGAAAATAGCTTACGAACACAAAATATTTAATCTGATGACAACGAGCTAGTAAGATTTCAAGGCCAATTTGTCTTCAAATCATTCCCATCTTTACACTTGTATCCGAAATGGTAAGCTCTATGGCAATCTTTTACAACTTATCATGTTACATTAAGCGTCAAGTTTTTGCAATCTTAATCAATTTGCATTGCTAGCTTGTAAGCTGTCGCAGTAGAAAAAGTTGATTCTTATCAACCACCTTTGTAGTATGATTCGATATTACTTCCCACATTGGTAGAATGTAACAATAGTGATGCCTTTATATATTCAAGGTGCTTATAAATGTGTGAACTCACTTTCATCATGTGGGTAAAAGGCTTCTTCGATGTTTGTTATCTACGTGATTGAGTGTATGTTTTTTTTAGTAAACGAAGAATGAGTTTAACTTGATGAATTTAGGAACAGTTTAGGGTACTGTTTTGATTAAAGTTGCTTGTTCATTTGATTGGTTATACATGACTTTATATGGCAATTTAATTGTGTATATTTGTAGCATGTATACATAAACGCTATTACGTGCTGTGCCAACATGCTTGCACATATGCTTTTTATGTTTTAAAAGATCTATATGTTTATTTGTGAGCTGATATAGTTACTGATCAAGGCCAAGAGGTACTTGGAAGATGTTTTGGCTCACAAGCAAGCCCTTCCATTCACCCTTTTCTGTCGTGTTGTGGACATTCTGCGCAAGCTAAGAACCATCATTCCAAATGGGCAAGACGTTGGCCTACAAAGTCTGCCAAGTTTATCTTGAATTTGCAAGCCTGCCAAGTTTACAGTTTGGGTTAAAATGCATCAGACGTTTATTTATCATATAGGACTTCACTTCAGAAAGCATGCACATAGTTGTTGGCCGATATGAAAGCAAACAAATTGTATAAGATGGTCGTAGACTCATTAAACACTGGTTATCTATCAAAAAATCACTATAATGGATAATGTTCAATTTACGGTTATATCTTTCCCAAGCTAGATCTGGACAATGTTCAATTTACGGTTGTATCTTTCCCAAGCTAGATCTGTCGAGCTGATATAGTTACTTTTAGCTCAATAATGCATCTTTATTTCAGTTTTGTTTGCTTAAATGATAACCTCAGTTGATGACACAAGAAACTGCTCTGTTGACTCTATTAGTCTAATCTTGACAGCAAAGTGGCAGGTTCTTTAATGACAATGTAACAAATATTGAATCAAAGCAACAACCTTACTTGTGTAAGACTATAACAACATAATGTAACAACCAAACAATTCATGCTAATAATTATGGCATTCCTGTTGAGAAACAAAATGTGTAACTGTGTAAGACTATAAATTCAACTTCAATTCATTCAAATTCTAGCAGTCAAGATCAACAAGTCCATGTCCGAAAACAAGTGAAAATGTCATTCACATTTGACATAATACAAAGAATACGAAACTGCAGCACCTTGCTCACCATTCCCTTGAAAAATGAAACCATGGTGAAAAAAGTGCTTTAAGATGAAGGCTCTGAGCCAATTACTAAGGAGCAGCAATAGAGATGAAGTTCACAAAAAAAAGCGACAGGATTCAAGGCTGGACAGCTTCAAGCAGTTTCTCGTATACTTGTCTGGCGGACAAATCTTCCACCTGCTCCAGAATATTTGAATAAGATGAGATATGGTTTCAGCAGATTTGAAGAAAGCGAATAGGAACAAAAGCATATCAATTGAAACCACTTATTGGCAGAATCCTATAGATGTAAGTAAATAGATATTCCAGTTAAAGATGCTTTTATTCAAATATAAATTACAGCAAGGAAGCAATGACAAGTAAAATAGTGCTCAAAAACTAGTGAAAACAACAATTTACTACGATTATGATAGGCGGTTGGAAAAACAGCATCAAATAATCACTTCAGATGTGGGAAGTAAACTCACGCATGACATATCAGAGTTTACACTAGTTTATTAAGGATTGAAATATGCGCAAGGTGTTAGATCTAGCTTGATTAGGCCTTCTATATGGTTTGGTCCACCGCAATTGATTAAATATATAATTTTCATAACTTTGACTAAACAGATTTGCAGGAGTCATTACCACAAACTAAAGAAAGTCATTGTCCTAACATACTCTTGTTTGCGCATTTCAATTGGCTTTATATAGCATTTTCCGTTCATTATTAGGCTTCAAGTTGCAGGCCTTGTTAACACCAAACATATAATATATGTCAAGATAATTTCGTTTCATTTTCGATCTTAAACTAATTGGTAGTTAGGATTGCAGCGATGTATATGCCCGCAATTAACTTGTAACAAATAATGTGCTAGAAACCCAAGAAGTGCTCACAGACAGACATTTAGTTACCACAAGCCTAGGCCCCAGTTCATAACTTAATAACCATCAAAAGACTAAAAGAAAAAAAAGGAGAAAACAGATTGTGGATTATGGTTGGTGACAGAAACCATTCAACTCACCACCAGGAGCTTAGACTTGCTATTCCACCCTCTCTGAAGGGTCATCTGACTTAGTCTCAGACCTAAAACCTGGAGTCATAAATAATGACGTTAGCTACACCAGTCAAAAGAATGGAATATTAGGGAAAAGATGGGAGACAAAATGAAAGTACAGACCTTGCCCATAAATTCTAAAAGTTCATTGTTAGCTTCCCCACGTGCTGCAGGTGCAGCCACAGTGACTCTAACATCATCAGCATTTACTCCTGCAAAAGTTTAGAACACCCATGTAAGTTTAGAGACATTACGAAAGATGAGCAAAGGTGGCAGATGAAAAAGATTTACTTGTAATCGCTGAACGTTGTGCTCGATCTTCCACTTCAATCGCCACTTGGACAAGTCCTCCTTCCAACTGTGAAATACATGGTGGTACAGGAGCATCCTGCAACACAAAACCAAACAAAGCTTATATACCTGTTCACATGCATACGGATAGGCTTTAATTAAGATTCTCAGCAAGTCCAACTTTCCTTACAGTTATCATTTACAGAACTGGAAAGAGATATTGAACCAAAATAGAAATGAAAGAAAAAGAAATGATGTCCATAGCAAAGCAATAGCAGCAATCGTATGAGCTCAACAATAAATCTCTAATACCAGTAAAACACTTATTAGAATTTTCCGTTACTAATTCACATCAACACAATCAGTGAAAGTCTCACAAGTTGCACAAGCCATGTATAAATGAGACACTACGACAGTTTGTAAAAAGTACCTGAGGGTTAGTTTCCGCAGCAATCGTACTTAGTGCACCATCAACAACATATATGAATGAGGCAGAATCCAAGTCTTCTTCAGATCGGTAGATAACAAAGAGTCCACAACCAATACAGTTCATGCGAAACTGCTTCTCTAATTTCCCCTCGCCCCTGTAATAAAATGATTCAGTTGTTAGTTGTTACAATAAAGCATACTCGTCCTCCAAGCATGAGATTGTCAAATGTACATAGAGCAAATATTTTTCTAAATAAAAAATAAGTTTAAAATCCTTACCGCTTTAGTAGAATTTTCCCTGCTTCGGTTATGTTTAACCTTGTAAGATGCTTCTTCTTATCCAAAACATAGGCTTTGTCAGTTTTTCTTTTAGGCATCTTCTGCAATTGTGTATCTACAATCATACGTTAGTATGTGGAAATTGCACATACAAGATATATATATAAACCTCAGAATGCATTACAAATCAATGAAAAACAAACTTTGATTTGTATCCTAACGTTTCTACAGCAACTTCATCTTATCTAACTGGTTTCAAGGCTAGTCCATAACAGTCAATCTATTACAATCGTCTAGTTCACCATTTACTATGATTATGCAAACCATCGACCACATTATCAAATACTCCATCCGTACATAATTCTACCATCTAAAAAGCGCCTTTTATATTTGCAGTATCATTCCACACACAAATTATTCCAATACTAGTGGCATACATAGTATAGACTCTAAAGATAACAATTTATAAACTAAACTTGAAAAATAGCATGTGCTTGTTTTACCTTATTTCTCCGCTTATGGCTTATTGAAATTCACAAGTCAAAAAACTCAATTGTTTGGGCCAGCTTATCAGCTTGAGCTTTTTAGACTCTCCAAATTTCAATACGCAAATAAGCCGGACAAATAAGGTAAATATAGCCACTTATCGGAAGTATTTGTTCTTATCATTACATGATAAGCTTATATAAGCCGAGAAGTTTCAAAATAAGCCACAAAAAATGAGCTTATGAAACATAAGCCGTAAACCAAATAAAGTCATAAGCTGACTATATAAGCTTAAACAAACACCCCCGTCATCTACTAATCTTGCACAATTAAGTTAAATTGGGGTAAAATTTAACTACATAGAATAGGATATATTAAAACAATAAAGCTATAGGATATAAAGGGTCACCTGTAATAAGAACATGTGAGCTACAATGTTTGCAGTAATAAACGAACAGATCGGAATCTGGTCCGTCCGGTAAAGCGTCTTCGCTCGAGTACGTGTGCGTTGTTCTCTTAGGCATGGCTGTTGTTAATTTTCCGGTAACTGGTTCCGGTTAAGTTCAGAGATGTCGCCGGTGAAACACGACACAAGTAGTCGACTGTCTCAAACTACTTAAAAACAGAAACTAATCTTTGTTTTGTTTTGTTTTTAGGATTGTTACAATTTTAAGGCATTGTTAAAATTTAGGGTAAATTGCAGAAATAGTCCTTAACGTTCCACGAATTTGCAAAAACGGGACCGAGACAAAAAGTAGCGCAAAAAAGCCACCCACGTTCCACATTTTCGCAAAATCGCCACTGAGAGCCCTTTTCCGTTAAGTGCCACGTATTTGAGGGTAGTATCGTCATTTCACTGTTCATACGTATATCCCGCCAACTTTCGGGGGACTATTTTTGCAAACAACATAAACTATGTACATTTAAAGCTGTGCTTTTTCAGGGTGCAATAAATCCCCAAAACCAACCAACGATTGTGTAGATAATCAACCGTCAAACCCTAACATACAAAAAAAATCCAATCGGAACAACTAAACCCAACTATGGCGAATAATGATAAGAATGAAAAGGGAAAATGCTTGTTGATGGGGGGGGGGGGGGGGGGGGAGGAATCATCCGAAATGTCGTGGGGCAAGGTTTTATTAAATGATGAAGTCTTTGAGGTTGTTTTGGATGAATTTGGTGAAAAAGTTATTGCCAAGTATGGTTCGTATGCAAACATAGGGAAGGAGATGATTGAAGAAATTCTTCAATGGATGTGGAATAGAACCTTCAACAAACCAAATGTGGGTGCTAGCGGTTGCTCCAATGAGGTAGTTGCAGAGAAAAAAAGGAAGAGGGGAAGGCCGGTTGGGAGTGGCAAGAAGAAGACGGAGGGGAGTCCTATTCCGACTACAGTCGCAGAAAAAAGGAAGAGGGGAAGGCCGGTTGGGAGTGGCAAGAAGAAGACGGAGGGGAGTCCTATTCCGACTACAGTCACAGAAAAAAGAAAGAGGGGAAGGCCTGTTGGGAGTGGCAAGAAAAAGAAGGAGAGGAGTCCTAATCCGAGTACAGTTACAGGAAAAAGAAAGAGGGGAAGGCCTGTTGGGACTGGCAAGAAGAAGGAGGCTGGCAAGAAGAGGAAGGTGAAGGAAGAGCATACGGATCTTGGTATGTTAATGTGGTATACTTCATTTATGTCCCATTTTTAAATTGTTTACGTAGGATGCTATGCTATGTTTGATAGACTTTTATATGCATCCCCTTTCCTAGGTTTAGGATAAACAGAGTATTTGCATTAAGTAGGGTGTTAGAATATCATAAGTGAGAGTGTTTGGCATTACTAAATACTACTATAGAGAGTGTTTTGCATTACGAAAGTACTGCGTCTTCACATTGGTTATAAGTAAGTCTTCACATTGGTTGTAAGTAAGTCTTCACATTGTGTATCTTGAGTGTATCAGGAACAAAATAGATTGGTTTCTATATCACCACATTAACTTATTACCTAAACTACAACTATGTGGTGAGATATACAACACTGCATTGCTCTGCTTCACTCGAGCCTGCATAATTGTTTCATTGACTACTTCTGCATTGACTTTAGCATGTATACCATTAGTTTCGTAGGTGCTGGTATGTCTTGACAGTTTGAATTTAAAATTGTGGCAGATTTACTTGGTTATGGGGGTGAAGTTCTGTTCCGCATGCACAATAATGGAGTCTTTGAATTTGGTCCATTAAGGTATGTACAAGGGAATGTTTCTACAATGTGTGGCTTTGTCTGTGATAGACATATCTTTTTCCTAGGTCTGGATGATATGTTTTCACGCATTAGGGGAGAAAAATGGGCTGTGTTCTTTTGTGTGCCTGGTAAATCATTAGAAGAAGGTTTGAAGCTGATTCACACAGACAATGATGTGCATACAATGATTGAGCTAGGTTGTTGTGCCGGTTTTGTAGATTTGTTTGTTGCTCACACAAAACAGGTTTTATCTCCCTACTATTTAAACAATATTGATGCAGAGGGTGATGGTGGGGAGGTTGTTGGGTGGGTAGAAGAAGATGCTAGCTTGCGGTGCTCTATTACTTTAACTCCTTTTAGGACTACCACTTCAAAACCTTATAGAGTTGTGGCTGATGTTGATGATTCAAAGCCTGAATTCAGCAAGCAAAAAAAAGAGTGTGAAGAGGTCTGCGGATAGAGATGGTTGTTCTATGAAGAAGACAGCAGGTGCAAGTGGTTCAGTGAATGTGGGAGCTACGGGTGCGGGTCTTATGAGGCCAAGAAGTGATGTAAAAATCACTAATTGCGTGTTGGCTCTAAGGGCACCAAGATCAATGGGAAACAATGTGGTTTTATTTTGACTATGTGAGTCTAATGAATTGATTAGCAAATTTTTTGTGGATACATTGCATTGCCTATTATAGTAACCTCATTTCATTGCATATTTTGATTGTGCAGGTATAGTTGCACACCTATCCAGTAGAAGCTTTTGAAGATTGACATATGGGTTTAATCTTTTGGGATTATGTAATGTGTAGAGAACAATATCAGTTTTAATTTGGTTGTATTTAGTAATGTAATTTGACTAATGTAACTTGAACTATTTTACCTCCCTTTCGAATACACCAAAGGGTGTGTGGCGGCATTGTGATGGGTTCATCTGTTTTTGTACATGCCGACCAATAGTATGTAACTTGAACAATATTTCAAATGGGTTAAATTTTCAATCAATATTGACTACTATCAATACTCTGTTTTGCGTTTCTGCTATATAATATGTTTGTCTTTGTTTCTTTGTTTGTGTTTGTTACTTTTGTGTTTGTGTTATATGTTTGTATCTTATAGTTACAATTCATTGTTTGTGATACGAATCGAAGAGTATAAAGTATAAACCAAGAAAATTGGGATCAAACGACCCCTTCCATTCATACCCATTCATTTACAACCATAACATAGGGGAAACCACAACCCCTATCTACACCTACAACCTTACGACAAGGGCACCAAAATGAACAAAAGAAACCAAACATGCCCGACCACCTACCACCTACTACCTACATTCATCATACACAACAAAACAACCCATCCCAGCACCCAGCACCCAACACCCAACCCCTTCACATGTAAGTTTGCCTCACAGCAAACTCAATCTTGGAAACAATGTTGTCGTTTGTTTGCCTCGGCATCCTCATCAACCCCCTCATCGTTCTCATATCAGCTGACTGAATCCTCCTAAGCTTGTTCACATTGCCCTTGCAGTTCTCGAGCCCCTTATGAGTTGGAGCTCCGCAATCAGGTCCCCCTAACACCCAACCTATTAGACAGCCTTTGGCACCTACACATCAACTCTTGTGCATGATGAATGTCCTCCTCAACCTCTCGCCGGTAATGGGTTAGCATCATTTCCGATATGACTAACGAGTTGCAAGCAACCATCAGATCAAGACAGCGAGACATTTTTCTGGAAATGGAAATGATAATTGTTTGATTACGGGTGTGTGTGTGTGTTTTTCTGCTTGTTTGTGTGTGTGTGAAGGCGTTGACAATTTAATATGAAACCTGAAAATAACTTTGCAAATTAGCCACTGAAGTCTAATCACATTGATACCAAGCACAGAGCCGAAAGTTGGCGGGAGATAAGTATGAACAGTGAAATGACGATACTACCCTCAAATACGTGGCACTTAACGGGAAAATTAACGGAAAAGGGCTCTCAGTGGCGATTTTGCGAAAATGTGGAACGTGGGTGGCTTTTTTGCGCTACTTTTTGTCTCGGTCCCGTTTTTGCAAATTTGTGGAACGTTAAGGACCATTTTTGCAATTTACCCTAAAATTTAACTTTGGTCCATCACCCTATCCTTTTTTTTCTTTTTTTTTTAAATTTATTTATTTATTTATTTTTTAAATATACTACTAAAAAAAACATTTAAGTACAACAGATGAAAGTGAAATTTCTGATCTCGGCCTGTTACATAGGCAAAAACAAGCACCTAAAGTGCTACAAACCTACACACCACATAAGAAAGACATGCCAACCTTACGAAAAACCAAAAGACATGCCAATTTAACCAAGGTTATCAAGATTGCGATACTTAAGATTGTTTTTGTCTTTGCAAAATCGGGATCGTAAAGTCGAATCGTGGTCGTAAGATCCTACGAAAGTGTGAATTTTTAGATAGGATTTGTAGTATTATAGAGTTCCGTATAAAATTCGATATAAAATATCAATTTAAGTGTATATGAATACAAATTTCAAATTTTAAACACCGAATAACTAATATAGATAATTCAATGCATGCAATTACTTCACTTTTAAGTCGTTTGTTAAACGCTTTGAGTAGAAAAGAAATACGACACATGTATAAAGGTAAAAATTGGGTAAAATTTGGAAAGTGTGCTTAATTTTTGAGTAGAAAAGAAATACGACACATGTATTGGGATCGATAGCAATCACATACTATCTTCGATCCTACTTTGATCTTGCAAGGTTTTCTAATGTATGATCATAAGATCATACAATCCTACGATCAAGATCTTGATCTTATGAATTTATTGTTGGAATTATGTCCAAGTTCATAACTAATTGGTAAGACTATCGTCAAAAGTTAGAGTCCTTTTTGGGTCGCCCTCGATGAACCGTAAAAGAGAAAATGATTCAAATAATATGTTACGGCATAACCACGTTTTGATGTTATGTCATAACAAGGTATTTGGTATTTTTTGTGGTTTTGTCCCACATCGCCCCAAAGGGTAAACCCATACCCCTTTCTTTCCTTATAAATAAAGGGGGCATGCCAAAGTTTCAATTACTCATTTTCAACTATCTAATTCTTACTCCTTATAAGAGTCTTTCGTATTGACGGGACCCTAGGAGTTCGAAAGAATAGTTTCTCTTTGGTTCGTGGGTGTGAGCTATTAGAGGTACTCTCGTTTGAGTACTCGCCTCCAAGTTCGACCAAGGTGGTCCCCGTGAGAAATTCAATTTTCTCAAAGGTTAGTAATTTTCTTCTTTCCTTTTTAATTACTTATTTATTTATTTCTTTTAAGTTGCTTTTAGTTAATTAGGTTTAGATCCTTTAGGGTTTAGTTCCCTTCTTGCCCTAGATTATTATTATTTCCGCTGCGTATTAATCTAGTTGGGAATAGAAAACCCATCAGTGGCATCAGAGCTTTAGCCTAATTCTATTAGCACTTAAAAAGTAAATTGTTAACATGTGATAAGTGTAAATAATAATTGTATATTATATTATTGTCTTATGATCATTGAATGTTAATATGAATTTACATTTTGAACCTTATATTTTAAAATGTTTAAAATAGAACCTTAAAGTTTAAAATGTTTCGTTTTTAACCTTATATTTTAAAATGTTTAAAATAGAACCCTAAAGTTTAAAATGTTTCATTTTGAACCTTATATTTTAAAATGTTTAAAATAGAACAAAAGTTTAAAATGTTTAAAAGAAACCTTATATATGTTATAATTGTTATATTATTTGAAACTACTAAAACAAAATTCCCGTTTTAGATATATAGAAAATGTGAATAGTATGCTAACCCATGAAAACCGCACATCTATCATATGGGCTATTAATGGGGCATGTGTGGTTTACCGGCACATTAATAAGAGAACATAAGTGAAAGGTGATGTGGGTCTCGCGATTCTCGAGCTGACTCGAGCCGGGTACCACGCGGGTTTTGCATGGTTAAATTCACTGTCTTATTCATGATCCTCGGCATCCCAGTCATGAATTGTAGATAAGCATATACGAGATTAACATGCCATTGATCAGAATCAATGAATCTCAAAAGAACTAGGAATTTCATAGAGAATGAAATTGACAAAGACATTGCTACCTAAAATAATTTCGTGATGTGATTATGACAACCCTCTTCATAAAACGAATCTAAAATATGGATCCTAGCCTTAATATAAAATTGGGTAATTGATTAAGGAATATTCATTCTAAACTAAAATTATTTTATCTTATAGATGTCTACTGAAAATGGTGTCAATCCTCCCGTTCCCAATCCCTCACATAATCCAAACTTCTCATTACTCTCAGTTCTTGGGAGGGAAAGACTCACCGGTCCTAACTATATGGACTGGATGCGAAACCTTAGGTTCACCCTAAGGTACGAGAACAAAGAGTACGTTCTCGATGAGCAAATTCCCAAAATTGATGATGATTCAACCCAAGAAGAGATTGAAGCTCACCGAAAGCACTATGATGATGCAAACAAAGTGTCATGCATCATGGCATCTTCCATGAGCCCTGAACTGCAAAAGACTTTTGAGAACACTTGGGCTTATGAGATGAACCAACAGCTCAAAGAAATGTTTCAGGCAAAGGCAAGCAAAGAACGCCTTGATGTTGTTAAATCCCTCATGGCTTGCAAACCGAAACCTGGAGCCTCTATTTGTGCTTTTGTCTTAGAGATGAAAGGGTACTTTGACAGATTGGGATCTCTGAACATGGTATTCGATACTGAGCTTTCTATCAACATAATCCTATCTGGTCTGCCAGCTGATTACAATCAGTTTGTGCTCTCGTATCAAATGAACGGGAAAGAGACCTCAATAATGGAACTCCATAGCTTGTTGCAAACCGCTGAGCAAGGGATCAAGAAGATTGATATGCCCTCTACTTCAGCGGCTCCTGTATTGACTGTTGGTCATAATGCAAAGAAAAGAAAGACTTCTCATTCCAACTGGAAAGGAAAGGCCACAAAAGGAAAGTCCGATTGTGGGTCTAAGAGAAAGGCTGAATCTGATATTGCACCGACAAGTGATCCAAAGGAAGCAGTGTGCTTCTACTGCAACACAAAGGGACATTGGAAGCGTAGCTGCCCAAAATATCTGAAGGACCTCAAAGACGGAAAGGTCGAAAAGGGTAGTCACTCAGGTATGTTTATGATCGAACTCCACAATACTACAACTTCTGATTCTTGGGTCTTGGATACAGGGTGTGGTACTCACATTTGCACTGTATCGCAGGGTCTAAAGGAAAGTAAGAAGTTGAAGCATGGAGAGCTCAACTTAGTCATGGGGAACAGGAAAATCACACCTGTGACGAAGATTGGAAAGTACGAGCTCATGCTAAAGTCTGGAGTTAGGATAAATTTAAATAATTGTTGTTATTCGTCAGAAATGACAAGAAACATTAATTCATTTCATGTTTTGTTTAAGGATGGTTATCAATTTTCATTTGACAATGACAATGGAGATATTTTGGTTTATTCAAATGGTTGTTTTATATTTAAAGCTTCTCCTTGCAAAGGCATATATGAAACTGTTGAATGTATTAGTGATAATGGCAATGTGATTTTAAATGTTGGTTCGTCAAATGAGCTTGATAAATCAAAATTGTGGCATTCTCGTCTTGGGCACATAAACAAGAAACGCATCGCCCAACTCCAAAAGGATGGAGTGTTGGAATCATTCGACTTCAAATCGGATGATGTATGCGAGTCTTGCTTATTGGGAAAGATGACTAAATCACCATTCACAGGAACATGTGAAAGAGGTGAAGGATTATTGGACTTAGTACACACGGATGTGTGTGGACCATTCCGATCAACCACAAAAGATGGAAATCGCTACTACGTTACATTTACTGATGATTTCAGTAGATATGGATATGTTTATCTGATTAAACATAAGTCGGATACTTTTGAAGTATTCAAAAGGTTTCAAAACGAAGTAGAGAACCAACTGGGCAGAAAGATAAAGGTACTCCGATCCGATAGGGGAGGAGAATACCTTAGTATCGAATTTTTCGATCATCTTAAAAACTGTGGTATAGTTTCACAGTTAACTCCTCCTAGAACACCACAACTAAATGGAGTTGCAGAGAGGAGAAATAGAACCCTGTTAGACATGGTTCGATCTATGATGTGTTGAGCAACACTTCCAATAAGCTTCTGGGGTTACGCATTAGAAACAGCCGCCCATATCTTAAATCTTGTACCCACTAAGAAGGTTTCGAAGACACCTTTTGAGATGTGGAAGGGAAAACGTCCTTCCCTTGGGCACATCAAAATCTGGGGTTGTGAGGTTTTCGTTAGACGAGAAGCTCAGGACAAACTAGAAGCCATATCCGAAAAGTGTATTTTCGTCGGTTATCCTAAAGAGTCATTTGGATATCTGTTTTACAGACCCAAGGATAATGTGGTGTTTGTAGCTCGAAGAGGAACGTTCCTCGAGAGAGAAATGATATCCAAAGAGGACAGTGGGAGTAAAATAGACCTTGAAGAAATTCAAGATTCTGCCGATGAAGAACCTATAGTAAACACTGACACTCAACAAGAGGTGGTGACACCTATTGAACCTGATGATATATCCTTACCCATTCGCAGAACAAGTAGTAGGGTAAGCAAGCCTTCTCAGGATCCTCAATTCTATTATGGTTTCCATATTGAAGAGGACAAGATTAGTGATAGTACACTAAGTGAGTTGGATGAGCCTGCCAACTACAAGGAAGCGATGGCAAGCCCCGAGGCTGCTAAATGGAAGGAAGCTATGAAAAGCGAGATTCAGTCTATGTATGACAACCAAGTTTGGAATTTGGTTGACACTACACTCGGTCTTAAGATTGTGGGATGTAAGTGGATCTTCAAGAAGAAGACGGACATGGATGGGAAAGTACACACTTATAAAGCTAGGTTGGTAGCGAAGGGTTATACTCAAACCCACGGGATTGATTATGAGGAAACCTTCTCACCAGTAGCTAAAATAAAGTCAATTAGGATAATGCTTGCCATAGCTACGTTTCATGATTATGAAATATGGCAGATGGATGTCAAGACCGCTTTCCTTAACGGAAAACTAACAGAGGATGTGTTTATGGCACAACCAGAAGGTTTTGAAAATACAAAGTATCCTAAAAGAGTGTGCAAGCTTCAAAAGGCCATTTATGGACTTAAACAAGCATCTCGTAGCTGGAATCTCTGCTTCCATGAGAAAGTCACACAGTTTGGATTTTCTAGAAGCGAAGATGAGTCCTGTATATATATCAAAGTCAGTGGGAGTATTGTAGTCTTCCTGGTATTATATGTGGATGATATACTACTCATAGGAAACGATATCCCAACATTACAAAGTGTAAAAGAATGGTTGGGGAAATGTTTCTCTATGAAAGATTTGGGAGATGCATCATATATTCTTGGTATAAAGATTTACAGAGATAGGTCAAAGCGTCTTATAGGACTTAGCCAGGACACATACTTAGATAAAATTTTGAAAAGATTCAAAATGGAGAATTCTAAGAAAGGGAATCTACCCTTACATCATGGCATAAAGATTAGTAAGGATCTATGTCCGAAAACTAATGAAGAACTAGACAGAATGAGTCGAGTCCCATATGCCTCGGCTGTAGGATCGATCATGTATGCCATGACGTGTACAAGGCCTGATGTCTCCTTTGCTTTGAGCATGGTGAGTCGACATCAGCAGAATCCTGGTGAAGGTCATTGGACAGCTGTAAAGAACATTCTTAAGTATTTAAGAAATACTAAAGACAGGTTCTTAGTTTATGGTGGAGAAGAAGAACTCAGAGTGACTGGTTATAGTGATGCAAGTTTCCAAACAGATAAAGACGATAGTCGTTCACAGTCTGGTTGGGTATTTTTGCTAAATGGGGGAGCGGTGACGTGGAAAAGTTCAAAGCAAGATACAGTGGCAGTCTCCACATGCGAGTCCGAGTATATTGCAACTTGTGAAGCTTCAAAGGAAGCTATCTGGATGAAGAATTTCATTGGAGATCTTGGAGTTGTTCCAACAGTACAAGATCCCATTGAAATATTCTGTGATAATGAGAGTGCAGTCGCCTTGACTAAAGAACCCAAGGATCACGGAAAGTCAAAGCACATTGAAAGGAAATACCATTTTGTTCGAAGAAAGGTAGAAGAAGGACACGTGATTGTGAAAGACATACGATCAGAGGATAATCTAGCTGATCCATTCACAAAGGCATTGGCTAAGTCCAAACACGATGAACATGCATGGAGCATAGGATTGAAAGATAAAATAAAGTTTTAGTTGTTAGTTTGAGTTTGAAACATTATATACAATGATTGAAATCGTAATAGATTTGGTGATTAAATAATAGAGATTTGTTTATTTGCAAGTGTGCTACCATTTACTATTGTTTATCATTGTGTTTCATTTTGCATGTTTAGAATCCACTTCCTGAGTACTTAGTTTACTCAAACCTCCTCAGTCGTTCAAACTACTGGAAGTAAGTTTTGATTTAAGACTGTCATGGAGTGTTAGTAGATTGTCTATGGAGATTAGACATAGCATAGAGAATGCTGCAACACTCATGAGTACTTAATGGGAATTAAGTATAGGACAAACCCGCACTTAGAAAGATTACTTCATGGATTGAGATCACGAGTAATTCTAAGATGATAATATCCTCTATTCTTAAAATGGAGATACATCGAGTATCTAGTTTCCAAGTCTGTTATACTTTAGTTTATTCAAACGCTGTGCGTAAATGCCAGTTATAAAGGATATGCTAGGTATGACATGATAAGTTGACTAGTTCTATGTATTCAAAGTTTATTTGTTCCTTTCGCCTAAAAGGGAAAGCGATATCAATGGGCCCCTCGATGATTAAATGTTGACTTAAATGTGCTAGGCCTAGCCGGGACTAAATTGATGTGTTCAATTCAGTAGTCTCATATAGTCAAATAATCAGAAATCGAGAAACATAATGTTGAACCTGGAGATTGATTAAAATCCATGTCTCAGGTTCATACGATATCAGTAGAACAAAGGAATAGTTGATCGCTTATCTAAGGGCTGACTCTAAGATATGATTCAGAGTTCGGCAGTTGCATTGGATGGCACTCTCTGCTTAGTTGATCGGAATAGGCTTAGACCAATTATAGTTGATGAATTGTCCAAGTGGGAGACTGTTGGAATTATGTCCAAGTTCATAACTAATTGATAAGACTATCGTCAAAAGTTAGAGGTGGGTCGCCCTCGATGAACCGTAAAAGAGAAAATGATTAAAAGAATAGGTTACGGCATAACCACGTTTTGATGTTATGTCATAACAAGGTATTTGGTATTTTTTGTGGTTTTGTCCCACATCGCCCCAAAGGGTAAACCCATACCCCTTTCTTTCCTTATAAATAAAGGGGGCATGCCAAAGTTTCAATTACTCATTTTCAACTATCTAATTCTTACTCCTTATAAGAGTCTTTCATATTGACGGGACCCTAGGAGTTCGAAAGAATAGTTTCTCTTTGGTTCGTGGGTGTGAGCTATTAGAGGTACTCTCGTTTGAGTACTCGCCTCCAAGTTCGACCAAGGTGGTCCCCGTGAGAAATTCGATTTTCTCAAAGGTTAGTAATTTTCTTCTTTCCTTTTTAATTACTTATTTATTTATTTCTTTTAAGTTGCTTTTAGTTAATTAGGTTTAGATCCTTTAGGGTTTAGTTCCCTTCTTGCCCTATATTATTATTATTTCCGCTACGTATTAATCTAGTTGGGAATAGAAAACCCATCATTTATAGTCTTCTTTTTTATTTTAAAAATGTTTTGATTAGGATATGATTCATACATTTTTACATTTTATTTGCAAATTCAAATGTACAAGTAGTAATGTAGATTATTAATATTGTACGAGTCTCTCATGCATGAAGTTAAGTATCCTAATCAAAATTGGAAAAGAAAAAGGGGGAAATATATTCTAAATAATTTTGTTTAATTTAAATAATTTCCTATGATTTTGATGGAATTTTGCAATAGGAACGTTTGTAAGTGGATTGTGTTGCTAATGCGATTATTTAGTTGCCAGCAAGGGTGGAGCTACTAAAGGACCGGGAAGGGTCCCACCCCTCTAGGTCTAAGTCCGTTAGTGTATTTTATTTTATTTTTATTTATTTATTATTATTTTTTTTTGCGATTTCATGTATTAATTTTTTTCCCCATCTCGGCCCTCCTATCTGATGTTCTTTTGGTAAAAAATTGTTTCAGCCCTCCCAAGAAATTTTTCTAGCTCTCTTTTTTGGCATCTTTTTCTTTGCTTTGACCGCGACTTTGTTTGGTCTTCCTCTTTCCTTCGGCCCATGTTTCAAAGCTAGCAAAAAGTTCGAGCCTTCGGGATCTCTCTTGAACGGTGGTCGGTCAGTCCTTTTCTTCTGTTGATGCTGAGACTGATGCTTTGACTGTCTCCCATATCATTATAATAAAGATCCACTACTTGTCTTGTCGACGCTAAACACAGTATGTCAGTTACATTTTATTAATACGTTTTGATAAATAAAACAAATAAAAAACTAGCTCGAAAATAATTGTTTTGTGTCAAAATATAGTTGTGTCACATTACCTTTAGGGGGTGTTTGGTACGAGGAAATCGTATAGAATGGAATTGAATAAAAGAATGGAAATCTGTAGAAAAGGAATGGATCCGGAAGATTTACATTCATTATATTGTTTGGTGTAAGAAGAGAATTCATTTGAGGAATATGCAATGAATTGATTCTCGTGTTTGGTTGTGATGAACCTTCATATAATTATCTTATCATTTGTTTGCTATTTACTGAAATGTATAACATAATTTCCAGTTTTTGATTTTTTTTTTCTTTTGTTTTTTTTACACTTCAGCGGTGATAAATATTTAATGGTGTCTAGAATTTTGATAATATTTGAAATAACATTTTTATGATTTGTTAACGTTGAAGTACTATTGGATTTCTGTTTGCTCAATTCTAATTAAAAAATGGAGCATTTAACAAAAAATAAAAAAGAAACGGAACTCGATGGCAATTATTGGTAGAAAATTTGTTAATTATATTCTACAGGGAGGTAATAGGAATTCTCAAATCAAAACAATAACTCAACAAGAGCATCAAATCATAATTCAAAGAAGGCCAGATCTGATATGAACGACATTGTGAAAAAAAAGTAGTCAAATTCACTACTTAATGAATAATAAATACCAAAGGAAACTAGATGCAATAAAATTAGAATGAATCTTTCATATGGGGATCGAGGAACAATCAATCTTTTATGAACAAGATGACGAGTTGTAGAACTATTGAGAAAAAACTGGGCAAGGATTGGAGAAGTTGTCTAATTTGTGATAGCATGTGCTCTGCACATGACATTTTATTATATACCCCATGCCCTAGTGTTTTACATGATTCCAGTCCTTCATTCCCCGATATTATCCACCCCCGTATAATTTTATGATTATCCCCTTTCTTCACTTTTTATGGAGAATAAATACGTGGGAAAGAGAATCGATTTTTGATTCTCCTTTTTCATTCTACGTGCTAACAAACAAGAGAAAACTCGTTCATTCCCTTTCTTTTGTTTCCATTCCCTCATACCAAACATCCCCTTATGGGTTATACTTATAACAGTGGTAACAACGGTACCATTTTGCGCCAAACCAAGTAACAACAATACCCTACCTGAAAGATTTTCCCATCCAGTCTGGGGTCTGGTAACGGAATTTGATCGCCGGTTAGGTTTAATACATCGTAAATGATACGGCGCTACCATATTTCTCCGTAATACATTTTGTTAACAAATTTGGGTTAGGTTATGGTGAACCCAACCCCTTTCAATTTGTCATCTCGTCTAAAAGTACAACTGATAAACTTACAATGAGATGAATCGGTTGTAATACGTCCAAGAAGCTAATTTGTGCAGTCGTGTTGTTATATTGTTATAAAGTCAGTTGAGTTAATCTACTCAGAAGACAAAAACTGTAAAGGTAAACTTTTTGTGAAGAAGGGGTGACTTTTGACTGATCACGTATAGGTTCCTCGGACGCAAACAAGAGCAACCGCGGAACACACACTCCACAAGCCCGACCTTATAAAACGAACATGATAGTCCGCAGACATTGATATATGTTCAGGACGCGGATTAGAATGACGGCACAAATAGCTGTCATGGATAAGAAGCAAAAAGGACAGATGGTACATGATCATGGAATAAGCCGAACAATAAGGGGAGTGCGCAATTCCGAGAAACACGCATAAACGGTCGAAAAGGACAAGTATGCTTGGCCTATATAAAGAGCAAAAAGGTTCACTCTTGGGCATATCTTTTTCTCTCTCTCACACTTTATTTTCTAAATACTTTTATCTCTCTCTACCATACACTTACTCTCACACCGGAGGTTGACCGCGGAACACCCCTTCCGCGGTGAGGCTAACGGTGTTTCTTTCTTAGCAGCTTACTCGAAGATCTTAACAGTCACAACTTACCCTCTCATGGCTCGTGCTTAATCAAGTCTAGAGAGGTGCCCCAGTTTTGTACTAACAAGTGGCGCCATCCGTATCGGGACTCGTTAACTTAACTACGTTTCCAAAGATACTCAAACCAACATGAGCCATCCGGCAAGAAGCGGCTCCGCTCCCACCCAAGAACAATCCGCAGTACGGAACACCTTGGAAAAGGAAAATAGTCAAGAAGCAAATGAACCATTGCCAGACGTGGCACTAAGGGAGTTTTGCGACAAGCATTACGACCAATTGTTGCCCCTAATGGCCGAGAAGGTTCATCAAGAAAAGTTAAGGCAGGTGCAAACACGCCTTGACTTCGATGGCGAAGAAGGAAAGGGCAGAGGAACTCGGGAACAAATCCAAGATTCCGAGTCCAAATCCCAGAGTAAGAAAGAGGTCAGAGCAAAACAGCAAGATAGCCCGAACGCCAAGTCCGGCTCCTCCGACGACTCATACTCTAGGAGTGTCTTTTCTCGACTCAGTAGCAGAGCTCCTGAAGAAATCCATGAGAAGCAGAGATGCCCCCGGTCGACCGTCTTCACACGTCTCGGAGAAAAAAGACAAGGTATCCGGTCGCGACTGGGAGACCGAAAAGCAGACGTGTTCTCAAGGCTAAGCTCAAAAATCCGGACCGGAGAAGAACACAGAGCCAAGGATGGACGTACATGGCGAGAGGAAGGCAGGGATAGATCAGTTGGACGAAAAAGAAGAAGCCCCAGTCCAACTTACTGCAGCGCACCCTATCCCAGGAAGCGAAGCGCTGGGAGACGGTCATCCGCATACTCCGACCCCGGAAAAAAGAAAAAACGACTCTCCCCAGACAGTGAAGATAGTGACGGAAGGCATTGGGAATCCAAGCCCAGAAGCACCAAACACGGTGAAGATGATCTCTACCGCCCGTACGACATCGAAGATAGTGATCCATTCACACACCGGATCAGAAACTTTGAGTTTCCCAGGCGAACACGGATGCCGTCCAACGTCAAAACTTATGACGGGACAAGCGATCCGGAGGATCACTTGAAAAATTTCTGTACCGCGGCCAAAGTGGAACGATGGGCCATGCCTACCTGGTGTCACATGTTCAATTCTACTCTTATGGGCCATGCTCGGGTGTGGTTCGATGAATTACCCGTGGAAAGCATTGATAATTTTGAAGATCTGCGGAAAAGCTTCCTATCATATTTCCTCCAACAAAAGAAATATGCAAAAGACCCAGTGGAATTGCATCACATTAAACAAAGAGAAGGAGAATCAACTGGGGCCTTCGTTGAACGTTTAAAAGCTGAGACCATGCACGTAAAAGGGGCCCCAGAATGCATGAAAGTCTCCGGATTCATGCACGGGATTACCAACCCGGAACTGATAAAAAGACTCAATGACAATATCCCACGTACAATGGATGAGATGTGGAAAGCAACAACAGCCTTCCTCCGCGGTACTACAGCCGCGGCAAACCAGTCTAAGAAAAAGCAAGACCGGCCCACGTGGAAAGCTCAAGAAAACGGGTCTAAAGCTACCCAGACGTTTGAGCGAAAGTCAGAATTTAAGGGACGCTCCAGGACGGATAGGAGGCGTGTTGACCGGTTCACACCTCTCACTAGGACGCCAAAGGAAATCTTAGCAATGGACTCTGTCAAGTTCACGGCACCGCCGCCCATGGCAAGTCCGGTGGAGTCAAGAAACAAAGACAAATACTGCGACTTCCACAGAGAGAGAGGACACACCACGGACGAATGCTTTCAGTTAAAGAAGCAAATTGAAGAAGCAGTAAGGTCCGGCCAATTGGCACACTTGGTGAAAGAAATAAAGAATGGCAGCCAAAAAGCAGGAGCAGCCAAGGGCGGTAAAAAAGACACCGCGACAAAAGACAAAGCCCCCGCCATATTTATGATTCAATCTTGGCAAAGAAATGTGAAGCAAAAAATTCCACCGCACGCGGGTCCAGACCTGGTGATATCTTTTCCCCCGGTACAAGGGGATGACTGGGATGATCATCCGCTGGTAATCAAAGCAGAAATAGGGGGCCATCGCGTTCACAGAATGTATGTCGACAACGGGAGTGCATCAGAAGTACTCTATGAACACTGTTTTAACCGTTTAAACCCAGAGGTCAGGAAAAGGATGATTCCCGCCACAACCCCACTACTCGGTTTCAGCGGTGAAATATCATGGCCTCTAGGCCAAATCCTGCTGGAAGTAACTCTGGGGAATGAGGAAAACTCAGCGAGCACATGGATGAATTTCATGGTGGTACGATCACCATCACCGTACAATGGAATCATCGGTAGGCCGGGAATAAGGTTGCTGAAGATCATACCCTCAACGGCCCATGGCATGATAAATTCCCAACTCCGGGAGGCATAGTAACAATCCACAGCGACAAAGTCGTACCCGCCGAATGTCGCATGGTGGCAGAAACACAACCGCAGCAGAACAATGAAGTAGCCGTGGCAGAAAGCATCAAGGTTGCCCTACACCCGGAATTCCCAGACCAGACAATCACTATAGGAGGAAGCCTTACTACCCAAGGGAAAAAAGACCTGTGCGACCTACTTCGAAACAATTTGGATATCTTCGCATGGAAACCATCAGACATGACCGGAGTACCAAGGAGCATTGCAGAACACAAGCTTAACGTACGGGAAGGGTACACCCCGGTAAGACAAAAGAAGCGAGGGCAAGCTCCAGAAAGGAACAAAGCTATTAATGACGACGTAACCAAGTTAGTAGAAGCCGGTATCATGAGAGAGGTCCACTATCACGATTGGTTGTCAAACCCCATCTTAGTAAAAAAAAAGCGATGGGAGCTGGAGAATGTGCGTTGACTTCAAAGACTTAAACAAAGCCTGTCCCAAAGATTGCTACCCCCTACCAGAAATTGATTGGAAAGTGGAATCATTGTGCGGATACACATTCAAATGTTTCTTGGACGCGTACAAAGGGTACCACCAGATACAAATGGCCGCGGAAGACGAAGAGAAGACCGCCTTCCACACAAACCAAGGAATATTTTGCTATCAAAAAATGCCCTTCGGTCTCAAGAACGCGGGAGCCACGTACCAAAGACTGGTCGACATGGCTTTCCAAAAGCAGATTGGGAGAAATTTGGAGGTATACGTAGATGATCTGGTCATAAAAAGTAACTCAGAAATGGAGATGCTAAGGGACATAGAAGAAACTTTCGCAACCCTTAGGAAAATCAATATGAAGTTGAACCCAAAGAAGTGCGCTTTTGGCGCTGAGGAAGGCATGTTCTTGGGACACCTGATTAACAAGCAGGGGATCCGCGCTTGTCCAGAAAAATCCCAGATCGTCGCCCAACTACCATCCCCAAGAACCTTAAAAGAAGTGCAATCCCTCAATGGAAAGCTGGCAAGCCTCAATCGTTTCCTTTCAAAATCCGCAGAAAAGTCACTACCATTTTTTCGAACACTAAAGAAATGCATCAAGAAGAGCGACTTTCAATGGACACCAGAAGCGGAAGCGGCCTTCAAAGAAATGAAAGGACACATTGCCAATCTCCCAACCCTGACAGCCCCTCGCCCAAAAGAAGAATTAGTAATGTATCTATCCGCGGCACGAGAAGCAATCAGTGCCGTATTGCTAGCAGAGAGAGGAGCGCGCCAAATGCCAATATATTTCGTCAGCCGCGCCTTACAGAGCCCGGAAATAAATTACAGCGCAATGGAGAAGCTAATCTTAGCACTAGTCCACGCGGCTAGAAGATTAAGGAGATATTTCCAGGCACATCCAATCATTGTCATCACCAACCAACCAATCAAACAGGTGCTATCACAGCCGGAAAAAACGGGTAGAATGACAAAATGGGCAATGGAATTGGGAGAGCATGACATCAATTACAGACCAAGAACAGCAATCAGGGGTCAAGTTCTGGCGGACTTCATCGCGGAAATGCCAGAAGAAATAACCGCAGCGGCGAGTTCAACCGTAGAAGAGCTACCCTACGCGGAACCATGGAATCTATACACAGACGGCTCCTCATGTCAGGAAGGATCCGGAGCTGGCCTCATATTGACAAATCCGGCAGGAGCAGAATTCACATACGCCCTTCGCTTCGAATTCCAAACTTCCAACAACGAAGCAGAATATGAGGCACTAATAGCAGGTCTACGGATAGCCAAACAAATGGGCGTGCAAGACCTAGCTGCAAATGTAGATTCACGGCTAGTCGCGAATCAGATCAATTGTTCATACACGGCTAAGGAAGAAGCCATGATCCAATATCTGGAGAAAACAAGGGCATTGATTGGGAGTTTCAGGACGTTCTCGATACGACAAGTCCCTCAGAGCCAGAATAAGCAGGCAGACGCGTTAAGCAAGATCGCCTCCACTAGCTTCGCTCATCTAACTAAACAAGTATTGGTGGAGGTTCTCAAGGAGAAGTCCATCAAGTAAAAAGAAATCATGCCTGTGGTAGAAGAAGAGGGAGACACATGGATGACACCGTTGCTCGATTATTTGCAAAACGGAGTACTCCCAGCGGAAGATAAAAAAGCCCGGAAACTAAAGATAAAGGCAAGGCAATACACCGTAGTCAACGGGACCCTCTTCCGAAAATCATTTTTGGAACCATGGCTCCGGTGTGTAGGTCCGCTGCAAGCCAACTATGTAATAAGAGAGATTCACGAAGGGGCGTGTAGTATGCACTCAGGACCAAGGTCGATAGTAGCAAAAGCCTTGCGATCTGGATACTACTGGCCCAGCATGCACAAGGATACAAGGGAAGTCATCCGGCGATGCCAGGACTGCCAAGTCCACAGGCCAGTACCCAAGAATCCGCAGCATAACCTAGTCCCCATCACTTCTCCTTGGCCGTTCTACAAATGGGGCTTGGACATAAGCGGTCCTTTCCCAGAAGCACCGGGGAAAATAAAATACCTAATCGTAGGAATCGACTACTTCACAAATTGGATTGAAGCCAAACCCCTTGCAACCATCACAGGCAACCAAGTGAAAAAGTTTGTGTGGGACAACATAGTGTGCAGATACGGCCTACCAGGGGAAATAGTGTCCGACAATGGAAAGCAATTCAGGGATAATCCCTTCAAAGATTGGTGTGAAAAACTTAACATTAAGCAGCGATTTGCTTCCGTGAAACACCTACAAGCGAATGGTTTGGTAGAACGGGCAAACAGGAGTCTAGGAGAAGGAATCAAAGCAAGGATAGATCAAGGAAAACGAGATTGGCTAGAGGAAGTGCCGCACGTGTTATGGGCACACCGCACCATGATAAAATCCAGCAATGGGGACACCCCATTCTCTTTAACATACGGCACGGAAGCAGTAATCCCGGTTGAAATAGGAATGCCCTCACTCAGATGCGCCCTCTTCGACCCAATAACAAACGACGAAGCTCTCCGCACCAACCTAGATTTAGCAGAAGAAAGAAGAGAAGCCGCGGCCATCGAAGAGGCAAAAAGCAAGGCCAAAATGGAAAAATACTACAATGCTAGGGTTCGCGGTACGTCTTTCAAACCCGGTGACTTTGTGTACCGGAGCAATGAGGCAAGCCACGCAGAAAATGGTGGAAAGTTGGGTCCAAAGTGGGAAGGGCCTTACGAAGTGATAGAAGCATCAGGCAAATGTTCATACAAACTCAGGGACCGGGAAGGACGAGATCTACCCCGGACATGGAACGTCCGCAACTTGAAAAAGTGCTATATATAATATTTTCTAAGTGTAAGTGTTCCCCGCAAACTGACCGCGGTCCTACCCGGCAGCAGAAACCCATCATTATGAATGTTTAAGTTTATGTCATGTTTTCTTTTATGAATAAAACGTGGAGTCTGATCAACTTCACAAATGTTTCCTAATAATTACTTTGTTGTCTTTCTAATTTTATCATTTTTACATACATACGCACAACATATTCATAAGTGGTGTCACAGACCACTCCCGCAGCAATCATATGCGGGCAATCACAGACGCGTAAGTGGTATTGCAAGCCCAGCGGACATACATATACATACACTAAGCCGTATAAGTGGTACTATAGACCCATTGGCCGCAAAAATCATGCGAATTAACAAAAAGCAGTGGCACTAAAAAATCCACTGACCACCTACAAACATACTTGTATATATAAAAGGAAAGTAAGCTACCAGTAACCGCACAAGCCGCGGATACTCCTATTTCTGTCACCAGACACACATGTCCGGACAATCAAGAGAGATAATTAAAAGCTTCACAAATGTGTTGGCAAGGGTGGTATAGTCAAAATACCCCCAGAAATGCTGCCAAAATAAAAAACCACCCTACTTCTCCAAAAAGGGTCCATGCTGTACCTCTTCCGCGGCAGGGTTCTCAGGCTGATCGAGGATGGGTCCATGCTGTACCTCTTCCGCGGAAGGGTTCTCAGGCTGATCGAGGATGGCGGAATCGAACAACTCATTGTCAGTATATTCCAACTCACGTTGGGCTGCGTCATCTCCTTCCCGACCGGTAAGAGGGGCGGACGGGTTCACATTGGCCCCGCCTTCAGAAGAAGGCACTACTGGATCACGGAGGGGGATCAGGCGAGGAACTGTTAAGGAAAAATCAAACTCCTTACCATATTTCTTGTTCTTGATAGACTTGTAGGAAGCTATAGCGCCCGGCCTGTTACACAATCGCTTAAGCAAGGAATCCGGCAAGATACGCTCCTCCGCGACCGGGGGCCCGAAAGTAACTTCAGTCGACCCCGGAAGACGGACTTCCTCTAACACAAGCTGAGACATAAGAAACTCCAGAGGTGAGTCCTTACAGGCTTCAAGAGAATCTAGCAAGGGGAATGGCACATCCCCCAACCTAACCACAGCCCTGGTAAAAGTTTCCTTGGCCCGCGGATTGTAGGCTTCCACATCCGCTAGCTCGGTACCCTTACGCCCATGCTCTATGCCAGCTTCCAACCCCTGACGAAGACCCTCCGCAATGGCGGCCGAAATGCAATCCCCAAGCCTTGTCTTCATTCCTTGAACTTCTGGAAAGCTCGACGAAAACCGTGACCAATCACCCATCTCTTTCCCTCTACGGCCATCAACATCTGAGGAAACAACTCTGCATCAAACTCAGTATTAAGAACATTCAGCCGGGCGTCCAGTTCGGATATTTGCTCCTTAAAGCTTTCCCGGATAACTTCTTCCCTCTCCTCAAACATCCTGTTCAAACATTCTTCTCCCTTTACTTGCCCCTCAAGCGTGCTACACACAATCTCCAGACCGGCAACCTTCTCAGATAACTCCTTCTTCACAACCTCCAGCTCCTTATTCCGAATCTCCAGCTCTGACAAACCAGAAAGGTGCTCAACTTTCCCAGATAAAGAAAGGTTCTCTGTCCGGAGATCAGCAATCTCCTTATCCCGAGACTCTAACATCCCCTCTAACTCAGCAATTCTACCACGAGCTTCGGCCATCCGCGAAGACTCTCCCTCAACCTTCCCCCTCAAGGATGCAATTATCTTCTCCTTTCTCTGCAACTTGCGTTCCAACTTTCCCACAGCCTGCAACTCATGTTCCAGCCTCAACCTAACTTCCCCACCCGCACTAAATTGCTGAGAATACAGCAGGTTGTAGTGATCCAGCAGCTCTTTTGCCCCCATGTTCCTAAGAACAGACACATATCCGGGAGTGGGAAAATTATCTACAATACTCCGGCAAACCCACGGGTCGTCCATCTTAAAACCATTTGTAGCGGTCCATTTGGGAACATAGATAGATGGAGCTTGAGCAGTGTCCACGGATAATGACTGGTAGAAATCATCTAAATTCCCCTCCTCCTCGTTAGCAACATTCAAATGCCCGGAATTCTCCTCAAGAGGGCCAGAACCCGGATTCTCCACATTCAACTCAGCTGAATCCGAGGGAACATGAGTGGACCCGGCAGAAGTGGCGCGAGGCTCCTCAACAACTTTGTCTTGAAGATTAGGAGTTGCGACAGAAGCAGAAACAGCGGAAAACTGTTCAGTAGCCTTTGGATGAGGAGATGCGGTGGAGTCAGAAGAAAGAATGGTCACATTCTTCATAATATTGGCATCCGTATGCGGACCCGAACGCTCTAACCCATCACCGGACTCGTCCTGAAGCTCCGGATGCGCGGGAGTAGTATCCACAGGCGCAGCACCTAAAAAACAAAAGGAGTACATGTATAAATAAACAGAAGAAACGGAAGAAGATAGCGGAGCTCGCGGAAAAAGAAAAAATGCGTACCTGAGTCTTCTCCGGTTTCTTTGGTGGCCAAGGAAACAAGCCTTTTCTTGCTAGGCTTAGGGGGAGCACTAATAGTAACCTTCCTTTTCCCCGACTTTTTCCTCGCCTTCTCATCCGCGATCTCCTCCACCACGGTGCGTTGAACTAGTGAAATCACATTCTCAGAGGGTTCAACCACCCGATCCGCCATTTCTGCACGGAGCGTGGGCTCATTTGCCTTCAAGGTTCTCTCCCCGGTCTTCACTTTGAAGGGATCGGGCTGGCTAATAAACGCAAACAAGTCCATCTCTGCAAAATCAGAAACACATACAAACCCGTTAAAAAAAAAAAAAAAAAAAAAAAAAAAAAAAAAAAAAAAAAAACCCACCCTGTTCATCCGGCCACAAAAATGTAGGACGGCTAGTATCATCATCCCATGTCCGGCTTAACCCTATGACATTTAAAAACTCCTCCGGGTATTTTTTGAAGCCGGCCCTCTTGGTGATAAGGAGCCCCAAAAGTCCGGGGTCCACATCCACGTCAGAGGGCGGCGGATCACGGTCAGCGGAAACCTTGTCAGACCAAGGAATGGAAAGCGGAAAAATGGTCCGTTTAACGAAGAAGAAATGATCCTTCCAGTGCTTTATGCCATCAAGAACTAAGGTATAACAAACGGGAACCACCAAAGACTTTGGACCTTTTCTCTTCTCTATAGTCAACCAGCCATTATTTACACCAGCCCAATAAAACTTCCTAAACAGCGGCAAAGTAGGGACACCTCCGTGCACTCGGCACAAAATTTCAAAATGGCTAATCCGGCAGGCCGCCAAGACGGACAACTGAGAAAGGTGTATCTGATAATATTCTAAAACCTTAAGGAGGATGGCTGAAAGAGGAATCCTAAAGTTACCCATCTCAAAAAACCTAGTGTAGACACCTATCTTACCCTCGGGAGCATTCTTAATACTAGTGAAAGGGCCAGGAGCCTCCGGCAAAAGATGACCGGGAATATGATACTTCCTACAAAAGTCGTCCACTTCCACTTGTGAAAGTTTAGAATAAGTGGTATCTATATGGTCGGCCGTCATCCTATACTATTAAAACGCAAAAAGAAGCGAAAATAAGGGATGGTAGGAAACCTAACCTGTGAAATCTAAAGCCAGAAGTACGGAACGAACAGCCAACGACAAGGGGGAGCGGACAATAGAGAGTAGTAAAATATTAAGTGTGTGTAAAAAAGTGAAAACAATAACCCAGTGAGAGTATTTATACCCATAAACACACCTACTGTCACAACTCGTAAATTCTGGTCATTTCACGAAGTTTTCAAAATCACTATTCATCAAAACACTATTCATCGTTTTACTATTCATCATTTTCGAGGTCAATTTGATATTCTGAGAAGCATTCAAAAAATTTACTATTCACAAAACACTATTCATTCCGGAAAAGTTTTCACTATTCACGTGCATTGTTCATTTCGTCGTAAATTTTGTTTACGAGTACTTAAATTCGCGTAACCGTATTGGTTCAGGTGCGAATTCATACATTATCATTGGGGACACTTCATACGGACTAGAAATAGTCTACATATCATCATAGTGGCATGTGCATACTATACCACTCGTAGAATATTCATATTATTATTTTTAGTACGTTTAACGTTTTACGTTTATTTATTTTAATTAAACGTTAACGCCCGGTTTATAAACACGACGAATATATCTAAATATTCCCACAACGGTCTCGACATATTTTTATATCCATTTTATCATCATAAAAGTTATTATATTCATTTACCCAGTATTTTGGAAATTTATTTTATTTATAACGTGAGCTTATGAATATTAAGACGGTTTTCGTGAAAACTAAACAATAATCACCCGAACACTCAGTAATTGTACACCACATATTTTTAACATTTTTATGACTTTATTAAGTCCCGGTTAACTTCGTTAATATTTATTTCTAGGAAACCCGGTACCCGATTATAACTAATACTTACACTAAACTACACCAATATTACATTACATTTCCTAAGCAACTCAAAACCGACTTTGCTACTCTTTCACTTATTGAAAACCAGCCACAATACCATCCCTAGACCACTTGACCTTTACTTTTAACTTCATGCTTATATGATCAAGTATAATACAATATAAACCTAAGTAAATATCAACATAAACACCTTTCACACAAACATATAATTTCCAAGAATCATAAGCTCATCTTTTTCCTTCCTTCTCCACTCCAAACCCACGACTTTTTGCCAAGATCCATGATCAATCCATTATTTTTCAAAGTATAAAGCATCAAAGTTGTTCATTTCATCATCCTAATCAAGAATCATAACACAAAAACACAAGTAATCCAAGGTTTCTCATCATCTCACCACCTATTATTTCAAAGTGAGTTATAAAATTTATTTTCATGTTTTCATCTAATTAACATATGTATCTCATGGTATTCATGCTTAATTTCATGCACAAACTAGCTATACCACTTTATTTTTGAAGACTTTTTGATCATACAAACCCTAGAATTTGTTTTAGGTACTCCTTTGTTAAATTAACTTGTTTAGTAGTGATTAGGAACCCATGGCACCATAAGAAGGTGTATGGTAGGATTAGTATAGCTTTGTGGTGGTTACAAGAGATTTTGGTGATGTTAGAAACTTGTTTTGAACCTTGAAAATGAATTTGTAACAAGTATATATGCATACTGTCCCAAATTGCCCAACCCAGAAAAATCAGGAAATACAAAGTAAACTTTGGCAAAATTTTTAGAAAATACTTTCAAAAACGAATCCGTAGGCGAAAGAACGGATTAAAAAGAGTTTATAACGAAGAAGTTATGATTTTTGCAAGTTTATTGACGAAAAATATATTTTCTGAAAATACATGCTGTTGGACGTTTTTTGTCGGACAAAAAGATGCTTTAGACGTAACCCGGAGGAGCTAAGCTTTCCAAAATATATTACTACATACTAAGATGTAACCGTGGATATAAAGAACAAGTAAAACGGACTTATAACGACAAAGATATTCACGTTTCAATATCGACAAAAACTCACTATAATTGGCAGCTTTTAATAGAAATAATAATAATACTACTTCTACGTACTAAATTCTAGATTTTCTAGAAATACTACTAAATTGCCGAAATTTATAACTAACGAAGTACTTATGCTTATGAGCTTATTTTTACGACCATTAAATGTTACTTCAAGGTTTTCAAGACGAAGTATATAACACTAACTTTCTATACATATATATTACGACAAGTTTACACAAGTCTAGTTAAGACTTATTATTTTTCTCAAGTATGGAATGTATTTTCATAAGCCTATAACTACTATATTTTCAAGTTATGAGTGGTATAGTTAACATGTGCATGCATATTTCTCTACATCATTTCATGATCTAAATTAGATCATGTTCATTCATCATAGGTTGCGGTTGATTCAGTCCTTGTTGTCCTTATCATTCCATTGCATTGCACTAACACTTCGAGGTGAGTCATAACCCCTACTCTTTTATACTTGTTTTAACTCTTTGGGGGAGATATATGCTACTACTTGCTTACTTGTACAAATTCACATAACATTTATACTTGGAAACATTATACTTGATTACATTATACTTGATTGCATTATACTTGATGGCGTTATACTTAAACTTGTAAGTCTCTTTGGGATAACACATGCATTGGGTTTCGGAGATGAAGTAGAATCAATGCTATTACCTTCCTTCTGAGCAACATAAAGTCTCCTTGGATAACACATGCATTGGGTTTCGGAGATGAAGTGGAACCAATGCCACTACCTTCCTTGTGAGCAACATACTTATGTGGGGTCTTCGGAGATGAAGTGTAGACTCACTACTAATTGCTTAACTGTTGTTATGAACTTATACATATCTTAATCATATTATATTGTAGCAGTGGGTTGTGAACACACAGGTTGCAAGTCTCTTATGGCGGGACTTGCAACTGAGTGGATTTACGATGCCTTTGCTGTGTAAACATTCTTTATAGGCTTTTCAACTGTATTAAGACAAACTCTATGAACTCACCAACCTTTGTGTTGACACTTTTAAGCATGTTTATCTCAGGTTAGAAGGGCGATAGCAGGTATGTGGAGCTGAGAGTCTTAGGGCATGCTTTTGGAGACTTTCGCTTTTATCGTTTACCATTCGATACACTTTAAAAACTTATGTATTATTCTACTTTGGGATCTTTGTTTTGTAAACTATGACTTTTATCTATTCGAATGGTAACTTTTCAAAATGTCTCATTTAGAGGTCGTTTTCTATATCTTGTACTTTGTGCCCTGAAGTAGCATCCCAATGACACAGTCTTCCGCTGCGGTATTTTGGGGGTGTTACACCTACCATCTTTCTGGATCAAAAAGACGAGGTAGCGACACGTGTCCCACACCTCAAATCAAAGGCATAAAAACGCGACACGTACCCCACCTTCAGATCATGTGGTTTAAAACCATCCCAACTCAACGGTTGTGATCGACGCAGAAGACGAACGGTCAGCCGTCAAAACGTCACATCAGTCAGTAAATAAGTGGATCAAAATACCTCGCGAATACCAACGACAGCTGGCGCAAAAAAAAAATGATGATTAGTGGAAAGTCCAGTCAGGAGCATGATAATTTAGGTGCCGCGGACGGAGAGAGCCGCGTTAAACCAATGAGTCAAGTATACTTGCTCCAGACCACAAATATACTGGACTGGGGGGACTTGATCACGTATAGGTTCCTCGGACGCAAACAAGAGCAACCGCGGAACACACACTCCACAAGCCCGACCTTATAAAACGAACATGATAGTCTTCAGACATTGATATATGTTCAGGACGCGGATTAGAATGACGGCACAAATAGCTGTCATGGATAAGAAGCAAAAAGGACAGATGGTACATGATCATGGAATAAGCCGAACAATAAGGGGAGTGCGCAATTCCGAGAAACACGCATAAACGGTCGAAAAGGACAAGTATGCTTGGCCTATATAAAGAGCAAAAAGGTTCACTCTTGGGCAAATCTTTTTCTCTCTCTCACACTTTATTTTCTAAATACTTTTATCTCTCTCTACCATACACTTACTCTCACACCGGAGGTTGACCGCGGAACACCCCTTCCGCGGTAAGGCTAACGGTGTTTCTTTCTTAGCAGCTTACTCGAAGATCTTAACAGTCACAACTCACCCTCTCAAGGCTCGTGCTTAATCAAGTCTAGAGAGGTGCCCCAGTTTTGTACTAACATTGACCATGTAGACATGTAGTTATATTAGTTGTTGCTTTTGATCATATAGTCGCACTACATATCCATCTTATGTAAGTTCCCTTGCTTCTTCGCAGGTGAAAGGTTGAAAATAAGCTAACATATTTATTTCAACTAGATGAGTACTCGCGCCTAGCGGCAGCGATTCATAGCAGTAGACAATTAACGATATGCGATATTGTGGTAAGTGTTTCGTATAACGTTCAAAATAGATCGTAAAAAGATCAAAATGTAATTGCAAACTATTGTAACATGTGATAATTCAACTCTAGACAAGTACCCGTGCACATCAACGTGATTTTATAGCGCCAGATAGTTTAGTGATAAAAAAAAATTACAGGTTATAAACGAAAAATAATAAAAGTTTAAGGATTTGAGGATTAAACATAATATTTTGAAACCCGGTTCGACGCGGGTAGTACAACCAGTTGAACTGTTCCGGTCGAAAAACGGATCAATTTATACTGGTCAACCCGTTGGGTTCGAAGCGTCTTGGGTCAACCCGGTTTCTAATATGTATTAATAGTTTTCTTTTGGACTTGTTGCCGAAATGTCTTGTTTTTTGTTTTCAGACATTATAGCAAGAGTTGATGTAAATGATGGAGAAGAGAAGGATAATTTATACCACTCATTTTCCGTAATTATTGCTCCAAGTAGTAAATGAAAAATGGTAAGTCATTAATTGATAATTGTCGGTTAACAAATTTCTTTTCTCAGCCCATTATAAGACCATATGGAAAACGGCAACACACTAATTGAAAAATTAATTGTACGACTTTCCTTGATTTTCAGCATTTGCAATATCTTTAAATTGATTTCGATGTTTTTGAAATCTTCAAACAAAGTTGACTATATTTTCAAACGCATGGCTAGTTAATAGTTGCCTTAGTTTCCTGTAATAGTAGTTGCCTGCAATGCATTTCAACATTTTATTTTTCAATTCATTTTTCAACTTTCCAACATTAATAATTTATAGTCGAGTACCCGCGCTTAGCAGCGGCGGTGCCTAGCTTCAGACATAATTCTGGTGGTGGCAATTTAGTTTTCAACATAAGTTTGATGCGTTGTTTTGTGTCTGGTGCGACGGTTCATGTGAGTTCTGCTACCGTGGTTTTTTTATGCACAGTTTCTAATCGTGGTTATAAATTATCGACGTATACACAATTAGTCGTGGTTACAAAATATCGACGTATACAAAATACTAAATTGAAATAAACTCAATATTTTAGCAGACGTCACATATTACAACATTCATAAATGAGATTATATATTCCAATCCAACCTACCAACTTTCTTTTAAATAAATTCCCGTGTGAAAAGTATTTGTCTACCAATTTTCGCGTTATATACTTTTTTGATTGACGTCAATTCATATTTGTTTTAATAGTTACCAGTATCTTGAGTATCATTTCTCTTTTAAAAGCTAATCATATTTTGTTTTGGCATTGTACTATGGTCATCGAGTCATTTTACAGATATCAACAGCTAGACATTTTAGGCTATATATTTTTCAAGGTATAATAAAATACATATGCAACATTTACTTTTTCTACATTTGTGCTTTATTACTTCTACTTGAAACACTAAAATAACCTTTAGAGATATCAAAGGCTTTTGATTTTCAAATTTTAATTGTTCTCAAAATAATACTGAAAAGTTTTACCAATGCACAAAGATATAAAAATACATATTTATTTTTCATGAAGTAGCAAGAGGATTCATTCACTTTGTTTTTCTTGTATTGTGAAAAAAAAAAATGAAACTCAACAAAATAATATCTTCCAATTTTACTAAGCAAAACACAGGTCTTACACAAACTCATGAAACATCAAAGTCGTTCCATCTAAACCCTTTAGAACATGTAAATTTACACTTGCCTCAAAACATGTGTCTTTGACAAATATGCGAACCAATAAATCTCGTATACAAACTAAAACATATCCGGCATTAAACATCACAAATACACAAATCCAACATTAAAGATAACAAATAAATAGATCTAGCAATATACATCACAAAAAATATCAACCAATCTCAAACTTTCTATAACAAACTTAGACATAAACCTTATAACAAATTTACACCATAAAACTTATAACAAATTTACACCATAAAATTTATAACAAAGTTTACACTACAAATAACAACAATAACCACTATAACAAGTATTAACAAAAAATTTAGAAATAAAGCATACTATTCCGGCGATAGAAACAATTTCCAGCAGCGACACAATTTTTTCAGTCGTCCACAAATTTTTTTCGACAACAACGGTAACTTTTTTCGGCGATGGCAGAAATCCGGTACCTACAGTAACAACGAATTTACAAAAGAAACATTAAGAAATTCATTGCTTCAACAAATATATAGATTTATAAATAAGCATTCAAAACTTAGAAAAATACATAAATCTTTACATAAAAACCTCACAACTTGAAAAACGTTTCGAGATCTAAGGTGGTGGCAGGTCTCGGTGGTTTGGTTAACGGTTGTAATAGGGCTCGGTGATGGTGTGGATTTTTATGGTGGTTGTCTCGGTGGTGTTGAGGGTGGGGTTGTGGTGGTGGTGTTGATGGAGGAATTGTAAGAGAGAGAGAGAGGTAGTGGCGGCGACGGGTTTCACAAGATCTAGGTGGTGGCGACATCAATTAAGAGAAAGAGGGGTGGTGGTGTTTGTTTTAGGTTAAGAGTGAGTGAGAAATTGAAAGAGAGAGACCAGTTTCGCCCCATTTATTGACATGAAACAGACATTGAATTCCATTCATTAGTTTCCATGTTTCGGTTGACATTTAATTCACCAGGCAATTAAGTTTCGGTTGACATTTGTAGGGGTAAAATTGGGATTGACCGAAAATTAAGTTTTCCACATTTCTACATTTTCACTTTGACCATTTCTCAATTATAAGTAGTTAAGATTAACGATGTACCTAACGTACTTTATTAATTATCATTGTTGCTAAGCTACTACTCTTTCCGTCTCATAATAATAGTCCATATTTTCTTTCCGGGATATTTTAAAATAATTGGCCAATTCCCTTTTTAAGTAAAAATTAAAGAATCTAATGAGGGAATATTTGATTTGAGTTGTTCAAAATAAAAGTGGTCTCACTTTTATTAAACTTTGTGTTGTTTGTTTCCAAGTAAATTAACTAAGACACCCTTTTGTTCTTTCTTTTTGAATTTGTTATTGGTCATCTACCACCGTTTGAGCTAAGCTTGTGCAGGTCTCCCAAATAAGATGAGGTAAAGGCTTCAGGCCCACATTCCACCCCCATTACCCATTACTTTAAGGGTAAAGTCCATAAATTAGTAACGTACTTTCCCTACTTTACAGAGTTAGGTAACAAACTTTTTTCATTACCAATTTAGTCATTGAAACCAGCTAATTTTTGACGATATAGTAAACATGATCTCCTGATTTTTCTATGTAGATAAATAATTTTTTTTTCATTTCCACCTTATTTCCACATATTATTCAGATTATTTTCCATATAGATTATTATACTCGAGGTTAAATGACTAATTCGCCCTTTGTCTTCTTCCCACAGACATAAAAACTCATCTTCATCTTCAATCTACCTCCTTTAAAACCCTAATATCATCACAAACAGAGACCTGAAAAAATAAGAATAATCCATTCATCTACATGTTTTTCTTATTCTCAACATACATAATCAATACCAACACCAAACCCTAATCATAAACTCCCTTTCTTCATCTACCCACCTTCTCCACTGTCGCCGCCGCTGATGCTACCATCGTCAGACAACAACGTCATCAACACTACCAACCCCTCTTTTCCTTCTTTATTTCTCTTCATTTGTGTTCTTGGTTGAACAAAAAGAGTCAAAACCCAGATCCGATTAAAATAAAAAATGAATAATCAAAGTCGTTTTTTGCTTGAGCAATTAATACATATATGATTAAAGATTGACGAATGGGTTATATCCGAAAATCCAGATCTATAAATACCCAGATTGACGAATTGGTTAGATCCGAATGGTTACTAGTTAGTGTTTGCGTGTTTTGTAAGATCATATGGGGCAGGGTTGGGTACAGTGGCGGAAGTCGAGGCAGTTACACCGGATTTGGTCATATGTGAAAGGATCATTGTGAGTTAGTGACGAGATGAATAAATGTATTTCTATTGTTGTCTGATCCAGTAGTTTTATAGTAAGTCTATTATTTACCATTTGTATTTCTATTCGTGTGATAATTTTTTGGATTCATCAAATCACACTTGAGCTCCCAGGAAAATTGATGTATTTGTAGTGTTTGTCGAAAATTTGAGCTAGCCGGAAAATATGCCAGAGAAGATGGTGGTTGCGAGAGAATATGTAGTGGTGATGACATAAGCACAAATATGTCACATAAGCTAACACCTAGGCATAAAAGAATAAAAATAAAATGCCAAATAAGCTTGGTTACCGGTTTACTAAGTAGCCTGTAAACATGTTTACCATATCGTAAAAAATTAGTTGATTTTAATGACTAAATTGGTAATAAAAAAAAGTTCGTTACCTAACTATATAACTTTATAAAGTAGAAAAAATACATTTATGAACTTTACCCTTACTTTAATGAACACATTAAAGGGTCAAACTAGATGTAAGATTGGTCATTGACTTGAGTTTTTCAAAAACTTGCTGAGATCAATAAGATGTTTTCCAAATGATTCAACAAAAACAAATGCAAAACAAAATGTCTGGAAAGTTTAAGGCCAACCAAAACCAAGTTGCACTGATATAAATCCAGTCACTAAACAAACATTAAGCCAAATGGCAATAGTCAAAACCGGAACAAAAATATAATGAGTGACTATATCAAAACATAAACCATAAGAACCCTGCCCGTTGAAGGATCAGCATAACTCGATGATCTCTGCAAACACAAAAACCACATATAAGGGTGAGTAAAAGTAATCCACTATGTCAATCACAAAAGTTAACAATGTTATAAAAAGCAAGGAAAACTTACAGATCTTGTTGAAGGCAACAATGTCACAACTCTGGACATACTCATTAATTGGTGGCTCTTGAAGACGCTCCTCAATGAGTGTGTCAACAGACACCAAGTCATCAACAATGGTCAACATGATTTGGAGTTTCTTAATTCCGTACCCTACTGGTACCAACTTTGCTGCAATCATGAAATGATGTATTAATATAAATCCCAGAGATAACTAATATCAGAGCTTATTGATCTATTAAAAGAAGAAATAAACGTACATGCTCCCCACAACAAACCGTCCAAATGTACACTTCGGACAGCTTCCTCAAGCTTTACCATGTCAGTCTCATCATCCCAAGGCTTGACATCCATAAGGACTGAAGACTTGCCAGCTGATAACATAACCATAAACAGAAGAAAATATGAGTAATGTCAGCAAACAGATCAAACTTTGCAGATTGGTATAGATTTAGAGGTTGCTATGATTGAAATGAACTCACATTCCTTCTTCTTTCCTGATGCTTTCACTGCCGCTGCACGCTCTTCAGCAGCCTTCTTCTCCTCTTCGGTCTCCTCACCGAAAAGATCAACATCGCTGTCATCATCCTCATCATCTGCAGCCTGAAGATAATACATCAAATTGGAACTTTATTAGAAAACAAAGTGCATAAATATCAGATACAAGATGATAAAATCTACAATGCACTAACCTTTGTCTCGGCAGCAGGGGGAGTTGCAATAGCCTCTTCTGGGAATGAAGCAGATCCCTCAACAACAACTCCGCTTCCTTCAGCAGAAACACCACTGCATAAAGAGTAACCATTCAGAAGCTTGAAACAATAATACTAGAAACTACAAATCCAACTCACACATGCGATATACAGACTTGATCAAAATAGTATCAGAACTTACGAGATTCTGAGAAGAGCCTCGATGTGGTTAAACCAACGAGAGACATTCACATATGCAGCTGATGGAGCTTTTGAGAAAGCAGCATGAACGGCCAAATCATCCTTTGAAGCTTGGTACCCGGTGATGTAACTGCGAGTCAAAAGGTACTCATCGAGCTGCTTGAGACCAGCTTCCGAACCAACATAAAATGTAGGCGCCATTTGTTGTTAATAAATTCCTACAAAACAAAATATAGTAACATAAATATATGAAAGGTTATATAGACTCTATAAACAGCAACACCCAATCAGCCAGAATAGAGATATAGGATAGATAAGTTGTAGACAGTCATATCTCTACCCGAGAGTAGAGAGAATGCTGCTGACTGTGTATGTGTACAAAATACATAATACATCTAAGCACAAATTTATAAATATGAAAGACTACTACTTGATTATGATAAAAACACAGAAATGATTCACATAAACTATGAAAGCACATATGAGTAACAAATTCGCAATGTAATCTTTTTGGCTAAGCAGCTGAGTAACTCAAATGAATAAGAAAAAGATGCGAACACACAGACAGCAGGTTGTCAGACAAGGGTTTTGGTAATGACAGTTCTGGTGTCTGCCGGGCTTAAGCTTATAACTTAGGATAGTAAGCTAAGTGTTTGATATTAAGGTTGGATTAGTTTATGCTTAAATTAAGCCACAAATCACACTCACATAAGCTCATAAGCCAATCCAAACACAAGCAAGCTTATTTACGATACATAAGCTAATATACGGTTAAACAACTGAACTCGTATGAGTAAGAAAAAGATGAGAACACATGTATCACAGCAAAACCACAAGTGAAGGAAAACGTTTGGTAAAACAATTTCTTTCTCCTCGTCCATTTGTCGCAAAACATGTCCTTCCATTTAAAAACAATTAACATCAACAAGTAGTTGCATAGCCTCTAATCATCCAAATTTAAATCATTATCGTTACATATCAAATCGCAGTTGGTAATATTTAATCAAACAACAGCATTAATCTATCTAGCCTACATTTTTCTACTGCTTTAATAATTAATCAAGATTTATGTATCATATAATTGTAATAATCTATTAACATAAATCAACTGAACTTTAACAAAACATCAAACATCAAACTTTATTAAACTAAAATTTTCTACTGCTTTAATAATTAATCAAGATTTATGTATCATATAATTGTAATAATCTATTAACATAAATCAACTGAACTTTAACAAAACATCAAACATCAAACTTTATTAAACTAAAATTTTCTACTGCTTTAATAATTAATCAAGATTTATGTATCATATAATTGTAATAATCTATTAACATAAATCAACTGAACTTTAACAAAACATCAAACATCAAACTTTATTAAACTAAAATTTTCTACTGCTTTAATAATTAATCAAGATTTATGTATCATATAATTGTAATAATCTATTAACATAAATCAACTGAACTTTGACAAAACACAAACATCAAACTTTATTACACTAAGATTTTCTACTGCTTTAAAATCAAACCACGGCATTAATCTATCTAAACTACAATTTACTGCTACTTTAAAAGACTAAATAATTAATCAATATTTATATATCATATACTTTTAATAAACTATTAACATAAATCATTAAAACTTGACCTAACACAAACATCAAACTTAATTAAAATAAATAAACCTTAAACAAACATATTACTAACAATTAGTAAACTACTAATACTAAATTAAAACAAACATGTAAACATACAGTTCTATAAAGTACATATAACTGAAAAGTAATTGAAAGTGTTACCTGGGTTTGGGAGATCGGATGGCGGACTTTGAGATGTGAGTGAAGATGTGGCGACTCCAAGTGAAACCCTAGTTTTATTTATAGGCTAGATGACCCGGAGTTAGGAAGTTGCTACTTGGCCCCTCGGGTTTCAGTATGCTTAGAAAATATATATTTGTTATTTTGTTACTCTACATCTGTCGAAAAGGAATCAGAACAAAAAATGACCGCGTGCATTTACGAGAAACTAAATAAGATTATAATTATGACTATGGCTGAGCAACGGGTTAAACTTGACCCGGACCGACCGAAGATGAACCGATCAAACCCAACCCGACCCGGAAACCGAATAAGGGTAAAATGTGACTGAGTAAAAGTTATCGAAACCGAAACGAATAAGGTCGAGTCGGTTCGAGTTGGGTCAGTTTAGCTGTTTCGAACCGAATAAATGTGTTTTGAACCGAACTGAATAAGTATACAAAACCGAAAACCCAACCGAATAAGATCGGTTCATTTATGTTCGGCTCGGTTTCGGTCAGTTTGTCGGTTAGGGTCAGTTTTCGGGTAATTTAGCTCAGCCCTAATTATGAAAATTTTATTATTGTGTCAGGCAGATGACTTAAAACAACTACAACAATGGCTTGACAATTTTATTATTGTGTGTCACACCTTTATTATTTTTATCATAGATGTTTTGTAATTTCGTTATTTTGTGCAAAACGCATTAATTATTGACTTGACAAGGGAAATTTATTACGACAATGATTTGACAACTCACATCTATCATTAGTTTATGATACGTATTTTTCATAACGAAATTTGACACAAAATAGACAAGTCATGTAAACTCTTTCACCAAATTCGTCTATAAAAGGTGGTTCAAAATTAGATGCCATTCATCAAACTTATGGATACTAACGAAGAATATACATTTCTTTTCCCAGAAAAGCCTCCTTTCAATTACAAAATACGTTCACCGAACATTGGTCCGAACACTACCAAAGAAGTAATATATGGTTAGTAATCCTTTCTAATCTACGTAACAAATATTTGTTATTTAGCCACTACTAAAAAATTAAATGAGATTAATTTCCCAATGCAATACGTGGGACCACTATTAGCCCCCTTTTATTCACTAAATATGACTATGACCCCATTATTCACGAAATTTGATATTGGGGTGACAAGCTTTTGGAGTTGGGACCCAGCCTTGAATCTTGTCGACAATTGAAAAAAAAAAGGCACGTGTTGATGTGCATTCCGTGACTAGTGTATCGTAGGTTAGGAAAAGACCAAAAAGTTGGTCCTTGTTTTATAACAAATCCTCAATAGGGAACTTAGGTAATTTTCGCTAAAAATAATTAAAGATGGTACGCAGTATTGTTAGATAAACATGGGTCCTGACTAACACACAGGGACATGAAACCGTTTATATGAGTCAAACTAGCAATTTGACTTGGAGCTTAACACTTTTGGTTAACGAGAGAAGAACATTTGTCTGGTTTTGTGGATGAGGCACTTTGTAATAGACATCAGTTGTCGACGCTTAAAAACATAATGGGGCATGATGCAACTACCATTAAGTTCGCCGCAGTGACATCCTCTAACCTCCAAACATAATCTCATATAGCATAAAGTCTACAGATATTGATAAATAGATCGTGAAACAATATAGCCACTGTCCATATAAGCTCAAGGGTAAATAGCATTCTCAATATATACATACTTTCTCTACAAGATTATATTACCTAGGATATGTCAAATACTATATCTCATAATCAACTATAGGTTGTAAGTCTCGACCAATCGGCCATCATTGTACATGGGCCAGCCAAATGCTAGACGTCTGATGACTCAAGAGTCTTGCAAAAGCTATCCACTTCTTCGGAATTAAACCAGTCTTTTGTCATCTACAAATGCATAGAGATAAAAGGGAGCCAGCCAAAAATAAAAGCAATCAGTAATCACTCAATTGCAAGCCCACATTCAGATTATGAAGATCGATGACAGTTGACAGATATAAAGTTGCAGTATAGCTTGGTTGACTTTCAAATGACAACAGACAAGTGATATAAGGTATCATAAACTAAATGTGGCAAGTAAACTTACAAAGTATGGGTATCCATCAGATATGCTAAAACTTTCAGGAGCGCTCTCAACAAAGAGCTTTATATAGTAAAGAACGAAATGTCCACATTCCTCACCATCTCTTTGTTGTGGAACCTGAAAAAAAAAATAAAAAAATAAAAATAAAAAATAAAAAATCACAAGGTCGATCAATCTAGATCAAGACTCAACCAAATTAAACTTTTAATCACATAATAGAAAATGGTGAGAAATGCTAGTCACCTTAGGAACCAAAAAGGGCATTTTACGCAACAGTCTTTTATCCTCTGTCCTCTTTAATTTCCCGTAGATGTCTAAAACAAATCTGACATATGCAAAATCAGACATAAAAGTTAAAGTGGAAAGAGAACGGCTCCAATATTTATTTTTAAAAACCTAAAGGGATAAAAATGGCAAAAGGCATATTACTATAGAATAAACATACTTTCTTATTAAGGGTTCAAGTTGCGTCGAGTGATCAGTTTTTTCCAGTGAGTCCAGCAACAAGATGCACGGAGTCTTCATTTTTGACTCTAAACTTTCACCAAAGTGACAGAATATCAAGACACTCCAATGACCCCTGCCAAAATGAAATCTTTATATCACCACACGCCAACAAAAACGTATACATATGATAAACATAATTACCCACCACTGAACAATAGGAAAAAACACGTATTTTCGTGAAAAGATGTCCTTCTTCTTGATCCACTTCAGCACTTTTTCTTTGTTGGAGCCAGTCGAGTACATGTTATACCATAATGGATCAAGGTGTGCGAGTGAACTCTTTTTATCTTCTGAAAAGCTGAGCCATAACTTCCTACACAATTTGAAAATTTGTATAAATGACAAAAACAAAAAAAGACTTATTTCAGTTTAAAGAAATAAAAGGTGTAGCTCACTCCAAGTAACTGTAGACTTTCTCAGAGTTCAACTTCCTAGCATGGTTTACCATGTTGCTGCGGGTCCCTCTTCTTTGTCGAGTAATGGTGCATTGATGATGGTAAACTTGAGAGTCTCTAACCTCTTCAAACGGGTAAATTTCGCTAGCATTGTCAACCGGGTAATCATGAGAGTTGCTAACCTCTTCAACTGAGTAATCGTGAGAGTCGCTAACCTCTTCAACTGAGTAATCGTGGGAGTCTCTAACCTCTTCAATTGAGCAATCGTGAGAGTCGCTAACCTCTTCACCTGAGTAATCGTGAGAGTCGCTAACCTCTTCAATGACTCTTTTCTTACTTCTGTTTTTAGTTAAAGAGTCCCTAACCTTCTCAACTGAGTAATCGTGAGAGTCGCTGCCCACTTCAACTGAGTAATCGTGAGAGTCACTAACCTCTTCAGCTGCGTAATCGTGAGAGTCGCTAACCTCTTCAACTGAGTAATCGTGAGAGTCGCTAACCTCTTCAACGACTCTTTTCTTACTTCTCTTATTAGTTGAAGAGCCCCTAACCTTCTCAACTGAGTAATCTTGAGAGTCACTAACCTCTTCAACCACTCTTTTTTTCTGTTTTCTTTTACTTTTTCTAGTTGAATGTGGACGTGGATGCATCTGGTCGTGTATCCTGCAAGTAAATTATATGGTAAATATATACAACTTAATGAAGTGAGAACCAAGTAGCATTTCACCTGTTATAGCTGACACTCAGCCATTAAAAACATCCGTTGTGTCTCTAACTCTCTATAAACTAATTATTTAGCAGCAATCCCAATATTAGTTCTTATATAAAACTACTATTTTCTCCTCGCTAAGTTCGGATTCTAATCACTGAAGTTCATATTTGCAAATCCTATGCAGGCATGCAGCTACTTCTGAAAATAAAATCATCTAAAGACGCCAAATGCATCCCGAATGCTTAACCGAGTTATACATCATAATGAGCTTCCAGATTTGTCAGGCATAATTCATAAATCTAATTCACAATTAACAAAAATAATCAATTTACAAGTAATCATGAAACACTTAAACAGTTGCCCATGTTTTGACAAATCTAGTAACATATGCTTGACCATATTCAGACAGCACTCAACCAAATGCGTAGATTTAAAAAAAGAGATCCATGGCTGAGTCCACTTAAAGATCATCAATGGGTCAAAGCGAAAACAGTACTCTGAGAGTTATAAAACCAACAGACTAAGGGTAAGCATGTCATTTAAGGAACCAGGAAACTGCCAGTAAGAGTAAAAACTGCCTCCCTCATTTTAACTCAACAAACTATATACTGTAAAATAAAGACGCGTTGAGCAACATATTAACACGAAATCATGTCAAAGGTTTTGGAGAACTTAAGAGTGGGTCAGTGGTAAATCCTAACCTATGAGTTCTAACTTTCTTTCTGTTGTTTGACACATCAGAGCTTTTAGTCAGGGTTCTCCATTTGTCCTGCACAAGCAAATGGTAGTAAATTCAAATGTAAAACTGTACTTTGCGTATATCAAGATTCGTATTGATACAAGAAACATAAAGCACAAAATCATATTTATAGTAACGATATACCAAGGCTTGCAAGGTGCAAGTAAACAGTTAGATATGGAAATGTAGAAAAGATAACTACTTTGTGAACAAAAAAAAGGACCTTAAGATTGATGTTCGATCGACTACACAGGGAAGAGGCAAACTGGGAATCGGAGAGAATATCTACCCACTTTCCAACGCCATGTTTTTCAACACCAGCACGCAATGCTTCCTCTTCTTCAGTCGTCCATTTCAAACTGCTCTTTGGCAAATCAAACTTTTTACTCAGAGTTCGCCATTTATCCTGCATATGCTAATGGTAATAAAATTAATTTAAACAAGTAGACAACTAAGCACAAGATTTCAACTATAAATATATGAAGAGAAATAATGATTTTTTTCCTCCGTCCAACATATCATAGTTATAACTGATATCCGTAGTGAAATACAAAATAGACGTGTATACACATGAACTTTAGAAAAAAGTACCTTAAGATTCATGTTGGATCGACCATCCAGGGAAGAGGCAAATTGTGAATCGGAGAGAATATCTACCCACTTGCCAACGCCATGTTTTTCAACACCAGCACGCAATGCTTCCTCTTCTTCAGTCGTCCATTTCAAACTGCTCTTTGGCACATCAAACTTTTTACACAGATTTCGCCATTTGTCCTGCATATGCAAATGGGTAATAAAATTAATTTAAACTAGTAGACAACTAAGCACAAGATTTCAACTATAAATATATGAAGAGAAATAATGATTTTTTTCCTCCCTCCAACATATCATAGTGATAACTGATATCCGAAGTGAAATACAAGATAGACGTGTATACACATGAACTTTAGAAAAAAGTACCTTAAGATTCATGTTTGATCGACTATCCAGGGAAGAGGCAAATTGTGAATCGGAGAGAATATCTACCCACTTGCCAACACCATGTTTTTCAACACCAGCACACAATGCTTCCTCTTCTTCAGTCGTCCATTTCAAATTGCTCTTTGGCACATCAAACTTTTTACTCAGAGATCGCCATTTGTTCTGCATATGCAAATGTTAATAAAATTAATTTACACAAGTAGACAACTAACCACGAGATTTCAACTATAAATATATGAAGAGAAATAATGATTTTTTTCCTCCCTCCAACATATCATAGTTATAACTGATATCCGAAGTGAAATACAAGATAGACGTTTATACACACTAATTTTTTTTAAAAAAGGACCTTAAGATTAATGTTCGATTGACCATCCAGGGAAGAGGCAAATTGTGAATCGGAGAGAATATCTACCCACTTGCCAACGCCATGTTTTTCAACACCAGCACGCAATGCTTCCTCTTCTTCAGTCGTCCATTTCAAACTACTCTTTGGCACATCAAACTTTTTACTCAGAGTTCGCCATTTGTTCTGCATATGCAAATGTTAATAAAATTAATTTACACAAGTAGACAACTAACCACGAGATTTCAACTATAAATATATGAAGAGAAATAATGATTTTTTTCCTCCCTCCAGCATATCATAGTGATAACTGATATCTTAAGTGAAATACAAGGTAGACGTGTATACACATTAACTTTAAAAAGTTCTATTAATGAGTCAAAATCTATAATATATGTTAGGTATCAGAAAATGAAAATAGTTTTAGAAAGATAAAACTACAATTTTCATATATCTAAGAGTCGAATCGATACAATAGAAGACATTAAAAAAAAATAAAGAAAAAAAAAAAAAAAAAAAAAAAAAAAAAAAAAAAAAAAAAAAGAATCAGATTTGTGAAGAAAGAAATAACAAAATATTGGTAAGAAAAGGACCTTAGGATCTGTGTTTGATCGATTAGCCAGGGAAGAAGCAAACTGGGAATCAGAGAGAATGTTTTTCCACTTGCCAAAACCATGCATTTCATCACCGCCACACAATGCTTCCTCTTCCTCTGTCGTCCACTTTTGGTTTTCAGTTGCCATTCACTCTGTTATTTACTGGCGTTTTGCTGCAGATGTAACAATGTCAGCTTATATTTGCAATTCTATACGAAGATGCATTTCTGTAAACTACTTGTTTCTCCTTACTAACGGCAATGGGGTGTTTAGTATTGCTTATGAAAACTGCTCATCTGCGCATTCCCTTTTAAAATAATTTTTTAAAGGGTGTTTGTGATTGCTTTTTTAGTGCTTATCGGCTTATTTAAAAGCAGACTAGCAGTCCTGAGTGTTTGGATGAAACCACTTATGTGCTTATTTAAGAGTAAATTATATTAATAAACAATTCCAAACACCCCAAAGTACTTTGGTTAACATTGAAGCTAAGTAATTAAGGAATCATATGGCCTATAATAAGGCTATAATGCTTATCTCCTTAGTTTACTTTTTAAATTACATTAACTCTGATTTTAACAACTCAAACTACAAAATTTATAAGGCATATAAAAAAAAAATGGCTCAGCAGTCAGCATCACTAGAAATAAAATCAGCTCAAAATCACTAATCACAAACAGAACACAATATAACTTAGCAAAATAACTAAATTAAACATCATAATGAACATACAGTCCCTCAAACACACATGAAATTAACAGTCATAAGTTATTATTATTACAGTAAAAAATACCACAGCAGTGTGAGAAATGTAGCAAGTAACATAAGCTTAAGAATGCATATACCTGAATTTAACTAGAGAGTTGAGATTGAGACTTAAAAGTGAAAACTGCATTCTGACTAGTTCCATGTGATGAAGGTAATCATACAACATATTTAGTTAAACAGGGTTCTTTTTTCTTTCCATTTTTTTTGTGTCTTTTTTTGCTTTTTTGGAACAGTGGTGTTCCACCAGATTCTTAATTAATGGTGTCCTATGCTGTTGTTTTTTTAGTTATAAAATCAAGAGTAAACTGCAAAAATCATCCTTGTGGTTTGTGTATTTTCGCAGATATCATCCATATCTCAAATTTTTGGCATTAAACGTCCCCAAGTCCTTAAACCTTTGGCACTAATCATGCCTGAACACTAACGTCGTTAGTTTTACCCGTTAAGTGTTAAAATAATATTTGACCGTTAGTTCCTCCATTAATATTTTTTGCACCGTTAGTCCTCATTTTCTAAAATGAATTAAAAAGAGCAGCATAGGCTCGAACTCGAATTTAAACTCGTTTTTATCCGTTTTCTATTTAACCCTTTTTTTGGCTTAAACTCGTTTTTATCCTTTTTCGTCTGTTTTTATACGTTTTCGTCCATTTTTTTACGTTTTCGTCTGTTTTTATACGTTTTCGTCTATTTTTATACGTTTTCGTCTGTTTTTATACGGATGATATCTGCGAAAATACACAAACCATAGGGATGATTTTTGCGGTTTACTCTAAAATCAAATGTAACCTTTTAAAAACATTTTGATTAGTTGAACTATACTTTGAGGGCTGAGCATCGGGTCAAAACCGAACTGAACCGAACAGAATCGAACCGAACCGAAAACGGATTTTGTGAAAAACATGAATTGATAACCAAACCGAATTGACCCGTTTTGGTTCGGTTTTGTGTCGGTTCGTTCGGTTCGATTTATATGGTTTAGGTAGGTTTTTCTCGGTTTTGGCTCGAACCGAACCGAACCAAAACCGAAAACCATAAATACATGGAATCAAAAACCGAACCAAATTTGGTATGTTCGATTTCGATCGATCCGGTTTGGCTCGGTTTTCTGGTTCGATTCGATTTTCGGTCCGCTTTGCTCAACCCTAATAATTTCTACTAATTTTCCATCATAACTATGAAATGGCTTTTTGTAAAAAAAACACTTGCATCCCATAAGAGTCATCAATATTATATTATTATTTTTATACTTGTTATATTACATTATAGTGCATTTTAGATTATTCTATAATTAGAAGGTCTTAAAATTCAGACTTTTTATTTCTTATTATGGAAAGATTTCAAATATTGATTGAAAGATTTCAAAAATTAATTGCAGAATACTGTAAACAGAAAAACTGAAAAGTGAAAATACAAAAAACCTGAAAAACTGAAAACTAGAAATACATAAAAACTAAAAACTAGAAAACTAAAAAACCAAAAACCCGAAAAACTGGAAACAGAAAACAAAAAAGTAAAAGCAGAAAATCTCTACTTATAAAGCATGAAGACAATTAAACGTGTAACCGACTGTAAAATATAGTCACAAGGTACCCGCCGCCGCATTGCGCGGGTACCGTTCTAGTATGAAAAAGAAAGAAAAAAACACCATTATTATTTATACAATATCGGTATTGTGGTAATTTTGGTGATGTGGAAAAAAGATAACGACGAATGAGGATGTTTGTGTAAGCCAAATCACTAAAGCTTATTAGTTTTAGCTTATTTAAGCTGTGTTTTAACAAGCCGTTACCTCTAGCTTTTTGGTTCATTGTGCAGCTGCCTGTGTTGTAGTTCCTGACACTCTAAAGTCGTCATGTACCACAAGAGATTGTCCTGGTGGTCGATCGAGAATGAGGTTTTTCTTTCATTTAATGATGACACTGGAAACTTTGTCAAATACATGTGGTCCCTTGTGTTTACTTTGCGTCTATGCAAGATTTGTATCGCAAAAACCAGATTGTAAGATCTTACTGCAACGCACTAATGTTTTCATAGATGTAACTTATAATATGTAGTCATTATATTACGGCTTTTAGGCACTAATGTTTTGGATCGAGTAATTATTTTGAGGTGTATTGTGTTTAAGGTATAATGTGGAAACGTGGAATGTTATTTTGAGGTTTATTGTGTTTTGATCTACTTACGTATAAGTTGTTGTATTGGATAATGTGGTTTGGATCCGAGTAGATTTTGTAGTTAAGTTTGGTTGTTATTGTTCCGGCTTATTTTTTTGACTTATGAGCTTATAATGTGGTTAGGATCCGAGTTGTTGATTGATACTTCTCATGTTGTCTCTAAGGTAGTAGGATGTTGAAAATGTGGAGTGTTTTGGGGTTTATCGTGTTTATATGTTATGATCTATGTGAATATTGATGTACAGTATGCTCTAGCTTTGAATTAGTTGTTAGAATATGAATGTTGTCAGATCCGAGTAGTATATCTGTAGTTAACTTGATTGTCATTGTTGATTTGATACTTAGCCTAAAAAATTGATATTATATAGGGCTTAGATGCTGTATAGGGAGTTAGGAACTGTAAAAATAAATGAACTATTTGAGTTTATAAGCTCGACTTGGTACTTAGCCTATGATGTCCACAGAAGGGTTTAAGTCGTGGGGAAACACTGACTGCATGCACCCGTTTGGGGTGCCCACTGATCCTTGCAGGACCTAGTCAGATATCTTTCGGTTAGAACATTGATAATAGTGATACATGCATATGGGTTTACAGGTTAACAAGGTTATCTTTATAATTAAGTCTAATTATTTAACTGATCTGTGATCTTACTTAAAAAGTATACGGAGCTGGATTTCAGTTATGTGTATATACGGAATCGTTTGTGATATGTTAAACTTAGACTCATCCTTTACTCCTCATGTTTCACATCAGTACCCATTTCCTCGTTTTTTTAGAGAAAAAGACGAGATTTTTTTTTGTCTATGATGAACTTGTGGTCATGATTTTTACACCCACTGATCTGGAGAAAATGATTTTAGAGTTTACTCACTTTTCTAAGCAGCTGACGTGGTTGGAAATTTCATTGTGAGAATTGATAGTAGCACTTGTCTCAGTAATGAGTATCTTTTTTAAGTGCCTCAAAGGTTAAGTAGCTTCCAGGGGATTGGTATCTTTTGGTAATATGAGCTACAAGCTGTTAAATTATTTGCTTATCTTTTAAGAGTAGTTATGTTGAACTAAGGGTGCCACTTATTACTCAGGGTTCTATTATTTTATCTAGGTTCTTTGTTAAAGAAAAAACATCTGAACTAATTTTAAGAGAGGTAAAAGATTCCGAATAGCTGCCTCTTGATTTATCCTTAAGTGTCGGCAAAAAGATCTACTTAAAGGCTAGGATTTCATATGTAAATCTTGTTTTGCTAATAGATTACAGCATAATTTCCCTACTATAACTCTATAAGCCTCGAAAAGTACCTGTATAAAATGATCAAGTAAATGTATGGATTTGTTATTGTAATTGCAGGTTGAGAAATTAATAAAGGAGCTGCATAGTGTGCCTGTTGATGGGTCAAATGGCGATCTGCTCACTGAGGAAAAGAGTCACCTAAGTAACGGTGTCTCTAAACAGCATTCTAAAAATGGGACAGATCTCAGAGAAACTCAAAGCATGCTTTTGGAGAGAATTGCTAGTGAAATGAACAGGCTAAAGTTCTATTTTGCTCATGCCAAGGTCTTTCCACTGCATCCCTTTTATATCAACAAACATTTATAGCTTTGTTCGTTAATCTCATGGAGCTTCTGTTTGTTTTATATATTTATTCCATGAATAGTTAACCCATATAAGACCTTGAAAGACCTATATTCTACTTTTTGAGGTTTTTGGAACTGATACCGGTAGACGTGGCAAAATGGACGGGTCAGATGGATTGGGTTACAGGTGAAAACTTGACAGGCCGGGTTGACCACAAACGTTTCTTATTTAGATAAAAGCATATAATAATGGGTGTGTTAAGTAAAATAATAATAATCTACTTTATTTAATAGAATAGTTCGGGAGATTTTATGCCTTAAAAGTACTACAGGTGACATTTTACTTGTTTGGCCCGTTTACATGTAATGTAAGCAACTCTTTATTTTTACCCATTTAGTCTGTTCTGGATAACTCATAAGCTGAATCGTGCTACATTTAAAAGTGAATGGCTCGAAGTTACCACACTATAATGTTGAAAAAACTCCTTAATAGAGTCCTATGAACTTACACACATTCTTTCTCTGTTAACGGCAGTACAGGACCTTCCTTTCATTGAGAACATGGAAAAGAGAATACAAAATGCCAGCTCATTATTGGATACAAGCTTGGGACACTGTTTTGTTGATGGCTTAACACACAAGGATAAAAATGCAGTATATAACTGCTTACGTGCTTATGCTGCTGTGGACAACACCCAGAATGCAGAAGATATATTTCGCTCAACAGTCGTGGCTCCATTAGTCCAGAAAGTGATTCCATACAGTTCTTCTGGAGTGGTTAGCAGGTCCGCTGGGGATGAGCTTGAAGAAGACTATAAACAAATCAAACATCTCATTATGGAAGATTGTACATTTTTGCTGCAGGTTTCTTCTACAGGTATTGGTGAGCAAGCCGCTATGGTGAAATCGGTAGACACGCTGCTCTTAGGAAGCAGTGCTAGAGCATCTCGGTTCGAGTCCGAGTGGCGGCATGCCATCTTCTAAAAGATACACCACATACATAATACGATGAATAATCTTATGCCTTGCCATTGGAATTTTGAAGCATTTGAAAGCTATTGCTTTTTGATGTGTCATACACTCGTACCTTTCAACGAAATTTTTTCAACTAATGCTACTACCTTAATACAGTTTTCATTAAAGAAAAGAAGTAGCTATATTGTCCAAATCTTACATTAGACCGATATCAAGGGAAAAGTTAGTTTTTTATCTGTCATTGCCACGTCCTGATTTTTGTGTTGAAATGAAACCCGAAACTCTGTTACAGGGGTTTTATCACAACCCTTGCTATCTCAATATTTGAGTAGCATTACACCATTCTCAAAGTCTTTCACTCGTTTTTTTTTTTTTTTTTTTTCCCAAGTTATTGATAAAGATTTAGACCGTCAAGTGTTTGAAAGTCACCTTATATACTCGTTCTTTAAATTTATTATCTAGTCTATATGTGTTTGGAAAAGTATGCTCATTTACTTCATTTTGGATGACCAATCCTACTGAGAAATTTGCTGCTCTTGTGCTTGTGCAACTCTGTTTGCTTCTCTACTATTGCTAACACATGGCTGCATTAGATCCCTGATGAAAATTAATAAGGAATATATTAATCTTGTCCCTCGTTATTGCAGAAAATTCAGGTTTTCATGTATTTAGTTTCCTTGCCAATTCAATCCTAAAGGAGGTTCTTTGGGCAGTCCAACATGGAAAGCCAGGGGCCTTTTCTCCAGGAAGACCTACTGAGTTCCTGAAAAATTATAAATCAAGCCTGGGTTTCCTCGCTGACCTAGAAGGTAGTAAAATACTTCCCATTTTCTTGTACATGCTTTAGCGGTGGTAATATGGGCAGGTACGCGGAGAGGTTGAACTGGGTTTACTTTTATGGTTCAGGTCCAAATTCATAATTTTTTAATCAATAATCAGTATGTTAAAATATGATTGCAACAGTTATATTATGTCAATTATAATCTAAGCCTTTAAGTAAAGTAATTTAGGAGATTTTATTATTTTGATAGTACCCGTTTCACCTGTTCCTTCAAGCTAAGTTTTAATTTTTTTCCTTCAGATTCAAACATTACTCCAATGAACCCACTTATTAGTAAATGGGTCAAAATTAGCATCCTTTTTGTATGATTTTTTAACGTCTTAGTCACAAGCCCACCTATGTTCTCTTTGTAATTTTAAGTTGGCGTTGTTTTGCAAGGATACTGCCCTTCCAGATCTGCTGTGGCCAACTTTCGAGCTGAGGCTGTATATGTAGATTTCATGAAACAATGGAACATTGGGGTGTATTTCTCATTGAGGTACTGACAATTCTCTTTTTTATGCCAATCCCTAAAGTTCAAACTCGAGATGGAAAATTCAACCGTTTTATATTGAAACACATCAATTTGGGCTGTATGTTATTAATAATGGGTCAAATGTAGAAGGTTGGTTAAAAATTAAACAGGCAAGTGGGTTGAATGGGTCGAAAGTGTCGTGTAACCTGTGTTTATACAACTTATAATGTTCCATATCATTTGTACAGAAATCATCTTATTACAATGTTTTTTTTGTTATCATATATAAATACGATATTTTTTTTTACAAAATAAAAAACTTGGATAAAAGAGTGTTGGCTGGTTGGCCCCACGCGACCTGATTTGCCCGTGAGGTATGCCTCTAGCAGATAGTATATAGAAAGAAATGAATGGAAATGAATGTTGCTTGCAGGTTTCAGGAAATTGCTGGATCTTTAGATTCGGCCCTTGTAGGTTCTAGACTTACCCCAATTCAAAAGTCAGATTCCGAGCATGGGTTAACATTAAAGCAAAGTCTTACACTTTTGGAATGCCTCAAATCCTGCTGGAGAGAAGATGTTCTCCTCATTTCTATCTCTGACAAATTCCTTCGCTTGACATTACAACTTTTATCTAGGTAAATTTGCAATTAATAATTCTAATAAATATACAAGTATTGTTACCCTAATATCGCTGACATTAGGATAATTTGATCTGTAGATACGTAAATTGGTTGTCAGCTGGACTATCTGCCCGCAAAAACTGTAATTCAGGCCCCAACTCTCCATTTGAATGGGCAGTTTCTGCTGCTCCAGATGATCTTATATATGTATGTATCTTGTTCCACATTTTTTTCTTTTTTATTTTTCTTTTATTAATTATGGTTAGTAAGAATGTTTGTGATAATAGTTTTTGTTAAATCCTGCAGGTAATCCATGATTTAGATCATCTAGCTGCATATGTTTGTGGTAACTTCATTGGACATGTGTTTGAGATTCTCAAGTCCTGCTCTACTGAAGAAGTTGATCTTGTTAAAGACAGCATTTTGCAAGGTGTTAAATCTCTTAAAGATCTTGTTCCTTCTGTCATTGATTCCATCATTGACACGTTATCTGAAAAGTGTAGCGAGGTAACATTATATCATCAATAGATACAACTTATTGGGTTTAATGCTTAAAATACCAACAAATTATTTCATTCGTCCCGTTTTAGACTTTTAGTTATAAAACCAACTTTTAATGAATTAGATGTACATAAAATAGTACAATCACTAAAACAGGACAAAGGGAAAAGTACAGTGGTATTTTATGCAATAAACCCATATTCTTTTTATTCTCGTTACAAGGTTACATGTCGCTTATAATAAGATGTTTTGGTACATAATTGTAGGAAGTACAACAACTGAAAGGAATAGTTGCTGCTTACCGGATGACTAAAAAACCACCTCCTATAAGGCATTCTCATTATGTGTTAGGCGTTTTACGTCCCCTAAAGGTATCTTTCATTTTCTTATTTAGGTCTAGATTTTTTTATTGTTTTTGTTATATTTACTAGCCTAAGTACCTACGTGTTACATGATAAACCAAGTCTTAAATGACACATAAGAGATGAATTTTAAACACGCTAAAATTTGGTTTATTCCATAGGTATTGAAATTATTATTAGTAATTTAAATTGTTAATAGAAATGTGAACAATATGTGGCTAAAGTTATTTGATGTATGTAATTAGATTGTAAAGTGCTCATAATTAAAAAGTAAATAGAGATTAGGAAAATAGTCAAAATACCCAAAGGGGTAAATTTATAAATTAACAGTGGAGACAATATCCTAATCGATTGATTCTTATCTTTTAGTAAAAAAGAGGATAATCTACCTTTTTATTATATACTCCGTAAGTGTTTGCAATATGTTTTATATAATAATAATGAACCGGTATACTGTACACACTGCACAGGATTTTCTAGATGGTGAGCGGGCCACCACATATTTAACAGAAGATACCGAAGGTAAACTCATCCAAGGTGCGGCTTTCAAGATTACGGGTCGTTATTATGAGCTGGCTGCTGATACTGTGAACACGGTAAAAAGCATTAAGTTATGAAAACATGTTTACTAATTCTCTAATATTCAGTAATCATGATCGAGCATTCTTAATCTATTATTTAGGCAAGAAAAACAGAGACTTCACTTCAGAGACTACGCAGAGCACGAGATGGAGCTAGCTCAGATACCTCAGGCCATAATGTTACCGAAACAGATAAAATTTGCATGCAGTTATTTCTCGACATTCAGGTATGCATACTTCGAGTATTCCTTTGATTTCTTAGGAGGTGTTTGGATTTGCGTTTTGAAACTGATTATCTGATTTTCTAATCGTAGTCGTAATAACCAGTTTTTAGACGTTTGGATGAACAGATTCTGTCTTTGATTATCTATATTTAGGGGTTTAATAATCAGCTCCAAATAGAACAAAACTTAATATCAAAAGATATAATGAGAGTACCCACTTAACCCTCTTTCAAACATAATTTGGGAGACCTTTACTCTCATGTCACATACTATCTTTTGTGACAAAAAAATTATCTTTTGCTCTTTTTATGTAGTTATTTATTTCCTAAACAATCAGAATTTGCCAAACACTAAAAACCTTCTTATTATTACAACTTTACACAACAAAAGTGCATCCAAACATGATGTCCTACGACGTTCTTATCACAAACTGATTATGTCATACTGATTATTCAAACCACATAATCACTTTCAAAATGCACATTTAAGAACCCTTTAGTAATGTGAATGGTGATGCAATAATTTAGATCCATAATGACCAGCTATTAAATCCTGTCGTAAACGCGCAGGAATACGGGCGTAATCTCGCAACCCTTGGAGTCGAAGCAGCCAACATTCCATCATATACATCTTTATGGCAGTTGGTTGCGCCTCAAGATAGACAAGTGGAAATAAGATTTTAGTTTTTAGAGCTTTTGATCTTGAAATTTGTAAGAAAGGCACAACAGAAGGTTTTGGAGGCGTTTAATATACTACCGATCATTGCATATTATAGTACCTGGAACAGTGAGAGCCATATGATGAACACATTCCTGAAGACTCTTGTCTTCTGTTTTAGCTTACTTGTCAGATTATTTTTTGTGTCGGTCTTGTTACAATATACAGTATAGGTTTTGGTTGACCATTGTTATAAGCCGAATCATGCTACATTTAAAAGTAAATGGCTCAAAGTTGCTTGCAGTTTCAGGAAATTGCTAGATCTTTAGATTCGGCCCTTGTAGGTTCTAGACTTACCCCAATTCAAAAGTCAGGTTCCGAGCATGGGTTAACAATAAAGCAAAGTCTTACGCTTTTGGAATGCCTCAAATCCTGCTGGAGAGAAGATGTTCTCCTGATTTCTATCTCTGTCAAATTACTTTGCTTGACTTTACAACTTTTATCTAGGTAAATTTGCAATTAATAATTCTAATAAATCTACAATATTGTTACCCTAATATCGCTGCCATTAGGATAATTTGATCTGTAGATATGTAAATTGGTTGTCAGCTGGACTATCTGCCCGCAAAAACTGTAATTCAGGCCCCAACTCTTCATTTTAATGGGCAGTTTCTGCTGCCCCAGATGATCTTATATATGTATGTATCTTGTTCCACATTTTTTTCTTTTTTCTTTTTCTTTTATTAATTATGGTTAGTAAGAATGTTTGTGATAATAGTTTTTGTTAAATCCTGCAGGTAATCCATGATTTAGATCATCTAGCTGCATATGTTTGTGGTAACTTCATTGGACATGTGTTTGAGATTCTCAAGTCCTGCTCTACTGTAGAAGTTGATCTTGTTAAAGACGGTATTTTGCAAGGTGGAAAATCTCTTAAAGATCTTGTTGCTTCTGTTATTGATTCCATCATTGACACGTTAGCTGAAAAGCGTAGCGAGGTAACATTATATCATCAATATATACAAATTATTGGGTTTAATGCTTAAAATACCGACAAACTATCTCATTTGTCCCGTTTTAGTTATAAAACCAACTTTTAATGAATTAGATGTACAGAAAGGACAAGGGTTCTCTAAAGTTGTTTTTACAACTTTAGTGAAGTTAGGGGATGTGAGCCATTGGATTTGATCAAATGGCTAAAATCAAAAGAAGTTCTTTTGATTTTAGCCATTGGATCAAATCAAATGGCTCACACATGTCCAACTTCACTAAAGTTGTAAAAACAACTATAGAGAATCCTTCCCCATACAGAAAATAGTACAATCACTAAAATAGGACAAAGGGAAAAGTACAATGGTATTTTATGCAATAAACCCATATTCTTTTTAGTCTCGTTGCAAGGTTACATGTCACTTATAAGATGTTTTAGTAACGTATGTATTCACATATGTTGATCAAATATTTTCATATATAATAATTATATTATTATTACAAATTCATAAATAAAAGCACAAAAAAGCCCGGGCCTGGCCAAAGCCTGATCTGGACCATTTAGGCTGAAATAGGCCTAATATTTCAGATAGGGCCCAGGCTTAGCACCTCTAGTTGATGGTCACCAAATTTGAGTCAAACCGAGTCGTTTTTGTCAATGAAGAAATCCCTTTTTGGAGATCAAAAGGATGGAGCCGGAAATGCAACAAAAGAAGCTTAAAAAGGAGATGGAAATGTAACAAAATAAGCTCGAAATAAAGCAACAAATGTTGCTCATCCAAGAATAAAAATGACAAAAAGACGAAATCTTCTATTTGAGCCTTACTGATCACTTGAGTGGAATCTGTCTCGAAAGGGTGTTGCAGATGAAGGTGGCTATCAAGGCGAATCGGATTAAACCATATTAGTTTACGTTTTTTAATTTCGTACAAAGTTTTTAATTATCCATGTAATGATTTTAAATTATGAATAAAAGTTCAATTTAGTTTTTAATTAAATTTGTTAGAGCAACGGGTACCATAACGCCACATGAGGCGTTATGCCCATGGGGCATTGCGTTATAACATGTTACCATGCCGGGTATATGATCTCTTCAACACCGTTGGTCCCTGCGTTTATACACTAATGCATGTTGAAAGCTATATTTCCTTTTTATTTTTATTTTTTTCAATTGGTATTTTGTATTTTAATTGGTTTATGGTGGTCTCAAAAGAGTGGGTGTTAACATGTTATGGTACCTTGTGTTTTTTGGGGTGTTGTGTTAAAGTGACGAGGGTGATGTGGTGCTGGTGTGACATTGAGAAAATTGTGTTAACATGTTATAATACCTTACGCTCTAAAAAAAGTTGTCTTTAATGATGATATAGTTGATAAACAATAAAAGCTAAAAGGTGATGTATTAATGAAATGTTGAATGATGATATGACACTAACGTGTAGGTGAAGATATAAAACTAGTTTGATTCTCTATTTTGTTATCCCACCATAAAAAAAAATGTTGTAAAAATCGGCGTAGGCGATTGATTAATCAATGCCTAGGCGCTTTGGATTAACTGCAAACTGCATGGATTTAGACTACTCGGCCTTATTAATTGGGTCAGTAAAAAAAGCGGTGGTGGGTGGAGGTGGTGGGCGGCGGCGACGGTGGTTGGTGGTGATGGTTGGAGGTGGGTGGTGGTGGCGATGGGTGGTGGGTGGTTGTGGCGATGGATGATGGCAGCGGTGTTGTTGGTGGCGACGGTGGGTGGTGGTAGGTGGCAGTGGGTGGTGGTGGATTTGGTGGATGGTGGTGGGTGGCGGTGGTGGGTAGTGGTGGTGGCGGCGGGTGGCGGTGGTGGGTGGCAATGGTGGGTAGTGGTGGTGGCGGCGGTGGGTGGTGGGGGCGGGTGGCGGTGGTGGTGGCGGTGGTGGGTGGTGGTAATGGTAACGATGCAAATATTTTAACACAATGAGGACTAGCGTTGCAAATATTTTAACTTAATGAGGACTAACGATGCAAATATTTTAACTCTATAGTTAATAAGGACTAACGATGCAAATATTTTAACTCAATGAAGACTAACGATGCAAATATTTTAACTCAATAAGGACTAAAGATGCAAATATTTTAACTCTATAGTCAATGAGGACTAACGATGCAAATATTTTAACCCTTGTTAGGAGATAACGGAAAATAATTTGCATCGTTAGTCCTCATTAACTGATATTACTAACGGAGGGATGGTTTTGTGCCAACTTTACTATCACAGGGATGATTTTTGTGTCAAAAAAAAGAAAAAGAGTGTAAAGCGAGAAAAGGCCAAACCACGAGATGTATTTTGGACTTTTCTCTTTTAAAAATTAACTAAACCATTTAAACTTTAATGCTGTGTTCTCGAGTTATTTTATTAAAGAAAAAGGAATGAGATAGAAGTAAAACACTTTTCTTTGGACGGAAATGAAAGTAAAACAAATTCATCCAAATAACACTAAGTTTAATTCCATTTTCTAAATAACTGGAAAACGCCGAGTAAAATTACTGTACAAGTTACCATATTTATCACTCGTACCAATATCAGATCCACATCTCCACCATCACACACAAACACAATGGCGATCAACCACCACCACCAACCACCGTCCCAACCACCGCGCACCGACTTATTCGGCGACCCAATCGACCACCACCCGACCTGGTTCAACCAATCCGCGTTCCTAAACCCCTCCTTCACCTCCGAATCCTACATCTCCGACCTCCGCACCTTCGTCCCTTTCGAAACCCTAAGATCCGAGCTCCAGTCACATCTCACTTCCCTAAAAACAGAATTAGTCGAGTTAATTAACAGAGACTATGCCGATTTTGTTAATTTAAGTAGTAAGTTGGTTGACGTTGATGGCGCGGTGTTGCGAATGCGTGCGCCTTTGGTTGAGATCAGGGAGAAGGTGTTGGGGTTTAGGAGTGATGTGGAAATGTCGTTGAGTGAGTTGAAGTGTCGGTTGAGGGAGCGGAATGTGGCGAGTGAGGCGCGGGAGGTTTTGGAGCTGTTGATTGATACTGCGCATGTTGTTTCTAAGGTAGTTTGGTTTAATTTGATAATGTGGAATGTTTTGATCGCGTTTTTTTGGATATTTTGTTGTGTTGGATAATGTGGTTTGGATCCGAGTAGTTTTGTAATGTTTGTTGTATAGGATATAAGTGATTGACACTTCGCACATTGTGTTTAAGGTAGTATAATGTCGAAATGTTTATATATTTTAATAATGTGGTTCGGATCCGAGTAGTTTTTGTAGTTAAGTTGTTATTTCTAAGGTATTTTAGTATAATGTTGGAAATGTGGGATGTTTTGATCGTGTTTTAGATAAGTTTTTGTGTTTGATAATGTGTTCCCGATCCAAGTAATTTTTTGAAGTTAACTTGACTGCCATTGTGAAAATGTAGTTAAGATGTTGTATAGGATTTAAGCGATTGATACTTCGCACCTTGTGTTTAAGGTAGTATAATGTGGAAAATGTGGAATGTTGTTTTGAGGTTTATAATATTTATAATGCGAATGTAATTTAATGTGTTTAGTTTGTTATAGGTGATCTAGTTTTGCACAAGTTTAATTGAAATTGTTTCGGTTCCAAGTAAATTTGAGGTTTATCGTGTCTGAGATATGTGGTATTTTGAGGTTTATTGTGTTTTGATCTACTTACGAATAAGTTGTATTTGATAATGTGGTTTGGGTCCGAGTAGTTTTTGTAGTTAAGTTTGGTTGTTATTGTTCCGGCTTATTTTTTGACTTATGAGCTTATAATGTGGTTAGGATCTGAGTTGTTGATTGATACTTCTCATGTTGTCTCTAAGGTAGTAGGATGTTGAAAATGTGGAGTGTTTTGGGGTTTATCGGGTTTATATGTTATGATATATGTGAATATTGGTGTGTACGGTATGCTCTAGCTTTGAATAAGTTGTTAGAATATATAATGTTGTCGGATCCGAGTAGTATATCTGTAGTTAACTTGATTGTCATTGTTGATTTGGTACTTAGCCTATAAAATTGATATTATATAGGGTTTAGATGCTGTATAGGGACTATAAAAATAAATGAACTATTTGAGTTTATAAGCTCTACTTGTTACTTAGCCTATGATGTCCACAGAAGGGTTTAAGTCGTGGGGAAACACTGACTGCGTGCACCTGTTTGGGGTGCCGACTGATCCTTGCAGGACCTAGTCAGATATCTTTCAGTTAGAACATTGATAATAGTGAAACATGCATATGGGTTTTCAGGTTAACAAGGTTATCTTTATAATTAAGTCTAATTATTTAGCTGATCTGTGATCTTACTTAAAAAGTATAGGGAGCTGGATTTGAGTTATGTGTATATACTGAATCGTTTGTGATATGTTAAACTTAGACTCATCCTTTACTCCTCATGTTTCACATCAGTATCCATTTCCTCGTTTTTTTTAGAGAAAAAGACGAGATATATATATATATATATATATATATATATATATATATATATATATATATATATATATATATATATATATATATATTTTTTTTTGTCTATGATGAACTTGTGGTCATGATTTTACACCCACTGATCTGGAGAAAATGATTTTAGAGTTTACCCACTTTTCTAAGCAGCCGACGTAGTTGGAAATTGCATTCTGAGAACTGATAGTAGCACTTGTCTCAGTAATGAGTATCTTTTTTAAGTGCCTTGAAGGTTAAGTAGGTTCCAGGGGATTGGTATCTTTTGGTAATATGAACTACAAGCTGTTAAATTATTTGCTTGTCTTTTAAGAGTAGTTATATTGAACTAAGGGTGTAACTTATTATTCAGAGTTCTATTATTTTATCTAGAGAATTGTGTTCTTCTTTGTTAAAAAAAACATCTGAACTAATTTTAAAAGAGAGGTAAAAGATTCCACTCCTCTGCATGCTCATGAATAGCTGCCCCTTGATTTATCTGTAAATGTCGGCAAAAAGATCGACTTAAAGGCCGGACTTCATATGTAAATCTTGTTTTGCTAATAGATTACAGCATGATTTGCCTACTATAACTCTGTTAGCCTTTAAAACTTGGATTGTCCTTTCTGTCAGCTTAAGTAAGATCTCATTGCCTGTATAGAATGATCAAGTAAATGTATGGATTTGCTATTGTAATTGCAGGTTGAGAAATTAATAAAGGAGCTGCATAGTGTGCCTATTGATGGGTCAAATAGCGATCTGAACACTGCGGAAAAGAGTCACCTAAGTAACGGTGTCTCTAAACAGCATTCTAAAAATGGGACAGATCTCAGAGAAACTCAAAGCATGCTTTTGGAGAGAATTGCTAGTGAAATGAACAGGCTAAAGTTCTATTTTGCTCATGCCAAGGTCTTTTCACTGCCTCCCTTTTATATTGACAAACATTTATAGCTCTTGTTCATTAATGTCATGGAGCTTCTGTTTGCTTTAAATATTTATTCCATAAATAGTTAACATATATAAGACCATGAAAGACCTATATTCTACTTTTTGAGGTTTTTGGAATGGATACCAATAGACGTGGCAAAATGAGCGGGTCAGATGGCTTGGGTTACAGGTCAAAAAGTGACGGGCCGGGTTGAACATAAACGTTTTTTAGATAAAACAATATATAATCTACTTTATTTAATAAAATAGTTTGGGAGATTTTATGCATTAAAAGTACTACAGGTGCATTTGACTTGTTTGGCCCGTTTACATGTAAGCAACTCTTAATTTTTACCCATTTGATCTGTTCTGGATAACTTATAAGCCGAATCGTGCTACATTTAAAAGTAAACGGCTAGAAGTTACTGCACTATAATGTTGAAAAATTTTCTTAATAAAGTCCTATGAACTTACACACGTTCTTTCTCTGTTAACGGCAGTACAGGACCTTCCTTTCATTGAGAACATGGAAAAGAGAATACAAAATGCCAGCTCATTATTGGATACAAGCTTGGGACACTGTTTTGTAGATGGCTTGACACACAAGGATGAAAATGCAGTATATAACTGCTTACGTGCTTATGCAGCTGTGGACAACACCCGGAATGCAGAAGATATATTTCGCTCAACAGTCGTGGCTCCATTAGTCCAGAAAGTGATTCCATACAGTTCTTCTGGAGTGGTTAGTGGGTCCACTGGGGATGAGCTTGAAGAAGACTATAAACAAATCAAACATCTCATTGCGGAAGATTGTACATTTTTGCTGCAGATTTCTTCTACAGGTATTGGTCACCATATACATAATACGATGAATAATCTTAGGCATTGCCATTGGAATTTTGAAGCATTTGAAAGCTATTGCTTTTTTAATGTCATACACTCATACCTTTCATCGAAATTTTGTTCAACTAATGTTACTTCCTTAATACAGTTTTCATTAAAAGAAAAGAAGTACGTATTGTCCAAATCTTACATTAGACCAATATCTAGGGAAAAGTTGGGTTTTTGTCTGTCATTGCCACGTCCTGATTTTTGTGTTGAAAGAAACTTGAAACTCTGATTACAGGGGTGCTATCACAACCCTTGCTATCTCATTACTTGATATTGATAAAGATTTAGACCGTCAAGCGTTTGAAAGCCACCTTATTTGCTCTTCTTTCAGTTTATTATCTAGTCTATATATGTTTGGAAAAGTATGCTCATTTACTTAATTTTGAATGACCAATCCTATTGAGAAATTTGCTGCTCTTGTCTTGTGCAACTCTGTTTGCTTCTCTACTATTGCTAACACATGGCTGCATTAGATCCCTGATGAAAATTAATAAGGAATATGTTAATGTTTGTATAATTGTCCCTTGTTATTGCAGAAAATTCAGGTTTTCATGTTAAAATGGAATATATTAATGTTTTTATAATTGTCTCTTTTGATTGCAGAAAATTCAGGTTTTCATGTATTTAGTTTCCTTGCCAATTCAATCCTAAAGGAGGTTCTTTGGGCAATCCAACATGGAAAGCCAGGGGCCTTTTCTCCAGGAAGACCTACTGAGTTCCTGAAAAATTATAAATCAAGCCTGGGTTTCCTCGCCGACTTAGAAGGTAGTAAAATACTTTCCATTTTCTTGTATCTGCATTAGAGGTGGTAATATGGGCAGGTTGGCTGAGAGGTTGAACTGGGTTTACTTTCATGGTTCAGGTCCGAATTCATAATTTTTTAATCAATAATCAGTATGTTAAATATGATTGCAACAGTTATATTATGTCAATTATAATCATTAGCCTTTAAGTAAAATTTAGGAGATTTTTTTATTTTGATAGTACCCGTTTGACCTGTTACTTCTAAAGTAAGTGTTGAATTTTTCTTTCAGAGTCAAACATTACTCCAATGGACCTATTTATTAGTAAATGGATCAATTGCCATCCTTTTTGTATGAACTGTTAACGTCTTAGTCACAAAGGCACCTATGTTCTCTTTGTAATTTTAAGTTGGCATTGTTTTGCAAGGATACTGCCCTTCCAGATCTGCTGTGGCCAACTTTCGAGCTGAGGTTGTATATGTAGATTTCATGAAACAATGGAACATTGGGGTGTATTTCTCATTGAGGTATTGACAATTCTCTTTTTATGCCAATCTCTAAAGTTTAAACTTGAGATGGAAAATTGAACCGTTCTATATGAAAACACATCAATTTGGGCTGTATGTTATAAATAATGGGTCAAATGTAGAAGGTTGGTTAAAAATTAAACAGGCAAGTGGGTTGAATGGGTTGAAAGTCGTGTTACGTGTGTTTATAAAACTTATAATGTTCCATATCATTTTTACAGAAATCATCTTCTTATAAGCATTGTTTTTTTTGTTATCATATAAATACGATATTGTTTTACAAAAACACGCGACGTGATTTGCCCGTTACCATGCCCAGCTGATCTACCTCTCTTTTGCATGTGAGGTATGCGTCTAGCAGATAGTATATAGAAAGAAACGAATGGAAATGAAGAATGATTATGGGGTGTTGCTTGCAGGTTTCAGGAAATTGCTGGATCTTTAGATTCGGCCCTTGTAGGTTCTAAACTTACCCCAATTCAAAAGTCAGATTCCGAGCATGGGTTAACATTAAAGCAAAGTCTCACTCTTTTGGAATGCCTCAAATCCTGCTGGAGAGAAGACGTTCTCCTCATTTCTATATCTGACAAATTTCTTCGCTTGACATTACAACTAATATCTAGGTAAATTTGCAATTATTAAATCTAATCAATCTACTATATTATTATGCTAATATCTCTGACATTAGGATAATTTGATCTGTAGATATGTAAATTGGTTGTCAGCTGGACTATCTGCTCGCAAAACCCGTAATGCAGGCTCCAACTCTCCATTTGAATGGGCAGTTTCTGCTGCTCCAGATGATCTGATTTATGTATGTATCACGTTCCACTTAATTTTGCAAAAGTTATGATCAATAAGAATGTTTGTGAGAATAGTTTTTGTTTTATTTTGCAGGTAATTCATGATTTAGATCATCTAGCTTCAGATGTTTGTGGTAACTTCATTGGACATGTGTTTGAGATTCTTAAGTCCTGCTCTACTGCAGAAGTTGATCTTGTTAAAGAAAGCATTTTGCAAGGTGGAAAATCTCTTAAAGATCTTGTTCCCTCTGTCATTGATTCCATCATTGACACCTTAGCTGAAAAGTGTAGCGAGGTAAGATTATATCATCAATAATAAAGAATTATTGGGTTTAATGCATAAATTATCAACACGCTTTTTCACTCGTCCCGTTTTAATTATAAACCCAACTTTTAAGGATTCAGATGTACAAAAAGTAGTACCATCACCAAAATAGCACTAAGGGAAAAGTACAGTGGTGTTTTATGCAATAAAACCATATTCTTTTTATTCTCGTTACAAGGTTACATGTCACTTATAAGATGTTTTGGTACATAATTTTAGGAAGTACAACAACTGCAAGGAATAGTTGCTGCTTACCGGATGACTAAAAAACCACCTCCTGTAAGGCATTCCCATTATGTGTCAGGGGTGTTACGTCCCCTAAAGGTATCCCTCATTTTCTTATTTAGGTCTAGATTTTTATTGTTTTTGTTATATGTTACTAGCCTAAGTACCTAAATAAAAGTCTTAAAAGATACATTAAAAAATATATATTTTGAACATACTAAAATTAGGTTTATTTGATAGGTATTGAAATTATTATTAGTAATTTAATGTGTTAATGGTAATGTGAACATATGTAGTTAAAATTATTTGATGTATGTAATTAGATTGTAAAGTGTTCATAATTAAAAAGTAAATTGAGATTAGGAAAATACCCAAAGGGGTAAATTATAAATTAACAATGGAGACAGTATCCTAATTGATTGACTCCTTATGATTTAGAAAAATAGATGATAATCTGCTCTTTTATTATATACTCCGTAAGGGTTTGCATTATGTTTCATATAATAATAATGAACCAATATACTCTTCACAGGTTTTTCTAGATGGTGAACGGGCCACCACATATTTAACAGAAGATACCAAAGGTAAACTCGTACAAGGTGCGGCTTTCAAGATTACGGGCCGTTATTATGAGCTGGCTGCTGACACTGTGAACACGGTAAAAAGCATTAAGTTATGAAAACATGTTTATGAATTCTCTAATATTTAGTAATCATGATTGAGCATTCTAATCTATTATTTAGGCAAGAAAAACAGAGACTTCACTTCAGAGAATACGTCAAGGTGCGAGAGCACGACATGGAGCTAGCTCAGATACCTCAGGCAATAATGTTACTGAAACAGATAAAATTTGCATGCAGTTATTTCTCGACATTCAGGTCTGCTTACTTTGAGTATCCCTTTTATTTCTTAGGAGGTGTTTGGATTTGCGTTTTGAAACTGATTATCTGATTTTCTAATCGTAGTCGTAATAACTAATAACCAGTTTTTAGACGTTTGGATGAACAGATTCTGTCTTTGATTATCTTTATTTAGGGGTTTAATGATCAGTTGTAAATTTTACAAAACTTAATATCAATTATCAAAAGATATAATGAGAGTACCCACTTAACCCTCTTTCAAACATAATTTGGGAGACCTTTACTCTCATGTCACATGCTTTTTCTGTGACAAAAATTTATCTTTTGATATTATTATTATTTTTTTATTTATTTTTATTATTTTTTATTTTTTATTTTTTTTTATGTAGTTATTTATTTCCTAAACAATCAGAATTTGCCAAACACTAAAAACTGTCTTATTATTACAACTTTACACAACAAAAGTGCATCCAAACATCATCTCCTACAACTTTCTTTAACGCGAACTGATTATATCATACTGATTATTCAAACCACATAATCACTTTCAAAATGCACATCTAAATAAGTAATGTGAATGGTGATGCAATGGATAATTTACCTATAATGATCAGCTATTAAATCTTGTCTTAAACGCTCAGGAATATGGGCGTAATCTTGCAACCCTTGGAGTCGAAGCAGCCAACATTCCATCATATACTTCTTTATGGCAGTTGGTTGCGCCTCAGGATAGACAAGCGGAAATAAGATTTTAGTTTTTAGAGCTTTTGATCTTGAAATTTGTAAGAAAGACACAAGAGAAGGTTTTGGAGGCGTTTAATTTACTACGGATCATTGCATATACCTGGAACAGTGAGAGCCATATGATGAACACATTCCTGAAGACTCTTATCTTCTGTTTTAGCTTTCTTGTCAGATTATTTTTTGTGTCGGTCTTGTTACAATATACAGTATAGGTTTTGGTTGACCATTGTTACTAATAATGTATTGAAGACAGTTTTGTAACTAGTGTTGTGATTTATATATGACGTTTATAAATTCTTAGTATATTGGAAGCCATCATTATATATTTAACATGATTTTTTTTTATACATTTTATCAGTAAACTTTGCTTGTTAGACAAACATGATGAGTTCCAAAATCAGTTATCATATAGATTCCATCCAAGCCTATCAGGAGTTAGAAATCGAGCTTTAAAATCAGGTATTTATATGGATTCTCTCCAATCCTATCAGGAGTTAGAAATCGATTCTCATCATCATTTTAGTTTCTAATCCGATACTGCATTAAACTTATATGTCCATAACTGATTCCTCATTACAAACTGAGACAATTGCATATCTACCTAAGCTACGCAGACGCATGGCAGAGCATATATAGACCTTGGAGATAACTCAAAACAACAATTAACATATCATCCTGATGGTGTTACAATGCATCAAATTACACAGAAAAGACTGCATTACAACCCATAACTGATTCCTTATGACAAACTGAAAGCCAAATTGCATACCCCTACCTAAGCTATGCCTACACATGGCAGAACATACAGACCATGGAGATCATATACAGTTGCTCAATAGCAAAAAACCAAACCTTGATTTATTACAACTCATAAACAACAATTAACATATTATCCCGATGGTGTTACAATGCATCAAATTATACAGTAAATACCGCATTAGATTAGAACTCAGTACATCTTATCACCGCAATAATACAGTGCTTCTAAATTACAACAAAATGTTGGTTGAATCAAAGTTCAGTGTGTCCTGGGAACCAAGGCAGACCTGGTTGAGCACACTGTTGGTTGCCCGGAATAGGAACAATGGGGCCGAGGAAAAGGCGCCATAAATCCAGTATTATGGTGACAAGCATAGCCGCCCCTAAAGCATCAACGGCCACTCTTGGTAGGTCCCACAGATCTGCCATGTTCTCATCAATCCTACAAACATGAATTGCACCAATCAGCAAGTGACATGCGTTACCTCCATACGACAAAGGGCAGGAGCGAGCTCTTACCTTATAAACATCGGGAAGCTCACGAGAAAGTAGATGGCATAAAACAATGAACCAATCTTATACATCAATGTACGGTCCACAAATGAATAGTATGGGAACTGCACAATGTTAAAACAATATACTGAATTAAGATCCTTGTTTTCAATAACTAGCAAGAATATATCATATCGCTAAGTACTCCACAGTCGATATGAAGATAAGTAATGTGCTATAATCAAGAAAGCAAGTAGAAAATATATAAAATGACCACATACATTTGCAATAGCCACTGTCTCCAGGAAGGCAATAAAATATGAAAGTGCTAGAATCCATGCAGCCTTAATCATCCACTGCATTTTCACTGGCAAGTGCGCAACAGCATGATGTAGTCGACGAAGTGTTAAATTTGACGCGACATGGTAAAATAAGAAGCAAACAATTGTCAACAGGAACGTTGTGTGTGGTATCTACAAAGAGTTATGGAAAAGTCAGAGTTTTTTCTTGTTATCCTTATCACATAGATATTAGATAATATAGAAACTGCAAGTGTATGGCTTACATTGTTCATCTTCCATGATGGGAAGGTGTAGGAAGCACCAAGCACTGTGAAAAAATAATGTGTCCAAAAGTAATTTCCAACATAGCCGAAGATAACTATCCATAAACTTGCCTGCAGCAAAATATATATTAAATGTGAGAATCATATTTAGCCATAAGCTCTATCTAATGCAACATATAGTCATGGTTAGTTAAATATCGGATGTATACTGATGGATCATAAACTTTTGCTTATGAGACCGATAATGACAGTTTCACCGCAATAAATATGTTGAGATCAAGTAGATTTTGATTAATATACTTGCCTTCACCCAATATCGATCCTTCCAAGCAAGACTTCGATCAGCCTGCAAAAATTGTATGACATATAAGAATGCTGTAAATATGTTTAAATCCTTCATTTTTGTTTCTTGTTTCCATTACAGAAATGAGGTTCTTCACTATTCCGTTGTTTAGATATTGATTACATCAGTACACCTTTTAGCCACATGAAATTAAAATGCAAGCAATAAGATATCAGTCATCTAATACACATTATTACCAACTAAAAATTTAATGCTACTTGAAAATAATTGTTTAACATTTTGATAAACTACAAAGACACTGAAAATCTGTTTGTTAATTCTTCATTAACCTTTGCAGTAAAACCTTAAGGGTAAAAGCATACAAAATTACCTTTCCGACCACAAACATTGGTATGAGAAAGGCTGGAACCACGGAAACGAGTCCTAGCAGCAAGTACTCCAACTCCTTGAAATCCTGTCATAAAAAAACCACATGTAACATATACAAGCACAGATCAATAAGCACAACTGCCATATATAATGCTTGATAAGCTACACAGTACTGATTCAGCCAAACCTTACTCACAGACAATATATCACAACAAAAACATGAAATTAGAGAATCATTTACTCATTCATACCCAAAATAAGTCATATCAAATTACTCCCTGTGACTAAAAAAGAAATACTGCAACATCTGAATTTTCGGAAGTCTAGTCAGTTATCAGTTAAGTTCAGATGTTATTAAACATTTCACGATCATTCAATAACCACAACAAACTTGATATGTATCCCAAACTAAAAACTATTTGTGGTAAACAAATATCGAATAATCAAACACTAGTAGTAATAACTATTAGCACCTAAACTGTACTCACATTACAAATTATCAAAGCTAACTTCCACATCCCATCATTCAAGTCCAATTAACTAACTTAACTTCAAATACCATGTTCATGCATTTCACATGCGTTTGGTTCAGCTTATTTCGGGCTTATGGGTTTATTTTGTTCAGTTAAATTTCATAAAGGGGTGTTTGTTTAAGCTTATTTTTTTTGGCTTACGAGTTTATGTGATCTCGGCTTATGTTTCATAAGCCCATTTTTTCCCGACTTATGAACTTAAGGGGTGTTTGTTTCAGCTTATATAGCTGGCTTATGGCTCATTTGGTTTCTGGGCTTATGTTTCATAAGCTCACATTTTGTGGCTTATTTTGAAACTTTTCGGCTTTCTATAAGCTTTTACATAATAAACTTATATACGTCTGAGAAATTTCAAAATAAGCCACAAAAAGTGAGCTTATGAAACATAAGCCCAAAACCAAATAAGCCATAAGCCGAAACAAACGACCCCTAATAAGCTACTATATTAATGGAAAATGAGCCTAAAAATGGGACAATGAAATATAAGTTGATGAGCCAAAAAATAAGCTAAATCAAACACCCAACATAAAAACATTACTACTATATTAATTAAAAAGCTGAAAACACTTCAAATAAACGAGTAGAGTACCTCGTAAAGCTTATAAGGAACAACAATACCGAGACACAAAGTGAGCCAAAAGGGAGTATAAAACAAGAAAAACAACTCTCCCCATCTTTTGCTCGGATTTGAAGCTAACCATAAACTTCCACCTCCTTCTTTAACTACTTTCTCACTTCCTCCTCCTGCATTTTATCAAATTCAAAAAACTCAAATTAAAAAATATATATATATATTTTAGTTTATTGTAAATTCAAATTAGCAACAAATTACTGTTTGAATAATGTTTGTTATGTGTACAGTCACTAAAAAAAAACCCATCAGAAATTAAATGAACTTACCGTTCATTTTTGTTTTTGCTGTCGGATCGAAATGTTTGTTTGTTTTAAAATTCAGTGGACTGACTGATTTCAGTTTATGTTAGTGACCAAAATTACTAATTTAGTCCCTGCCGTATGTACCTTTGTTTATATTTAGCCTTGTACTCCTTCCGTTTCAAAATTATTGTCGGTTAACAAAAATTATAAAGTTTAATTTTCAACCAATTAAATAAAATATTAATGAAACGTGGAAAATTATTTTGAGACATCTAAAAAAGAAAATATGAGTTAAAATATTAACACGGAGGAAGTAATAAATTATTTTCAATTACTGTTGCAAAAAAAGGTGTATCAGGCCGATTAATCGCCGCCTAGGCGCTACAAGGCCACTAACCTTGTCGATTTATGTAACTGGGTCAAACAAGTAGGTCAACGGCAGTCAATGGTGGTCAAAGTTGCCGAAAACCTACAGATCTTACTGGAAGTACCCAAAACTCACCGTAAACTTATGTTGGTCACTTATAGAAACTGTTTAAATCTAGAGGATTGCTACATCCACATAAAATTTACAAAAATAAATCCACACAAAGGAGGTGTCAACATGCAACTGGTGTGATGAAAAAGAAGAGGGAGAAAGTGTATCAAAATACACCAATCACATGTTGCCACCTCCTTGTGTGGATTTTTTTTGTAAAATGTATGTGGATGTAGCAATCCTCTTAAATCTATTACAAGTTGTTTATTAGAAAAAATCTTGCTGGATATACCTAAAATTCGTCAGAAATATACAAAACTTGCCTAAAAGACCTAAAATTTGCTAGAAATGTCAATCCGATTAATCACCGATTAATCCCGCCTAGACCGATTACAAACTACAAGGTGGTCAACCGCCTCACTACCGACGATTTTTGCAACCTTACTTAAAATAATTGTTCACTTAAGTTGTCAAACACAGTTTGAATAAACTAATAAGATTCCATTGTTAACGAATAATATGGCTTCTTTTGTTTGAGAAATATTTTAGTTTATTGTAATATACAAGTATACAATTATTCTTAGAAGGGAAAAAAAAAATAAAGTTAGACATTTATTTTGAAACGTTGTTTAAATTACCTTGCATGTATAAATATGACTAAAGCTCACTTGCGGTTTCCTTTTCAGTTGAAAACTATAGTAGGTATTGACTTAATACTATTACTAAAGAACGAGAATAAGAATGACAATTTGGTGTGTAAACTCACATCAATCACGTGTTTGAATGATATTTGGTAAACCATACTTCGTCAATCGTTTTCAATCTTGAACCCATAATTCAACCCCCATCCAAACTGTTTTTGAGTTCTTTTTTTGGAGAAAAAGAAAAATCGGAGTTAATGTAAAAGCTTCTTATTCTAAAATGTTCCTTCTATAAATATTTTGCCACCAATGTGGTTACAAATTAACACCCATATGATATCTAAAAGAAAGACCCAAAACACTCGAAACAAAAATATAACAAGGCCAATTTTAATTAGGGGATAACATCCCTGCTGTTTGCAGCAGGGAGTTATTTGCTGCTGAAATGCAAAAATGGTCCCTGATTGTATACAATGGTCACTGATAACATCTCTGATGTATACAATTGGTCTGTGATTTACACCTAGCAACAGAGAATGATCCTTGTTGTTTGCAGCAGAGATTATTTCCTCTTTTAATTAATTTGTAGTCACCTAGGAGCAATTAGTTTCATATCTTTAGTGGCCTAATAGATTTGTAACTAACTTGTACCTTAAAAAAAAAAAAAAAAAAAAAAAAAAAAAAAAAAAAGGCTGAATTTGTAAAATATTGTCTACCTCAGGGACTGGATTTGTACATCACTCTGGATCTTATGAATGCAGCATGCTTGAATCATGTATTTTTATAAACTTAAAAACAGATTATTCTAGTCAATTTTATAACTTTTGGATCCAATTATTGTTGTAAGGAATCTTTATATGATATAAAAAAGTAACTGATCTAATAAACATATCTGTTTCACTCTTATGTTAAAGAGTAGTATTAATAAATTGTATAATCATAAATTATAAATCCTACAAAACAAAAAGAGTGAGTACAAATAGGTAAACACAACAATTTCAAAATCATTTGATTTGCTATACAAAAATATAATAAAAATCATCTCTCATTACTCAAACAAAAGTATAACATTGTTTTTCATTCATTGTTTCTCTTCATTTAAAGCATTTTATTTTGTCACGTATCAAAATCATGTAAATATATGTTTGGCAAAAGTAGTTGTGAGGTGTAGCTACAGCTCACTGCTCACCGCTCACAGTTTCTTAAAGAAGCATTGTTCAAATGAGCTTTCTTAAAAATTAGCAAAGTTCATAGCTTTTTTGCCAAACGAACAATAATAATCAAAAAGCTCATTGCTCACCGGTCATCGCCCAAAAAAGCTTCAAAAAGCTCTAAAAAACTCTGCACCAAACATAGCCTAAAAATACAAAACAGGAATTAAATACAATTTCTTATATTCTTATTTCATCATCTTAGAAGATAAGATGGACATGCCTACACACATTTCCATTTCATTATCTATTCAGGCTATTCTTTTTATTTTGTCCCAAGCACACAGCTAAAATAATAACTAAGCATGCATGGAAGTTAAGAAAAATAACGGATTACTTCACTTTTACTAGTCAAAAAGTATATTTGTTTCATAATATTGAAAAGTGTAATTTTGACTCAAAAAGAGTAACATAATTGTAAAAGTGAAATATTTGTTTCAAGTTACTATTGTTAAAACATAACACACTTTAATGTCTCCTAAAATGTGATCATAATATGACCATTGTCCGTACAAAACAAAACCTCCACAACCAATATATAGCTAGATAATAAGATTGCATGCATAGTATTACCATTGTGAATTGCACAGAATGACATGGGGTATCTTCAGTAGCATGCAAACAGATGTACGATCATCGTGAGTTCTTAACTATATCACAGAATTCAAACTAGCTTTCTCTGTGAGTCGAAATGAAGGAAGCACTAGTTGTGTGTGGAAGCAAGAATCTTACGGTTGGAGTAACGATTTGGGACATAGAAACAGGTGATCATCTTCTTCACATACCAACATGTGCTTCACCTTTTCATGGAATCACTTCTTTAAGAGATCAGTATTTGGTTGCTTCTCAAATTCACCACCCTGGCTCTGTCGCAGGTGGCGTCATCTTCACCTGGCCTTTTTCTAAGGTAACTGTTTGATAAGTTATATGCACGATTTCATTTAGTTGCTTTACTAAGGTTATTTTGTATTGATTGCATGAAAATATAAGCCAGCTGTTTGACTCACTTTGACCATATATTCATTATATGTAAATATGTAATGAACAATGTTTTTGTACATTTGATGTAACAAATTTGTTACCAACTTATGTATGTTGATGTTTTATAGGTGAAATAGTGACATGGGTGCCACAGTTTTACATGTTATAAAAGGTCACTAGCATACATTGGTAACATAAAAAATGTTTTTTTTTTTTTTTTTTTTTTTTTTTTTTTTTTTTTTTTTTTTTTTTTTTTTAAGTATAATAAGAAGTCTCGTTCGAGACCCTATGAGAATTGTTGTGAGATAGTGGGTGTGCCGGAAAAAAAAAAAAAAAAAAAAAAAAAAAAAAAAAAAAAAAAAAATTCATGGCCTTATGGGCGTGAGTTTATATATATCATACACGACTATTGTTGTGTGGCAGATGAGGTGTTCAGCCGCAGTTCTCGATTTACTGCATTTTCAAGTTCATAAAATCAGTTACAGTGTTTAGGTTCGTTGGGAGTCAAATAATAGTCGTTGAAATAAATACATACTAATTAACTAAATGATTTCAGCCTCGTGCATGTTTGCGAAGCTATACTGTTGAAGCCATTGAGCATCTTTCCAGCACAAAAGATGGTGTATATTTAGCCGGTGGAGCCACTTCTGGAAATGTCTATCTTTGGGAGGTAAATAACGTGTTTCGCCAATTTACCAGCCAATTACAGTTATTGGCTTATTGCCCTGATTCTTAGGGGCTGTTTGGATTTGCATTTTAGAACTGACCTTCTGAGCATATATAGTTTTGCATCTTAGTATCAAATAATCGGTTCCACATAACTAGCTGCAAGCCTGCAATACAATTCAATATCTAAGAAAAAGAAAAAAAGTTACTACTTATTATCCCTTCTTTTAACTAAATTTTAACAGACTAGCAATCAAACAAGTAATTACCGGTTTTGTACAACCTTAACCGCCAAAAGCACATCCAAAAACTGTTGATTTTAATTATTCAGTATCATAAGTAACTTTCAAATATGTCATGAATAGGTTGACACTGTTTATAGGTACAATTCGTCCAAAAATGAACAATACGAAAAATGTGTCATAATCCAGCTATCCGTTTGCTTACAAAGTTTATTGTCATTTTTATCAGGTAATAGATGGGAAACTGCTTAAGACTTGGCATGCACATAATTCACCATTAACCTGCTTGACATTTTCTAATGATTCTTCTCTTCTTATATCTGGTTCCGAAGATGGAATGATAGTTGTATGGGCAATGATAAGGTGACAATGGCGATGGTTTTTTCATATACTAGTTTTAACGAACCATTTATAATGAACCATTTAATTACTTGTAATAAGCCCTCAATTTATATGATCATAATTTCATGACAGTTTGCTAGATGAGACAAACTTGGTAGACTCTTATACACCGCTAAGTGTTTCAACCGAACATAAATCCTTCATAACTGGACTTTTACCATCTGGCTCGGTTTTTGTGTCGAGCTCTCTTGATGGCACTTGCAAGGTTACTTAAACATTGTGCTAGATATTTTTGTACCAAAGTATGATATGAGTATATTAAATGTTACTGAACTAGTTTTTCTCTTTCCATTAACGATAGGTATGGGATCTCGTAAAAGGGACTCTTTTGCAAACTTTATCTTTTCCACAACCAATAACCGCAGTGGTCCTTGACCCTGCAGAAAGGTTTCTGTTCTCTGGAAGTGCAGATGGAAGGATATTCATGAGCCCGTTTGATGTTGGACTGATGAAGGAATCTTGTGTTGATTCAATGGATGTAAAAATTGAGTTAAGTGGACACAAGTAAGTTCATGTTTTTAACTATATCAGCTGATGTAACATGGTGAACACAATTTTGATATAATGTACAAGTTTTCAAATTTTGGTGCAATGATACTATAGGGAACCGATTACAGCATTGACATTTAGTAGATCAGGCCTAATTTCTGCCTCAGAAGATTGTACTGCTTGCTTATGGGATGTAGTCGAGGGTGTGATTATTCGAAGATTTTACCATCAGAAAGGTAACTTGCGGATTTAAAGTCACTACAAGTAAATTTGGTTGCATTACATGTACAAAATACAGCTAAAGAATCTTATTTGATCTACTTCTATTTTTTTTATTAAGGGAAAAAACAGCTTGAGATCATGCAGTGAATGATATTATCTTTGTGCAGGTTTTATAACAAACATGGCTGTGATCCCAAAATCCTCCCTGGTTCCCTTGACGGTTCATCAGCGCAAATCTACTCATTTTCCTGTATCGTTGCTCCAAAAATATTCTCAACAGACTGATCCGTTTAAAGACACCGTTACCCTTATATCATCATATTCAGACCAACAAATTACTCATCAGTTTCAAAGTGATAGTTTACTCAACCAGCAGATTCATGATTTAGAGGTCCACTCTCTCTGATTACATAAACCCGCTAATTTTCCTATTTTAGAAAGATTTGAGTTGAATCTAGTCATTTCTTATTGAATTGCGTTGTTAACTCTATTTCTTAACAGGTGGGAAGGACACCTGAGGCCTTACAGTTAAAAGTCGAAACGAATATTAAGAATAGGTTATGGATTATTGACATGACAAAGCGTGTGATGGAGATGAACGATCAATTGCAATCACGCTTGCTTGATTTGAATCAGCATCGGATTTCACTAGAAGAAACCGAGGCAAAAAGAAACAAGAATATCTGATGACATCGTTTTTCTGGTCAATTAATCTTTGTAATATTTCTGACCATGTAACCAAAGTTTTGATCTCTTTAACATTTTATTACAATAAAAAGGGTACTTATATAATATAATATATGTACAATAATTAATACATTAGGAGGAGTTCTCAAATTTTATTTTGCTTATTGAGATACTATCTATACAATTACCGCAACATCAGCACCCCATGAATAAAACTGTTTCAGCAGGCCGTTGTGCATTGGCTTGAACTTGAGCAGCATACTGTAGGTGCCAAAGCACATCTTCAAAAGACGGCCGTGCCCATGAATCACTACAAAAACATTTCTTCGTTATGGAGATTATAACCGACAGTGATTCCTGTGAACAGGAACTGAGTACAACGGGGTCAACTACTTTCTTTCGTTGGTCTTCGGTTTCAAATGAAGCCTGCAGTGTACAAACAAGGGAGGTAAGTTCTCTATATTATTCCAAAAAGGTAAAAAGTCTTTTTCTTGATCATATATGATTTTAGTGAAAGTTGTAGAAAATACCATCTCGTTCATCAGAAATTCTTCTTTTCTGGATATTGCGGAAGGCCCAACAAGGGACTCGAGTAGAATGAATCCAAAGCTGTAGACATCGTCTTCTAAGTTCTTCATTTGCCTGCAAAAGTAGGTACTTCCTAAGATTCATGAGAAACTTAAAAGTGACTTTTTTCATAAAGATAGCAATTTCGACCCATTTGTTTTTACTGGGCGATTTGGGTTGTCTTTTAAACTCAATATTTATTCATTAAAAAAAGGGTAAAAGTGTTTGTGCGTCAACCCAATCCAACGCGGTTTGACGCGTATTTAAAAATGACCCATTTGACCCGCCTAACTTGCCATCTGTAGTTTACACCAAGAAAGAACCATTACCATGATTCAACACCTTCCCCATTCGCCTGCAAAACGAAAAAAATATTAGTCAGATCTTGCGATTCCAAGAAGGCTATACTAAACCATTCTTTCTTTTGCATAGTATTTTACATACATCTTCTTGTTTAATATCTTCTGCTATAATAGAAAGCCCATAGTCACTCAGCTTCGCCATTCCATTTTCATTCAACAAAATGTTATTTGCTTTCAAGCGGTTGTTGAAGAAACCAGGAATGATTCCTGTGTGAAGAAAATGCACAGCTTTCGCCACACCAGTTAAAACTCTCAATCTGTCTTCCCATTTAAGAACATCTGCGGGATTATTTCCTGCATAAAACAATTAAACTTCAATTAACCACCTCAAAGTTAAAAATTTCTAACTTATGCTCATTTCTCTTTCGGGGTACCAAAAATACTTACCCGCAAGAACTGAACGATAATTCCCATTATGAACATATTCATACACAAGGTATACTTTGTTTGCATCATTGTCATCTGGTCTTTCGTCACTAATGCAGTGCCCCAGAAGGCAAACCAAGTGAGGGTGTCGAAGCCTCGCAAACAAATCCAACCTTAGTTTAAGGTTTCTGATAGTGTACTTTTTAGACACAGTCAAATGCCTTATCGCAATGTCTGTCCCATTTGCTAGCTTTCCTTTGTAGATCTAGAAAAAGAAGATATGAAAGTATAAACATGTAATGTCCTTTGTTAATAACGGAAAAACTGTAAGAAAATGCAATGTACTACTCATTTATACAGAAACATGCAATGTCCTGAAAATCATAAGTTACTTACCATTTTTCCCAAGTAATTCGTTGATTGAGTGCTTAAAGAAATGGTACTTATGTTTGTGCATGTTAATAAGTACATTGCAGTAAACGGTTTAGAAATACTATGTTGCACATATTGATGAAAAATGAAGTACATTGCATTTACGTGCGGTATCCCTTAAAAATGTGTACATTATTTTCAAGATATGTACCTTTCCGGATGAACCTTCCCCTATTAATGTAGATCTATGAAAATTATTAGTAGCATCCTTCAACTCTTCAAATGTAAATAATCTGTGCACTGGGATTCCTTCTGAACCCAACTTTGCAACATCAGTAACAAACCCTGGAACGAAAAAGAAATAAATCAGAATTAAACAATATAATTATCGTAGTCTTACTTTGCCTCATGGGATATCAAAACATCGATTTTGACATTTTTAGCAACCTATCCGTTTATAGTAACACGTAAAATCAGATATAAAATCATCAATCAAATAATTTTGGCACCGTCACGAAAAGACTTACTTGCACTGGTTAAGAGCTCAGATGGGTAGCCAGTAGTAGAGTAATCTTGCACCGACTTATGCAGAAGTTTCTCATCCGAGAAGCCTCCAACACAAAATTTTCGGAAGCCAACCACAAACCCGAATCCCAAAAGCACCAAAACTAAAACACTCCCTACAATCACTCCCACAAGTACAACCGGACTCTTTCTTTTTCCTGACTCTCTTAAACTTTTAGGATCTACTTCGACTCCACGAGCTTCTTCTACACAATAACTTGATGGATTTTGATGCTTCACATCAACCATCAAACAATTCCCATCATACTTAACACTTCTATTGTTCGCAAAAGTACTTAAACAAGAAGGCAAACCACCCGTAAACTTATTTAGTGAAATATCAACTAATGCAAGCCTACTCCCACATTGTGTCTGACTTGGTATTTGACCAGACAACTTATTTGATGTTAAGTTCAAATAAGTAACATATGGCAATGAGAACAATGAAGGTGGAATGACACCAGAAAGTGAATTATATGAAACATCGAGTTCTTGAAGGTGATTGAGTTGACCATATTTCACTGGAATTTGACCATGAAATGAATTCTTGCTAAGATATAAAATAACCAAACTACTTGGTAAATTAGTAACATCTGGCAATTGACCTGAGAACCCATTGTCACTTAGGCTTAAGCTAGTCAAACTTGACAATAAGTCAACTCCATCAGGAAAACTACCATTCATGTAATTTCCATCAATATTTACACTTTTAAGACTCACTAGCCTAGTAAAAGTGGGAGGAAATGAACCATACAAGAAATTATAACTCAAATCAACATACTCAATAGTATACAATCTTTGAATCTTATTAGGAAGTGGACCCCATATACCTAAAGAAACCAAGCTAAGAACTTTTAAGCTTGTTAATCTTGACAAAGTGGCAATCAAAGAGTCCATAGAAAAATTTTGTGACAAAGTTTTTGAAGGGATTGGAAAACCATCAAAACTTGAACTTACCTTCATTGGTTGTTGATCAAGATCATAGCCCATGATTTTAAGCTCAGTAACATAATTATTTTCACAAGTGATATTAACTTGTGGTGATGAAAAGTAGCATAAATCATCATTAGTATTGACCCAAAAATCCAACTGCTTTGGATACTCCAATTGTTTTCTTATTTGAAGCAAAACTTGTTTTTGTGAAGGTTGGATTGCATTTGTAAACAGAAAACAACATAAAAGAGCCAAAAACAACACAGAAAACCTTGAAACTGCCATGAAAATGCTCTGTTTGATTTTTGCTAATATGAACTTTACATAAATAAGCTAACTTTTTTTAAAGTAACCCAACAAGACAAACATTAAAACAAACACAAAAACAGAATCTTTAATACAAATAAGTCAAGATTCAACCTTTAAACATTAAAAACATTAAAAAAAAACAGACAAATAAAATGCTCTGTTTTCCCCTGTTTTCCTCTGTTTTGCTCTGTTTTTAGTGAAACCAAGACTAGATATTTTTATAAGAATGAGGGAATCAAAGATAGTAAGTAGACAAGAAAACTGAAATATGATGTGGGTAGTTGAAAATTTATGTCAAGATTTCATAAAATTGAATTTCCAAAGCATTTAGTGGTATCCACATGGGTTTTTTTCTGCCACTGAAAGATGACACAGATCAAGAAATAATAAAGAGGTGGGCTTTTTTATGACTTTATACAGATTTTAAACATAAATGAAGAACCCAACAAGATTTTGAAATTGTAAAATATGCTTAAAAGATAGTACTTGAACACTTCATAGTTACTAGTATACACTTACTAGTAGTGTGAAATGGTGGACAATTAGCTATACAGTGCACGTGCCCAGCTTGTGGCTAGTTGGTGCTTATATTTTAGTTGCAATTTGGAGAATTATTGTTTGGAATTATTGTTTTTAAATAGGTTTAAGTACAAACTAGCTAAATAATTGTGTATTATTGTTATTCCAAATACTGATTTAAGTGTTTGAAAAAATATTTGTAGTTACAAACACACACAAGTTAACATGTTTTTGTGTTTTGATTGCAAAATGAAAACAATATGTGAAAGACAATGTTAAGCTTAAACGATAACTGAGTAGATATAAGTTGATTTATCCGTATCTTATGACATTTTAACCATGTTAAACGGATCAAGTGTTTTAAGCAACTGACATGACGATCTATTTTCAGTTTTATATAATTAGAACGTTAAGTAAATTAGTTTAGACATGTCATATCACACGTCTCATATCCAAAAAAACTACATTAAAACATTGAAACTTAATTTGTTAAGTGTCCTATATTGAACTATTGTAAAACTTAGTTAATATAAAGACATGTACCCTTATAGTTGAATCACATTTGTAAGCATGTAAAATTGACCTCTTTAAGATTCTTATAAGGGTAGGTAGTTTAAGGTGTTATATTTATACTTTCATTCCATGGCATTAAAGAATGGCTACCTTCCTCCACAACCCATATCTACATGACCAATTAGTTTTTCAAAGGGTGAAGTTGGTATTTGCTTCTTCTTGCTGTCTAGAAGAATAGAAGATATAGCAAGTAGTAGAGACAGGCTGTCACTGTTTATTGTCAAAATATGTATATGAGCAAAATTCCAAGCTGCCACCATCCATAATTTGGGTATATTTATTTGGACATTGGCGGTGTGCAAGAATCCATACTTGAACAAGTCCTTTGCCTTTTTTAGGATGTACAATACTAGTACATTTTACAAACATGATTACATGATCAAATACTTTCAAAAATGATTGTACTTGTCTTGTCTTTCCTTACAATTTTCTCATATATGATTATCTTGTTATCTTAAAGATCACTATAAGCACAAAATAAGGTAATCATCATTATAACAACAAAAATAATATCTAATTCCATATTGTCATTGCATATGTGATAAGTGGCCATGTTTAATAGTTTCTAGATCACCAATCTTTAGAAACTAAACGTAAGAAACACATGACATGTTCTTTTGAAACATATTTTTTACAGGTTTTATTGGCAGCCTCAATGTTTTTGGTGGCCCTGTGTCATACTAAAAAAGAAGCCCCCTAGTTGCTCATATATTTTAAAAATACTGCAAAGTTTCATGATACTGTAAAAGTTGTTAAAAAAAAAAAAAAAAAAAAAAAAAAAAAAAAAAAAAAAAAAAAAAAAAACACCATTAACGTTAAGGGATTAAGTGCATTCGTCTCTTACATGAAAACTAGCGAGTTTTATAAAAATCTGCTCATTTCAGTTGAGATATGTGTGATTGTGTCCTTAGTTTTTGTATATTAACTTATTAAGTTGAATTATAGAACACTAAAAAGGTGCCCGCGCGATGCGGGGGGGGGGGGGGGGGGGGGGGGGGGGGGGGGGGGGGGGGAATTATTGGGGTAAAGAGGAGGGAGGTGAGGTGGTGGAAAGTGGTTGTTGGGGTGGTTGTTGAAGTGGTTGTTTCCATAATTAGTAAGCCTTTCTAATTATAGAATAGTCCCAAATACATTATATAGTAGTATAGATTACTTCAGTTGTCGGGTCGCGTCTGGTTTGGACTGATGCTCAGCTTATATTATAACATTAATGCATGTGTAGCTATTTACTAAAATTGGAGGCCTGTGCCGACGCACCAGTTGCACATCTCATCAGCCGGCAATAGGTTTTAAATTTTGTACAAGCTAACATATTCCCTTTGTATAAATCTTAGAATTTTTATTTTGCTATCATTCTAAAAAAAATTAATAGGACAAACGTTACGCTGTTGTACATGGCCCATAACATGTCAGTTGTGACACAATTTAAACGACAGGGAAGAAATATGAGAGCAATAAATTGGAGAATGAGAAAAAAATAACTTTTTGAGGCCCTATCTGTTATTTAGTACTACAAAATAATAGAGAGGTAGAACCCACCATGATGTAAGTGCCCATAAATCTTTTTCAATCATTCAGAGATAATTTGTCATTATTAATAATTTGAATTATATGTCTAATCAAAGCATGTCCATAATAACAACCTTGATTAGTAAATTTATTTGGCATCAAAAATCATTGAGCATACACACAAGAATTATGTATAATCTTGGTGATAAAATCCTTAAGGTTACTTGAATAAGCACTTAACACCAGCACATGAAGTCGGAATCAAAAGTTTGTGACGAGTCCTAAATCGTGAATCAAATGTTTGTGATCAGTCCTAAAAATGTGTTTGTTTCTTTCAATGAGGCGGTAAGAAATGGTAAGAGTTAAACTGTTTGTTTTTTCTAGTTATTAAGACATGACACACTCTTCGTCTCAAAATTATTTTCCCACGCAAAAACTACACATTTTAAGAAAAGTAGAAGCACCATACTATTCAACTAATAAAATATCTCACCTACTAAACTCTATTACATGCCAAATAAAAATGAGGACTATAATTTTGAGACGGGAGAGTAATATCGAAAAAACATCTTATTGAAATATAACCTCTCATTAGACAAATAAGATTATACTAATGAAAATCTAGCCATGTAGATATAGTTATGATCATTCGAATAAAGTTTTCTCAACTTTTCTAAAAGTATTCGATAATAAAGGTTTCACATACCATGAAGGTATTATTGGCTTCGTGAAATAAATGGACTTTCATTATTTTGGAATGGAAAAAAGAATGTACTTTATAATAAAGCAGTCGTCTTTTCATTTTATAAAAGAAGCATTTATACACTTAAAGATGGATCCTATGTTGAGTCTTGTTACAAATATACTTTATATATAATTTTTAACAAACAATAACACAAAAGCACCCGTGGCCTAATGGATAAGGCGTTTGACTTCTAATCAAGCGATTGTGGGTTCGAGTCCCACCGGGTGTGACCTTTTTTTTTTTTTTTTTAAATATATTTTATTTATTATTATTTTTTTTTGATTAATTAATTTTATAATCTTATAATGGAATAGTCACGGGTGTTCTAAGGTATTATTTTAGTAATTTCGTTTTTCAATTTCAGAATTAGAGGGTCACATGAACGTTTAAGACTAATAGATTACTCAATAGAAACAAACTAAAAACTGAAAAAAGTCTTGATGATAATGCTAATTTATATGAGGAATATTTTTATTTTGTTTCTATTGAATAGTTTATGCTACTCTAATTTATATGAGAATACTTGCAATATTGAATTTGGGTATAGTGTATCTTTACAAGCTATTTTGGATGTTATGATGTTGCCAAAGTCCGTAGTTTTGGCCATCCTGCCTTGGATGAGGAGGGATCAGGGATACGTAGTCACCAACGAGTATTCTACGAATTTATGCAGTCATATTTTTGTACAGCTGAATTTAATGTGTTCATTACTTAGTTAAACGAGTATGTCGTGCATCACAAACCGTTTTATCTTAAAGAATATTAATCCCATACCAAAAAACTTAGATTCAACACACTAATCACTAGTTAGGCAGGAGAATTAACCTTACAATCGGGCACCGTATAATATAGTTATGTGCCTTAACCTAGCAAAGCATTGCAGCTAACGTTAGACATATATAGAAAGAACATTTGTATAACTTTTTATACTGAATTAATGAATTATGAGCATCATTTATATAAAACATTTTGATAACCATGCAAATGAAGATTAAAAAACATGAAACTTAGTGGAAAGTGGAAAGTGGAAATGAGTGGCAAGTAGATGTTTATCGCACATCGGCTGAGCAGTGGAAGCTGGTAATGAGAATGATTGTATATAATAACCAAGTTGCTTAATTTGAAAGGCACGCAGCCATGCAATAAGCACAAAGCGAATTATTCTTTCACCTTTTACTTAAGAATACCGTGTGCTTGTTGTATCTAATGGCATATGCCTATTTTTGGAGAATTTCTTCTTAAAATACTCCAACCAATCTTTAGTAAAAGGTTTATTTTTCTGTTTTCTCAACTAACAGGTGATCTTTTTTGACTACTTAAAGTTTGATGGGAATTTATTTGTACAGGCAGAAGTTAGTCTAGAACCTCAGATATAGACAATCAACAAGCAAACATGTTACACAAAATCCAAACAAAGTACGGTGTGTTTTTATTCTTCTTTCCAGAAGTACCTTATCTTGGTCTGCCTGAATGCCTCGAGGCTCCAGCCTTAAATAAACTTGCATCACGGGTTAGGCTAATTACAATGCCGACACAAACTTGAAAAGTTTTAAATATCGAAATATCAAGGCAATATGTCACATATGGATCCAGGAAAATAATAATGATCGTGTATTTGTGTTATATGTAGGTAGTACTTATGATTTTAGTCCGGTAGTATACTAATAATGTAATTCATCGTATGATATTTATCATTTTGATAGCAAAAAAGACTTGTTAAAAAAATGTAGATAACGGTGTTTACTCACATTATAAAGTACGAAAAGATTACAAAAGGATGAAAGTTTAGAGCATATAATAATGAGTTAGTAGTAATATTTAACAAATGAAACAATACGTGTATAGGCCCAATGTGCCAAGCCCTTGCCCAACAAAGGATCTAATATAGTAGGCATGTTTGTTCCTTGAAATCCATATGGCCCAAACAGCAATGGGCTAATCAATTTCCGTAGCTTGCGGCCTTGCACAATTCTGCCTTAATCTCACTTGAGTGACTTGACAACGAGACCTGTGCAAAATGAAATCTTAGCATTACCAAAAGAGTTAAGATACTTATAAGATCATAAGTATGCAATATAATTTTTAACTTTTAAATATGTACAAGGGTATTGTGTAAAGGCCTAAGAGCATCTCCAATGCAAGGTGCAATATAAAGTTTTAGTACACCGCTACATCAGTATCTTATTATTTTATACAAACTCTCACAATGTAGTAAACTTTACGCAATGCATTAATCTAAACATTACACTGATATTATATTGATAAGTGAAAGAAGAAAATGAATAAAATAGTTATAAATAAACTAGTGGGAAGGTATATAGTAGGGGCGAGCAAAACCGACCGACTCCCGAATCCCGTCCCGATTCCGAGTCTCGAATCCTGTCTCAAAACCGAACCGATCTCAAACTGATCGGGACTCGGTTTGTGTTTTCCATTTTTTCGGGATTCGGGATAGTCGGGATCGGATCGGGTCGGGACGGGCCGAAAACCAAAAAACAACAAACAAAACCGATCAAACCGACCAATTCAGTCCCGTCCCGACTGTCTCAAAACCGAACCGAGCTTAATCGGGTCGGGACTTAGTTTGTGTTTTCCAACTTCTCGGGATTCGGGATACTCGAGATCGAGTTGGGACGGGTCGAGAGCGGCCCGATGCTCAGTCCTAGTATATAGAAGGTGTGTTCAGAGAGACACAAACATTCAATCTATGAATAACATGGAAGTTTTACAATGGATTAAGTGATGACTCATCGCTCACTGAACTTATAATAAAACATGATTGTGGATGCTCTAAAGGGGCGTTATATACCCGACATTATGATCACTCAGCGTTATCACACATGAATTTAGCGTTATGGGCTCAATGTTGTTACCAACATTTTGTGTTATGCAACTTTTGAAATACATTTTTTTTTTGGTTTTGTTTTAATTAATCTCTACTACTTATAAAGGAGAAATGGTCAATTTTTCAAGTCTTGAGTTTTCAAATGGTCAATGTCAATTGTTGAGTTTTCAAGTTTCTATTGATGGAATTGTTGAGTTTTCAAGTTTCTATTGATGGAAATGATACAAATCAAATGAGTTTTCAACCTTTTCAACATGCTATTATAGAAACGATTATACACCTACAAATGAATATGGAAATTACAAATGAGTTATACAGCTAATGAGTTATAGAAACGAGTATTACAGCTAATGAGTTATACACCTAATGGAAACTACAAATGAATAAGGTTTTATTATATTGGCGGGAAAATTCAAAACTTAAACCCTACACTATTGCCTATATAAACAATCCCCAACATGTTCATTAGCATATCAAAGATCAAAGAGATATATCTTGAAACGTATTTCACTACAGCAAAGGCAAATAATGTTGGCATATTTGATCATTAGCGTTTTTTACATGTTCATTAGCGTATTTCAAAGGAACGTAGATGATGATGTTGAGGTTAGAATCATTTTTTTCTTTTTATTCATGTTCATTATCTTATTTGCTATTTGTAATCTGAAGAAGTCACACAAGTTTTTTGGTTGTTTTTATAGCAGCTTCATCCTCCTCCTACCCTTGCTCCACACCCGAGTCCATTTTTCAATCCTAATTTGATCAATTGGAATTGGGATGATGTGATAGTCATATCAAGCGACGATGAAGATGATGAAGAAGAACCAATATCATCATCAACCGTTGCGACTCAAGTATTCGTGCCCGGTCGGAGAAGAGTTTATTGCTTGGTTGATGAAAGTGAGACCGATGAAGACTAGAATTGTGATTTATGCCTTTTGTTAAAACTACATGTTTTACACCGTTTACAAACAGTTGCTAAGTTTCTTATTGGAAACAGTTGCTAAGTTATTAATGAGACATTCTTATTGGAAACAGTTGATAAGTTTCTTTCAATCTTTTAGTTTCATTTATATTCGTAAGTTTCTTTCGACAACATGTGACTACTTTTATGGCGTTTATGATATGTGTGTTTGTTGCGGTGTTAAGGATTCTACGTGATCGGTTTAAATGTTTGATGAATGCATAAGTGCTTTGATTTGTTTGATTAATGCTAGAGCGCTATTTTAGTGGTGTTGATCTTGTATGTGGTTCGTATAGGATATTGTGGTTAGTGAAACGTGTTTGAACTTGTGCAAAAGTGGGATGATATGGGTCATGTATGGGATCATGTCTTCTATAATGAACTTAAGGTGACTGTATGCTGCCTTTTGATATGTTGTATGAGAACTTGCCTTTTGATATGTGACTGCTTTTATGGCAATGAGTTGATGTAATTTTTATTTTTTCGACAACATGTTCTTTTAAGCACATGACTCACATTTTTTTGTTAACCTCTTTTAAATCGATGTGAACATATCTGAGCTTATAGCTAAATATATTCTGAATGATCACAAAACTAAAATTTATATGTCTTGGAGTTTTTTTCATTTTTTCTTCTTTCACAGTGGCTTAATGGGTCGAATATTTTGCTGTCACAGTGGCTTAATGAGTCAAAGTTGTTGTTGTTAAACTTTGCCAAACAACCCTTTAAACGTTTAAAGATAATCCTTTACATTGTTTACCAAGTTTTCAAAAGAAATATATAAACGAAAAAAGCTGTTAACAACTATGGAAATACTTTCCTAATCAATTTTGCAATCCTGTATATTAAAATCAAATCGTTTATTTGTGGAACATATATTTTGCTTGTATTAAAAGACACAAGGAAGGTTGATGAATAATTTTCTCATTATAAATAGCAAACAATCAAGATGATAATTCGGTATATCAACTTTGTCATTAGGATTTTCATTATGAGTTCACATGAAGAAACTGTTCCACACAATCAAGATGTCAACATGCTTTGTGATGAATTTGCAACACATTTAACGGTATATCAACTTTGTCAACATGTTTACTTTCATGTTTGCTTTTCTATTTTTTTTTCAATTCGACCTGTTTAGTTTCATGTTTGCTTTTATGTTTTTCATACTATCTGTTGTTTAATCATGGTATTGTTTTATAGACAAATTCGGAAACAAACTTAGACTCTCATAATATTGATGTTCATGTTGATGTCGAACAACGTCCCAGAGCTACAACGGCTCAAATGGATCGAATATGGGTGGACTTGGTTCGTAAAGAGATCAAGTCAATGTTGGACATAATAGATGCCGCGGAATATAGAATTGAGAATGACAGCACTACTGTTGAAGGTTTGATGAAGCTTGTTCTAAAAGAGATGAAGGCTACTGCGAAATGGATGGAAGACCTTGAACCATATTTTACCAAATAATGGAAGCATTATGTTTACGTTATAAATAAAGTTATGTTATTTTTGAGTCAGTTTTATTTGTCGTTTTTCGACCATTGTTTGAACTTTCATGCAAGTTTGGGAAAGGCTATGTTTACATTATCAGTAAAACTTTGTTATTCTTAATTATGTTTTTCAATGTGACGATTTGAGTACAAGGAAAGGATTTGTTCTTACATGATGGCTTGTAAGGAAAGTATGTTTTTCAATGTTGAAACCTATATTCACAGAAACTATTGCCTATTAATGGTTGCCTACTCATTCAACCCTCTATTCATAGAAACTATTGCCAATATGTTGTACACCACGATACAGCTACATATGTGAAACTGAATGAAAAAAAAAACGCAAATCACAAATTTATAATATCCGGTTGTCAAACTTTACAATATCCGATACAACTACATATAAAATCCTTGTAAAACTTTATAATATCCGGTTGTCAAACTTTACAAATTTTGAAGGTTAAATATGTTCGGCTATATATATTGAACCCAACATCATGTAAGCTAATCACTTTTTTATTATCATCAAATTCATACTTTTCGACCACTACAATATGGTGGACATCAAATCACCCAATTCTAAGGATATACGTGCTACTGACATAGAAAAAAATGAAGTGGTGAGAATTATAAAATATATCTTATATATAATATATCATGCATAAATTATCTGATGTATGTTTTAAGTATATAGTGGGAAAAAATACTGTCAATTTAACTTATTGTTACATTGTGCAGCCTGTCCCCGTACACCGAAAACGTGGAAGACTCATGAAAAATGGTGCTTTTGCAAACAACAATGTGTTGAATGTTACGTATAAACATTAATAGGTAAATGTCTAGGATCGAACCCGAGACCTCGGGATTGCACACTTTACAAACAAGAATAATGTAAAATAAATATATATATATATATATATTAAATGTATCGAATATATATATTTATAACACTTAATGGACTAAACGGTCGTTAGTTATTAACCGTATGGACTAATTATCGTTAGGGACGAAAGATATGGACTAGAGTGTAACTTGGGAGTCAAGAAGGATCTAGAAACACCCTTGTGGGTGTTAGGCCGGTCGAACCCAACCCAAAGGGTCGATCCACCCTTGCTTGTGCTCCAAGAAATCACCTAGTATATATACAAGGCCAAGGGTAAGACTTTCACATTTTTTGTGCACACACTCTAACCCTAAAACTTTGTTTCTTCTCTTTGTTTTCCTAGGCCGATCGGTTCACAACCCCACAAAGGGTTTGGGTCGATTTTGGTTCTTCCAAAATATAAGTGTTTTGTTTACTTGCAACAAACCTTTATTCGTTGGTAGTTTGTGTGTACAAGAACGAGGTAATTACTTACTTTAGTAATTATCAAGAGATCGATAAACAAAACAGTAAGGGGTTTATCATTGATCTAATTGTACAAGAATCAAGGTTTATTTGAAGTGCATCGGTTACGTTTACTATTTATGTTTTAGTTAATATTTATGTGTTATACTTGATCCTAGCTTCCGCAATATGTGTTATTTGATTGTCAAACTCTAACAGTGGCATCACGAGCCATGTATAACATGTAATTGATTACTAAACGTAATAAAAACCGGATCTTTAATTGTTTTAGATACATATTTTTTTGATCTAGGGTTTTTCCTATTTTTTTTTCTAAAAATTTCGAAACCCTAACCCTAATTTTGGGGGGGGGGGGGGGCGATTTTTTCCATGAAACCCTAATTAGGGTTTTGTGGTTTTCTAAGATTATGTGTAATCACTAGAAACCCTAGGTCATTAACCGGTTAATTGAACGTATCTTGTGACCTAATTGCTAATTGTTAGGTTTTAATCCGTGACTTACATGCATGTTTGTCATGGATCTTGTTTTTTTATCACATGATAAGATAGATCTTAAATTGGGGAAGACTCCAATACTTATTAAAATCAATTTTATATGCTATGTGGTGTGTTTTTAGCTTTGGCCTACGCAATTGATTCGTCAATGTATGTGACTCACCTCCATTAAGAGGGGAAGGCCTTAGTTGATTACATGCATAATTATACCTAGAATTGATTTTATTAGGATCTTTTCTAATACGGATTGCATGTGGCTAATTGTTTCACTTATTTATTATTGGTTGTTTTGATTTTCTTTGATACTTGTTTTATTGTTTTTAGTTGGACTTGATGTAAGCAATAAAAGGGTTGTTTTTATAAAGAAAATTAATACGGACTAATAATTGTGAAACCCTAAAGTGATAAAGTAAGAATCTTGCAAGGTCTTATTGCCAATCGTGGTCCGATTCGCACGGTAATTAGCTCCCAGGCGAGACTAGCAAAATTCAAACTTTGTTACTATTTTGAGATTGAATCCATAAACTTTTACTTGAATGATGTTTTGTGCAAATATGCTTTTAAAATTAAGTCTTTTAAGATGATATTCATAACCGTGATTTGAAGGCTTAGAAAAGAGTCTTAGAGTCTGCCTTGGTTATCACAATCTTGAATATGTCTTAAACGAATTACTTTTAAAATCATATGTTGTAGAAAGTCATCTTAGGGTTTTGGCATAAACCTCAAGTAAAACTTTGTGTATTAATTTCACGAATTGGATATAAAAAGTTTTTTTGAAAACTTATGTTATAAAGATGAGTGCATGCATCTTTGTACATATTTTTGATTGACATATAAAAAATTAATACCCTTAATAATTTAAGTTACGTGCCATCTATCTATAAGAAACACTTGGAATTTTAATTTAGTAAACGTGAGACCTAGGCTAAATTACTATAACAAGGTAAAATTCTTTTAACGCGTGAGACCATAATTGTAATTTTACAGTTTCTAAGGTAGACGACTTAATTAAGTTGTGCGTGAGACCTAGAACTTAAGGCATGAGATGGGATAAAACATGCTTACAAGGCAAATTGATGAATCAATTTGATGTAAATCCCATAATGATCTAGGAATTGGAAATCTTGTTTGCCAATTATTGTTCGACAGATTACCAACTTTTGTACTTTCACCACTAGCAGATCAACTGATGTGGTGGAATCTATGTAAAGTTGGATCCTAGATTTTCAAGAAAATTAGTTGGTTATATGAATATAGCCTTGGGTATTTTATTTTTCTTGAAGATATTGATTATCGAAAATACTAATATTTGAACTTTATCTGTAGATATGGCTCAACCCGATAACCAAACTGTGATTTCTGCTTTCAAGAGTCATCTTGAGAGGGAAAAACTGACTGGAAAGAATTTCAATGACTGGTACCGTTCACTCAGAATTGTCTTGAGGGCGTCTGGTAAACTAGACTTCTTGACTGAAGAATGTCCTGCTGAACCTGCTGCTACTGCAACACCAGAAGCAAAGGCAGAATGGAAGGTGACTAATGCTAAGTATAATGAGGTTGCTTGTTTAATGCTCACTAGCATGAGTGCTCAATTACAAAAGAAGTATGAGTACTCGTCTCCTAAGAATATGCTTGATAACCTCAGGCAATCTTATGAGAAGTCACCTGCAGTTGAATTGTATGATGAACTTGACAAGCTACACAACTGCAAGCATGGTGATGGTAAACCAGTAGCCGATTATGTGGATGAGATGAAAGATTCCTTTGATCAACTTCACAGAATTGGTTTTGGTTACCCCGAGAATGTGCAAGTGCACTTGATCAACAGATCCCTCAACAGGGATTTTGCTGGTTTTGTGCAGAACTTCAACATGCATTGCTCGGGGAAGACAGTCTCAGAATTACTCGCATTGCTTGTTGATTATGAGAAAAGTCTACCAGCCAAGGTCAAGACTCCTACCCCACAAGTGTTGGCAATTCATGGGGGGAGAATCCAGAAGAAATCGCATGTGAACAAAGGCAAAGGTAAAGGTGATAAAGGCAAGCAGGTCATGGCCTATCAACCTCAACCCAAGATGAAGCAACATCAGCCTAAGCAGAACAAGGTGAATCCACCAAACAAGAAGGATCAGGCTTGTCACCATTGTCATGAAAAGGGCCATTGGAAGCACAATTGCCCTCTCTACATTCATGACTTGCGACTCAAGAAGCAGGGGAATGATGCTGGTAACCCCAGCACATCAGGTGCGTTCTTTATGATTGAATTATTCACTCTTACTCCTAAATTGAATTCATGGGTATATGATACGGGATGTGGCATTCATATTTGCAATACCTTGCAGGGGTTTAGAGTTGAGAGAAAGCTGGCCTATGGACAACAATTCTTGCACGTTGGTAACGGAGCGCATGCAGGAGTTGAAGCTATAGGAGTTTTTAATTTAGTGTTGCCTTCGGGCCTAGTACTATCTTTAAATAATTGTCATTATGCACCGTCAATTGTTAGAGGTGTAATTTCATTTTCATGTTTGTTAAACCTTGGTTTTCATCATACTATTTCAAGCAATGGAATTTCAGTTTCTTTAAATAATGTTTTTTATTTTAATGCTATTGCTGTGAATGGTGTATTTGAAATTGATATGAATGATAATGATAATGCTTTTGTTAAAAATAATTCAATGTATAGCATCAACAATAAGAGAATCAAGAAAGATCTGGATTCATCTTATCTTTGGCATTGTCGACTTGCTCACATTGGCAAAGATCGCATGAAAAAGCTGCAACATGATGGGCTTTTAAATAAGATCAATGATGAATCATTTGATAAATGCGAATCTTGCATTGCTGGGAAGATGACTAAGAAACCCTTTAAAAATAGGATTGAAAGGGCGAATGATCTACTTGGTCTTATTCACACAGATGTGTGTGGACCACTTAGACATGTGTCAAGGAGGGGTGCTAGCTACTTCTTAACATTTACGGATGATTACAGCCGTTATGGTTATGTTTATTTACTTAAACATAAACATGAGGTGTTTGAAACATTCAAAGTGTTTAAAGCAGAAGTAGAGTTGCAACTTGGAAAGAAGATTAAAGCTCTTCGATCCGATAGAGGTGGTGAATACCTGAGTCAGGAGTTCATAGATTATCTAGCAAAGGAGGGAATTGTCCAGCACCTTACTTCTCCATATACTCCACAACAAAATGGTGTATCTGAAAGAAGGAATCGTACATTGCAAGATATGATACGATCTATGTTTAATCTAACAACTCTTCCTTTCTCGTTTTGGGATTATGCCTTAGAATCTGCGGTTCGCATTCTAAATATGGTTCCAACAAAGAAGGTTGATAAGACACCATATGAGGTATGGACTGGAAAAGCTCCTAACCTGTCTTATCTAAAGGTCTGGGGTTGTGAGGCGTATGTTAAACGTGACTCAGCAGACAAACTCCAACAAAGATCTGTGAAGTGCATCTTCGTAGGATACCCTAAGGAAACTATGGGATACTACTTTTATTACCCACCTGAAAACAAGGTATTTGTTGCAAGGTATGGAGACTTCCTTGAAAGGGAGCTCATATCTCAAGAATTCAGTGGGAGAATATATGATCTGGAAGACGGTCAAGAAGATGTAGAACCTTCTGAAAACACTAACCAACTTCCGGTAGAACCTGAAAGTTTAGGTCCTCCACCTAAAGTTGAAGTGATTCCCATTCGTAGGTCAACAAGACCAGTAAAAGCTCCTACTCGTCTATGTCTTAATGTAGAGAGTGATGAGAATATACTGGGTGATCTTGATGAGCCTACAAGTTATAAAGCTGCCATGAATGGACCTGAAAAGGCCAAATGGAAAGAAGCTATGGATGGGGAAATGCAATCCATGGAAGACAATGATGTCTGGGAAGAAGTAGACCTACCTCCGGGTGCCAAACTAGTTGAGAGTAAATGGCTCTACAAGAAAAAGACTAACATGGATGGCGTTGTACACACCTATAAGGCCCATTGTGTAGCTAAAGGCTATACACAAACTTTTGGTGTTGACTATGAGGAGACCTTTTCTCCTGTAGCTGACATAAGGGCAATTAGGATTCTTATAGCCATAGCCGCTTACTATGACTATGAGATTTGGCAAATGGATGTAAAAACCGCCTTCTTAAATGGTCGCCTAGATGAAGACATCTATATGGCGCAGCCTGAGGGGTATGTAAATCCAGAATTCCCAAATCGTGTATGCAAGCTTAAAAGATCCATTTATGGATTAAAGCAAGCATCACGACAATGGAATAAGAGATTTGATGGTGAAATTAAAAAGTATGGATTCACTCAAAATCTTGATGAGCCATGTGTATATCACAAAGTTAGTGGGAGTAATGTAATTTTCCTTATATTATATGTTGATGACATATTGATCATGGGAAACGACATTCCAAGTTTGCAAAAGGTTAAGGCATATCTTGGAAAGTGTTTTTCTATGAAAGATTTAGGGGAAGCTGCATTTATTCTGGGAATCAAGATATATAGAGATAGATCTCAGCGATTAATTGGATTAAGCCAAAGTGCTTACATTGATAAAATATTGAAGAGATTCAATATGCAAAATTCCAAGAAAGGATATTTGCCAATGCAAGAACAACATGGCTTGAGTAACAAGGTTTGTGCTTCAACACCTGCAGAGGTGCAACTCATGAAGAGAGTCCCTTATGCTTCTGCTGTGGGATCTATAATGTATGCGGTGAAAAGTACAAGACCTGATGTAGCATTTGCTCAGAATTTAACCAGTCGATATCAGCAAAATCCAGGTGTAGCTCACTGGACTACTGTTAAGAATATTCTTAAGTACCTTAGGGCTACTAAAGAGATGTTCTTGGTTTATGGGGGAAATCCATCAGCAGAACTTGATGTTACAGGTTACTGCGATGCTTCTTGGAAAGGTGATAAGGATGATACGAAGTCTCAGACGGGTTATGTCTTTGTCATTAATGGAGGAGCAGAAAGCAGAGTGTATTAGCGATGTCTGCTACAGAAAGTGAGTATATAGCTGCTTCAGAAGCTGCAATGGAAGCTGTTTGGATTAGGAAGTTTGTTTCAGGGCTTGGAGTTATGCCTTCGATTCAAAGACCTATTAAAATGTATTGTGACAATTCAGCTGCAATTACATTTGCCAATGAGCCTGGAATCATGAAAGGCACCAGACATTTCCCGATTAAGCATCACTATGTTCGAGAACAAGTCGAAATAGGCGAAATCGAAATGCTCAAAGTTCACACAGATGATAACTTGGCAGATCAATTAACAAAGCCTGTACCTGGCTCTAAGCTTTACAAGCATGCTGAAGGTGTAGGACTTAGATTAGCTGAAAGTTTCATGCCCATTTGTGATTAGTGTTTGGATAAAGGATGTAATGTACAATTATTATTTTAATGGAATAAAATATGTTTTGTGTTTATTTATCATTGTCTTAATAATATATCCTATATTTGCATGTTTAAGATCCATGAATAATTTATTATTCTAAATGTCCATTGTCGATTAATGATATGGGAATATCATTAAACTAAGACAAATTTGAGTATTGGTTTAGGATATACTTGAAAGTATATTGATGCGTAGTCATACCAATTTCACATGATATTCGATGAATTGAATATTGGACTTATCCCAACAATATGATTTAATATTTAATGTGAGAATCATATTTAAAGTTATCCTCAGACTTGAGATACCAGATAAGTGTCATGGATGTAGTGCATTTTGTGAAGCAATCTACCGCTCACCGTAACAGGGAGTTATAAGGGTTGTTTTCAGAAGTGTTGCAAAGTTCATGGGTTATTCTTGAAGTCAAGAAAGAATTTATTCCTTCTGATTTGTTTAGAAGTTTAATACTGCTGGGCCCCTCGTAGGGTTGACAAAATGTTTGCATGGCCATGCCCAAAGTCTATCTGGAATACGTTCAGATGTTTTGGTAATTTTGTTCAATCATAAAGAAACGAGAAACAGAAATTTAATAAAGGAACTCACATCTTTATTAATGTGGTATTAGTAATGAAAGGATAATTATAATGATGAATCATTAAAGGTTTTTCCAGGAAACCTAGCTCGGATTGAACTAGGGGCATTGGAGTGTTGCAAGACGCTAACCAATGTCATTTTACTATTAATGGATATACGAGTGGGAGCTGTTGAATGTTACGTATAAACATTAATAGGTAAATGTCTAGGATCGAACCCGAGACCTCGGGATTGCACACTTTACAAACAAGAATAATGTAAAATAAATATATATATATATATATTAAATGTATCGAATATATATATTTATAACACTTAATGGACTAAACGGTCGTTAGTTATTAACCGTATGGACTAATTATCGTTAGGGACGAAAGATATGGACTAGAGTGTAACTTGGGAGTCAAGAAGGATCTAGAAACACCCTTGTGGGTGTTAGGCCGGTCGAACCCAACCCAAAGGGTCGATCCACCCTTGCTTGTGCTCCAAGAAATCACCTAGTATATATACAAGGCCAAGGGTAAGACTTTCACATCTTTTGTGCACACACTCTAACCCTAAAACTTTGTTTCTTCTCTTTGTTTTCCTAGGCCGATCGGTTCACAACCCCACAAAGGGTTTGGGTCGATTTTGGTTCTTCCAAAATATAAGTGTTTTGTTTACTTGCAACAAACCTTTATTCGTTGGTAGTTTGTGTGTACAAGAACAAGGTAATTACTTACTTTAGTAATTATCAAGAGATCGATAAACAAAACGGTAAGGGGTTTATCATTGATCTAATTGTACAAGAATCAAGGTTTATTTGAAGTGCATCGGGTACGTTTACTATTTATGTTTTAGTTAATATTTATGTGTTATACTTGATCCTAGCTTCCGCAATATGTGTTATTTGATTGTCAAACTCTAACACAATGTAGACGAAGAAAATGTAGAAGCAATGCCACTAAAGCAAATGGGTGATGATGACATTCAAACAAATGATAAACTGGTATGAATTTATCATGATATTAGTTTCGTTTATGTATTAGAGTTACAATCTTTATATTTTCTTCATCTTACTAATGTCATGTTGCCATACTCTTTTACATAGGAACTTGATGATGAAGCACCCCTCATTTTTACTCGTTCCAAAAAGAAACAGATGACAAAGTTATCCAATGCACACCCGTTTACAGTTATTGATGAAGAAACAGATGATGAAGATGCAATTGATGATGAATTTGGAATTGATTTAGAAGATTCTGAAAATTGCAGTCAAGAATCTACGTATGAGGAGGATGAGGAAGATGATTTGGCCGATTTCATTGACGATGAGGAGGCAACTTCTAATGATGAAAGTGATGACGAAGATGAGGATGCAACTTCTGTTGATGAAAGTGATGACGGAGATGACGCAAAATAGAATTATGTTTTATGTCATTTCATGAGAAGTGACGCAAAATAGAATTATGTTTTATGTCATTTGTTACAATAGTATTTTTATCCACCTGCCACATTTTATCATTTATCAACCGTTTAGCGTTGTAATCACATTGTTTGTTAATCAACTTTTTATTATTATTAGCTTCGAAACGTGAAAAGATTATAATTATTTAATGTATTGTTATTGATGTGAAATGATGTAGCGATAGTCCAGCGATTAATTGCATTATTTGTCACATTACATTTTATAACTATCAGATTCAAAATGTGAACCGATGGATTGATTTAGTTAATAATATTGTATTGCTGTAATTATGTTATTTGGTAACTAGCATTTTATTGTTATAAGCTTCATAATGTGATCGGTTTAAATGTTTGATGAATGCATGAGTGCTTTGATTTGTTTGATTAATGCTAGCGCACTGTTTTAGTGGTGTTGATATGTGCAAAAATATAGTTGTAAAATTGGCTTTCAATTTACAGCTCTTTAAGGAATGGTTTTGTTATCAAATGCTGCATGTGAACTCATTTCATATTCATTTTGAATATAGGTCGAGACTATGTTTGAGAAGTATAATTTTGCTGGTGTCTTCATCCAGATACAAGCGGTTTTGACATTGTACGCTCAAGGTGCTTATAGGGTAAAGGTTATAAGACTTGAGTTTTGCTTCCTCTATTGATATGCCATGGATTTTACTTGAACTACAACCTTCGTTGACAGTTAGTCAATCCATGTCCTGTCTTTACTAAGACGAGTTTTCATTATTTATTTTGATGTCTATCATGGAAGTGGCACTTGTGAGACATTCTATGCTGACCCTGATGTGTTTTATCTTTCAACTCACCATGTAAGCAACAAACGTCCATTTCTTTCTTTCTAACCTGTAGTTGATACATCGAGTATAGTTGAAAAAAATAAAACCAAATCGGTTATTTTCAAAAGAGATATACATCGAAACTAATTTAAGCTAAGATGAGATATTTTCAATTGATAACTATGCAAATACTTTCCAAATCAATTTTGCAATCTTGTATATTAAAACCAAATCGGTTATTTTCAAAAGAGATATACATCAAAACTAATTTAAGCTAATATGAGGTATATACAAAACGCATGGGCTGTTAACAACTTTGAAAATACTTTCCAAAATACTTTTCAAAGATACACGTAATTGTCTAATCTATATAATGTGTTACCAAAATACTTTTGAAAGATACACATAATTCTCCTATTCAAAACAATCTCTTCGATATATACAGGTATAAAAATCTTATACATGTCATCTTTGGTTTATATCATCTTTACGTAACAACATATAACATACATAAAATACAGGCGACAATTCTCACATGGAACGCATTCAACCTGTTGTTGAACCGGTTGTCCAGCACGATGCCGCTGAGGTTTATAATTCTTCATTATGTTTATTTTTTACGTATATGTTTGCTACATCATTCTAATATGGTTTGTATTACTTGTTAGATTGAATCTCAAATAATGGCCGCTTTCAGTCCTATGGATATTGATCCAGTGTTCAACCCTACCGTGCCCGATCTTGAACCTGAGGTAAACATAATATACAATTTACTTACATCAGATACTTGCAAATAAGACCGAATGGTGATCTGATTATATTTCCTTTTTGATTTACAAAATATTTTCTATGCGCATAAGTTATACTTTTATAGGCGCATAAGTTTATGATATCAAGTTGATTTAGAGGTTTATTACCTGTGAACAAATGGCTGGAGGAACGACACAAAAATGGTCACATAACACAACACAAAACAGTCCATATATACCAGTTTTATAAGTCAACAACATGACAAAGACCTTCACATAAAATCATATAATTTGCATGAATCCAGCTTTTCGAGTGATTTTGTGCCTGTACAAGCTTTTCGATCAATAGTTGTTATGCTTTAGTTTGATGACTCTAACCTTATGGGTTTAAACATTTAGTTATACCTGTCATTTATTTTTTTGTAGCAATGGGATCCTTACTTTACCGTTGACTCTTTCAAATCACTTACAAGCCCACACGCGTGGTACATAATGCCCCAACTGCACGTCTACTACGTTTGGACGGATAATACATCCAACAAACTCTATTTGATGTTGCACGACAAACATGTAAGGGTTGTAAAATATGTAACACATCTTTTAATTATAACAATTATATCTACTAACCACAATGTCACATACGTCTAATACCAGGGAGAAAGGATGGCGGCCGTAGTGCCACAAGACCTGGTGGAAGAGTATAAAAACAAGAACTTGGATAACACTTTTGTTTCTATCCACCATTTTCAAATTCACTATATTAACCCAATAGAATATCCAAGGCACAACAACTATAGGTTCGTGCACAATGATGTCTTAATTGTGGTGAACAGTAAGACGGTCGTCTCTCAAATTTCGTATCCTGACATGACCGGGTTTGTGAACCACCCGTGGCTACCTTCAATAAGGGGTCTTCTAGAAGACAAATCAACAAAGAAAATTTTGATCGGTACACATAATTAAATGATGTTCTATTCATCGAACTAGATTACTATTACGTATTCCTAATCATATTTTTTATTCATTTATAGATACTGTTGGAAGAGTGATTAGGGGAGACCTTAAAAAACACGCAGGTTATAACACTTGCGAGTTGTTTCTAAGAGATTTGACGTAAGTGTCCCTAAACAAATGTTTTACAACTACTAATTTTTTGTTGTTTACGAGCTGACGTTTATTAAATTCTGAAGAGGGGCGGAGATTAAGTTTTTAGCGTTTTATACGTTACGAAAAGAATACGCAATGCTCGCACGGGCCATCAAAAACAATGGAGTCATATACATAACTCGTGTTAAGCTCCTCCAGCTGAACCAAGTACAAGCGCGACTCAAATTTATACTTACCTTTTCAAACGCGGCCTCATTTGTTTATTTTTTTATAATAATGCGTCATTTCCCTCTCTTTACAGTGAACTTGTTGATGGACACGGAGTTATCAGGTATCAACTTTGACCCGGATATGCGGGAAGCGCAAGCCCTGAAGAAAATGAGGATATAACGCATCGGGCCTCATTTCAAGTTATTGTTTTTTACGTCATCGGAAGATTTGAACATTTGTTTTTTTTTTGTTTTTTTTTCATTACTTTGGCGATCTGATTTTCTAATTGCAAACATTTACATATTTTGAATACTTTGAGACATATGCAATTTGGTTTGGCGATCTATATTTTATATGAATAAAAATAGCGCTCTACTATTCTATATATTTCTTTGTTGTCATTAAGTAGTGGTTCATCCAATCTGCTGACTGCAACCTCTGTGATGGTTTGGGAGTTCTCTATTTCGGGTTCCATTTCATCTTCTTGACAGTTATGTGACAGCAAATCATTCAAGTTACAAAGATTCAATCAAAGTCAAAGTCAGTTCAAACTTGAAACAATAGGTTTTTATAGGCTAAGCCCAAATAAGAACTGAACCTCAACTATGCATCTTTAAGGTGGTGTTTGTTTAAGTTTATATGTAGGCTTATGAGTTTATTTGAGTTAGGCTAAAAAACGTTTTGTGGTAAATCTTTCAATCCTAGATTGTTTCTGCCATTTACATTCCAAAATGATGCCTTTTGTTTTTGAACTTTGAAGATCCTGGCATGAAGATGGAGTCCAATATGCCTTCTAGCATCGTTGCGCTAGACTTGAACCCCGAAAACATTTACTCCGTATATGAATATAACATTAAGTAAAGTAAAGTAAAGTAAAGTACTAAAGTATATAAACAGGCTGAAGGTTTGAAAAACTTAGCACCTTACCAAAAAACTTGTAAAGCATCAACCACATTTACCATGCCTTGCCATTGATTACTCTTGAATTGCCTCTATAGATGCACATATATCTATGTGTATATCTCCTCGGTAAACCTTCCCAAATCCACCTCCGCCAATATAGTTTTCGGGTCCAAAGTTGTTTGTGGCCGATTTAATATCTTTTAGCTGAATTTTGATATGATCAAACTCTTTTATGGAAGCCATTCTCATAAAGAAAATACAAGAACATGCAATTACAAATTGGAGAGCTAAAAGACCTTGATCAACTCTCTTTTATCGTATCATGTAATTCTTTGATTAATATATGATTTTCATGTATGGATGCTTCTAAAAGTTATGTACATTAGTGTTGTGTTATTCTTATTACTTAATGACTTATGCTGTAATACGAACAAAGATACAAAGGGATATATACACACCTAAATAGCATAAGCTCATATTTCCATTGTATAAAGAGATTATTACTGAGTAAATGTTAGAAATGGGGTTTGTTCAAAAGATCCTTCGTATGTTTCTTCTTTGTTCCTATAAGCACAACAAATGAAATAAGCACACGTCCAAATTTGCAGCCCCAAACAATGAGCATACCAATTTTTAGGTTATAAAAGCTTTTAATGAACTGAATAAAAATGAAAAATAAACTCAGAAAACTGCAAACAACATCGCATACATTGTTGTTTGTAATGGAGTTTGTAATGGTGCTTTTATATTTTCTACACGTCCAAATTTGCAGCCCCAAACAATGGTGTTATATTTTCAAAAACAAACTCAGAAAACTGATAACGTAACTACTAACTACTAGCAAACTCAGAATAAGCCCTTTAATCTTACTTTATCTCAGCCAAAATCAAAGTTCAAATGGACTGTTTAGGTGTTTTATGTGTTACATTACATTCTGATGCTTGGCTTTAGAAACTTATACTATCGTTTAGATTATAAGGTTGGGCGTTAGAGTATTAAAAGTTTTGAGTTTGGTAAAAGACTACTTTGGGATTTGGGGACATTCTCTATTATGCTTTTGCTTAGTAATGACTAATATTGGTATGTTCTTTTTCTGTTAGAGTATTAAAGACACAATGCTTGGCGTTAAACAATCTAGCACCACTGTTTCGAACCCAGTTCATGTTCATTTTAGTAATGGTATGTTATTTTTTAGTTTTTAATCTCGATATATTACTTTTGAAACTTAACTTTTAATACAACTCTACCCTTTCATTGAATTATATGCTAGAAAAACGCAAAGTCTTGTCTAATAAAGATGTTCGCACAAGGCAAACGGGGAAAAAAGGAAAGACCAACTCTGCCTACTTTGAAGAAAGTTCAGCTCACATAAATGTCGCTCCTAAAAGGGTTCCGTTCGGAACATTGAACAATCTCCTAAATCCTAATGGTGCTCGAAATAGCCTTCCATTGCAAACAACATCGCCTCAAAACCTATCACGAGATAAAGAAAATATAACACCATTACAAACTCCACGTTCCAATGGTTCAACCTCCCTATGCACCAATGGAAGTGTAGATCCAGCTACTAAAAAAAACAGAATACCAAAGGCTATATTACCAACTACGAAAACAAAAGAAATTAGCGGAAGCAAATGCCAACATCGAACCACCGACACCGGTAGGAGCTATTCAATATCTTTCGGGCTTGACAAGTGAAATCAGCAAAGGTAACAAGGTGTACAATTAATTACGTTTTTTAGGGAATTGTCTGTTATATTACTAATACATGTTTTAAATTGGAAAAACAGATGATCGACATGGTAGTAACATACTATCGCCCCTATTTGATCAAGAGTACAATCAAACTGCCAATGGTAAGCTTCATTAAAGAAATTGTTGTTGCTCTTTGCTGCATGTATTTACATTATAACTATGTAGGAACAAATGTTGGTGTAGACCAACCCACTCAAAAAAGAAAAGAATACCAAAGAAATTATTGGCGTCAACGAAAATTAAAGAAAGTAGCAGACGCGGATGCTAACATGGAAGCAAACACAATGGAAGGAATGACAGAAAATCTTTCGGACTTAACACGTGAAAACAACATAGGTAAAATAATTTTCCATATTATGTTCTTCTTTACGAAAATTTGTACCATCTTATTAGTACATTTTTCTAAATTGCAAACTAGATGATCGACATGGTAGTAGCATACCGGTGCCCCTATTTGATCAAGAGTTCAATCAAAATATGGCGGGTAAGCTTCATTAAAGAAATTGCTTTTGCTACTTACTGCATGTATTTACATTATACCCATATATAGGAACCAATGTTGGTGAAGACCCAACCATTCAAAAAAAGAAACAATACGACAAAGAATACCAAAGGCTATATTACCAACAACGAAAACAAAAGAAACTAGCAGAAGCAAATGCCAACATCGAACCACAGACACCGGTAGGAGCTACTCAATATCTTTCGGGCTTGACAAGTGAAATAAGCAAAGGTAACAAGGTGTACAATTAATTACGTTTTTTAGGGAATTGTCTGTTATATTACTAATATATGTTTTAAATTGGAAAACCAGATGATCGACATGGTAGTAACATACTATTGCCCCTATTTGATCAAGAGTACAATCAAACTGCCGATGGTAAGCTTCATTAAAGAAATTGTTGTTGCTCTTTACTGCATGTATTTACATTATAACTATGTAGGAACAAATGTTGGTGTAGACCAAGCCACTTCAACAAGAAAAGAATACCAAAGAAATTATTGGCATCAACGAAAACTAAAGAAAGTAGCAGACGCAGATGCTAACATGGAAGCAGACACAATGGAAGGAATGACACAAAATCTTTCGGACTTAACACGTGAAAACAACATAGGTAAAATAATTTTCCATACTATGTTCTTCTTTACGAAAATTTGTATCTTCTTATTAGTACATTTTTATAAATTGCAAACCAGATGATCGACATGGTAGTAGCGTATTGGTGCCCCTATTTGATCAAGAGTTCAATCAAAATATGGCTGGTAAGCTTCATTACAGAAATTGCTTTTGCTCCTTACTACATGTATTTACATTATACCCATATATAGGAACCAATGTTGGTGAAGACCCAACCATTAAAAAAAAGAAACAATACGACAAAGAATACCAAAGGTTATATTACCAACAATGAAAACAAAAGAAACTAGCAGACGCAAATGCTAACATGGAAGCAGACACAATGGAAGGAATGACACAAAATCTTTCAGACTTAACACGGGAAAACAACATAGGTAAAATAATTCTCCATATTATGTTCTTCTTTACGAAAATTTGTATCATCTTATTAGTACATTTTTTCTAAATTGCAAACCAGATGATCGACATGGTAGTAACGTACCGGTGCCCCTATTTGATCAAAAGTTCAATCAAAATATGGCTGGTAAGCTTCATTAAAGAAATTGCTTTTGCTCCTTACTACATGTATTTACATTATACCCATATATAGGAACCAATGTTGGTGAAGACCCAACCATTAAAAAAAAGAAAAAATACGACAAAGAATACCAAAGGCTATATTACCAACAACGAAAACAAAAGAAACTAGCAGACGCAAATGCTAACATGGAAGCAGACCCAATGGAAGGAATGACACAAAATCTTTCGGACTTGACACGTGAAACCACCATAGGTAAAATAATTTTCCATATTATGTTCTTTGTTCTTTTGTACGGAATTTTGTATCATCCTATTAATACACGTTTTAAATTGCCAAACCAGATGATCCGTATAATTTCGTTTACGATGGCCTTCCTAAAGAGCATCGTGCATTGAAGGAGCAACCACCATGTGTCCATTGTGGAGCAAAGAAAATACAATACGAGTTTCCTACTTTTTGTTGCATGAGCGGGAAAACGACTTTAAAGGCCTTAGAAATTCCTCCAGAACTATACAACCTATTCACGTCGCAATGTGAGTTAGGAAAAATGTTTAGGAAAAACATACGTGCGTACAACACAAACTTTGCCTTTGCATCGATGGGTGTAAAGTTAGACAAAACATACAATGTTAGGAGCTCTGGAGTATATACTTTTCGTGTGAATGGAGGGATATATCATAGAATGGATCAGTTGGTTCCTAGAGACGGCCAACCAAGGTACTTGCAGTTGTACTTTTATGACGCAGAATCGGAGCTTGAGCACAGGTTACAATGGCCTAATCTTGATAAAGAGATTCTTAAGATAATATCACGTGTTCTTGCACCAAACCCATATGTTCAGACATTTCGAACACTTGATAACCTTGGTCCGCTTGACAAGTATAGGGTCGAATTAAATGCATCTGTTAAAGTCGATCAAAGACTTTACAATCGTCCTACCACATCCGAGGTATAAATATGATTTCTAACCATCCTACGTCTTATATAAATTGACCGTTGTATATATAATCTTATACTGTCAACTTAAATATATCATATCACGTAGGTCGCTGGTATTTGGGTAGAAGGTAATAACAACATCACTGCATACAAGAGAAGCATCGTCGTGTATGGAAAGTCTGAACACCCTACGCAAATACAGCCTTATTTCGCTTCCTATGATCCTTTGTCTTATCCAATGTTCTTTCCAAACGGTGAGGCTGGATGGCATTCTCGAATACCAAGAGAAGGGGTAGACATCAATGAACTTGTCGATAATGATGATGACGACGATGAAGACGAAGAAGGTACTAAACCAATCAATATACTCACATTACTTTATCTTGTGTAATACCAGGTTACAATAGTAAAATATAGTATATGCTTTCCTTACACAACATTTTTAACATCACCACACAGGGATTAACACAAGAACTGGCAGAAAAACAGTTACTATGCGAGAATATTATTGTTTCAAATTCCAAATGCGCCCATATCCTAACTTGATCCTGTTTGGAGGGCGATTGTTTCAGCAATTTGTGGTAGATATATACATAAAGATTGAGACTTCACGCTTGCATTTTTGCCAAAAAAACCAATCCAAAATCAGAGCAGATTTGTATCAAGGAATCGTGGATTGTGTTAATGCGGGAGAGGTTCAATCGAATAGAGTTGGCCAACGTATTGTCTTGCCTGCGTCTTTTATCGGAGGTCCACGTGACATGCGAAGACGATTTTTGGATGCAATGACGTTAGTTCAAGATGCTGGGAAACCTGATATCTTTCTTACCATGACATGCAATCCTAATTGGCCTGAAATTGTTTCCGAACTTCATCCTGGACAAACGGCCCAAGATCGACCGGACCTGGTTACAAGAGTTTTTCGTGCAAAACTAGAGGATCTCAAGAACCAACTATTCACCAAGCACATCCTTGGGGTTATTGGGTCGCACATATATGTTATCGAGTTTCAAAAACGGGGTTTGCCACATGCACATTTTCTTCGGATTATGAGTTCAGATTACAAGCTTGCAAATCCCGATCATTACGACAAAGTTGTTTGCTGGTTCGCCTCAAACAGTCAGATAATTATTAGTCAACCACTTGTGAATGGTCAAGTATAATAGTCAAACAGCTGAGGCAAATGCTTCCGTGAAATACAGTGTTTTCCCGGGTCGTAATGTCCCAACGAGGTTGTGATGGTATTTAAAACGAATCTGTGATTAGTGAATGTGAACAGGAAAGGTATAAAGTGTGTGTGTGTGATTACACTAGGGTTTTATAACTTAAAATAACTTAGGAAAACTAAATTAACGATTACGTGAAACCTAGATATCTAAAACGTTAAAACGTTCACCAATTTAAAATCAGACGCGACTGCGTACTGAGAAAAGGGTGAGTTTTAAGGAAAAATAAACTACAAGGGTTAAAATTGAAAATTCTATAAACTTAAACTTAAAATAAAAATTAAATTAAAAAGAAAACTATTTTTTAGATTATTATATTATTTATTATTAATTATTTAATTAAAAACTATTTAACTTTTTAATTAAAACTAATTAAAATCAAAACTAAAAATAATAAACACTACAAATTAAACTAAAAATTTATAAAAATAATTTCTAAAACTTAAAATGAACTTGAAGAAAGTATAAAAAATAAAAATAAATGTTTTTGTCTTTTTATGAGCTTTTTATTAATTAAAAACTATTTATATTAATTATACTAATTAAATTATTTTAAATTACAAATAATACTAAATCAACTTATAAAATTATGAAAAAATTTATAAAACTATTTTATAACTTATAAAAGCTAGGAAAAATATAAAAATTAGGTATTACTTTATAAAAATTAATTATGCTATTTAAAACTTATTTATTGATTAATTATTAATTAAACTATTATTAATTATAATAAATACTAAATGACAAAACAAAAATCTGAGAAAATTATTAAAAATACTTTAACCTAAAAGGAAATTTATAAAAATATAAAAACACAACTTACTTAATAAAATTATAAAAATGAAAATTAAAATTAAATTATATTAAATAGAAACTATCACTTATTTTTATGTTGTCTTTTCTGGATTTTTATTTTACAAAACTATATTATATATAAAAACAAGCAACTTTAATAAAAACAACTTTTTTATAAGCTAATAATAAGCTCTGTGGATGCTTATTACTTCCACAGTTGACTATTGTTGACTGGAAGGGGAAATAAGCTCAAATGAGCTTATGTGGGACCCACTATGGTATATTCTGGTTCTAATAAGTGATTTGGACTAGTCAAAACTCAATTTGGTCAAATAAGCTCAGTTGATAAGCTGATAAGCCAAAATAAGCTATTCCAAAACTTAAATTCAACACAGAATGGGGACAAGGTTCAAGGGCAAAACTAAGTGGGGTCCACTGGGATTCAGGTCAAACAAAAGGTCAATCCTTGCTCCCTGGTAGGAGGGGGTTGGGAGAAACTAATTAGAAGGTGTGGGGCCCACTGAGTTGGTCACAAAACCACCACAAAGTGGGTGGTGTGGCTATGGTCTGCTGCAGCAGGGCAAGACCTTGCCCTGCAGTTGTGTTTGGAGGTGAGTGGGGCCCAGGGTAAAATTTGCAAAAATATAAGACTTGTGGGAACTCAAATATGAGCTGGTAGGCTTTAACTAGGAACAAGTTTCAAAGTCTAGGTCCTATTCCTAAATTCTAAACAAATCCTTGAAGATTTGTAAAAATCTGAGAAGTGTAAAATTTGACTTTTTGTAATACTTAGCTAGTTTGACTTATATGAGATTCTAACACTTCTTATAAGCTAAAACTGTTATAATAAGCTAGTGTAAGACTAGAATAAGTTATATGAATCACTTATGAGCATTTGTGATTGATTTAAGGACCCAAATCCCTCACAGTTAACTGTGAGGGGAACTTTTCTATGATTTTGACTTTCTAGTGTTTAAGACCTGAGTTTTAAACCACTTATGACCTATAAATACCTGACTAAGCATGTAAGAACCAAGAACAACAGATGAAACTTAGAACCTAGGGGTGAAATACCCTAATCCAAACACTACCTTATAACTATTAAAATGAGATTTTCAAAGCTAATGATGAATTTAAGCCACAACACAGATTCAAAACACTAAATTATGATATTGTAAGATTAAATGAACCTAAATCAACTACTCCATAAGCATATACCTCAGATTTGTCAAAAATGAGTTTTCCACTGTATAATCTTTGATTTTTTAAGCACAATTGAATCTAATGAATAAGCAAAATGTTTTAAGCTATATTATAACTAATTAACAATACAGAAACCTAAAATTAACAAGATCTAAGCTGATTAAATATTCAAACAGTAAAATAGCAAAAATGGATATAAAAGCTTACAAATGAAATAAGCTGAGAAGTGAGTGAACCAAGGACCAAATCATAACCTAGTGTCCCCCATAGGACTCTAAACCATAATCTAATCAGAATTAACCTGCTCCATAACTCCAAGCTGTTTGTGACTTGATTTTTATATTTTCTTACTATTTTTATCTAATTTTTAATTATTTTTCTTTTGTGATCCAAACAAATAATAAAGGTTTTCTAAAACTTATTTAAACTATGTCAGAGCTTATATGAGCTTATAGAATTCAATAACAACAACAAATAACAACATACAATCTTTATGAGATTTTTGAGATTTTATGAAAATGCTTAAACTGAGAAGTGAGCTAAAACTTTAAATTAACTTGAATTGAAGATTAAGGTGAATGAAAGTAACTGAGACCAAGCTGTTTTAATGGAAATTACAACTGAATTTGTAAACTACACTACATACGACTTAATTAAACTAAGCCTAAACTAATAATCTTTAACCACAACTTCTTTTCTTCTTTATAGATATTTTCTGAGCTTGTGGGACCCACTGGGGTATTTCCCACCATTTCCTAGCCCTTGATGTGGTAAAACTCATCTCCACCGTTTAAATCGTTTCTTGGCGCCAAAGTCTCTTTGGCTACTGTAGATTGCGTGGAGAGTATTTTAAGGGTTTAATGGGGTTTGGAGGGTTGTGGTGAGGTGGAGGATAGTGGGTAGACAGCTGGGGTGTGAGGTGGAGGTGGTATACCAGGTGGTTTAGTAGCAGAGGTGGAGGTGGTGGTTTTGGAGGGAAAAGGGAGTCTGGGGTGGTTTTGGTGGTCAAACGGGTAGACCCCGTTTATATTAAAGGGTGGTTTGGGCTAGTGATTGGGCTGGGGATAAATAAAAAGGGATGGGCTTGTATGGTGTGTTGGGTTTATTTTTGGTTTTGGGTTTAATATTAACATAAGGTCCGTTTGGTTTTAATAATACACAAGGACCAAAGTTGTAATTTGGGCAATGTTGAGGGGCTGTTGTGGCATTATTCCAAATTTATCACAAGGGTCATAATTGCCATATGTGAATAGTATAAGGGTATGTTTTGATAATTTTCACTTTTAAATACCCGGGGACTATTTTTGCCAATTCACCAAACTTCAGGGACTGATTATGTAATTTCACCAAACTTATCACCCAAGGACCATTCCTGCAAAAGATTATTAGTACAAGGACCAAAATTGAATTTCTCAAAGTTTTTACATCCCAGGGACCATTTATGTCAATTTCCAAAGTATAGGGACTAAACTTGTAATTTTGTGAAACTTTGCACCAAAGGACTAAATATGTAACTTTATGATTAAAAAGGACCTTTGGTGACATTTTCATGTTTTTAGAATAACCAGGGACTAGTTTTGCCAATTTCTGAAACTTGAGGGACTGAAACTGCCAATTATGCAAACTTTGTACGTTTTTCATCTGTTTTTGCATATTTTGCATTTGAAACATATAAAACACACCTTTAAGATATTTTAAGTATTTTGATATATATTTGAGTGTTTTTGTATGTTTTGGCAGTTCAGATTAGTATAAAATGATGAGTATTTAGACACTCATCAATCCCCCACACTAAACTATTGCTAGTCCCTAGCAATCTTTTGAGAAAAACTTAATGGATTTGAAAAACTCTTTACCAAAATCCATCACCTCTGGAGTAGCCAGGTGTAAGAACTGTGGCATACCTGATAACCGTGTGATTTTGAGCAAATCACCAGCTGTCAACGGATTTGATTTGTCTTTACCAAAAGCCGTTTGCTTTTGGACTAGCCAACTCTTGATGGAATAGTCAACATCTTGGTGAGCTGATTACCAATTATGGTTTTTCCACGGCCTTTACCACAAGCCATAATCTTGCGGGCTAGCCAACTCATTATCTTTTGAGGATGATGGGGAGTTGAGGAACCATACAATTTTGGGCAAATTGCAAGCCATCAACGGGTTTGAGTTATCTTTACCAAGAGCCGTTTGCTCCTGGATTAGCCAATCCTTATGTGGGTTAGACATGGCGGACTGATAACCATTTATTGCATTCTAAGTGAGAAAAAATTTTAAAATTTTGGCTAAAATGGGGGTTCTTGATGGAACATGTGTTTAAATTCGTTAGAATAACGAATCTCCCCCCACACTTAGAACTGAATATTGTCCTCAATATTCAAAGTACCGGGTGTTAAACCAACACTTAGAACGTAAGAAGAAAATATTCCATAGCCTTTATTTAAGATGTATATACATACAATTTATTTTTTAAGATAAAACTTCTTAAATAGAAGCTATCACTATATATACATTTTTTTTTGAGGATATATATATATATTTATATATATATATATATATATATATATATATATATATATATATATATATATATATATATATACACAACATGTGGGGCATTACCCCCACACTAGGGTGGTACACACGGGTGAAAACCCATGTTTTTGCTAATGTTTTTGATTCCCGAGTCACTAGCTTGACTCGACCCCGTATTTGATTCCTTTTCTCCCAAACTGTCAGGTTTATCACGCAAGCTAACCGCTTGTGAACGGTTAACTGTAATAAAGAGGTCCTGAACAGACCTGGAGAAAAAGCAATTTAAAAATCTATGGGGAAGTAAGTGGAAGAGACAATCTCAATCGGACTTTCATTCAAGATGTTCGGATAAACATTTGAAGCACGTGAAAGTTCCACACCGATGAGATAAGTAACCGGCTCATAATTTATAAATGAGAATGCCGGGATCAAAGATAATGTCTTCACTCCTGAAAGAGTGAAGAATAGGATAAGCCACGGGATATATGAAGAAAAGAAAGAAAGTCATGATGAAAATCATGATTAACTCCTCATCTTCAATAGGAGAATTCATTGTTTCATGAATCTCCTCATTTAAGCTCGTTTGATCAAGACATATTATGGGTATGTCTAGATCAAAATAGAAATTATCATACTCCGGTAGAGATATGATATGAGTGAGTTCACAGGAGAACTCCTCAAAGGTGAATGATTCGTATTCGGGATTGATTTGAGTGAGTTCATTGGGGAACTCCTCAAAAGTAAATGATTCATAAATGGGAAGAGAATTATAAGAATGAGAAGTGGTGATACCACTTATCTTCTCTCCCGAAAGATCAAAATGGAACGTTTGCAATTCAGGAATAGAATCATTGATCAAAACCTCACTATCCTTGACGGGGATAGGAGATGAAATAGGCTTTTCATTAAAAGCCTCAATTCTAGAAATGAGAAGATTAGCATTTAATAATGTAAGACGAAGAGCTTCGTCTTGGATTATTTCTTCCTCATTCTCTTCTTCTGAGTTGACAAGCTCAGAAGGTAATTCCCCCACATAACTTATGTCTCTACAAAATAAAGAATAGTTCTCATCAGAATCAGAGAACATCTCAGTATGATTATTTGGAAAGACAAGAGGGGGAGGAATATCACACACATGATCAAGAATTCCCTGTGACTCACTTGGGATTGGGACAAGGTTCTCAACACTAGACTTTATGAATTCGTCCGATTCCTTTGCAGGAACAGTGTCAAGATGCTCGTCCCCCATGTTCAGAGAGTGAGTGGGAACCTCGGGTGTGATAACATCATACTCAGGGAGATGAGAAGGACTAGCAGTAATGGAGTCTACAAGTTCCATTATTTCTACTGCTGGTGATTCAGTTATATTCTTTTCTCCCTGTATATGCATGGAAGGAGTCTCAACTGATGAACTTGATGAGGTATCATCACTTTCATCATCCTCATCGAGAAAAACAGCATTTTGAAATTTGGTACGTGTTATAGCTGCTTGTTCTAAGACTAGTAATTCTTCCATGCTTCTTTCGTCTCTAGCAGCATGTTTTTCAGCAAGTAATTCCGTGATAGATTTATCACGAGAATATTTAGTGAGTGGAGACTGTGGGGGTGTGGATGTGTCAAAACCGGAAGGTTGACATTGATCATCATTATGAGGACCCCCACAATATACAAAAGAAGAACTTGGTGCATTGTGAGATGACATATTAGCCAACTCCTCCTTAAGATCTTTGAGTTTCTCAAGAACCTCTATATAAGGGTCTTGCTGGATGTGAGGAGTAGCTTGAATTATTTGGCACTGTGGAGGTGGGTCTTGAAACGAATAGTCGTAATTGTTACAAGGAAATGGATTCCTTGTTTGACAATCAGAACTAAAGTGTGGACCTCCACAGTACTCACAACATTTGAACTGATGTGGCTGTGAGTCGTATGTGTTTGAGTCATAATTGTTATTAGGAACCTGCTCATAGACAAGCGTGTCTCCTGATTGACAATCAGAACTGTAGTGTGTACCACCACAATACTCACAACAGTTAAACTGCTGAGTCTGGCTTGGTGTATTTTGATACGAAGCATCATTGAGATTTGGATAATATGATTCTTGCTCGTATGAATGTGATGGGTAGTTGGAAAAATTTGAGGAGTCGTTGAATGAGTTTTGATTAGGATCATAAGCAAATGAATTACTCGATCCACAAAACAAACAACTCCCGTTTTGAATATCATTACCACATTGTTCACATGTACACCAACGACATGGAAATCCGAAAAGCGGCTCACCACAACCGACACAAGGGACAAAATCTGGAGGTGGGACAAGTGGTGTGCTCTGAGAGCTAGGAATTTCCACCACTTCCGTTATGGTCTCAGGTTTTTGTTTTTGATAAATGTGAAGATTGGGTAAGTCGTTCTTTTCAGTAACTGCTCTAAGCTCTGTACATTTGCTTGACAAACTTTTAACCGTAAACCATGAAAGGTTAGGATCAATTGTGAGCTTAGATTCTTGGATAACCGTAGGTTACTTTCATTGTCAAAGGAAAGTGCAAGGTCCTTTGTCACCTCGGTTTCATGATCTCTTTCCCTCACCGGAGAGGGAATAGGAATCGAAGGTCCATCATAATCAACATAACATCTCGACATTTTTGACAAGGCCATAAGTTTTTCAACTTTACTTTTACAAGCCCTTTGTTTAAACAAATCGTCATCGAGAGATGCCATTAGAATCAATTATGAGATAAGTGGAAGAAGGTAGAATCAAAGGGTTTTGGGGATGAGAAATGAAGAATCAAATAGGTAGGGGTGTAAAGGTGAATATTTTTGTGTTTTGTTTTATAAAAATATAGATAAAAGATGGTAAATATACAATGGTTGTATATCCAGATTCACTAATACGCAAAATCGTTAGAATAAGCGCACAACCTCCCCGGCAGCGGCGCCAAATTTTGATTCGCCTCAAACAGTCAGATAATTATTAGTCAACCACTTGTGAATGGTCAAGTATAATAGTAAAACAGCTGAGGCAAATGCTTCCGTGAAATACAGTGTTTTCCCGGGTCGTAATGTCCCAACGAGGTTGTGATGGTATTTAAAACGAATCTGTGATTAGTGAATGTGAACAGGAAAGGTATAAAGTGTGTGTGTGTGATTACACTAGGGTTTTATAACTTAAAATAACTTAGGAAAACTAAATTAACGATTACGTGAAACCTAGATATCTAAAACGTTAAAACGTTCACCAATTTAAAATCAGACGCGACTTCGTACTGAGAAAAAGGTGAGTTTTAAGGAAAAATAAACTACAAGTGTTAAAATTGAAAATTCTATAAACTTAAACTTAAAATAAAAATTAAATTAAAAATAAAACTATTTTTTAGATTATTATATTATTTATTATTAATTATTTAATTAAAAACTATTTAACTTTTTAATTAAAACTAATTAAAATCAAAACTAAAAATAATAAACACTACAAATTAAACTAAAAATTTATAAAAATAATTTATAAAACTTAAAATGAACTTGAAGAAAGTATAAAAAATAAAAATAAATGTTTTTGTCTTTTTATGAGCTTTTTATTAATTAAAAACTATTTATATTAATTATACAAATTAAATTATTTTAAATTACAAATAATACTAAATCAACTTAGAAAATTATGAAAAAATTTATAAAACTATTTTATAACTTATAAAAGCTAGGAAAAATATAAAAATTAGGTATTAATTTATAAAAATTAATTATGCTATTTAAAACTTATTTATTGATTAATTATTAATTAAACTATTATTAATTATAATAAATATTAATGACAAAACAAAAATCTGAGAAAATTATTAAAAATACTTTAACCTAAAAGGAAATTTATAAAAATATAAAAACACAACTTACTTAATAAAATTATAAAAATGAAAATTAAAATTAAATTATATTAAATAGAAACTATCACTTATTTTTGTGTTGTCTTTTCTGGATTTTTATTTTACAAAACTATATTATATATAAAAACAAGAAACTTTAATAAAAACAACTTTTTATAAGCTAATAATAAGCTCTGTGGAAGCTTATTACTTCCACAGTTGACTATTGTTGACTGGAAGGGGAAATAAGCTCAAATGAGCTTATGTGGGACCCACTATGGTATATTCTGGTTCTAATAAGTGATTTGGACTAGTCAAAACTCAATTTGGTCAAATAAGCTCAGTAGATAAGCTGATAAGCCAAAATAAGCTATTCCAAAACTTAAATTCAACACAGAATGGGGACAAGGTTCAATGGCAAAACTAAGTGGGGTCCACTGGGATTCAGGTCAAACAAAAGGTCAATCCTTGCTCCCTGGTAGGAGGGGGTTGGGAGAAACTAATTAGAAGGTGTGGGACCCACTGAGTTGGTCACAAAACCACCACAAAGTGGGTGGTGTGGCTATGGTCTGCTGCAGCAGGGCAAGACCTTGCCCTGCAGTTGTGTTTGGAGGTGAGTGGGGCCCAGGGTAAAATTTGCAAAAATATAAGACTTGTGGGAACTCAAATATGAGCTGGTAGGCTTTAACTAGGAACAAGTTTCAAAGTCTAGGTCCTATTCCTAAATTCTAAACAAATCCTTGAAGATTTGTAAAAATCTGAGAAGTGTAAAATTTGACTTTTTGTAATACTTAGCTAGTTTGACTTATATGAGATTCTAACACTTCTTATAAGCTAAAACTGTTATAATAAGCTAGTGTAAGACTAGAATAAGTTATATGAATCACTTATGAGCATTTGTGATTGATTTAAGGACCCAAATCCCTCACAGTTAACTGTGAGGGGAACTTTTCTATGATTTTGACTTTCTAGTGTTTAAGACCTGAGTTTTAAACCACTTATGACCTATAAATACCTGACTAAGCATGTAAGAACCAAGAACAACAGATGAAACTTAGAACCTAGGGGTGAAATACCCTAATCCAAACACTACCTTATAACTATTAAAATGAGATTTTCAAAGCTAATGATGAATTTAAGCCACAACACAGATTCAAAACACTAAATTATGATATTGTAAGATTAAATGAACCTAAATCAACTACTCCACAAGCATATACCTCTGATTTGTCAAAAATGAGTTTTCCACTGTATAATCTTTGATTTTTTAAGCACAATTGAATCTAATGAATAAGCAAAATGTTTTTAGCTATATTATAACTAATTAACAATACAGAAACCTAAAATTAACAAGATCTAAGCTGATTAAATATTCAAACAGTAAAATAGCAAAAATGGATATAAAAGCTTACAAATGAAATAAGCTGAGAAGTGAGTGAACCAAGGACCAAATCATAACCTAGTGTCCCCCATAGGACTCTAAACCATAATCTAATCAGAATTAACCTGCTCCATAACTCCAAGCTGTTTGTGACTTGATTTTTATATTTTCTTACTATTTTTATCTAATTTTTAATTATTTTTCTTTTGTGATCCAAACAAATAATAAAGGTTTTCTAAAACTTATTTAAACTGTGTCAGAGCTTATATGAGCTTATAGAATTCAATAACAACAACAAATAACAACATACAATCTTTATGAGATTTTTGAGATTTTATGAAAATGCTTAAACTGAGAAGTGAGCTAAAACTTTAAATTAACTTGAATTGAAGATTAAGGTGAATGAAAGTAACTGAGACCAAGCTGTTTTAATGGAAATTACAACTGAATTTGTAAACTACACTACATACGACTTAATTAAACTAAGCCTAAACTAATAATCTTTAACCACAGCTTCTTTTCTTCTTTATAGATATTTTCTGAGCTTGTGGGACCCACTGGGGTATTTCCCACCATTTCCTAGCCCTTGATGTGGTAAAACTCATCTCCACCGTTTAAATCGTTTCTTGGCGCCAAAGTCTCTTTGGCTACTGTAGATTGCGTGGAGAGTATTTTAAGGGTTTAATGGGGTTTGGAGGGTTGTGGTGAGGTGGAGGATAGTGGGTAGACAGCTGGGGTGTGAGGTGGAGGTGGTATACCAGGTGGTTTAGTAGCAGAGGTGGAGGTGGTGGTTTTGGAGGGAAAAGGGAGTCTGGGGTGGTTTTGGTGGTCAAACGGGTAGACCCCGTTTATATTAAAGGGTGGTTTGGGCTAGTGATTGGGCTGGGGATAAATAAAAAGGGATGGGCTTGTATGGTGTGTTGGGTTTATTTTTGGTTTTGGGTTTAATATTAACATAAGGTCCGTTTGGTTTTAATAATACACAAGGACCAAAGTTGTAATTTGGGCAATGTTGAGGGGCTGTTGTGGCATTATTCCAAATTTATCACAAGGGTCATAATTGCCATATGTGAATAGTATAAGGGTATGTTTTGATAATTTTCACTTTTAAATACCCGGGGACTATTTTTGCCAATTCACCAAACTTCAGGGACTGATTATGTAATTTCACCAAACTTATCACCCAAGGACCATTCCTGCAAAAGATTATTAGTACAAGGACCAAAATTGAATTTCTCAAAGTTTTTACATCCCAGGGACCATTTATGTCAATTTCCAAAGTATAGGGACTAAACTTGTAATTTTGTGAAACTTTGCACCAAAGGACTAAATATGTAACTTTATGATTAAAAAGGACCTTTGGTGACATTTTCATGTTTTTAGAATAACCAGGGACTAGTTTTGCCAATTTCTGAAACTTGAGGGACTGAAACTGCCAATTATGCAAACTTTGTACGTTTTTCATCTGTTTTTGCATATTTTGCATTTGAAACATATAAAACACACCTTTAAGATATTTTAAGTATTTTGATATATATTTGAGTGTTTTTGTATGTTTTGGCAGTTCAGATTAGTATAAAATGATGAGTATTTAGACACTCATCATTTGCGCTGAAATTCCAGACCCGAATAAGCATCCTGAATTGCACCAACTGGTTCTAAAGCACATGATTCATGGTCCTTGTGGTCACTTAAATACTCAGTGTCCTTGTATGGAGGGTGAACCAAAGAAATGTCGTTGGAATTATCCTAGGCAATTCCAAGAAACAACGCAACAAGGAGATGACTCATACCCATTGTATCGGCGGAGAGACAATGGCATCGAGGTAAACGTACGAAACAGCATCCTTGACAATAGATGGGTTGTTCCATATAACCCGAAATTGTTGATGATGTTCAATTGTCACATCAATGTGGAGGTATGCTCAAGTATAAAATCCGTTAAATATGTCTTCAAGTATGTTTACAAGGGTCATGACAAACAAGTTGTAAACATTGATCAAGATGGAGTACAAGTCGTTAACGAGATAAAGAGATTCCAAGATGCGCGTTATGTATCACCCCCCGAAGCTATGTGGCGAATTTATGGCTTCCCTTTATCTAATATCCATCCGTCTGTTATGTCATTGCAAGTTCATCTACCAAACAACCAGTTGGTTAGGTTCTCAGAAGATGATGTAATGACTGACATTCTTGAGAGAGAAAGGGATAAGAGATCGATGTTGACCGCCTTTTTTGACTTGAACAAGACAGACGTAAGCGCGAGGCAATACTTGTATAAAGACATCCCCAAGCACTACGTATGGAATAAGAGTGCACGCAAGTGGATTAAACGAAAGAAAGGGAAAATGGTAGGAAGATTGGTTTCCGCTAATCCCGCTGAAGGAGAGCGGTTCTATCTACGTGTACTTTTGCAGCATGTTAAAGGCCCTACAGGCTTTGAATATCTTTACACGTTCAATGGTGTAGTGTACAGTACGTTTCGTAGAGCGGCCTTGAAAGGGGATTAATATAGAGTGATGATCACATATCTGACTGTCTACGTGAGTCCTCCATGCACGAGATGCCCGGCCCTCTTAGAAGACTATTCGCGACTCTTCTAATCTTTTGTGAGCCAGGAGATGTTCGCAAGTTATGGAATGATCATTACGACTCACTTTCAGAAGACTACACCTTACATTGTGCAAGTGTTGAGCGGGTTCAAAATATGGTTCTAACGGACATATCATCAATTCTACAATCTATGGGTAAGAGTCTTAGTGATTTTGACCTTCCCAGCATTACCGCAAATGTAAGTTTAGAATCATTTGGCTGTCGTGAGTTACAAGAGGAGTGCTCGATAGTTGTACTAGATGAAGATGTACTCGCTCGGCATTCTCTCAACACTGATCAAAAAGTCGCATATGATACAATCATGAGACATGTCGATGAAGATTCTCCGGGCGTGTTTTTTATTGATGGCCCTGGAGGAACTGGTAAAACCTTCTTGTATAAAGCTTTGCTTGCCACTGTTCGTTCTCGTGGTCTTATTGCACTTGCCACTGCTTCATCAGGGGCTGCTGCGAATAACATGACAGGGGGAAGAACTGCTCACTCCCGATTTAAGATTCCCATCAATCTAAATACAAACTCAGTATGCAACATCAAAAAACAAAGTGGGCTTGCTAAGCTACTTTGTCAAGCCAAGTTGATAATCTGGGATGAAGCATCAATGGCTAAAAGGCAAGGTGTGGAGGCGGTTGATCGAACTATGCAAGACATTACCGGGGTCAAACTTCCTTTCGGTGGCAAGATAATGGTTTTAGGAGGGGATTTTAGACAAGTTTTACCGGTCATTAGACGTGGAACCCGAGCGCAGATTGTAGATTCGAGTCTACGGATGTCACCTCTTTGGTCCATAATTAAAAAAATGCGGTTAACCATAAACAAGAGGGCACGGACAGACCCATGGTTTTCAAACTTCCTATTACGAGTTGGTGACGGAGTTGAAGAGGTCGTCGATGAAGACTATGTACGCATACCTGATGATATGATCGTCCCTTATACTGAAGACGCTGCCTCAAAGGATGCATTAATCGATGAAGTGTTTCCTTCCTTCGCCGCCAACGCTCATACATCTACTGATATAGTTTCAAGAGCAATTTTATCCACTAAAAATGAGCATGTTGACAGCATTAATAATACGTTGATTGAAAGATTTCCGGGCGAAGAGAAGGTTTACTATAGCTTTGATGTAGCAGAAGACGACACCCAAAACTTTTATCCTTTGGAATTCTTAAACTCGCTCAACGTGAGCGGGTTGCCCCCTCATTGCTTGCGTTTGAAAATAGGATGTCCGATTATTCTTTTAAGAAATCTCGATTCGGCAAATGGATTATGTAATGGCACGAGGTTGATATGTAAACGTTTTGACCCTAATGTCATTAATGCTGAGATTGCTGTCGGACAACACGCTGGAGTTAGAGTGCTCTTGCCAAGAATTCCTCTTGCTCCATCTGAAGAAGACATGTTCCCTTTCAAACTAAAGAGAACACAATTCCCTATTCGCCTTAGCTTTACGATGACTATTAATAAAGCACAAGGCCAAACAATTCCAAATGTGGGTGTCTATTTGCCGGACTCTGTTTTCTCGCATGGCCAGCTTTATGTGGCATTGTCTAGAGGGATATCCCGTAGAACAACAAAGGTATTGGTTAAACCAGTCAAAGAGTTCCGTCAAGCAGGAACCTACACCGCGAATGTCGTTTATCAAGAAGTTTTACGCGAAGAGTAACGGTGTTGTTAGTTTTTGTTTCATAACTAATGTAATGTTTTACTTTCAATTTCATTAAATGTTTTTATATGTTGTTTGATAGATCTTAAGAATTTTTCCTAGACTATAGTTATCGTATAGTACAATCGTTTGTAATTACATTATGATATGTTCACGTTCTATTTTGAACGCTACACAAAACACTCACCACAATATCAAAAATCGTTAATTATCTGCCGCTAGGAACCGTTGCTATGCACGGGTACTCGCCTAGTTAAAAGAAAAATGAAAAAGGTCCATGTTCGTTACGGTTTTTAGAGTTTGTAGTGTGGGGGTAATAGAGGGTTTAATGCAGTTTTCATAGTCGTGTTGATGTAAAAGAAGTTTCCAACGTGGTGGCGGGTGAATCTAACTCTTTTATTTTATGTTTAAATAAGTTTAACGATATAGTCATACCGTTTAATTACTTTAATATGCGAGAAAATGTTTCATGTAATAATAGTCAAGTTTACTAGTGTCCCAACTAAGTTACTCACTATGTGACAACCGAGAAAACAATCGCCTTTAATGTTGTTCTTTTTAAAAATGTAATGTTTAAGTTCAACGATATAGTCATACCGTTTAGTTGCTTGTTATTCATGGAATAAACTGACGATAAAATACAACAAAAACAAAGAAAATCGAAACACGTTTTATTTCTGGATCAAACTGACAGAAAAATGTACCCATAGAAAAATACAAGAAAAAAATAATAATAATAAGAGGGAGAGGGGGGGAGGGGAGGAAGGCGGGATGGGGTACAAATATGAAAATAGGGTTGGTATAGATAAGTTTACCCTTAATCAAAACATCTCCGACGCAATTTTTTTTTTTTAAATTCCTTTGTTGTACTTTAATTTCATAATGTGAATATGATGTGAGGGGTAATCTTCAAGTCATTCAAAATATGAGTTAAGAATCTTCAAGTTATACATGAAAAAAAAAAGTTATCGTTTTAATGGCAATAAACTATTAAATAACTTATTTGAGAAAAAAATGCAATTGTGAAAAGATAATTAAGTCACAAAATAATTACCAAGATTTAAAAGTGTTATATTTAGGTCGCCCATATGTGTTCTTAAAAAATAAATAAATAAATAAAACTATCAAACTTTCGGTGCATTTACAATAAAAACGAAGTCAAAGTGATTTAATTGAAATAAAACTCAAACTTAGTTACTATATGATTAGTTACTATATGATATGATGATTTCACCGTCTTTGTACCTACCAGGTCATCTCCAAGTTTACGAAGGCTAACTTTCACATTATTAAAGGGTTTAAGGTAGCTACATACTTATCTTCCTATCCCGTCTAAGTACGTGAATTAAGTGTTACAGTTTTTGTTACAAACTTTTAAAATTTCTCTCAATATGCACGCTGCAACATTTTAACATGTATATATTTTTATTCTACCTATTTACCGTCCATGGCATTTTATTAGTTTATGTGGCAGCAACCTCTTTTTAATTGATAGTCGATTGTAACAAGTTTTGAGGCAACATGATCAAGATCTTTTTCTGTTTTAATGATATGATAAATAAACCATCGAAATACATAAAATAACAAACGTTAGCTCAAAATCGCCGGAGCCAATATCTGCTCCTACCTCCTGGCGCGCTGCCCGCGCGTCAACGCGCGGGTGACGCGTATGGTTCCGGGCGAATTTTGAAAATCGGCTTTCCCCTTACCCGACAAATGTGGATCTTTCAATACATGTATGAATATATGTTATGTGCTTAATTGAGAACACTCGAAACGAGTTTTGAGACTTGAGAGATCCTACTTTTAAAACACCCATTTACAGGAAAACGCCAACTCATGTTTTCTAACTATCGCCTCTAGTCAAGGATTTTCTAAACTTACGGAGCTTGTATTTCGCGTGACATCGTGTTGAAGCATACATATGCTCATATCTCGTGCTTACGTCTTCTCTAATTACGTAATGGGTTTACTCCCTTATTGGTCAAACAAAGTCAAAATGTCACTTTGCGTAAACGCATCCTTTCCCACTTGGGTTATGCTTTACATCAAGGCAAAACACTTAACTTGTTTGAACTAAGGTATTAGTTGAGAACGTCGAGTCGTGGAAAGTCACGAGATATGAACCTATGGATTCTCGACGTTGTGTTACTTGAACTTATAATCTTAATTGCCTAAACCTTTTTCTTTTTAATGACAATTAGATTATGTCTTAATCATCTTCTTATTCTTATCTTAACTAAAGACAAATCCAATCATATCCAAATCAAATATTCTCTTACACAATCACTTACACTCTTAGATATTCCTTTACGCACTACATATCAACCATCCATTCCCTTACAACACATATCAACCTTCCAATTTCAACACATGGGATTTAATTTGAATCCCAAATATGGCTCCTTTGATCTCAACCATTGAATTCAAACCAAACACATCTCAACCATCCATCTTATTTCTCCCCCCCCCCCCCCATGACTTGGAATATACCATTAGCATATTCTCTCTTCTTCCCCATTCCATCACATGTGTTTGATCTTCACCATCCATTTCAAACCAAAACCATCTCAACCATTGATCTCTCCTTCCCCCCCAAGCAAAGCATATTCCTTTGGAATATCCCTTTTCAATCCAAACACAAGGCATCTTTGATCATAGCCATCCAATTCAAACCATTTCATCTCAACCCTCCATCTCATTCTTCCCCCCAAGCATTGGAATATTCATTGGCATATTCTTTCTCTTTTTTCTATGCCATGTGAGGAGATACACTTCTACCCCTTCCAAATTACCCTATCTACACTCTATACCCTTGGTAATTTGGTTTCTCTTTAAACACTTCACAAATGATTTCCAAATTAGCTATTTGAGTTGGTAAACCTTAGAATGATTAATGTTAAGGTTTGGTGTGAAGTACAATTGGGGGTTTAGCAAGGATAGGTATTTATAAGATCCAAACACCCAACACTTGGGAAACATTTACAGACGCCTGGCGCGCTGCCCGCGCGTTGAAGCGCGGGTGACGCGTCGGCCTCGGGAAATTTTCCCAAGTTTGGGTTCTTGGCCTATAAATACCACCCTTGCCTCTTGCATTCCTCACCCCTTGCTATTATTCTTTCTCTCTAGATTCTTTCTCTCTAAACACTCTCAAATCTCTATCTCTATCTCGATCTCCAATCTTGTGTTCTTGATTTTCATACTAACATCTTTGAAAGAACACATCTCTTTGCAAGGGAAGAATCACAAGAACCTAATCCACTCTTGTTATTGTGTCGAGGGTCTTCTTATCTATACCATTTCTACTAGAATCGAGTCTTTAGGTTAGGTTAGGACTTGATTGAACAAGCATTCATTAATTCATTTAAATTGTTTGTAAGGGAAGTCTTGTGTCTTGGTGACCAAGCCTAGATCATTGGGGATCTAGTTGGGGTTTGATACTTCCGATGGGAAGTCTTGGTAGTGGTCTTTGTGACCCTTAGGTAAAGTCGAATCATGAGATTCTTTTTGGTGGTTTCCGAGGGCGGAATACCGTGTGAGTAACTCCTTTGTGAGCATCGATATTGGTGAATATCGGTGGAGTGAATTGTAACGGTTTGTAGTCCACCGAAAGGATTATACTAGTGAATAGTATCGGAGTCGCGGATTCGCAACTGGACGTACGGATGGTATAAATCCCCCATCCCGAACCAGTATATATCGTTGTGTTCTTACTTGCTTTATATACTTTGGTTGTGTTAGTGGTTGTTGGATTATTGTACAACCACTTGGTCTTCTCTTTGGCTTAAAGTTTTTAAACATCCAAAAAAAAGGTCAAAGAAACCGTATTCACCCCCCCCCCCCCTCTATGGTTCTACAATTGGTATCAGAGTGGTATACTCAAATTTTTGAGCGTTAAAGCCTTCCCGAGAAGTCGTTTTAAGTCAAAAACTTCGTTCCCAAAAATCTAAAATCCTAACTAAGATTTTTGGTAAAGTAGAGTATAGATCCATGGCTCAAGAGAACTATGTTGAGGGGTGTTCTATGCAAAGACCACCTTTGCTAGAAACCGATGGGTTTTGTTTTTGGAAAACCCGATTTGAGAACTATGTTAGGTCCAAAGATCTTGATTTGGGTGGAAGACTCGGAAACAAAGTTGTTGGTGAAAAAGCCACATTTGGATCTCAATGATGATGAAAGGAGAAAACTTGGTAAGAACGATGAAGCCAAGATGTTGATCTATAATGCACTACCTCGAAGGGAGTTCGAGAGGGTTCATGTTTGCAAGACTGCCAAGGAAATTTGGCACTCTCTCATCATCACTCATCAAGGCAGTTCTCAAGTAAAGGATTGCAAGATCGATCTACTCATACAACAATATGAGAAGTTCTCGATCTCGGATGAAGAAACCATTGATAATGGGTACACAAGGTTCAATGCTATTATCACTATTATCACGGATCTTGATCCTAGCTTCTATAACAAGAACCATGTGAGAAAGTTTCTTCGACCACTTCCGGTAAAGTGGAGGCCAAAGGTGACGGCCATAGAAGAAGCCAAAAATTTGGCGGAACTACCTCTTGACGAGCTCATTGGAAATCTCAAAGTCTATGAGATGATTCTTGTGAACGACAAGGCAAGTACCAAAGACAAGAAGGAGATGGTTAAGTCTTTGGCTCTTAAAGCTAAAGTCACTAGTACTCAAGCTAGTGATGATAGTGATGGTCAAGAGGATAGCAATGAAGATAATGATATGGATGACGAAGAGTATAATCTCATGGCTAAGAACTTTCGGAGGTTCTTTAGGAAAGGTGGTAACTTTGGTAGAAGAAATCGGTTTGGAAACCGAGATAATGGTGGAAGGAACAACTTTGGGGGAAACCGAAGTGGTGACAACAAGGTTGGTGAAAGCTCAAGACGCACCCAAGGATGTTACAATTGCGGAGAGAAGGGTCACTTCATCAATAAATGTCCTAAGCCGAGAGTGAACAAGGCATTCGTTGGAGGAGTGTGGAGTGATAGTAAAGATGAAGACCAACCAACAAATGACGCTACGTGTCTTATGGCCCAAGAAAAATTTGAGGTATCTCTAAACCCTTCTTCTTCTAATAACTTAGATATTATCAATTTGCAAAAGGAGAATGAGGAACTAGTTAAGTTTAATGATGATTTTAGAAAAACCCTCGATAGAGCCCTCAAAGAAAAACGTCTTCTTGAATTAGAAAATGTTAAATCTAAAGAAAGGGTTTGTGAACTTGAAAGTATAGTAAAAACACTAGAACATTGCAAAGGGATGATTGAACCTTGTAAAAGTTGTGAAGCACTAACACTTGAGGTTAACTCTTTGAATGGAAAAGTGTTGGAACTTCAAAAGGAGTCATTAAGCTTTTCAAAATATAAAAAGAGCACAAATGATTTAGAAGAATTAATAAGTCGGCAAAAGGTGTCTCAAGATAAGGGTGGTCTTGGATTTTTCAAACAAGGAACAACCACTCCCATAAGCCTAACAAAACCAATAACATTTGTAAAGGCTAAAGAAAACAAAGCCCCAATAATCTCCGAGACTGACTCGCTGGCTGACGCGTCAACGCGCCATCGCGCGCCAGGCCTTTGAGGAAAATTGGATCTTCATCAAACAATGTCATTAAACCAATTACTCATCAAGCTCCTCTTGTAAGTACTCGAGGTAATCAAGCTCCCATTGCAAGAAGAGAAAACCCAAAACAATTTTCTAACTCAAGCACTCGCAATGGACTTGGATACTCACAACCTCGAGTAAATCATAGACCACTTTTGCCTACATCCAATATGAGATCTTCTACCTCATACAACCAAAGACCATCATTTCACAACAACCAAAGAAGAAATTTCTCTAACTATGGTCAAAAGTCCTCTCAATACCAATACAACAATTACCAAAGGAGAGACAACTCCTATTCAAACCAAAACTTCTTTAGACCTCAAGCATATCATAACTATAGACCAAGTTATCAAACTCAAAATGACTATCAAAACAATCCTTGGTCCACTTTTTCTAAATATGGTATTGAGAAATTATGTGTCTTACTCCAAGACCCAAGAATGTTTAACTTGGGCACTTTAAATGCTAACCAAAATGGACCGAATAAACAATGGGTACCAAAATGGACCCAAGAATGTTGTAGGTTTATCTCAAAAGTGATCTACAACCGGATGAGTGGGTAGTGGATAGTGGTTGCACTAAACACATGACCGTGAATAGAAGATTGTTCACATCATACACGGCGTATAATGGCAATCAAGTCGTTTTTGGAAGCAAACTTAACGGCAAAATTGTCGGCAAAGGTAATGTCCTTCATAACTCCATAGAAATCTCCAATGTTGAGCATGTTAGGGGTCTATGTTTCAATTTGGTTAGTGTGGGTCAATTGAGTGATGATGATTGTGAGGTTAAATTTACTAAGTTAGATTGCACTATTAGTAAGAATGGTGTTGTGTTAGCAAAAGGTCATAGGAGAAATAACTTATATACATGCAAGTTGGGTGATAACTCTAAGCAACACATATGTCTTACGTCCATGGTGGACAACTCAACGCTTTGGCATAGGAGGTTAGGTCACGCCAATATGAGGTTAGTTCAAAACATAGCTTCTAACGAGCTAGTGCGGAATTTACCAAAGATGAGCTTTGAAAGGCATTATTGTGACACATGTCTAGGGAGTCAAGGTCAAACCAATAATAGGAATAAAAAGGAAGTGACAACTAGTAAGGTTTTAGAATTGATTCATTTGGATTTTTATGGTCCATCTCCGATCCAAAGTTATGGAGGAAACTTCTACACTTTAATGATCATAGATGATTATTCAAATTACACTTGGTTATTATTCCTAGAAAACAAGGATGGAGTCTTGAATAAATTCAAAATTTTGAGAAAGAAACTTGAAAACCTACTTGATTGTTCAATTGTATCAATTAAAACAAATCATAGTAGCGAATTTGATAAAATGCAATTTGGAACCTTTTGTGAACAACATGGAATATCTTATAACTTATCGGGCCCGTTCACTTCTCAATCGCATGAGATTGTTGAAAGAACACATCGTAAGTTAAGAAAGATGAGTCGTGCAATGCTTGACGAGCAATCTATTCCACAAAAGTTTTGGTGTCATTCCATAGATACCGCTTGTTACATTTTTAGTAGAGTCTACATAAGAAAGGTAATTAATAAAACACCTTATGAAATACTTAGGAATAGAAAGCCATCCCTAGAGTATTTTAGAGTATTTGGTTGCAAAGTATTTATACTTAACACCAAAGAATATCTCACCAAATTCGACCCAAAGTCGTATGAAGGTGTGTTCCTAGGATACTCTCAAACTAGTAAAACATACATAGTGCTTAACAAGGAAACAAGGAGGATTGAGGAATCTCTCAATGTGACCTTTGATGAGAGCATGCCCGAGCCTAAATCATCTTCTTCGGTAGAAGATGATGTGATGTATGAACCTTTAGTTCAAGATCAACAAAGGTCGCCAACATTACAAGTTAATGTTTCAGATGAAGGCAATCCTAAGGAAGTGAGAGAAGCGAGGGGTCATCCTATGCAACAAGTCATTGGTGACTTGAATAAAAGGACACTTAGATCACAAAACAAACAACTCTAAGTTTTGGCATGACATTATTCAAAAATCCAATTTGTTTTTGGGATAGGTCTAGATGTCCATGGTTAACATGCATCTTAGGAGAACAATCTTTAGGTGCTATTAGAGCTTATGTGATTAAGGATTATGTGGAGGCATGGATGGAAGACCAAATAAATGTCTTCCAAGAGGAAAGATATATATCAATCCATTATTCAAACAATGATTGATAGTATCCAAGATTCTACATGTCTATACTATGTGTTTGAGCAAGAAAACTTGACACAAATTATCTTGATTCATCTTGAAAATTTTGGCTATGTTAAGTTTCCAAGATTAGATAAAATATCGAAACACAATTCACACTTGTGTATAAAATCTTGTATCTAATTCTTCTTGTTCACCTTATGTGATAAACTACATGTTGCATGCATAATAAATTATGTGATCTTTTCTCTACCAACTACAACTAATAAAACTCATTACTTTCTTTTATTCCTTACACAATCACATGCCTAATAACATATTGGTACATGATTTAGATGGCTTGTCCATCTCTTCAAGCATCTTTGTTGTTAAACTCATCATGAACATGAAAGACTAGTTTCCTTACTCATACCTACCACCCTTCTTCCATCCTATAAAAATCACATTATTACTTGCATCCTCACATACTTCATCCTCTTCCTTCAAAACTTAAATCACTTAGAAAGGTCTTCTTTCTAAAATGAGTAATGCTTCAAACAATGACTACAAGGGTAAGTCCATTGTGGTAGATAAAGAACCAAATGATGAATGGGAAAATCCATCATGTATTGATAATCAAATACTTAGGAATTATGTGATGAAATGTTTGTGGAGTGATCCCATATGGTACAAAACAGGGTACCCTCTCCCTCCCAAACTTGATGCTTTAACTCATGATCAAACACGAAGGTGTAAATGTTGTGAGAAAACAATCAAGATTGAGAATGATGTTAAGGATCTTCAAGAGGAGATGAGGGAGTTGCATCTTGCCTACAAGAACAATTTCATGATGTTAACAAATGTTGTGAAAGGTCTTGCAAAAGTTGCGGCTCAAAAGCGCAAGAAATAAGGTTGCTTGGACAACTTTTGTTGTAGGTCATGTGTAATATAGTTAGTCACCATTTGATGTTGTGCTTGAATAAGGTGTTGTAGAATGTGTCTCTAGCTTGTATTAGGAATTATCTTTGTTGTATGCTTTATGCTCTTCTATGAGATATAAAGTGTATTATGGGTTATATGAGAAAATCATGTTTAGTTCATCTCTATTTTTAGGACTAAGTTTGTAGATACGCAACATACTTTCTTAAAAGTACCGAAATACGTAACCTACTAAAAATAGTCCATATATCGCTAACAAACTTTCAAACTTGGCTAAAGATACGTAATGTTGACCGGATTTTAACCTGGTTGACCGGTTTGTAGGTAAACCTTTTAAAAAATATACATTATTGGTCCCTGTGGTTTGCGTCTGTTTTCACCAGTCATCCTTTAACTTTATTTCAGTTATAAAAGTTACAATAATGGTCCTTGTCGTTTGGGTTGACTTTCACCTTTAGTCCATTGACTTTATTTTCACTATTTCGTCCGTTTTACATGTTTTGGTCCGTTTTTACACGTTTTGTTCCGTTTTTCCACTTTTATAAAAAAAATCAGATAAAATTTTATAAAATATATTTTTCTAAAATATTTTCGAAAAAAAATATTTTTTCTAAAATATTTTCGAAAAAAACATTTTTTTCGTAAATTTTTTAGAAAAATATATTTTTTTTAATTTTTTTAGAAAAAAAATAAAATATTTTTGGAAAAATATTTTTTAGAAAAAATATTTTTTCGAATATTTTTTAAAAAAATATTTGAATAAAATATTTTCGAAAAAAAATATTTTTTAGAAAAAATATTTGAATAAAATATTTTCGAAAAAAAATATTTTCTCTAAAATATTTTCGAAAAAAAATATTTTTTAGAAAAAATATTTTTCTTCGAAAATTTTGTAGAAAAATATTTTTGTTCTAAAATTTTTTTAGAAAAAAAATATAATTCTTTTAGAAAAATATTTGAATAAAAAATATTTTTTCGAAATTTAAAAAAAAATATATTTTTTCTAAAATATTTTCGAAAAAAAATATTTTTTCCAAAATATTTTCGAAAAAATATATTTTTTTTCGAAAATTTTTTAGAAAAATATTTTTTTTCTAAAATTTTTTAGAAAAATATTTGAATAAAAGAATTATTTTTTCGATTTTTTTTAAATATTTTTGAAAAAAAATATATTTTAGAAAAAATATTTATTCGAAAAAAATTTTATTCGATTTTTTTTTATAAAATATTTTTTATAATATTTTATTCGATTTTTTTATAAAAGTGGAAATACGAAAGACAACGTGTAAAAACGGACCAAAACGTGTAAACACGGGCGAAAAGTGAAAATAAAGTCAAGAGACTAAAGGTGAAAGTCAACCCAAACGACAAGGACCATTATTGTAACTTTTATAACTGAATTAATGTTAAAGGATGACTGGTGAAACCAGACGCAAACCACAGGGACCAACATTACGTATCTTTAGCCAAGTTTGAAAGTTTGTTAGCGATATATGGACTATTTTTAGTAGGTTACGTATTTCAGTAATTTTGAGAAAGTATGTTGCGTATCTACAAACTTAATCCCTATTTTTATATAGTGCTCAACATTTGGATAGTGGAGTCATCTTGGACACTAATATACTTATTGTTATGATTAGAACTTACCCATGTTGCAAGTCTTCAAATGGTAACCTAACCCAGTTTGAAACTTTCACATGTGAGGATTTATTGTTTGTTGCATGTTGTGATTTCTATGTGTAGCTAGGCCACCGCAAAGGTGAGGCTCTTGACCCATGGATCCCCGCCTTGCAACAAGGGGGAGCAACGATCTAGGGGGAGCACATTCAGGTGCACTTACATGCTAGCTCACTTATCCCACAGGCCCAAGTTCGAAACCTGGCTTGATTGGAAGTCCCGCCTTTTTGATTCGACAAAAGGGGGAAAAGAAAGCAAGAGCGTGAAGACCATTCAAGAGTTGTTAAAGGCTTCACCAAATTACAAGGCAAAGGTCAAGACGCAAGCTACACCAAAGGCGCGCTTTGTCTTTGCTAAGTTTTGTAATTTTATTTGTTTTTGGTTTTTATTTGTCATCATCAAAAATGGGGAGATTGTTGAGGCAACATGATCATGATCTCTTTATGTTTTAATGATGACAAATAAACCATCGAAACACATAAAATAACAAATGTTAGCTCAAAATTGCCGGAGCCAATATCTCCTCCTGGCGCGCTGCCCGCGCGTCAAAGCGCGGGTGACGCGCCAGGACACTGTATGGTTCCGAGCGAATTTTGAATGTCGGGTTTCCCCTTACCCGACAAATGTGGATCTTTCAATACAAGTATGAATATGTTATGTGCTTAATTGAGAACACTCGAAACGAGTTTTGAGACTTGAGAGATCCTACTTTTAAAACACTCATTTACGGGAAAACGCCAACTCATGTTTTCTAACTATCGCCTCTAGCCAAGGCTGTTCTAAACTTAGGGAGCTTGTATATTTCACGTGATATCGTGTTGAAGCAACCATATGCTCATATCCCGTGCTTACGTTTTCTCTAATTACGTAACGGGTTTACTCCCTTATTGGTCAAACAAAGTCAAAGGTCACTTTGCGTAAACGCATCTTTTCCCACTTGGGTTATGCTTTACATCAAGGCAAAGCACTTAACTTGTTTGAACTAAGGTATTAGTTATGAACCTATGGATTCTTGACGTTGTGTTACTTGAACTTATAATCTTAACTGTCTAAACCTTTTTCTTCTTAATGACAATTAGATTATGTCTTAATCATCTTCTTAATCTCATCTTTACTAAAGACAAATCCAATCATATCCAAATCAAATATTCTCTTACACAATCTCTTACACTCTTACATATTCCCTTACACACTACATCTCAACCATCCATTCCCTTACAACACATCTCAACCTTCCAATTTCAACACATGGGATTTAATTTGAATCCCAAATATGGCTCCTTTGATCTCAACCATTGAATTCAAACCAAACACATCTCAACCATCCATCTTATTTCTTCCCCCCCATGATTTGGAATATACCATTAGCATATTCTCTCTTCCTCCCCATTCCATCACATGTGTTTGATCTTCACCATCCATTTCAAACCAAAACCATCTCAACCATTGATCTCTCCTTTCCCCCCAAGCAAAGCATATTCCTTTGGAATATCCCTTTTCAATCCAAACACAAGACATCTTTGATCCTAGCCATCCAATTCAAACCATTTCATCTCAACCCTCCATCTCATTCTCCCCCCAAGCATTGGAATATTCCTTGGCATATTCTTTCTCTTTTTTCTATGCCATGTGAGGAGATACACTGCTACCCCTTCCAAATTACCCTATCTACACTCTATACCCTTGGTAATTTGGTTTCTCTTTAAATACTTCACAAATGATTTCCAAATTGGCTATTTGAGTTGGTAAACCTTAGAATGATTAATGTTAAGGTTTAGTGTGAAGTACAATTGGGGGTTTAGCAAGGATAGGTATTTATAAGATCCAAACACCCAACACTTGGGAAACATTTACAGACGCCTGACGCGCCAGTCTTGGTAAATTTTCCCAAGTTTGGGTCCTTGGCCTATAAATACCACCCTTGCCTCTTGCATTCCTCACCCCTTGCTATTATTCTTTCTCTCTGGATTCTTTCTCTCTAAACACTCTCAAATCTCTATCTCTATCTCTATCTCTATCTCCAATCTTGTGTTCTTGATTTTCATACTAACATCTTTGAAAGAACACATCTCTTTGCAAGGGAAGAATCACAAGATCCAAATCCACTCTTGTGATTGTGTCGAGGGTCTTCTTATCTATACCCTTTCTACTAGAATCGAGTCTCTAGGTTAGGTTAGGACTTGATTGAACAAACATTCATTCATTCATTCAAATTGTTTGTAAGGGAAGTCTTGTGTCTTGGTGACCAAGCCTAGATCATTGGGGATCTAGTTGGGGTTTGATACTTCCGGTGGGAAGTCTTGGTAGTGGTCTTGGTGACCCTTAGGTAAATTCGAATCGTGAGATTCTTTTAGGTGGTTTCCGAGGGCGGAATACCGTGGGTGTAAATTCTTTTTGAGCATCGATATTGGTGAATATCGGTGTAGTGAATTGTAACGGTTTGTAGTCCACCGAAAAGATTATACTAGTGAATAGTATCGGAGTCGCGTATTAGCAACTGGACGTACGGATGGTAGAAACCCCCATCCCGAACCAGTATATATCGTTGTTTTCTTACTTGCTTTATATAGTTTGGTTGTGTTAGTGGTTGTTGGATTATTGTACAACTACTTGGTGTTCTCTTTGGCTTAAAGTTTTTAAACATCCAACAAAAAAAGGTTAAAGAAATCGTATTCACCCCCCCCCCCCCTCTATGGTCCTACAGCAAGGTTTGTTAGTATTATGTTACGCTGACACTAATTTGTTGGTTTTAACCTAATATACGCGATTAGAGTTTCATAGTTTAGAATTTTGAAGATATGTACATGTACTAAGGTTTTGTCCGACTTTTTTTTTATGGTGCGCTTAACAATTAATTTATATCAAGATGTGTAACAACCTACAAAACCTCATTACTATCATTCTCATTACAAATACCTATAGTAGGTATTTCACTGGTAAATTTTTGCTTTTTATGTGCATTTATTATTTGCATGACTCACTAGACCTGCTCACGTATCTACACAAGCCAAATAACTCAATATTCACATCATATAAACCCCTGGTATGTCAAGTATAAGATCACCACAACACCATAATAAGTAATTCACCAATCTAAAACACTAAATATATCATAAAACCCTAATAAACCTTAATTAAACCCTAATTAGGTCTATGTGCTTATTTGAACATATATGCTTAACATAACTAGTATGAAAGTGTCCAAGGCTTAAGTATGAGTTACCTTATGAATATTAGGATACCTTAGGACCATTAGGCATTCGTACAGCCCTTTAGAACTTAGGTACAAGTCCCTTAAGCACAAAACCATAACTAAGTCATAACTTCCTAGAATTAGGTATAGACTATCCCAAAACTTCCCCATAGATCACCACCACTTAGTATAAACCTCTTAGAACTTAGGATTAGTTATTAGACACTCATAGGACACTAATCTAGGCATAAAAACCTAGGATAAACCCTAATCTCCTACTAAACACAAATAGGTCATTTAGGTCACAAAACTAGGTCAAACCTCCCCAAAACTTTACCATAAGTTACTATCACTTAGTATAAACCCTTTAGGACTTAGGATTAGTCACTAACACTCTTAGGAACCTAACCTAGGTACTAAACCTTAGGAAAAACCTTAAACTCTCACTAAGTAAAACTAGGTCTAAACTTAACCTAAACTAATAAAACCTAAACATAAGCAAGCAAGCACCCTACCACCACTCCCTAGCAGCTTACACACCACCTTATTACTACCAAGCACCCTACCACACACCTCTATCACCTACTTGTTACCACCTTAACCTAAACTACCATAAACCACTCTAAACCACCCTAAACTACCACGAGCAGCTTACAAGCATCTCCCTACCACCTTGTGGCCATAAAACCTCCACAAGGAGGCCTCGTCACCTCCTTGTCACCCTAAACCGCCATACGGCCAAAACACCTCCACACCACCCTACGCCCCCTCCTAGCTTCCCTTAGTCATCATGTAGCCTTCCTTAGTCAGCTACTAGCTTTGCTTACTCATCCTCCCCCTCTCGACACCTCCTCCTCACTTTCCTTGGTCGCTACTCCAAACGACCCTATAAAAGGGCTCGTTACCCTTTCATTTCAACTCACCCCTCTCCTCATTTCTTCACCATCTCTGGTCTTGGCAGTAATATTAGAGCTCTAGGAAACTTAGAAATCGAGTGGTACAGGTCTTGCTTGCTTGTCGAGTCCCATTTTGCCCTAGAAAACCCTAAAACTCATGTTACACCCCTTACGACCTAGGTAAGCTTTACATTTAGTTTTCTTTAGCTTTAGTATAGTCTTAGGATAGTATTAGGATTCCTTAGATCCCTTAGGAACCCTTGCATGAGCCTTGAACCATTTCATTTACTAGTTTACATTTTAAAACCTAAAATAAGTTTAATACATGTTTGCATGCTATACACCCTTTACATGACCTATAATCTGAATTAGATAACTTAGATAGGCTAATATTAGTTAAACATAAGCTAGAAAACCTTGTTACATAAAAATATAAGTTACATGCATTTAGGACTAGTTTTGCAAAACTTTACATGCATAAGGGTATATATCATAAATTCTTGAAATTATAAAGTCTAGGGACTGTTTTTGACAATTCTTGGAAGTTATAAGTGTAAGGACTAGTTTTGCCAAGTTTTAAAACCTTAGGATAGATATTAAAATAAGTTATAAACTAAAAAGGACTAGATATGCAAATATTATAAAGTTAAAGGTCTAAATGGTAAATATAGAAAACTTAGGAGTCCAAGAGGTAGTTATGTCATTTTCTAAAAATATAGAAGTCTAGGGACTAGTTGTGTCAAGTATAGATAGTTATAAGTATAAATAATATAAGTATAATAAGTTTAGGGTAAAAAATGTAAATATATAAACTATAAGGGTATAAAGTGAAAATATCATATAAGTATAAAACCTAAATAAAGTTAGAAGCATAATGAAATAGTAGGGAGCTTCATGCGAGGAGTACTATGTGGATATTTCATTTTGACGAGTTTGTTGGGCTTACGAATTAAAGTGCCCTGACTGCTTGAACGATTATTGCATATACTTCTGAGATATGATGGCCTGAACGGTGTTATGATTATAACTTAACTTAATAACAATATAGCTTAAAAGTGGGGAGCTTCATGTGAGGAGTATTAACTTCTGAATTATGATGGCCCGAACGGTATTATGTTGATAACATAATACAATAGTAGGGAGCTTCATGTGAGGAGTCGTATACTTTTGGATTGTGATGGCCCGAACTGTGTTATATTATATCTAAAATATTAACGAACCTAAGAACAATAACTTAAGAAACTTAAACAAAGATAACTAAAGCTTGACATACATCCAAACCTACAACACATTAGGATACGTGAGTAAGGTAGTCTAGTTCCCGAGTCACTATTTGCATCACTTAGATTACCCTAAGCCCAAGTGAGTTCTGTTAATGGTAATGAACAATGGATTAATGGTAATGATGTGGTGTAAGTGATGTGTATTGGATTAAATGGATACATCTATTACATAAGTTTACATTGATATATATACATGACACAATGGCTTAGACACTAAGCTAAGTTACCCTAATGGGCTCGGCCCAACCATACTACAGATTCTAACATTCCCCCTCAAGCTGAGCATATATGTTAATCATGCCTAGCTTGTTACAAATAGAATTGATATGAGTTCCAGGGAGTGCTTTTGTAAGGACATCTACTAATTGATTTTCGGTCCTAATATGAGGAATTGTGATTGTCCCATCTTCTAACTTCTCGACAGTGAAGTGACAGTCAACTTCAATATACTTGGTCCTTTCATGAAACACCGAATTGGTTGTAATGTAGATAGCTGCTTGGTTATCACACCACATCTTCATTGGTTTGGATTGAGGAAACCTAATCTCACCAAGTAAATTACATAGCCATACAAGCTCACAAGTCGTTTGTGCCATAGCTCTATATTCGGCCTCTAAACTTGATCGGGACACAACATTTTGTTTCTTACACTTCCAAGAGACTAGGTTGCCTTCCACAAAAACACAATACCCCGTTGTAGAGCGCGAAGTATTTGGACATCCAGCATAATCGGCATCCGTGAACCCTTCTGCTATGTGGTGCCCATGATTAGCATATAAGATACCAAGTCCTGGTGTGCCCTTCAGATATCCAAGAATTTGAGTAATAGCATCCCAATGTGACGTTCTAGGAGATGACAAAAACTGACTTACAACACTAACCGGAAATGCAATATCAGGACGAGTAATAGTGAGGTAGTTTAACTTCCCAACTACTCGCCTATATTTCTCAGGATTTTGTAGCAATCTTCCATCTTCAGACTTTAGTTTCAACTTTGGTATCATGGGATCATCACACGGCTTTGCCTCAATTTGACCTGCATCATCTAGCAAGTCTAGACAATATTTCCTCTGGGAAAGACAAATACCCTTACTACTACGAGACACTTCAATTCCCAAGAAGTACTTGAGCGATCCAAGGTCCTTTGTTTGAAAGCAAGTACCAATAAATGATTTTAAGTTCTTTATCCCATCTTTATCACTGCCCGTAATCACTATATCATCGACATAGACCACAAGCAAAACGCAACCTGCGTCGGATGATGAATAAAAGACAGAATGATCATAAACACTCCTTCGTAAGCCAAATTTAATTATTGCATTGCTAAATTTTCCAAACCAAGCACGTGGAGACTGTTTCAAGCCATACAAAGCTTTCTTAAGCTTACACACTCTTCCATATTCCCCCCTGAGCAACAAACCCCGGAGGTTGCTCCATATATACTTCTTCTTGTAAGTCACTGTGTAAGAAGGCATTCTTCACATCTAGTTGATGAAGTACCCAATTGTAAGTTGCAGCCAAAGAAATAAACAGACGAATAGAAGATATCTTGGCAACCGGTGAGAAAGTCTCTGAGTAATCAATGCCATACGTCTGTGCATAACCCTTAGCTACCAAACGGGCCTTCAATCGAGCAACAGAACCATCAGGATTCATTTTAACACTAAACACCCATTTACAGCCTATTGGCTTATTGTGAAGAGGTAAATCTACTAATCTCCATGTACCATTATGATCAAGGGCATTCATTTCTTCAATCATAGCGGCACGCCATCCAGGATGGGCCAATGCTTCACCAACAGTTTTCGGGATTAATGCCGAGTCTAAGTTTGCAACGAAGGCACGAGATGAGGTAGACAACCCATCATAAGAAATAAATGTAGAAACCGGATACGTACAAGTACGCTTACCTTTCCGAAATGCAATAGGTAGATCAGGTTCAGAAGGTGGTGCATCAGAATCGCTATGTGCCTCACTAGGTGCAGTAATGGGTACATCATTAGGTACATTGTTTGATGCATCAATTGGTGCATCTTCTAACTGAGAGGATGGTTCACAAACAGAACTTGATGTCACTCGAGGTCGCCTAGTATACACTTTAATAGGCGGATCAGTGGTAGTGGCTGCAACAGGTTTAGTGGTGGAAACAGGGGTAGGATAAACATACACTAACAAATCATCATTCTCCTCTTGGTGACGATAAGTAGTAACCGGAAAGTAAGGTAAATCTTCATGAAAAGTAACATCTCTTGAGACAAGATAGCGGTGAAGTTGAGGAGAATAACATCTATACCCCTTCTGAATGCGGGAGTATCCAAGAAAAACACACTTAAGCGACTTAGGATCCAACTTGGTGATGTTAGGCTGAGTGTACCGAACAAAACACGTACTACCAAAGATTTTAGGATCAATAGGAAACAGAGGTTTTGTAGGGAATAGAACAGAGTAAGGGTATTTTCCACCAAGAACAGCACACGGCATGTGATTTATCAAAAAACAAGCCGTTGAAACCGCGTCAGCCCAAAATGGTTTAGGGACAGTCATTTGAAACAAAAGTGCACGAGCAACTTCAAGAAGATGGCGGTTCTTGCGTTCGGCAACCCCGTTTTGGGCTGGTGTGTAAACACATGATGACTCATGAAGAATTCCATGCTGAAGCATATATGACTGAAATGACTCAGAAAAATATTCCTTCGCATTATCACTCCGTAACGTTTGGACATTAACATGGAATTGTGTTTTTATTTCGGCAACAAATGAGCAAAAGTGTGTAAATACTTCAGATCGATTCTTCATAAGATAAAGCCAAGTAACACAGGAATAGTCATCAACAAAGGTCACAAAATACTTGAAACCAGATTTGGATGTAACAGGACATGGACCCCATACATCTGAATGGACCAACTCAAATGGGGATGTTGCTCGCTTATTTACTCGAGGGCTTAAATGAACACGCTGATGCTTAGCAAACTCACAAGAATCACACTTAAGAGATGATAAATGTGAAAATTCAGGACATAATTTCTTCAAACTCTGAAGAGATGGGTGGCCAAGACGACAATGTGCTTCAAATGGAGATGATGAGCTATGTCCAACTAAGGATTTTGAAACCTCTGGTTCAAACACGTACAAACCATCAGATTTTCTTCCTCTACCAATGACCCGCTTTGTCTTGAGATCTTTGAAGATACAATAATCAGGGTAGAACTTTACACTACACTGCAAATTGCTTGTTATTTTACTGACAGATAATAGGTTAAATGAAAATTTGGGAAGACTTAACACCGACGATAATGAAATAGAAGGGCTAAGATTAACAGTGCCCAATCCAAGGACTTTTGTTGTAGACCCATCAGCAATTGTGACATGAGAAGCGGAAGCATGTGCATTAAAATCGGATAAAATATTTGGGTTACCTGTCATGTGATCTGAAGCACCAGAATCAATAACCCATTTATTTGCTGATGAGAATAAGCAATTACCGAATTCAGCAAAATACGCATATGACCCTCTATGTTTCTTCTTCCCATAATACCCGAATACAAAAGTGATGAACATCATAACTCGAAGTCGTATCATACGAGTCATCAATAAGCAAATGACCAAAAATGGTTGAAGAATAAAATCTAAATTCAGATAACACAATAACTCAAACCCCGTATCATAACCCCAAATCATCAACATAACAAATATCAAAATTGATTTCATCATAATATCAAATACCGTCACAAGATTCAGATTGAATACGAAAGTCTAAAATAAACTTGATCTCACAGGGATGAAATTGAAATTGAAGATGAAACAAGACTGAAATCTTCCCACGAAGATGACTGAAACAAATGGTTGTTAATCGTTTGTCGAATGAACTCCCTTGGTACAAACACAAACGAACCCTAATTTTCTGAATCTTAATAACCTCTCTCTGATACCATGTTAATGGTAATGAACAATGGATTAATGGTAATGATGTGGTGTAAGTGATGTGTATTGGATTAAATGGATACATCTATTACATAAGTTTACATTGATATATATATACATGACACAGTGGCTTAGACACTAAGCTAAGTTACCCTAATGGGCTCGGCCCAACCATACTACAGATTCTAACAAGTTCATAGCCTCATTCTCTTTGTAAAAGCTTTCACTCTAAATGCTTTACAAACCCTGTGAGGGGGATACATGCTACTTGCTTTACTTAAAACCGAATACAAGTCTTTTTCTTTGGTTGTTGCACGAGTAAACTAACTGCCACCACTACATAACCAAAATTCATGAATCTAATCATTTGGGATATTTTATCCACGCGAACGCGAATATAGTTGATAGATCTATTGGAGTTTGACAACTCCCGTTGGTATTAACACCTAACTGGGTGGTACCAATAAGTACTATATTTGAACCTACTGAAGGTTTGACTTTGGCAAGTTATCCTTCCCATCCCCTCATGGTTGGGTCTGCAGCCCCCATGACCCGGATTGTTAACGTGTGGTTCATGAGCTTAGTGCAATATACCACACTCGTGATAATTGTGTATGCATCACAATTATCACACACCTTACATTTTCCCAGATGGGTGTAACAACTGAACCCATGGAACTTGTCTATACTACTTATAATGGAGGAATGACTCTCTCTCCAAAAAATTCAGATGTACAAAAAATGATGCATGATTTACAACACTTTAAAGCAAGCAATTTTCATAATTACAACAACCAAAGCATTGTGTACAACAAAAACTAGCATGAATCGAAATTCAGACCACTTTCTTTAGAATTCTACATTAAGAGCATTAAAAACACCCCTACACCCAATATTACAATCATTTAAACACAATGTACAACCCTAATTCTACTAGCATTAAAAACACCCTACACCCAATATTACAATCATTTAAACACAATATACAACCCTCATTCTACACAAATAGTATTAAAAACACCCCTACCCCCAATTTTACAATCATTTAAACACAGTGTACAACCCTTATTCTACATTAATAGCATTAAAAACACCCCTACACCCAATATTACAATCATTTAAACACAATGTACAACCCATCATCTTAACCTAGACACGAACCTGTGACCAAGACTCGACTCAATAAAACTCGACTCGATACACAAGGCTGTGAGCTCAAGCTCACGGCATCCCTTGTTTTCGCGACTCAATAACAACGACAACAACAAAAAGAAAGAAAATGATACCAAGTAATTATTTAGCTTCATACGTAGTATTTATTAGTTTTAATCTTTATTTAATAAAAAAACTCTTGAAAATTCATGTACTTATCCCCCACTATCGCTAGAACGACAAAAAAGGTGGTGGGTTTTCCTATGTTCGATTGCCGGTATCAACAAAACGAGAGAGAGAGAGATGGTTTTGGTGATGAACTCGAGCTGTGGTGGTGTTAATCGTGGTGTTGGGAGGTGTTTCTTGGTGCGTGATTTACGTTAAAATGATGGGGAGGTTATAAGGAGTGTGGTGGTGGTGGCGGTGAGTTTAAGTGGCCAACGGTGGTGTTTGTTTGGCCGGAAAAACGACTGCAGAAGAAGAAGAAATAGGGTGCGACTGGTTTAAGAGAGAAAGGGTGTCAAACCCTAAGTGAGGGTATAATGAGGTTTATATAGGAAAGTGTTTTGGACATTGTGTGAACCCTATTGCACCCTTAGCGACTAAGATTGTAAATATATGCTAGGGTGGGAAGTGTAGTTTACCAAATCTTTAGTATTTCATTCTCGAGGAAAATTTATGTGTCGGAATGACTTTCCGTGACATTTTTATTAATTCAATCGAAAAATTTTATTTCAGGGTACCCGCCGCTGCAACGCGCGGGTACCCTGCTAGTATTCACTAACCCCTAAACCTATGACTGTCACTCAACACCTAGTGTTGACTTTTTAAGCATGTATTATAGGTATACTACTTCTATGGAGTTATGGCAGAAAGAGGCACTGAACTCGGAGGACTTTTCATTGTTATCATTCAAACATAACCTAATACCTAGATTTTTGGGACCTCATAAAAAATTAAAGTATATCTTTTACAATTAAAACTCTGATAATAATGAATGATAACTAAATTTCTAAAACGTCTCTTTTCGAGTCATTTTCTATTACTGTAACTATGATTCTATGAAGTAATACCCCAAACACTTTATCCGCTGCGATCAGTGAAAAATGAGGGTGTTACAAGATGGTCATTCCCTTTCATGCCTTCTTGCTTAGAACGAGGTGAACGCTAAATAGTTAATAAGCAAAGACAATATTGTGAAAAAAAGTTTTAAAACTTGTAACAAAAATTGAAACACCTTTTTTAGTTCAGATAAAGGTTGTCATGTTCGGGACATGGCCTTTTAGTAGGATTGTATCGTTTACAATCCTGTGGTCTTGTGTGCTATTCTACGATCATAGACCGATCCTGCTTGAATTGAGATCGTACTATGATTCTACTTGTATTTTATACGTGGGATCGTATGATACTACGATAAGGAGCGAGATGTTCACAACCTTGGTTCGGATAGTTAGGCGGGACATGAAAGTAATTTCCTAGACTCATTTTAAAGGGTTAAGTCCACGAATTGGCCATAAACTTTCCAGAATTTTCAATTATAGGTTACAAACTTTATAAAATATCATTATCACCATCTAAATTTTATCTCGGTTCTCATATGAGTAATGTACTTTTATCTCGGTTCATATATCGGTAATATACTTTTTTATCTCGGTTCACATATAGGCAATATTTTTCAGTACAAGTAAGTGCAAAAAAAGTTTGAATGATGATAATGGTATTTTATAAAGTCTGTAACCTATAATTGAAATTTGAAAATTTGGTCAATTCGTGAAATTAACCCATTTTAAACTAACAAGGTCCAATGTGTATCATGTCAACAATACAAGGACCAATTATCACAAAACACAAAAACCCACTAAACCATTTTGCTCCCCAATAAATTGAGCCTCTAAAACCCTAAAGAAAACCCTAAAGCGGCTCACTTCTTTAAAACCAAGAAAACAACAGCCACACTAAAAAGAAAGAAACAAACCCTAAAACTGATTGATATTCTTCAATGGCGTTGTATGTTTTACATGAAACATCATCAGGGTATGGGTTGTTTTTTGCTCATGGTATTGATGAAATAGGACAGAACACTGAGGCTGTTCGTAACTCTGTTACTGATCTTACCCGCTTTGGAAAAGTTGTTCAGTTTTTTGCTTTTTGTCCTTTTCAATCTGCTCTTGATGCTCTTAATCAGATTAATGCTGTCTCTGAAGGTATACCCTTTTTTTTATAATCTATGTTGAAATATATTTACATTTTTGTTTTTATGTTGTGTTTAAGGATGTTTTTTTAATGATATTTTTTTTAATGATGTTCATTTGTTTTGATGATGATTATCATTTGCTTGTTTAAGGTGGAAAAAGCTGTTTTTTATAAGCATTTTGAGATTACATATTGGTTGTTTAGGATTTGTTGTTGTTAAAGGGGGGTGTTTGTTTAAGCTTATATGTAGGCTTATTGGCTTACTTGATTTCGCCTTATATTTCATAAGCTTTCAATTTTCTGGCTTATCTTGAGACTTATGGGCTTATGTAAGCTTATTACTTTTGTAACAAGCTTATATAAGCCTATAAGTCTCAAAATAAGCCAGAAAATTTAGGCTTGTATGAAATATAAGCCGAAATCAAATAAGCCCATAAACCTACATATAAGCTTACACAAACACCCCCTAAGCTTATATAAGGTGTCTAGTGTTTATTCATTTATTTGTTTCATTGAGTGTTTTATGTGTTTTTTGATGATACTTGTTACAATTAAATTAGGTGCATATGTTATTGGGGTGTTCGGGATTGGCTGTTTAAACACCTTATGTGTGTTTCGTGTTTCTAAAAGCAGATAAATGATTTTGAATGTTTGGATGTAGAGAATTTGTTGGGATTTTTGATTTATTTGTGTATATTAAGGTGAAACAGCTGTTTCTGATAATTAGTGTGTGATTGCGGGTGTTGGGGATTGCTTACATAAACAGCTTATGGGTGTATTGCATTTTTTGAAGTAGAGATTTTGTCTTAATTGTTTGGATGAAGAAAATTGATTTTGCTTTATATGTTTTTGTTTAAGGTGAAAAAAGCTGTTTTTGATTATTAGTTTGTGATTCCCTATTTAGGGATTGTTTGTAATTGGTCTCAATAAAGTGCTTATCTGCTTGAAAATAAGCGGTTAAACTGCTCATTTTAGTGTAAACTAAGCAAATTAGCAGTTTTATGTAAACATCAAAATCATTGTAAATTTTGAAAAGATTAGCAATGCCTAACACATGCAAGTGTTGCGAAAAGAGATGCTAATATGTAATGTTTTGAGCTTAACACTTTTATCAGTGATTGGTTTAATTTGACATTCTTTTAAGGGTTGCTGTAACACATGATTGTGTTGGTATATTCATTGATTTGTTTTTCTTCTTTTATTTAGGACAAATGACTGAAGAACTTAGAGGCTTCTTGGAGACTAATCTTCCCTCGGTCAAGGAAGGTAAAAAGGCTAAGTACAGTTTAGGAGTAGCTGAACCCAAGATCGGGTCTCAGATATCTGAAGAAACTAAGATACCTTGCCAGAGCAATGAGTTTGTTCTTGAGATTATTCGTGGCATCCGTCTGCATTTTGATAGGTTCATTGAAAATCTAAAGGTATAATTTTTCATGATCTTATTCCATCTTTTAGAATGTTTACATTCATTGTTGAATCCTGTTTAATAAATAGTTTATTTTCCTTGAAACTAGCCTGGTGATTTGGAGAAAGCACAACTTGGTTTGGCTCATAGTTACAGCAGAGCTAAGGTGAAGTTCAATGTTAACCGTGTTGACAATATGGTCATTCAAGCAATCTTCCTTCTAGATACTCTTGATAAGGATGTAAACTCGTTCTCCATGAGAGTGAGGTTCGTTTACTTCTGACCCCTCTGTCTTGGTTAATGCTTAATTTCATGAAATTCTTCTGTCTTGAGGGTTCGTGTTACTGTCAATAATGTGGTGATAAAAAGATGTCTGGTGTTTGTATCAGGGAATGGTACTCATGGCATTTCCCAGAGCTAGTAAAGATTGTTAATGACAACTATCTTTATGCTAAACTTGCACAATACATTGACGATAAGAAAACCTTGTCTGAAGATAAGTTAGAAGGTCTAATTGAAATACTTGGCGATGAAGATAAAGCAAGGGAAATATTAGTAGCTGCCAAAGCGTCTATGGGTATGGCTATAGTTGCCACCAGTCATTTTTTTTTCTGTGCAATTATATCATATCATTTTTAGTCATGATGTCTTTGTGTTTTCTGTTTCAGGTCAGGAATTGTCACCAATTGACTTGATTAATGTCAAGATGTTTGCACAGCGTGTGATGGATCTTGCTGAGTACAGGAAGAAGCTTCACGAATACCTTGTGTCTAAGATGAGCGACATAGCACCAAACTTGGCTGCGCTAATTGGTGAAGTTGTTGGAGCTCGTTTAATATCTCATGCTGGCAGTCTCACAAACTTGGCTAAGTGCCCGTCCTCTACCCTTCAAATTCTTGGTGCTGAGAAGGCCCTCTTCAGGTCTTATAATTTCTATGTTGCTATTTGAAAACATGGTTGTTTAGGTTTAGGGTGTGAATAACTGTTGTTTAAATAAATGTGAATTAAAGGCTGCTTATGTATTCATGTTAATAGTGGTGGTTTGGTTTCAGGGCTTTGAAGACCAAAGGGAACACACCAAAGTATGGTCTTATCTTTCATTCGTCTTTTATTGGACGTGCATCTGCAAAGAACAAAGGTCGAATGGCTCGTTATCTAGCTAACAAGTGCTCAATTGCTTCTCGAATTGATTGCTTTTCAGGTTTGTTGGTTATTCTGCTAAAAAAGTTGTTTCTTTAGTCTATCTGCATGACCTAATATTTAACTTGTAATGACCACAGAAAGCAGCAGCACTACTTTCGGAGACAACCTCCGTGAGCAAGTGGAGGAGCGTCTTGACTTTTATGATAAGGGTGTTGCACCACGTAAAAACATTGATGTGATGAAGGCTGCTATGGAGAATGTTGCAAACCAAGGTTAGTGAAGTATTTTATTAGTCTGCTCTTATGTTTTGCAAAAGGACCCACAACATTTTTATGCTTATATATAAATGCCAGAGTCCCTTATTATTGTAATATCCAATCTACAGGTGCAGCAGAAATGGACGTGGATAAGTCTGAGAAGAAAAGCAAGAAAAAGAAATCCAAAGACAGTGAAGAAGCAAAGTCAGATGACAAAGAGAACACTGTTGCTAACGGAGATGCTGCTGAAACTAAATCCGGAAAGAAGAAAAAGAAGCGAGCTATTGAAGAGGAGTCAGAGCCAGCTACAAACGGTAAAGAAAATGGAACAGAGAAGAAGAAGAAAAAGAAGAGCAAAGATGTTGAAATGGAGGATGTTCCTGCTGTTACTGAAAGCAAGAAGAAAAAGAAGAAGAAGTCAGCAGAGTGAAGTTGATGATGACGATGATAGAGGTCTGCAACACGCATGATGGATAAGGTTTGATAGTAGTACTCATCTTGCCAACCTTTGTATTGTGGCGCCTGTTTTTTGGTATCATGTTTTCTTGCTATCGTGCTGCCTGCTTAGTATTTTTACAAACACAAGGTTGGAAGTTAGTTATTAGGTTTAAATTTTTGTTGTAGATTCGGCTGACTTCGTTTATTTTTATTATCATGGTAATAGAGATCGTGACTGCAAAGTCTTTTGATTTTCTGATGCTTGTGTCATTTTATCAATCAAGGGTAGATTCCCTAATTAAGCTTGAAGCCTGCTTACAAAATGTTGATTCTCTTATGTTGTGCTTGTGTGACCCGTCTCAAACAGGCCGGTGGTGTTGTGGTGATTGTGTTTGACCCGGTTTAGCAGAAGTGTAAAAAAGTAGTCAGTTTTTCAAGTTTTTAGCTTGATTAGTATATGACAGTGTGACATCCTTCAAGAAAATCTTTACTACTTTCGGTTTTCTAACTAGGCGTCATGCGTGAACAACCTTGGACCATAACAAAATTCTCCATTTGTATATAAGTGAGTATGTTTGTGTGACGGGTTTTGATAACCATCTACTTTTGGGATTTAGTATTTGATTTGTTGAGGCACCCGACCACCATCGCAACCAAACCTTATGACAACCGGTCTAACTAATTTGCTAGTTATTAACTTTTACCATTACATTTCATAACCTTATAAATTTTCTTCATCTAAGTGTGAACTATCAAGCTAATGTGGCAGATAAAAATATTTTTAAGTTAACTGATACAGACAAATGTAAAGATTGAAGACCTATTCAGCCAAATGGGAACAATATTTGAGGAAAAAACCATGTCGGTTGATAGCCCAAAATACGGAATTCACAATTTTAGCCTACGATGCTATATATACTTTGGTTCCATAACGCATTAATAACAGAAATTCACTTTTACGATTTTGTGATTCTGGTTCGAGTTTTGATGCACAGTGTGTTTTTACATTAGTAATCAAAATTTCAACATTTCTCGCGGACTTGTTCAACAATGAAGATTAAGATATAAGTTGGATTTTAATAGAATATTTAATTAAAGAAATAAATTTATACAAACATAAACATGCAATAAAAATAAAAAATATAAATTAATAAACATTACAATGTAATAAAAATAAAAAATATAAATTAATAAACATTGCAATATTTATAATGTTTACTAAATATATTTACTATAATATTCAAAGTTGGACATATAAAGATCTCACTACTCTTACTTTTTAGCTATGTGGGATAAGTAGTGAAGATTGAAGAATTTTTCATATATTCAATCATCCCAAACACAAGAAGCTTTTCTACTTTGATTAAAGATCCACAGCATGGCCCAAAATTCCTATAAGATAGTCATCATGGAGAATGCCCGCGGGTATGATTTTCAGAGAGACAAAAAGCCACGACACCCGAAAAGTTATATAACAAACCACTTGGAATGCTTTTGCAAGCTTTACTATTACCCACTAGACGAACCCATCTGTCACCAGCTAAAGATTTTATCCCATATACAGCCTTTGCGAATCGACAATTGACCGGAGCATGATTGATGGATTCCGTAAAGTCATTGCACACCGGGAAAAAACATAATCTAAATCAGTTCATCAGCGTTCAAGGATGAAATTGGATTGGTTTCTTTTAACATTCATTCACAAAAGTGAATGAGAATAAGTAACTCTTATAAGTTGTGCGAGTAACAGTTACAAAATTTTCAACTGAAGATTGGTTGGAGTTCTTCCTTCGGGAAGAACCCCTCCAAAAATAGGCGTATGCCAATTTATACAACGCGCACACGGTATTCTTTAGTAAAAGGCGAAAGAATAGTTCGCATTGTGCTCATTGCTTGGCTGCGTGCCTCTCACCTTATGCAGCTTGGTCAATATATACAGCCTGCCTCACTGTCAACTTCCACTACTCAAGCAATGTGGGATAAAACCACCCACTTGTCTTGGAGCAACAATACATTAGACTAATTGCAAAGAAGAAGGTTCAGTTGCATAGAATTATGCCTGCTTAAAACGAATACGGTTCCGTAGTTTCCTTGGCTTTAATTCTGAAAGAGGTTTTTGCAAAAACAACTACGTTTAGCACATCATTATTCGCCATGTGGCACAAACAGTTCTGATTAAGTAACTTTCCGTTGTCCAGTCACCGATTATTAAAGACTGTGTATTGGTTGTACCACCTGGCGAACCATAGGTGATATGCTAAACATATGGTGTTCTGCTAAAGCCAATCTCAGTGTTAAAGGAAAGGAAGGCATGGAGAACGTACATTACTTTATGCATTCATATATTTTGTACAACCGAACCATCTTCTTACTCTAGTTTGATGCCATTGCAGCTTAGGGACAACTCGTTTGTGAATTGTGATGATTCCTTGGAGAAGCCATAATATCACGATTCGAGAAACTTCCATTCTTCATTGATTCCAAATTATGGTCCTACTTTAACACATTTCTTTTTCTGTGTGTTAGTATTATAATTATATGAGATAGAAATAATAAACCACCTATTTTCTAATACTTTCTATTTCGTAAAAGCTTATCCAAGGCTTCAATAATTATGCCCACAAATAAGTCGTCAGAAAGTTGTCCTTGAGAAACAATACAATCAGACTTTGTTAACTACAAAGAAGAAGACTCAGTTGTATAGCGCATAATATGTACATTTCTCATGGCTTTTCTGGATTTAACGTGTAAAGGAGTTTTTGCAGAATGACTACTCTTAGCATATCATTTGTCGCCAAATAGCACAAACAATACTCCTCGTTAATAATTAGTGATTGGGTACCTTTCAAATATCTAATCACCAGTTATTAAGGACGCAGTTCGTTTTTTCCATTTAGTAATTGGTCACATGCTAAGAATAGAAGTCACTGCTAACACTCCTCTAGAAGACGAAGCCAATGAAGCTCTGATTCAACATGAAGATGACAGGCAGTTCTGAAATCAAGGCTGGAGGCATTCTACGAACAGACCAGGGACGGAGCCACGTTAATGGTGGGATGTACATATAATAATATAATAATGTTTTTACTATATTCAATTGTTTTGGATGTATTCAAAATAAAATATTTGGCCCACCCTCAATAAAGAAACATGTTCAACCAATATATTATTTGTATTTTATGGCGTTAATTGAAAATTTGCAGTGATAGATGTTTGATTTCAGTTGTATATGTTTTGGCCACTTTTTCTCGAATTCGTCGTTGTATATGTTTTGGCCCACCCGACTTAAAAATCCTAGCTTCGTCATTGGAACAGACTGAACCGGTATGTTGCCTTCCCAATTCCCATTTACTACTACTAAAATCTGATTCAGCTAAATTACTCTTTGTTTCAACACACTGCTGTGATGTTGTTACATACAGTTACTGTAAAGTTTGTCTACATTATAAAGCTACCAAGCCTTGTGTATTGCTGGAATTATTGACAATTATGTTTAGTAATTTTTCAAAATGGGTAAAATTATATGACGGGTCAGACAAGGTTCAGTTTGACCAGGCTTAACTTTTTTACTCTTTTGAATTTCATTAAAAACTGCTAGTAATAAACATGATTTCAAAAACTATTAAAGCAGTATTGATCCAGTACTTAGTAAATATTGAGTTAGTGGTAAACACCTGAATATACATTGGTACACTTTTGAACCGCTTGACCCATCGTCAATAAAACATAACCCAACTTGACCCGTTTTCGCTAAAATGACTAGAAGTTGCTCCCTTCTAGCACTCCGGCACGTCATGTATGTATTTAGTCCTTTGCAAAGTTCCGTGTAGAGAATTTCCAGTTATGATTATGCTAAATGAATAAATCCAATTGGTGTCTGCAGGTTATCAATTCTTATAGGATAAAAGGTATTGTGCCACTTGGTGACTAGCCGGTGATATGCTAAAAGTGGAATCTGCTGCTAACACTATCGGAGTTAAAGCCAATGAAGTTAATGAGAACATAGTACTTTCTGCTTTCATAACTTTGGAACAACTGAACCATCTTCTCTTATCATATCCTACCCTCGATATTTGCCACTCTTTAGATTTATCCAACAATCAATAATTTTCTCCTCCAAGATTGCATCATCAATTGCAAATATTGAACAACCTCGAATCAGCAGTAGACTAACGTGAATACCAGACACGACTTTTCCACTTGGACCACGGTCCTTAGTAGTTATATGTAACCTGCTGGGCTACTAGTCACTTTTACTTCTCCCACTAGACTTCATTTCGTTCATTCGTCCATTAAGCAAAATTAAAAAGTATAAAATTTTAGTAAACTTGAAATAACCCATTACTGAAGACAACCATAGACTTGGTTGTTTGACTTTACCCGTTTGACCCACTGCAGATAATATCCCAAATCGTTGAGATGAGCAACCAATACACTAATGTAGAATTTACTTACTCGGACCACATAAAAGAAGTCCTCTTCTTTGAGAGCGGATGTAACAAAGGCCATATGACCATCTCAGTTACACAATTTTGACATTATGCAGCCTGGCTTGCAGCTGACAACATATTACATTCGTATATTCGTATTGAAGTTAACTAAAAGTTGAAAAAGACATGCAATTGTAATCAATGATAAGGTAATTCACCATATCGATAATTTTGCCTCAATCACTTAAAGAAACTCGAAACCTAAAATTTCAATCATCATGAATATGCAACAAAACAATCAAACAACTAACCAGTTGTCCAAGTTATTATAACCATCAAAACGAAGATCAAACTAAACGTAGCAACTGAAACTAATCAGAATGACACACTGTCATATGACTTCTAACAAGCATCAAGAGGACAAATCTTCAAATTCCAAAATACCAGTAGGACCTCCAAAGTCCAAAAATAAGTCAATCTAGTCTTACTGGGTCTCGAGGTGATAAGTACATATAGTGTTATCTGGATAAATTCAATGGTATACCAATAATGTATAGAATTACTTACCTACACATAGGAAATCCCGTTATACGAAAATATTAGTTCACACTTCACATAGGTCATGAGAAAGATGGGGTAAATGTATTTAGTATACTAGACCGATGTAATAATGAATTAGAAGACATATTCTCAATCCCTGTGCACCTTACTAACAGGTCCCACGATTAACATTGGAGAAGTTTATCGCAATGTCCCCGAAGCAAAGAATGTGATGCACATGCTTGAGCCGACACCACTTGTGGATTCTCTCCTAATTGCTAAGCACACATGGACTAGTTACAACATTGATACCATCCACAACCTCTGGTTAAACAAAAATAGCTCCTCATAAATTCTCACCTCCTTATCACTAGGCAATTAAGCAACAAGAACTAATAGTTCATCCACAACCTCTTGGTAACTCAGAACCTATCGGCTACATAATCCATCTAAAAACTATAGACAAACCAGCGACAGAAAACCAGTACCACGACACTAATGATCAAGCTACAACAGCTAGATACTAACACATATACACGATCAACGATATACTTATACTCAGTTTCTGCAAACAAAGTTATATATCTATAGGCAACAACAATCCTATGTTACACCAAAACAAACCGAGAGTACACCAACAGATAATCCAAAACATCACAACTGAAACATAACAGTGACAAGTTAGGGCTTAAAACCGAAAACATATAAATCAATATATCACAATTCAAATATGGGTTTAGAACTGAAATTTGGTTATAAAATAATAGATTCTACAAAAAAAAAAAAAAAAAAAAAAAAAAAAAGTCTAATATGATAAAAACAAACAGAATTTGCACAAGTATTCTGCAAACTTTTAAGTACGAGCTTAACACAACAAGTGCATAACCAAAACCAATAAGATTCAAGCTTAACTTGCGTGGCTAGATCTTTTGAAAAAATCGGCGACAATCTGAGCTCAATCACATACTCAGACAAAACCCTTCCACCAAGGTACCTACTTTTGCCGAGCTGCAGCTCAAAGTAGCTCAAGCCGTCAAATGTTTATCATTTTTACAGATCAATGCAACAAGTTTCTTGCATATGTGTAGTTTTTCCAGAATTGTCGCAGGTTGACCATCCCTCAGGTCCAATCAGGTCATTCATCGTAAGACTAGTCAACTAAATAAGATAAAGATCCGTAAAGTGATTTCGGCAAAAAAACACGACAGAGTAAAAGAAGGGTTACACATACAGTACAGTAGCTAATATTTTAAAAACCCCATGTAATAAGTTATATAGAAACCATTTAAAGCTCCTCTTGAAGCTAAAGGCTAACGACCTAATAAGACGTATGAAAAATGTGTGTATTTACTGCATTCATACTTTAAGCATATCACTAATCACTATGTGACACAAACAATTCTCTTCCATAATAAGTCGTGATTCGCTAACTTATCGTTACACTGTCACCAATTATCAAGGACGTGTTAGAATATGAGAATCATGACAATCATAAAATAGGTAAACACATATGCGGAAGCGTAGGAACATCTATAACACATAAAAGATTAACATAAATTAAATAAGAACGTACCGTGGTGATTCTAGCCCGAACAAGAATCAAAAGCAATTGTCTTTAACAATATGAAGAACCCTAATTAGGGTTTATATGGATCAATGATTAACCCCTTACCGTTTTGTTAATCGATCCCTTGATAACAACAAAAGTATGTTGTTACCTCGTTCTTGTACACACAAACTACCAACGAATAAAGGTTTGTTGCAAGTAAACAAAACACTTATGTTTTAGACTTGACAAAATCGACCCAAGATCCCTAAGGAAGGGGTTGGACGATCGGCCAAGGAACAAAGAAAGAAAACAAGGATTTTAGGGTTAGAGTGTGTGCACAAAAGATGTGAAAGTCTAACCCTTGGCCTTGTATATATACTAGATGAATCTTGGAGCACAAGACAAACATGGGTTGGGCTTCCTCCCCTTGTTCGACCGGCCATGGACCCCCTAGGGGTGTTCCAGAACCTTCTTGACTCCCAAGTTACATTCTAGTCCTTATCTTTCGTTACTAATGATTGTTAGTCCATACGGTTAATAACTAACGACCATTTAGTCCATTAAGTGTTTATAAATATATATATACGATACGTTTAACATATATATATTTATTGTTCATTATTCTTGTTTGTAAAGTGTGCAATCCCGAGGTCTCGGGTTCGATACTAGACATTTACATATTAATATTTATCCATATATTTAACAGCTCCCACTTGGATATCTATTAATAGTAAAATGACATTGGTTAGCGTCTTGCAACACTCCAATGCCCCTAGTTCAACCCGAGCTAGGTTTTCTGGAAAAAACCTTTAATGATTCATCATTATAATTATCCTTTTGTTTCTAATACCACATTAATAAAGATGTGAGGTTCTTTATTAAATTTCTGTTTCTCGTCTCTTTATGATTGAACAAAATTACCAAAACATCTGAACGTATTCCAGATAGACTTTGGGCGTGGCCACGCAAACATTTTGTCAACCCTACGATGGGCCCAGCAGTATTAAACTTCTGAACAAATCAGAAGGAACAAATTCTCTCTTGACTACAAGAATAACCCATGGACTTTGCAACACTTCTGAAAACAACCCTTATAACTCCCTGTTACGGTGAGCGGTAGATTGCTTCACAAAAATGCACTACATCCATGACACTTATCTGGTATCTCAAGTCTGAGGATAACTTTAAATATGATTCTCACATTAAATTTTAAATCATATTATTGGGATAAGTCCAATATTCAATTCATCGAATATCATGTGAAATTGGTATGTCATCGCATCAATATACTTTCAAGTATATTTTTAACCAATACTCAGATTTGTCTTAGTTTAATGATATTCCCATATCATTAATCGACAATGGACAATTTAGAATAATATTAGTTATTCACGGATATAAACATGCAAATATAGGACACAATTCATTATTAATGAAAACAAACGTACTAAGTACTTTAATTCATTGTAAATAATAATTGCTTAACGTCCCTTATCCAAATACCAAAATAGATCAATGCATGATAATTCTAGTTAATGAATCTTGTCTCAAGTAATAACTTGAAGACAATTATGCCTCAAGTAATCATACTTGTTGACATGGCATAATTTCATCTAACTTTAATCTATCTGAATTTTGAGAATACTTCTTTCAAGAATTCAATAATTAAAATTCTTGTATGTGTAAATCCAACTATCTTGATATAGCCACATAATTTTTATAAATGGTGTGATATCCTCAATCACCAACTTATGACAATTAAACTTTCAAACCTTTTAAAGTTTAAAGTATTCTAATCCTTTAATGTTTAATGCAACTATGCTCTTAGTTGAGCACAACTAGTTCTCATGAAATCCTTCATGACTAGTTATTGAGTGTCATCTCAATTAAATCAGCATCATTGTATATTAAACACAATATGCTCTTTAAAATTTCCGTAAACTTAATATCCATAGTGTAATGTTTAGGAGCTATTCCAGGTTGAGGATCATTATTCTAATTTCAAACATTTTACATTAGAATATCTATTACACAAGTTATATAATAACCTTTAATTGGATATCAAATATTGTCAAATCATTTAAGCACTTAAGCATGATACAACAATAATACAATGCACATGAAAATCCTTCAGTCAAACTTAGATTATATTCATGTACTATCTTTACAAATATGTATATCCATTTGCTAAATGATATATCATATTCTATTAGAATCATTTACCGCACATGTTTATTAAATAATAAACTTTTGTTTCAAGGTTGTATGTTGTATTTCCTAAATCTTCCAAGTAACGTTTCATTCCAAATTAAGTCTAACCTTTTACTTATATGGAATGTTACTCTTATATGTTATACAACATATATGATTTAGTAAATCAAACATAATACTCCCACTAGCTTTCAGGAATACTTAGAAATTTCCTTATTTAAATTATAAACCTAAACATAGATTTAATAATTTATCATAAGAATAATCTCTTAGATGCATGCATTTATCCATTCATGGATTATTGCACTTTGTACACTTCCAAAGATTTTCTTGAATTCATAAACTCCTTTTTGATTACTTATCGTCCTTGCACAAGTAATTATTCAAGAAAGAGTTTTTGATATTCCATTGTCAAAATTTCACATTCATGTAAATATGACAATTACAATCTTTATATCTTTAATGTACTTAAGAAAGAGTATTCAATCATAGTTAATTGCTTAAGTATGATTAATAATCTTGTCATAAGATATTCATTAAGATATGTGTACAATTTTGTCCATATGATTATTTCACAAAGATTTAAACCACTAGGGTTACATAATCTTTGAATAAACTCATCTCCATTCTCTAACCATTAAGAATTAAGATAAACCAAATTTTAAATTTGAATATCTTTATGAACAGCATCTACAACATTCATAATATGAGTAATTTACCCAATTCATTATTTTGGTAATACTACTTCATATAATCGTCAATATGAGATATCCAAGTGGATCTATGAATGATAATTCCATCATCTTGAGGTTTATCTTTTACATATTAAGCCTCATCATGATTTTAACTAGTGTGGTTTTTAGAAGATTATGTATCTTGTAATTTTATCTTATCAAGATAAAATTCTCCCACTTGCCTTTAGCAATATAGAGACTTTCTATAACTACTTAGCAATTAGAGCAACAATTCAGCGTTCTCTTTTAGGACATTACAAATACATATTGATAGTTCTTTGTTATTCTTTTGTTAACAACCTTCTTATAAGGAACTTAACAAATTCAGAACTTCAATTTAAGACTTAATGTGATTCATCACATCAATAACGTCTTATTAATCTTCTAGGAGTCTAATTGAGTATATTCAATTCATACTCAATTTCTAACCTTGATAACTTTTGGAAGAAAAGGAGTCATAGTTATCTTTAATCAAACAATCTAATAAGAGTTTGATTCCCTAACTGAACATACTATCCATATGTGGAACTTCAATTAGAATTAATATTGTAAGAAGATCTAACAATATATTTAAGATAACCATATTCCTGTTGGCATACCTATTTACCAACTAAATCAACTTAATGGTATAATAGTATTTTCAAGCCAATTGCATGCTTTATAACCCAAGTACTTATTAATCAAGTCACTTCATGTTTATGTCTTATAAAACATAAACTTGTTATAATCCCACTCTACGTTATTTATCATTGATCAACTCAATGACTTCTTGTATATGTCTTAATTAAAAGACCATAACAAGCTAACATCTTACTTAATTATAAGTCTTGTAATACTTAGAAGACTTCATGTTTATAACTATACAATAAAGTATAAACATGTATAATTAAAGTAATCATGAACACCATCATTTGGTTTCAATAATATTTTCAAGTTAACACACTACTTCATGTTTATTTATGTCATTCTAAGAATACATAATTATTGAAGTAGTATTATATTACTTCATGCATTTATGTCATTCCAATAATACATAAATATTATAGTTGAAGTTGTCTTGTTATCATATTGACACATGTTCTAATAGATATCTAATTTAGAAACTGTAAATTATTCATGTAGGTCTCACGCATGCATGGAAATTTACCTTGTTGTTAATATTTAGTCTGCGTCTCACGTTTACTAAATTATAACACCAAGTGTTTCTTAGATTAGATGTATTAAATCTAATTAGAAGTATAATCTCTTACTTGCAGTTAAGAGAATCCTTTAAATCATATTCTTATGTGTTGTACTTTGCACACAATGAAGATTTCTCCCACTTGTGCATTGAACAACACCATGTTACATTTAAACAACACGCACGCGCTTGTCAATGTGAACAATATGATTTGTGTCATTAGCATAACTAGTAGATATAGAGTTACTCAATCAATCAAGGAAACGTACATGACTATCCTTGAAAATATTAGTGTCTATATTTGGAAAGTAATTACCTTGAGATATTCAAAAGATAATCTAAGTTATAATCAAGACAATAAGTCTTGTAACTCCTACTGAATTAGAGAACATAATAATAATCCCTTATTCATTCATAAGAACACAATACTCCCACTAAATTTGACAACATTGTAAATGTTTCATTAATTAGTGAAAGAAATAGTGTACTATTTACTTTCCTACATCTTTTAAGAAAACCCATTCAAACAATTATATATAGGTTATAAAAGGATGTAATCTACTACATAAATGTGATTCATCACATTCCAAACTATTAACTTGAAAAAAACTGGGCATGCAATTTCTTCCTCTATAGATTTACCATTCCAACAATTGTATGTAGTATCTATAAATGGTCAAACCAAAACAACTAGATAAAATAATCTAATTCGTCTTTTACCATTATGCAGTAATCAGTCTAGCTTCTAATTTAATAACTCATAAGGTGCATATACTCTTACTATTAAAGTTTGCTATGAGTTATATATTTAGAATTTAGACAATTCTAATCATCCTATTATACCTTTCTCATTCATGAAAAGGAATAGGATTTAAGTCTCACACTTCTCGTAATGGAAAGAAGACTTTATTTATTCTTTTTGTAACATTGACTCTAACCAAAACCCTAACGGGTGTAGATCAATTAAAAGAATAACTTACGTTTACGGTTTTAACGTTGCATTAATACATTTAAAGAATTTACAGAATTCAATTTTTAGTATTTTCGATAATTTATATTTTCAAGAAAATATAATACCCAAAGCTATATTCATATAACCAACTAATTTCTTGAAAATCTAGGATCCAACTTTACATAGATTCCACCACATCAGTTGATCTGCTAGTGGTGAAAGTATAAAAGATGGTAATCTGTCGAACAATAATTGGCAAACACTTTTCCAATTCCTAGATCATTATGGGATTTACATCAAATTGATTCATCAATGTAAGCATGTTTTATCCCATCTCATGCCTTAAGCTCTAGGTCTCACGCATCAACTTAATTAAGTCGTCTAACTTAGAAACTGCAAATTCTCCATGTGTGGTCTCACGCACACTCGGAAATTTACCTTGTCATTAAAATTTAGCCTGCGTCTCACGTTTACTAAATAATAACTTCAAGTGTTTCTTATAGTTAGATGGCATGTAACTTAAATTTTTAAGGGTATTTAGTTTGATGTGAAAATCAAAACATGTACAAAGATGCATGCACTCATCTTTATAACACAAGTTTTCATAAAAACTTTTTATATCCAATTCGTGAAATTAATACACAAAATTTTACTTGAGGTTTATGCCAAAACCCTAAGATGACTTTCTACAACATATGATTTTAAAAGTAATTCGTTTAAGACATATTCAAGATTGTGATAACCAAGGCAGACTCTAAGGCTCTTTTCTAAGCCTTCAAATCACGGTTATGAATATTATCTTAAAAGACTTAATTTTAAAAACATATTTGCACAAAACATCATTCAAGCAAAAGTTTATGGATTCAATCTCAAAATAGTAATAAAGTTTGAATTTTGCTAGTCTCGACTGGGAGCTGATTACCGTGCGAATCGGACCACGATTGTCATAAGACCTTTGCAAGATTCTAACTTTATCACTTTAGGGTTTCACAATTATTAGTCCGTATTAATTTTCTTTATGAAAACAACCCTTTTATTGCTAACAACAAGTCCAACTAAAAACAATAAAACAAGTATCAAAGAAAATCAAAACAACTAATAATAATAAGTGAAACATTTAGCCACATGCAATCCGTATTAGAAAAGATCCTAATAAAATCAATTCTAGGTATAATAATGCATGTAATCAACTAAGGCCTTCCCCTCTTAATGGAGGTGAGTCACATACATTGACGAATCAATTGCGTAGGCCAAAGCTAAAGACACACCACATAGCATATAAAATTGATTTTAATAATAATGGGGTCTTCCCCAATGTTAGATGTTTCTAAATATGTGAAAAGCTTAACAATTAATAAACAATTAATAACCCATGACAAACATGCATGTTTCGTCACGGATCAAAGCATAACAATTACCAATTAGGTCAAGGATACGCCCAAATAACACATAAACATGTAGGCGACCTAGGGTTTCTAATCCAATTAATTAATAAAACCACAAACCCTAATTAGGGTTTATGGAATAAATCGACCCCCCCCCCCCAAATTAGGGTTAGGGTAAATAAAAACAAAACCCTAGATCCAAAACATGTATCTAAAACAATCAAAATTCGTTTTTTATGTGTTTTATGTAATCAATTACATGTTATAGCAAGCTCGTGATACCACTGTTAGAATATGAGAATCATGACAATCATAAAATAGGTAAACACATATGCGGAAGCGTAGGAACATCTATAACACATAAAAGATTAACATAAATTAAATAAGAACGTACCGTGGTGATTCTAGCCCGAACAAGAATCAAAAGCAATTGTCTTTAACAATATGAAGAACCCTAATTAGGGTTTATATGGATCAATGATTAACCCCTTACCGTTTTGTTAATCGATCCCTTGATAACAACAAAAGTATGTTGTTACCTCGTTCTTGTACACACAAACTACCAACGAATAAAGGTTTGTTGCAAGTAAACAAAACACTTATGTTTTAGACTTGACAAAATCGACCCAAGATCCCTAAGGAAGGGGTTGGACGATCGGCCAAGGAACAAAGAAAGAAAACAAGGATTTTAGGGTTAGAGTGTGTGCACAAAAGATGTGAAAGTCTAACCCTTGGCCTTGTATATATACTAGATGAATCTTGGAGCACAAGACAAACATGGGTTGGGCTTCCTCCCCTTGTTCGACCGGCCATGGACCCCCTAGGGGTGTTCCAGAACCTTCTTGACTCCCAAGTTACATTCTAGTCCTTATCTTTCGTTACTAATGATTGTTAGTCCATACGGTTAATAACTAACGACCATTTAGTCCATTAAGTGTTTATAAATATATATATACGATACGTTTAACATATATATATTTATTGTTCATTATTCTTGTTTGTAAAGTGTGCAATCCCGAGGTCTCGGGTTCGATACTAGACATTTACATATTAATATTTATCCATATATTTAACAGGACGTGTATTGTTTTTGCCACTTGGTGCAGTAGTGATAGACTAAAAGTCGTTTTTGTTACCAAAACTCCTCTGGAAGTTAAAGGGCAAGCAAAGCTATGGAAAACATGTGCAGTTTCCGCTTTCGCATGTTTGCATTGCAGCTCAGGGACAACTCGTTTGGGACTAGGCTTTGTTGTGGTTAAATCTTAGGAGAAGCCTTTATGTCACGGATTCGATCCCAAGCATTGTGCTCTAAATGAAAAGATTTTTGAGTGATACTTGACTACTTAATTGCCAACTATAGCAGTAGAACGGTCAGAGTATTTCATACACTATAAACCAGAAACGACTCATTCATGTTGGTATATAAACTTATAATATGCATTATAGTTATACTCCAAGCGCTGCATGTATCAAATCATTTTAAGTTCTCTGGTTGAAAAGTGTTGTCAGAATCACTTAGGTCATGGAGAGAAGAAACATCATTTATATACATGCATTCTATTTTGGAATTTTTAGTAGGAAAGAACATATTACTGCAGTTTATAATGTTTACTACCAATATCCTTTCATTATTTGCTTCCCTAGTTCCTTGGTCTGACAATGTCTTTACAAATAAGGTCTACTATAATTGACATCAAAATGGATGCATGTTTTTTTGGTTACTTATTTGTATTAAATTGCTTTCTCATGTTCAAGAGTGGTCGAGTTAGATTGCTGGCCCACCTCGGTCAGGGAAATGTACCTGGTCACCAATGATTAAGGAGGACATATACTGTTTATGCCGGTTGACGACTGGTGACATACTAGGAGCTTCCATTTCTACTAAAACTCGTCTCGAAGTTAAAGCAAACGGAGCTATGGAGAATGTATGTATTTTTCTGCGTGAATATTTATATACAAACTGAATTGTACTAAATCTATATTTTGGCTGTATTGTTGGTCAGGGAAAACTTGTTTCTGATGACATTGTTGTGGTTATTATTAATCACGCGTCCTTGAGTAAGCCTTAAGGCCTAAAAGGTTTCATTTTTGACCGGTTCCAATGACAGTGGTGCAACTAATGAAGCATTATGTCAACAAGGTTTCATTCTTGATAGATTCGATGGAAAGGACTACATTCTACAAGGACAAAGGGTATACTAGTGACGATATACGCTGCTCAGTTATTACCATATAAGTAATGTTAGAGCTTATGGTTTTTATTGACAAATTTGTGTGTTGCATACTTGAATTGTCCCACATAGGTGGGGTGACAGAAATTAAAGGTGTTTATATTTACACTTTCACCTCAATATGATAATGTGGTACACAAAGCTTTTAACAAAAATTTGTATATCTAATAAAAGTTTCTTGTATCACGTTTTGAAAAATAATCATTTAATAATACAGTCTCATTATGATATCTTAATCACCCGACAACCTCACATCGAAATTAAAGGTTCCAACTTTTTATTTACTCATTTTATAACGTCTCTTTCCCGTAAAGATTCTAAATATATTTTTCATTAGCACCAGTATCATATTTTAACAATGTTACAAGGTGGTTCTTCGTTAGCTTTCTATACTTTCGATATAGATAGCCTACGTAAATATATAATAACCAGCCATCAACATTGGTGTTTGATTAGCAGCTTATAAACAGGTTTGTGTTCATGTATTTTCCAAAGGAACCCACAAGCTAAAGAAAATTTTATAAAAATCTTACACCATATCCTCAGTGAGCCCGTATCCTTAAGAAGAACAAGTTTTGAGTGGTAACCATGACTGCCATGATTAAGGACGGAACCAGGGTCCTGCGGGTTCCGGTCCCATAGAAATGTGTTTGGTCCATCGATTTTAACTATATTATTATATGGGTTTTGCTAATTAACAATACCCAATGAGCAACTGTCAAGCCAAATAAAATAACATATATGAATTTAATGCATAATAAATGAACATACAAATTACTTTAAATAACATATTCTTTCCATAATTAAAGTGAAGTACAATAGTTAGTGATTTTTTTTCATACTTATTTTGTTAACCATGCCCAGTGGGCATTGTTTAGCAAAACACATATTATATTATGGTTTAAAATTTTTTGTGCACCCGGTCATATCTGTTCCTGGTTCCGTCCCTAGCAATGATCGAAGATGGATCCAACTTAATAAACATATCTTCCAAGTGTAGTCTATTGAAAAATTAAGTACCTGCAACTTCCCATCCCTTTGGCTATAAGCATTATCAAGCTGGCCTACTGCATATAACTCTGTTAGTATTAATCATTCAATTAAGAAATCAGAACAACCTTGAATCATTAGTAGCAAATTATTTGAAAGTTGAAGAGTGAATATTATTAGTTCACTGGTAGATATTACTTTATGTTGACGTTTGGCAAAAATAATGCAACACTTTGGAGGGCCCAACAAAATTAGTTCACTGGTAGATATTATTAATGGGCTTTTTTTGGATCAAACTTATTGGCCGTCAAACTCTCAATTAAATAAGTAACCTATCTCACGTAAAAAGTTTATAAATACAGCGATTGCATGAGAAGCAACAATACATTTAAAGAATCGACGATACTTTTTACAATCCCACCAGTTAGTTTTTAGTTTAGGATATTGGTGATTTTGGCTTCATTAATCATTTTATATACTTAATACTTGTGATTTACCCAAAGGTTAAAGGGATTTCAGGTTAAACTATAACATGAGTTAGGTGATACAGAGTGCACACTCGTATAAGTTAATTTGATTTCCAACACAACAAATGTTGTTATTCACCAAAGGGCGTGACCATTAATAAAAGGATGCAACCATCCCACCAAAAGTTATGACTCTTCTCTTTATAAACACAATTTGATCTTTCATATAAACATATTCATATTAACAACAAATATAATAAAATTTGTATGTTTTGCTCTCTTTATTTTGCTTAGAATTTGAGTATTCATTCTTGTTTTATCTCTACAAATTTCTTGTAGCCCAAACAATCAATAGGATAGAAATATTGTATCATGAAAGTGATTACACGATTTAAGAACTATCCAAGTAATTTTTGATTATCACACCCTAATACCAACATAGGATTTCTATCGTACGATTTTATTAGTTTGGTTTATTTCTAGTTCTCCGTTCAATTGTTTTGATTAGGTATATCAATTGATTAAATAGAAAGTTGTACCTGAGCAACAAATACATTCCCACTTCATTGATATGAATTTCATAGCTTCCTAAGCTATAATAACGAAAAGAGTTCTTGCAGCAACATCTAGTTATAGCATACCACCGGTCGACTTGTGGCACAAATAATTCTTCTTCTTAATAAGTGCTGATTGTGTAACTTTTCGTTATATAATCGCCAATTCTTAAGGACGGGCATAGTGGTGGGAGACTAAAAGTAGTTGTTGATACTAAAGTTTCTCATAAAGTGAAAGCCAAACAAAACTAGGGAGCATCTATATGTATTTTTGACATCCATATTCTTGTACGAATCTAATATTGAAGGGAGTTTTAGCAGCAATTATACCTTTTTTGCATATTACTAATCGGCTAATCATATGCCATATATGGCACAAAAAATGATACGACCTGGTTAGGGGTTGTATCGGGATAAGACACCACTTCAAGCGTGTGCGGGCTCCGTCAGAAAATAGAGGAAAAGAACTAGAGATTTGTTTTTCTTAAACTTGATTGATTATAATAAAGGTTTACAAGAGTATTTATAAGACAAAACCCTAAGACCTAAATAAGCCATGGGCTCGGGCCCAGGCGTATCATTCCCCACTCCTTCAAAACCACCTTGCCCTCAAGGTGTTGTATTAAAACATTCTTAATCGACTTTCCTAAAGAAACATGAAAATAATCCTAAACAAATACATGTAAATAAAGATAGATTATATGACATAATCTTTATGCCATATGTTTGGACTTCTTGAGTCGTTTGGGCAGTCCGTCCTCCGGCAACATTGCCGTAATCCGGGATCCCATAATCTTCTTTGAATTGCAGCCCTCACCTTTTCCTTCTTTCGTATTCCTTTGCCTTGGACATAACACAACATCATTTTTCCGTCTTCCGCTACACATGCCATAACACTCCCCACTCCTTCAAAAATCACCTTGCCCTCAAGGTGATACAAAGAATATGCAGATTGAGAGTCTGTTAATTCCTCGCTTAAATCCAAATTTATTTCATCCAAACGACCATCATATTCACCACCTCCATCCTTAAGTGTCGATATCACTCTACTCAACTCATCCTCGACAACCTTAAGCACTTCGCCACCACCCACAACCTCTTCAACTTGAATATACTCATTAGCATTCAATGACTCTTCAGCCGCCTTAGGTGAAGCAAATTCACCATCTAATGATAGAATGACATCTATTTTCTTTTCAATGATATGCTCTTTCTCTTCCCTTGCAATTGCCTCAAAACGAACATCGGTGATACGAGCTTTGAAGAAGTCTTCTCCCAAAGTTAAAGGATTGGACCTCAAAAATTCCCAAATATCTAGGTTCGCGAAGCATGTTTCCGCCGCACGGGTCAATGAAAAAGCTTCGTCTAAAGTTTTGGGATTTGACCGTAGGAGTAAACATTGTAGATCCAGTTTAAGTCCGGAGATATAAAACGATATAAGTAAAGATTCAGATATCCCTGTCACTCGATTTGCAAGTACCACAAACTCACTCTGATATTCAGCCACGTTACCCATTTGCAAGAGCTTAGATAGTGCATCCCGATCGCTGCTGCCCGATGCCATGAACAATATCTCGAAGAAAAAAAAAAATTCCTGATGAATGGTAACTCCTGAACAGTAGCCGTGAATAGTGATTGATGAACAGTAGTCCGGGATGAATAGTGCTGATGAACAGTACCCGATGAACAGTTTTTTTTTTTTTTTTTTTTTTTTTTTTTTTTTTTTTTTTTTTTAAGATTGGAACCCTAATCAAAAACCCTCCCAACGAGAGCTCTCAATGAAAGCACCAATTGATACGACCCGTTACGGTTGTATCGATAGTAGCACCCCTTCAAGCGTGATGCAAGCTCCTTAAGAAGAGAAGAAGAGAAAACCAAACATATTTTTATTTGAAAAAAGCTTAAACGATTTCATTGATTTACAATTGCTTAAATAGACACGATGGGATAATCTCTGATAGACTCTAACACTACAAGAATCAGGAGAACAGGCGACGACAGCAATGCCGACGACTCAATGTCGTCGGCACCATACGCTAAACGACAAAAAACTGGCTTGACCCAGGCAAGGCTGTGTTGAATTTTTGATCTTGAATTATACCGACGTCATGTCGTCGGTATAATAACACCATGTTTGACTTTTGATAAACCTGGTGAAAAAAAAGGCGGGAATTTGACCGCCAAAACACGTGCCGACGTCATGTCGTCGGTTATATATAAATACACATATAATTGTGGTTAGCGTGGGATTAACCAATGATTAATAACTAATAGCCCCCTAGTTTTAAAAACGCCGACGACATGACGTCGGCAACAATTTGAGTCAAAATTTTGGTTTTTCCCTTAGCGAATAATTGGGCGGGGTTTTTTCCCGCCTTAACGACGCCGACGACATGACGACGGGAATATCTCTCCCAAAATTCAGGCTATATATAAGCTAACAAATATATTCCCGTCTCATTTTTTACCTACACATCTACATATACATTTTCACAAAATTATTTCCGTCTCATTTTACACATCTCACAAATAATTCAATCGTCAATTCTTACAATACACACATGACTTGGCGTGGTTGCACAGTTGAAGATGAGTACTCAAAAATCTTGTCACACGAGCTCCTCTTTAATGAAGTTATGTTAACTTTTGGTCATGCAGTTTATGAGGAATATGGTGATTTTAAGGATGCTGAACCGTGGATGAGAGACAAGATTATCGAATGGTGTAGGAAAAAGCCGTACTACAAAGAGTACATGGACGAGCTAGATGCTGCTGAAGCTCAAGCTGCTGCTGAAGCTCAAGTTGTTGCTGTTGGAGGTGACGACGAAGCTGAAAGTACGTTGGAAACAAAACTTGATAATCTGGGAAATAGGATCACAAATATTGAAGCTACGTTTGCACATATCAAGGAAATGAGAGCAAGGAAGGGAAAAGATGGTGCGAGTTCGAGTAAAGCGAGAAGTAGCCGCAAAAAAAAAAAAAATAAACGGGTTGTTTCGTTTGATCTGTTGTTTTAGTTGTCGAGTTGTTTAGTTTGAGTTGTTTCGTTTGGTTGTCGAGTTGTTTAGTTTGAGTTGTTTCGTTTGTTTGTCGAGTTGTTTAGTTTGAGTTGTTTTGTTTGGTTGTCGAGTTGTTTAGTTTATCTTTCCTTTGGTTGTTGAGTTGTTTAGTTTGGTTGTCGAGTTGTTTAGTTTGAGTCTGTATGAAAATGCATGTGGTTAAGAACTCTTGCTTGTTTTAAATAAACAGTTTGCCTTTGTGTTTGATAATTATTGCTCCTCCAGTTCTAATTATTGCTCCACAACAACAACAACAACAACAACAACAACAACAACATTTTATTAAACATCAACAACAACGATATGATAACAGTACTACATATGAAATTTATCCATGTCACCTACAAGGTCACGGAGTATTGCATCCGACTGACATGCGTGGTCGTGGTTGGGATACGTTGCCATGTCAAGTTTTGCCTCCAGCACCCTTAATTTTGTCTCTAACACCTGTTTTTGTGCCTCCAACACCTGTTTTTGTGCCTCCAGCAAGTTTATTCTAAGATTTTTTTCATGACAGTTTGAGCACCTTTTTGGAGCAGATCCAGAACCGCTTGATGTTGAAGCTCCCAGAGAACCGATCATCATTTTGGCGAGTCGTTCCTCTTTCCATAAAAAAAAATTACATCCATGGTCGTCCGTCCCAGGCTGTTAAAGAGTAAAAACTATTATTTTTAACAACTAACCAAATTATTTAAAGAAAAAATATGTAATTGTTCACCTGCGAGAAAGGACACGCATAGTATAGTTTACCACGGGAGTAAGATTTACACGATTCTCGCAGAACCACGTCTCCTCATTCACAAGGACAAGGAAAAGCTTCAAATTCTGCCATCTTCTTCACCATGATAACAGTGTATGTTTGTGGTTGTGAGGTTGAGTGGTTGAATCGTGACCGGTGTGGCCCGATCTACAAGTTGAGGTGATAAAAGGTGGTGGCCAGAAAAAGATTCCGGCGGCCGGAAAATGCTGGTGTCGCCAGAAAACAGAAACTGCTAGAGAGAGATAGAGAGAGAGAGATATAGTGAGATGAGTATGTGTGTGTGTGTTTATATTGTGAGGATAAGGTGTTAGGTAGAGAGATAGATATAGTGAGATGAGACATATCATGTATAACCATAGCATCTCGACTTGTTCGTTTAACATCTCATGTATAACCATAGCATCTCGACTCGTTCGTTTAACATCTCATGTATAACCATTGCATCTCGACTCGTTCGTTTAACATCTCATGTATAACCATAGCATCTCGACTCGTTCGTTTAACATATCATGTATAACCATTGCATCTCGACTCGTTCGTTTAACATCTCATGTATAACCATAGCATCTCGACTCGTTCGTTTAACATCTCATGTATAACCATTGCATCTCGACTCGTTCGTTTAACATCTCATGTATAACCATAACATCTCGACTCGTTCGTTTAACATCTCATGTATAACCATTGCATCTCGACTTGTTCGTTTAACATCTCATGTATAACCATAGCATCTCGACTCGTTCATTTAACATATCATGTATAACCATTGCATCTCGACTCGTTCGTTTTACATCTCATGTATAACCATAGCATCTCGACTCGTTCGTTTAACATCTCATGTATAACCATTGCATCTCGACTCGTTCGTTTAACATCTCATGTATAACCATAGCATCTCGACTCGTTCATTTAACATATCATGTATAACCATTGCATCTCGACTCGTTCGTTTTACATCTCATGTATAACTATAGCATCTCGACTCGTTCGTTTAACATCTCATGTATAACCATTGCATCTCGACTCGTTCGTTTTACATCTCATGTATAACCATAGCATCTCGACTCGTTCGTTTAACATCTCATGTATAACCATTGCATCTCGACTCGTTCGTTTAACATCTCATGTATAACCATAGCATCTCGACTCGTTCATTTAACATATCATGTATAACCATTGCATCTCGACTCGTTCGTTTTACATATCATGTATAACCATTGCATCTCGACTCGTTCGTTTTACATATCATGTATAACCATTGCATCTCGACTCGTTCGTTATTTTATTTTATATTTTAATAAATGATTTTTTTAATTATAATATAAGTAATTAATTTTAAATATATATATATTTTTAATTTTATAAAAGTATTTATAATAAATAATTTTTTTCAATTATATAAATTTAGTTTATTAATTTTATAAAACTTATTTTTTAATATTTTATAAAAGTATTTATAATAAATAATTTTTTTAAATTATATTAAAGTAATTTTATACAAGTATTTATAATAAAGTAATTTTACAAAGTATTTATTATAAACATTTTTTATTAATAAAATCTATTTTCCCGTCGACATGTCGACGGGAATAAAACCGCTAAAATTTCGCGAAAATTTTGTACGTCCCGCCAAACGCAAACGACAAAATATTGTAATATTACCATCAACATGTCGTTGGTATGAGTAATAATATAAAAAATCCTTGTAATATTACCGTCGACATGTCGACGGGATAATAAAAAGCAATACCAAAACAAGATCTGGTCAAAATTATTGCTCATAATTTTCGAACCATCAAAAAACCATCCCCCCCCCCCCTCTGCCGGCGATTGTACCACCAATCCTCCACCACTCCTCCACCCCAACCACATTATACTCCACAGCTCACCACACCACTCCACCACTCCGACACTCGCACCACTATGCACCTCCTCCTCTACCCCCTCCATTATTTAATTCTCTCCTCTACCCCTTCCATTTTTTAATTCTTCTTCTTCCCCACATCTCTTCTTCTTCACTCCGACACAGCAGCAGCAGCAGGTGAGCAAATTTTGTTAATAAAATTGTTATTAAAATTTGTTATTATTATTGTTATTAAAATTTGTTATTATTATTGTTAATTAAATTGGTATTAAATTTTGTTAATAAAATTGTTACAGTAGCAGCAGGTGAGAGTCGAGGGTGAGAGCCGAGGGTAACAGCAGGGTGAGAGCCTCGTTTTATTTTTTTTATTAACTTTTGGTATCCCGACGACATGTCGATGACAACAATTTTTTTTTTTAAAATTTTGATATAACCATTATATATTGCATCTCTTTTATTATAGCCCGAGCCCAAGACGAGACCACAGCCGAGACCACAGCCGAGCCACAGCTGAGCCACAGCCGAGACCACAGCCGAGCCACAGCCGAGACCACAGCTGATACGTACGGTATGTATTCCTTTTTTTTTAATTTTTTCCCCTCTTATTTATGCTTTGTTGTAGCGTTTGGTTGCTAGTTTAGTGATTGCAGCCGTATGTATAGTTTGGTTACTAGTATAGTGTTGCGGAATGTGAACTAGCCGTAGGATATTATATAACTAGCCGTAGGATATGGTTAGTATATATTGGACTAGCCGTAGGATATGGTTAGTATATATTGGTTAGTTTGGTTTTCGGCTTATATAACGGGCTTATGGTTTGTTTGGTTTTCGGCTTATGTTTCACAAGCTTAATTTTTATGGCTTATTTTGAAACTTTTTAACTTAAATAGTTTCAAAATAAGTAAAAAAAAATAAAAATAAGCAAGGTATGTATTAAGTAGGATATTCCGAAGGTTGCAAATATTAAACTAGTAAAAGAAAGAAAAAAAATAGTGTGATTTTAGAGTGTGTTTGTTAGTAACTATATAATTGTTTAACTTTAATTGTTTGGTTTTCGGGTTATATTGTTTTGTTTTCGGCTTATATTTCATAATTGTTTATATTCTAATTGTTTAACTTAAAATATATGCTATTGTTAGACTTTTGTGACTGTTTTAGGATTTTAGTGATTAATTTCGGAAAGTCCCCGTCCGAAGTTAATCATCCTATAGAAAACCCGTCCGGAATTAATTTATTAGAAATTAATTTCGGAAAGTCCCCTGTTTGGGACTGCTTTTTGAATGTTTTGTCTCATTTAGGATATGGATGTGTATAACTGATTTACTATTTGAGATTATTTCGACAGTGTTTCTCCTTTACTCCTACGAATATGTCCATCTTAATGCACATATTTGGGGAGTTGAGGGGAAATGCTGCCGAAATTTTCTCAAATAGTAAATCAGTTATACATATTCATATATGGGACGAATCATTCAAAGAGTGGGTTAGGATTGCCTTCCATAGTTGCGCTAGGTGAACAAAACAACTCGTAATCATTAATTAAGTGCATATAATAACCGATTGCATCATAAAAATGCAGTTATGATAATTGATAAGAGTTGGATCCGTATAGATCATCGTGGTTCAAAAGAATTTCTTGATGGTCTTGCCGCCTTCCTCCATCATTGCAAACCGTTATTGAATAGTTCCGGAAAAATAAAATGTCCGTGTCGTCGTTGTTGTAATGTTCCATGGGTATCTCTCGAAGGTCTTAAAAACCACATAGGTCAAAATGGGTGGGACCCAACTTATACACAATGGAAGGATCACGGTGAACCGGATCCTCCGAATAATGATCAAAATGCTATTCTTGATAACACAACACAACGTGAGATGAGTGACATGGGTGCGTCCCTAAATGATATTCTTGATATTCCTCCGAATAATGATCAAAATGCTATTCTTGATATTCCTTCGAATAATGAGCCGACTCACGGAAATATTGGCGAGACAAGTAACGAACCTACTCAAGCAGCGACACCTCCTCTGCGTAACGAGTATGAAGAGTTACTTGCAAGTTCCAACCAGCCTCTGTACCCGGGTTGTGACTTTATGACAACATTGGATTTTATGGCAAAGTTTACACATCTTAAGGTCAGCGGTAAATGGAGTGATACTTCATTTAACAAAACGCTAAAATTTCTCCAGGAGGTATTTCCGCCTAGGTTAGGTTACAATCTCCCACCGTCATACTATCATATAAAGAAGACATTTAAAAAGGTCGGGTTAGGGTACGAGTCGATACATGCTTGTGAAAATGATTGCTTTCTATATCGGGGGGATGACGAAGATTTGGAGTATTGTCCGGTTTGCAAAACGAGTAGATGGAAAGACAATAAAACAACGGGGAAGAAAGTTCCTAACAAGGTGTTGCGTTACTTTCCTATCATTCCAAGACTACAACGTTTGTACAAGTCTATTCACACTGAAAAACATATGACTTGGCATGCTACTGGAAAGTCTACGGACGGTAAGATGCAACACCCGGTTGATGGTGAAGCATGGCAGAAGTTTGACAATAAATATTCGGATTTTGCTATAGAACCACGAAACGTTCGATTAGGGTTGGCTGCTGATGGTTTCAATCCGTTCGGAAACCTTAGTCAGACTTACAACATGTGGCCGGTTATATTAACAACATACAACTTGCCTCCGTGGTTATGCATGAAAGAGACTTCTTTGATGTTGACGTTGTTGATTCCTGGCCCTAAATCACCGGCGAAGGACATCGATGTTTACTTGAGGCCCTTGATTGATGACCTTGTGAAATTATGGAAAAAACCAGGTATCTTGACTATGGACGTTGCTACAGGCACTCAATTCCACATGAGAGCGATGCTTTTATGGACCATCAATGATTTTCCTGCTCGAAATAGTTTGTCTGGTTGGCAAGGGCAAGGTTACTTCGCTTGCCCTACATGCAAAGTAGACACTCCGGCTACGCGTGTGATAAGCAAAACAACTTATGTTGGTCATAGAAGATTCTTAAAAAAAAACCATAAATGGAGGAGGCACGATACTACATTCAGTGGTGAACCCGATCATAGAGAGCCTCCTAGAAAAGATACCAGAGTTGATATCTTGACTCAACTTGCGAAATTGCCCACACGTGTGCCGGGGAAACATCCGGATTATGGGGGTGGGAAGATAAAACGTAATCATGACGACGAGCTGAACTGGACTAAACGGTCTATCTTCTACTATCTTGAATATTGGTCTTTTCTTTCTCTACCACACAATTTAGATGTCATGCATATCAAAAAAAAATGTGTTAGAGAGTATCTTGAACACCTTGTTAATGAATGACAAATCTAAAGACACCGCGAAGGCAAGACAAGATTTGGAAGCTCTGGGCATTCGACAGGAGTTGTGGCTCGGAAACAAAAAAAAGGGGAAGTGCTCGAAGCCTCATGCAAAGTACTCCTTCACACCCGATAAAAGAAAACTCTTCTGTCAATACATCAAAACAGTTAAGCTACCAGATGGGTTCGGTTCCAAGTTCAAGTCAAAAGTGACCAAAGATGATAACAATATAACGGGCATGAAGTCTCATGACTGTCATATAATGATGCAACGGTTACTTCCTTATGGACTTCAGCAATACTTGGACGCACAGACTTATACACCATTGATCGAGCTTTGTTTCTTCTTTAAGCAAATTTGCGCCCGAACTTTGATGGTGAAAGACATGGAGAAAGCTAAAGACCAGTTGATCAGTATTTTGTGCAGTCTCGAGCAAATATATCCTCCTGCTTTTTTTGACATTATGATTCACTTGGTTATGCATTTACCTGAAGAGGCTATTCAAGGCGGTCCTGTTTCATTCCGGTGGATGTATCCATTTGAAAGACACATGAAGAAGCTTAAAAACTATGTCCGAAATAAAGCTAAGCCGGAGGGTTCAATAGCGGAGGGTTATATTGCAGATGAAGCATTAACTTTCTGTTCTCGTTATTTTCGTGGTGTTGGGACAAAATTTAATCATCCCGCTGCATCTCAGGACCGTTCTCGCCCAACCAGTGATTTCCAGGTGTTCCGATCACTATGTACCAATTCTGGTAAAGAGACATTGATTAAGTTAGGTCTCCCAGAAATGAAGAGAGTGATATGGTATGTACTTCACAACAGTCCTGAGATCGACAAGTAGATGGACGAGTTCGAGAGGTATGCGTTTATATTTTGAAATTTCTGTTTCCCAAGTTATCTTTTCGATTTATTCTAATATCATGAACATTTTCAGCGAATTTCCTAATATCGACATGCAACAAGCATTTCCGAGCTGGTTTGAGACGAAGGTAAACTTATTGTATGTATTTCCATGTATAAATAACGACTATTACTCATCTCCATCTATTCTTATCTTTTTTCATAGATCCGTAAACTTTACATAGCCGATGACCCAAGCTGTATTCCCGACTTATTCGCTTTGGCTTGTGGACCATCACCGACCCCAATCTCAGTCAACTCTTGCGTAGTCAACGGTGTGAGGTTTGTCGTACACAGCCGCGATATAAAACGTACAACTCAGAACAGCGGAATTTGTTCACCTAGTGAGAAGGAGGGAGAAATGTATTATGGTCAACTAGAAGATATTCTGGAGTTCGCATATTCCCAGTTCAAAGTTGTGTTGTTTCGAGTTAAGTGGTTCGACTTAAGCAACAAAAACCGTAGAGTCAAACGTTTTACCACTAGAAACAACATGACACAAATTTTGGCATGTAGCTATGCGTTCGAAGATCAACCTTACATTCTCGCAACACAAGCAAAACAAGTCTTCTACCTTGAAGATCCTGCCAGACGACCACTCCATTGGAAGGTCGTCCAAGAAGTAAATCACAACACAATCTGGGATGTCATCGTGGTAGAAGACGATGATGATGTTGTCACACCCTCGCCGAAGGCGGAAACACGAGGTGTAACGAAATCGATATACATCACCAAAGAGAAATAAGACAATACCATAATTTACATTAAGGAAAAATATAACATTACAACGTTGTTATTGCCGACTTTGGCAAATAAAAGACATATGTTTGATTCCCAAAAGATGGTATTTTAATACATAATGAAAAGAAGTGACATGTGAAAACTTCATTATGCAAGACCTTGCTGACAAGCTTACTGACGATCACCTGAAATGCATGAGAGAAAACGGTCAACTATAAAATAGTTGGTGAGTATAAACGTTTTATTTAATATGAGAAACCATTAGAGAAAGTTCACAATATAAGCACCACATATATAATAATGTATGCCATGCAAAGCCCCTAATTAAATAATATGCGTCCCGTAACATAGTGGACGAGAGGTTGGCCGACCTCTAATAGCGCTATCCATACTACTAATAGGTGTCGAACAATGCGAATGTACGAACAGTACATCATACAACTATTATATACGATTAAGAATGCTCCAAACATGGGAGACTTAGCACGCTCCACCAATAAGGTGAGACTTTAGGGTTAAGAACGCTCCACCAAAAATGGCGAGACTTTAGGTCATAGCACGTACAGTACATTAAGTTCAAAAGTTCAAGTCAAGTTCAAAACAAGTCATAAGTTGCAATAAAGTTCAATAGAGTTCATAATAATCAAAGGGTTCAAAACAATGTTCAAAGTGTTCAAGTAATAATTCATGCATCCACCCCAAAGCGATTAAAATAGTTAGAAAAAGGGTTCGTGAATACTCACCTGATATAAGCGATATGATAACAAAAAGGTATGAACTAAAGTAAGGCGCGCACTCTATCCGCAACCTAAATGAATGATATGATCTACTTTAGATCATGAAATGAAGAAAGGAATGACATGCACATGCTCCCTATACCACTCTACTCTTTGGAAAAACACTTGTGTTATCAAAAATATATAATCCAAGAATTTGGAAAAATATTGCTATTAGAAAATAAAATAAGCTAATTGTAATATATATACTTATATATATATATATCGTATGTTTCCATGTTAGTATTGAAATCCTCGGGTTGAAATCCTTGAAATAACGCCTTGAAATGATGAAAATATACTTGTAATCACTAATACATCATTAGTTATGAAATTGGGTACTTGGCTAATATTTCTAGAAAATCTAGAATTTAGTACGTAGAAGTATTATTACTTCTATTAGTGACAAAACGGTCTCATAAAACTAGTCGTGAAATAGTGAATATTAAGAGTTAGGAGAGAAGCTCAGTAGTTTTGAGAAGATTTTCACCATATCTAAAAAGTCACAGAAGTGAAGTTTGTCCATACAGGTCTCGATCATAAAGATAATTAGCCGTCAAGTGAGGTGTTTGGGCTGTTTTGGCAGATTCTGGGCAGTTTTCGGGAAAGTTTGGAAGTCCATAAGTTGTTCGTTATAAATCCTTTTGACAAACGGCTGGATGTTTTGAAAACTAGGCTGGGTGAGCTAACTTTTTGTCAATGATGTAAATTTTCCAGAAATGAGTTTATCAATGAGTAAATTGGCTCTCAACATGATGTCTTACAAAAACTGTTTTTTTCTATACTTGGTAATATTTTGCTAAAAAGCTGATGGAAATAAATAGAGTTTCGCCGATTTTGAAACGTGTATATCTTGGTCGTTATAAGTCCGTTTTACTTGTTCTTTATATCCACGGTTACGTCTTAGTATGTAGTAATATATTTTGGAAAGCTCGGCTCCTCCGGGTTACGTCTAAAGTCTCTTTTTGTCCAATGAAAAACGCCCAACAGCAACTATTTTTCAGAAAAATACTTTTCGTCAATAATCTTGCAAAAATCATAACTTCTTCGTTATAAACTCGTTTTAATCCATTCTTTCGCCCACGGCTTCGTTTTTGAAAGTATTTTCTAAATCTTTAGCCCAAAGTTACCCGGAATCCCTTGATTTTTCTGGATTTACAAAAATGGGACAGCATGTATATATACTTGTTAGAAATCCATTTCCAAGGTTCAAAACTAGTTTTTACTTCAACCAAATCTCTTGCAAACTTCAAAAAACTAATCTAATCCTACCATACACCTTCTTAGGGTGCCATGGGTTCCTAATCAAGTTATTATAGCAAGGGGATTCATAAATAAAAAGTTAGGGTTTGTATGTTCCATTTTTGACAAAATAAATGGTGGTATAGCTAGTTGTACATGGTTTTTAGCATGGAAATCATGCAATACAAGTAAATATAAGATGATTCATGTAAAAATAAAGTTGATAACTTACTTGATAAAATGAGATGATTAGATGATGAGTATGCTTGTTGTTCTTGTGTTTTTCTTGTTTGATTCTTGATTAGGCAAGTATAAGGAACAACTTTGGTGCTTTAGCTTTTGAAAAACAATGGATGGATCTTGCTCCTTGTGTTGGGTCGTGAGGTAGAAGAGAGAAAATGGTGAGATGAATTTCTTTCTTTCTAAAAAGTGTATGTTATGATTCTTGGTTTTGGTTTATTTAAGTATTTTGAGGTTTATTAGTATTATACTAGGAAATCAATGCATAAGGTTAAGGGGTGTTCATGTGGCCGGTTTTCAATGTACCAAGGAGTAGCAAAGTCGGTTTTGATCACTTAGAAAATGTAGTGTATTATTAGTTGTGGTTTAGTGTAAGTATTAGTTATAATCGGGTACCGGGTTTAATAGAAATAAATGTTCACGAAGTTAACCGGGATGAAATAAAGTTATAATAATGATAAAAATATATTAAAAATATGTTGGGTACATTTACTGAGTGATCGGGTGATTATTGTTTAGTTTTCACGAAAACCGTCGTTATATTCATAAGCGTACGTTATAAATAAAATAAATTTCCAAAATACTGGGTAACTGAATGTTATAACTTTTATGATGTTAAAATGGATATAAAAATATGTCGGGACCATTGTGGGAATATTTAGATATATTCGTCGTGTATAAACCGGGTGTTAACGTTTAATTATAAATACTTATACGTAAAACGTTAAATATACTAAATATATTAATTTTGAGAATGCTAAGAGTGGTATAGCATGTAAATGACATTATGATGATATGCAGACTATTCTAATCCGTATGAGAGGTCCTTACTGATAATGCACGTGAATAGTGGAATTTCTTCCGGAATGAATAGTGTTCTGTGAATAGTAGAATTTTCGAATGTTTCTCAGAATATCAAACGGACATCAAAAACGATGAATAGTAAAATGATGAATAGTGTTTTGATGAATAGTAATCGATGAATAGTGAAATTTCCAAAGTTGGAAAATAAACGTAGACGTGGAAAATATCGGGTTGTTACATTCTACCAACCTTAAAAGGAATCTCGTCCTCGAGATTCAATTCATCCATTCTATAGGTGTATGTGCTCGCTGTTAAATTTGATGAAGCAACTAAGGTCGAAAACGCTAGGTCTCGGATTATATCAATGTCGTGAACTTGGTAAGAAATAAAAATAAGTTATGCACTCAAGATTAAGAAGTAAGGAGGTTGTTCAAAAGAATGTACCCGGCATGTTGTCCTGATTCTGTGGGGTTAAATGATTCCCTAGGAAGTAAGCTCGGCCACGTGCAGGGGGAATTTCAACATTCTGATCTTGAGGGCCTTCAACTGCCAACGCCAGATTTGGACGATTATGTCCTTGGTTAGGAGTTCTTTTCAACTTTAGACAGGTATTTCTGAGATGATCCAAGCTTCCACACTCGTAACATGCTGGCCTTGGTCCTTGGTTCACAGTCCTGTTTGAGCAATTTCGCATGAAGTGGCCCGACTGTCCGCATTTGGTGCATCTTGGGCAGTCTCCTGAGTGGTGGTAGTTACATCGAGTACACATAGGATGTGAACCGGCATATCTTCTGGGCCCTTGAGTTGTTACTCCGTAGTTTCCCATTACTCGTTGTCTCTTGTCCTGTTGATCTTGATCACGGCTTCTTTGCTGATCTTCCTGTCTCTTTCGTCCTCCATCGTTTCCTTTCGTTAGTCCACCAGACCTGATCACATCATTTGTCAAGCGGTATGCCATGCCCACAGCAGCTTGCAGAGTGGTTGGGTTTGATGAAGTGACATCCCTCCTGATTTCAGGAATCAACCCCCAAACATATCGATCAATCAGCTTCTCCACAGTGGAGACCATATGAGGAACCATCTTAGTTAGCTCATGGAAACGGGCCGTGTACTTGTCAACTTCTACTCCTACCATCAAGTGGTTCCAAAATTCCACTTCCAGCTTCTCCACTTCATCTTTTCTGCAGTACTCGTCAGTTAGTAGTTTCTTAAATGCTTCCCAAGATAATCCATTTGCAGCCTCTCTTCCTCGAGTCTGTAGCTGGTTGTTCCACCAAGTCAATGCTCGACCTTGAAGCAGACCCGCAGAGAACTCAACCTTATCTCTTTCAGCACATTTAGTGATGCTGAGTTTCGACTCAACATTCTCAAACCATGATAGCAGTCCAATGGCACCCTCAGTGCCATAAAACTCCATTGGCTTGCACGTCATGAAAGTCTTATAGTTGCATCCCTGACCGTTGTTCGAGGCACCTGCTCCATTATTAGTCCGTCCAGCATCAATGTGCGCAACAATCTGAGTGAGGAGGTCTGCTAATCCAGCAGCAGTGTCATTCGGAGGGTTTATTGCGGCCATGTCTCTGCGATAGACAAAAAAATAGTTGGTTGAGTGAGCGACACATGAATGATGACGGAGGATGTACGGTACAATAACAGTCGTGACATGGAGATCGCAAAATGATGGAAACAAAGGCATGCTTAATCTAACGGGGCGTAAGGTAGCAAGGAGAAAGTATATACATGAAGGCATATATAAGGTACGGTAACAGAAACTGAAACATATAAACAGGTTATGCATACCCACCCGACCAATGCAACTTCAGGTGACCAGACTCTCTAGACCCGACCAAACATGATCTTTGACTACTACTCCCTTCATCGCATGATTCTTCCTGAATTATACATAGGTGATCAGGCTATGCATACTTGAGGATTAATAATGCAATGCTAAGACTAGTCGACTCGTATCATTTTTGGTATTTAAGAAAAATGTTACTTTGGTTATAGTTGCGATTTTTATTTTAGAAAAATCGGCATTCTCTATAACCTCTGGCTCTGATACCAATCTGTCACACCCTCGCCGAAGGCGGAAACACGAGGTGTAACGAAATCGATATACATCACCAAAGAGAAATAAGACAATACCATAATTTACATTAAGGAAAAATATAACATTACAACGTTGTTATTGCCGACTTTGGCAAATAAAAGACATATGTTTGATTCCCAAAAGATGGTATTTTAATACATAATGAAAAGAAGTGACATGTGAAAACTTCATTATGCAAGACCTTGCTGACAAGCTTACTGACGATCACCTGAAATGCATGAGAGAAAACGGTCAACTATAAAATAGTTGGTGAGTATAAACGTTTTATTTAATATGAGAAACCATTAGAGAAAGTTCACAATATAAGCACCACATATATAATAATGTATGCCATGCAAAGCCCCTAATTAAATAATATGCGTCCCGTAACATAGTGGACGAGAGGTTGGCCGACCTCTAATAGCGCTATCCATACTACTAATAGGTGTCGAACAATGCGAATGTACGAACAGTACATCATACAACTATTATATACGATTAAGAATGCTCCAAACATGGGAGACTTAGCACGCTCCACCAATAAGGTGAGACTTTAGGGTTAAGAACGCTCCACCAAAAATGGCGAGACTTTAGGTCATAGCACGTACAGTACATTAAGTTCAAAAGTTCAAGTCAAGTTCAAAACAAGTCATAAGTTGCAATAAAGTTCAATAGAGTTCATAATAATCAAAGGGTTCAAAACAATGTTCAAAGTGTTCAAGTAATAATTCATGCATCCACCCCAAAGCGATTAAAATAGTTAGAAAAAGGGTTCGTGAATACTCACCTGATATAAGCGATATGATAACAAAAAGGTATGAACTAAAGTAAGGCGCGCACTCTATCCGCAACCTAAATGAATGATATGATCTACTTTAGATCATGAAATGAAGAAAGGAATGACATGCACATGCTCCCTATACCACTCTACTCTTTGGAAAAACACTTGTGTTATCAAAAATATATAATCCAAGAATTTGGAAAAATATTGCTATTAGAAAATAAAATAAGCTAATTGTAATATATATACTTATATATATATATATCGTATGTTTCCATGTTAGTATTGAAATCCTCGGGTTGAAATCCTTGAAATAACACCTTGAAATGATGAAAATATACTTGTAATCACTAATACATCATTAGTTATGAAATTGGGTACTTGGCTAATATTTCTAGAAAATCTAGAATTTAGTACGTAGAAGTATTATTACTTCTATTAGTGACAAAACGGTCTCATAAAACTAGTCGTGAAATAGTGAATATTAAGAGTTAGGAGAGAAGCTCAGTAGTTTTGAGAAGATTTTCACCATATCTAAAAAGTCACAGAAGTGAAGTTTGTCCATACAGGTCTCAATCATAAAGATAATTAGCCGTCAAGTGAGGTGTTTGGGCTGTTTTGGCAGATTCTGGGCAGTTTTCGGGAAAGTTTGGAAGTCCATAAGTTGTTCGTTATAAATCCTTTTGACAAACGGCTGGATGTTTTGAAAACTAGGCTGGGTGAGCTAACTTTTTGTCAATGATGTAAATTTTCCAGAAATGAGTTTATCAATGAGTAAATTGGCTCTCAACATGATGTCTTACAAAAACTGTTTTTTTCTATACTTGGTAATATTTTGCTAAAAAGCTGATGGAAATAAATAGAGTTTCGCCGATTTTGAAACGTGTATATCTTGGTCGTTATAAGTCCGTTTTACTTGTTCTTTATATCCACGGTTACGTCTTAGTATGTAGTAATATATTTTGGAAAGCTCGGCTCCTCCGGGTTACGTCTAAAGTCTCTTTTGTCCAATGAAAAACGCCCAACAGCAACTATTTTTCAGAAAAATACTTTTCGTCAACAATCTTGCAAAAATCATAACTTCTTCGTTATAAACTCGTTTTAATCCATTCTTTCGCCCACGGCTTCGTTTTTGAAAGTATTTTCTAAATCTTTAGCCCAAAGTTACCCGGAATCCCTTGATTTTTCTGGATTTACAAAAATGGGACAGCATGTATATATACTTGTTAGAAATCCATTTCCAAGGTTCAAAACTAGTTTTTACTTCAACCAAATCTCTTGCAAACTTCACAAAACTAATCTAATCCTACCATACACCTTCTTAGGGTGCCATGGGTTCCTAATCAAGTTATTATAGCAAGGGGATTCATAAATAAAAAGTTAGGGTTTGTATGTTCCATTTTTGACAAAATAAATGGTGGTATAGCTAGTTGTACATGGTTTTTAGCATGGAAATCATGCAATACAAGTAAATATAAGATGATTCATGTAAAAATAAAGTTGATAACTTACTTGATAAAATGAGATGATTAGATGATGAGTATGCTTGTTGTTCTTGTGTTTTTCTTGTTTGATTCTTGATTAGGCAAGTATAAGGAACAACTTTGGTGCTTTAGCTTTTGAAAAACAATGGATGGATCTTGCTCCTTGTGTTGGGTCGTGAGGTAGAAGAGAGAAAATGGTGAGATGAATTTCTTTCTTTCTAAAAAGTGTATGTTATGATTCTTGGTTTTGGTTTATGTAAGTATTTTGAGGTTTATTAGTATTATACTAGGAAATCAATGCATAAGGTTAAGGGGTGTTCATGTGGCCGGTTTTCAATGTACCAAGGAGTAGCAAAGTCGGTTTTGATCACTTAGAAAATGTAGTGTATTATTAGTTGTGGTTTAGTGTAAGTATTAGTTATAATCGGGTACTGGGTTTAATAGAAATAAATGTTCACGAAGTTAACCGGGATGAAATAAAGTTATAATAATGATAAAAATATATTAAAAATATGTTGGGTACATTTACTGAGTGATCGGGTGATTATTGTTTAGTTTTCACGAAAACCGTCGTTATATTCATAAGCGTACGTTATAAATAAAATAAATTTCCAAAATACTTGGTAACTGAATGTTATAACTTTTATGATGTTAAAATGGATATAAAAATATGTCGGGACCATTGTGGGAATATTTAGATATATTCGTCGTGTATAAACCGGGTGTTAACGTTTAATTATAAATACTTATACGTAAAACGTTAAATATACTAAATATATTAATTTTGAGAATCCTAAGAGTGGTATAGCATGTAAATGACATTATGATGATATGCAGACTATTCTAATCTGTATGAGAGGTCTTTACTGATAATGCACGTGAATAGTGGAATTTCTTCCGGAATGAATAGTGTTCTGTGAATAGTAGAATTTTCGAATGTTTCTCAGAATATCAAACGGACATCAAAAACGATGAATAGTAAAATGATGAATAGTGTTTTGATGAATAGTAATCGATGAATAGTGAAATTTCCAAAGTTGGAAAATAAACGTAGACGTGGAAAATATCGGGTTGTTACAGATGCGATACATGGCAACAACTCATCCGATCTCCCACTGTCTGCTAATTTGAATGATTTGGAACCTGGAACCTTAAATATCGATGGTGAATCAACGTTAGTTGAGGCACCACCACCACCAATCATTCCTGTTGATGACGACGATGATTTTATTGATGATGAAGACGACGATCCTTATGATTTAGCATATTCTGATAATGAAGTCGCAAACAATTCTGATGATGAAGTTGAAGTTGCGACTAATGTTGTTTATGATAGTGATTTTGATTGTGCAGATTGATCTTAAAATGTAACTTGTAAAACGACACTTATTTTAATGAAATTGTTATGGATTGTTTAAAAGTGTATATTTCTTTTGAATGTGTATGTATTTGAATGTGTGCATGCTTATGTTAATTTGTTCCCGAATTTCTATATGTTACTCAACTTGTACTTTTACAGATGGCAGCAACAGTTGCACGAAGTCATGGTGGTGACGGTGCCGATGATCCACCACCTTCCCCTACCCGTCAGATTGAGGGCGGGCACCGTGCTAGTGGTAAGAATTTCTAGATTCCATATATATATATATATATATATATATATATATATATATATATATATATATATATATATATATATATATATATATATAGTATATATATATATATATATACTATATATTATATACTATATATATATATACTATATATATATATATACTATATATATATATATACTATATATATATATATATATATATATATATATACTATATATATATACTATATATATATATATATATACTATATATATATATATATATATACTATATATATATATATATACTATATATATATATATATATAGTATATATATATATAGTATATATATATATATATATATATATATATATAGTATATATATATATATATATATAGTATATATATATATATATATATATATATATATATATATATATATATATATATATATATAGTATATATATATATATAGTATATATATATATATATATACTATATATATATATACTATATATATATACTATATATATATATATATACTATATAAGTTACTTTATGACGTTTTCACTCACTCCAATTGCAGGATCAGGGCGACCCCGCCGAGGAGGTCGGGCCACGGGGGGAGGCAGGGGTAGGGGAGGTCAGAATGGCGGTAGGCAACGACCACGCGAAGAAAATAAGAATGTGAAGCTCAAGGCTGCCGTGAGACTTCGTGGCCTACAGTCTATTGACTTTGAGATTGGTGATAAGGGGACTTACACTCATGTGGGCCCGAACCAAGCATGGTTTGGCAATTACGTCGGCGAGCTCATTCGACAGCTGCCGCTACACTATGACACCTGGTACGATATAGAACCGGAGCTGACGGCTAACTTCCTTCCAAGCGTCGGGGTTAGTTATTTCATTTTCCTTTTATATATATTGTTATGTTACCGTGTTTATTTATTTAAATGTGCATATTTATTTAAATTTGTTTATTTATTTATATCTCTATATTTAATTATTTGAATGTGTACATTTATTAACATTTATTTATTTATTTATATCTTTATATTAATTTTAACTATATTTGATTGCAGCGTATGTTCGATTTGGAGCGCCACCACACCAGACCGGAGTGGGAGACCATTCGGTCGGCGCTCACAGCATATTTCGCCACCCGATACCGTGACAATAAATATGAACTGAAACGCGATTACTTTACGAGAAAGGGTGGGGCTGCGAGAGTGGACGAGATCAGAAGAAATCCTCCTCCGAACTTGGAGCCGGCTGAGTGGAACACGTATGTCGACCAGTACATGACGGAGAAGGCCCAGACACGATCGGCTGTGAACAAAGAGAATAGAAAGAAGAACAAGATTCTCAGCCGCCACGGTTCGAAATCATTTGCCGCATCTCGACACGAATATGTAAGACACATTTTATTTTTATAAGATTATTTAATTTTAATAATATATTAATTAAAAGTATTTATACTAAATAAAATATATATGGTGTTTGATTAGTCATTTTAATTTGTTTCATCCTATATGCATGTGTATATATTTATACAGTTCGAGAACAGCGAGGACCACCGGTATCCGTCCATGTTCGATACCTATCTTGACACCCACTTCAAGAATGGTGTTTGGTTGCAGGACGAGGCTCGTGCTCGGTTTGTAAGTATCGTTATTTATTTATTTATTTATTTATTTACTTATTTTTTCCAAACACGCACTTAGTTATTTATTGAAACATAATCTAGTAATTAACCCGACTAATATATTAATTTTCTCATTTTTTTTCAATTACACAGGAAGAGATGGTCCGACTACGGGTGCCTAGAACCGATATGCCGGCAGACGAGCCGTGCCTCACGGAGGAGGAGATATTTGCTCGGGTAATCGGGGGAAAGCAGCGTGGTCATATACCCGGCATCGGCAAGGTGGTACCCTTCTTGAAGAGGCCACGGGTAGACTTGCCGCCTCCAGCTCCACCAGGTATTTAAAGTTGGATAATCTTATGTATTGAAATGACCGTTTTTAAATTTTGATTATTTCGTTTATAGGTATTTAAAGTTGGATAATCTTATGTATTGAAATGACCGCTTTTAAATTTTGATTATTTCGTTTATAGGTACGTCCGAGCTTGACAGGAAGCTTGCTGAAGCTCAGAAGAAGATTGATGAATTTAAAACGATAGTGGATGAAGCTAAGAAAGAGAAGGAGAAAGAAAGAAAGAAAGCCAAGAAAACCGAGAAGCAGCTTGAGTTGTTGACACGTTTTGTCTCGACAAACCCAACATGGGAGGCGTTTATTAGCCAGAGTGGTTCTCGTCATGCAGCTGGAGGCGGCGCAAGCGCTCCCGCGAAGGGCTCAGGCGGCGAGAGTGGCTCTGGCAGCGAGAGTGGCTCTCGCAGCGGGAGTTCTGATGATGATCAGGATGACGACGAGGGGCTGTATGACGACGATGGGCTGTAGAGGTATTATTTTGTGTTGTTTTGTCTTTGGAACTATGTCCGGACGACCCCAATCTTATTATCTTTGAACACTTAGGATATTGCAACATTTGTAGATATAGTAGCTACGTTTAGCGATTATAACACCCGTTTTGTAAACTTTATGATGTATTTTGAGGGTGTTATAAAGTTTATGGCCGTTTTGTAAAGTTTATTAATTGTTTAGTGGTTATATATAACCGTTTTAGCCGTTATAAACTTTATAGTCGTTTTAGCCATTGTTTTGTGTTGGAATGTGTTGTTATGAGAGCAGGACATGAAACTGGAATTGGTAGATTTTTGCTGCACAATTTTGCGGCAAAAATCTGGGCAGCGCAGGCTGCAGTATAACTTCTTGCCGACTACATGTCGTCGGCAATATAATACACATATTAACTATTTTCAAACGGTGCCGACTACAGGGCGTCGGCATAATAACGCAAATGGTGACAAATTTCAAACGGTACCGACTATATGACGTCGGCAATATAACACACATATTAACTATTTTCAAACCGTGCCGACTACAAGTCGTCGGCATAATAACGAACGTGGTGACTAATTTCAAACGGTACCGACTCTATGTCGTCGGCATCATTTTACAAAAATTTGACTTTCGTTGACTAAATTAAGGTAATCTAATTAATGCGTTAAATAATTATTACATTCCCGACGACCTGACGTCGGCAACAAAATGTCGGACACACGCATTCGTTTGACCAAAAATCGTGTGGGTCCCGCACTGTCGTCGGCGTTATTCGTCGGTAGGGACGTTGCCGACGCGGCTCTGTCGACTAGTTGTTGCCGACGACATGACGTCGAGAAGGTATGTTGCCGACGTCATGACGTCGGCACAGTTAAAAAAAAGTCGACGCTGGAGGTTGCCATTGTACTAGTGTAACACTTATCCTAAAACGACTCAAACATATCCTAATAAAACATAAACATATGATAGTTATCCTAACACGATATTCTTGTACCAACAGTAGGCGTATCATTCCTCACTCCTTCGGAAATCACCTTGTCCTCAAGGTGTTGCTTTGAACGATCATGATTCCCGGATCCCATGTTCTTCTTTGAATCCCTTTTGATGACACGAAGTACAGGTAGTAGTCATGAAATTGTTTTGCGAGTTCTTCCCGAAGATATGCAGTATTATACGACCCAATGAAAGCACCAGTTGATACGACCCGGTTAGGGGTTGTATCGGGATAAGGCATCACTTCAAGCGTGTGCGGGCTCCGTCAGAAAATAGAGGAAAAGAACTAGAGATTTGTTTTTCTTAAACTTGATTGATTATAATAAAGGTTTACAAGAGTATTTATAAGACAAAACCCTAAGACCTAAATAAGCCATGGGCTCGGGCCCAGGCGTATCAAAAAACTTTGTTCCTTAATAAGTCGTGATTGGGTAACTTTTTGTTATCTTGTCACCAATTATCAAGGACGTGTATTGTTTTTGCCCCTTGGTGATATGCTAAAAGTAGTTGTTACTACTAAAGCTCCTATCAAAGTTGAAAGCTAGCAAGCTGTGTAGTATTTAACAACGAAGGGAGTTTTGCAGCAGCTACTACCTTTAGCATATCAATGTTTGAAGGATGCCGTTGTTAGGTTGTTGATGACTCCCATCACCAATTTGCCATTGTTACAAGATGTTTCCATTACAGATCCAAGTCAAAAGGAGAGAGTTTCTCTTAATGGGGAAAAAGTTGCTGAGATGAGGAACTTATCCGAAGCTGAACTGAGAAAGTTACATGAAGATATTCCTAATAGGATGAATAAGTGTTACGTCCCTTTGCTTAAATTGCCTGTATCAGGGTACATCATGAAGGGAGTAACTCTACTGTTGAATCATGCAATTAAACATTCAGGAGCCGTTTGGTGTGAGTTATTTTCCTATAAGGATTGGGCTAAAAGTAAAATAATCCATTTGGTTTGCATGCATAGGATTTAAAATCAGGACTCAATACCTTCAATGAGGGGATGGACAAATCCCATGGTGCATGCCTCCTTTACTCTGACACCATCCACTTGCATGTACTTTATTTGTTTTTTTATTATTTTTTCTCATTGCTATTTTTGTTTTATACGTATAAAATTCTTTTTATAATGTGTAAATATGTTTAAACTAAATAATTTATTATTTAATATGTGGGCCTATTTATTATTTTATCATTAAACAAACAATTTCAATTTTATCCTAATACACTAAACAAACAACTTTTAAATCTAAATCCAAATTCAAAATCCAAATTAAATCCTAATCCAAATCTTAATCCTAAACCCATCTACGAACCAAACGGGCCCTCAAATTAAGTAAATAACCATGCTATTAATCTTTATTTATGATGAATCAAAAGTTGTGCAAGTTACAGTGACTAAATTTTCAAATAAAAATTGGTTGGAGCTCTTCCTTTTAGGAAGAAGCTCTCCAAAAATAGGCGTATGCCAATTTATACAACGCGCACACGGTATTCTTTAGTAAAAGGCGAAAGAATAGTTCGCTTTGTGCTCATTGCTTGGCTGCGTGCCTCTCACCCTATGCATCTTGGTCAATATATACAGCCTTTCTCACTGTCAACTTCCACTTCCTGAGCGATGTGGGATAAACCTAACATCAACTTGTCCTTTGGGCCATAATACAATCAGACTTCAACTACAAACCAAGAAGGTTCAGTTGTACAGAATTACGCATGCTAAATTAATACGGTTTCTATATGTTCATTGGCTTTAATTCCGATAGATGTTTTTGCAGAAACAACTACGTTTAGCATATCATCATTTCGCCATGTGGCATAAACAATTCTCATCAATAATAAATTCTGATTGAGTAGCTTTCTGTTATCAAGTCACCAATTATTAAAAATGTGTATTGGTTATGCCATCTGGTGACTTACTGGTGATATACTAAACGTATGGTGTTCTGCTAACACTCCTCTTGGAGTCGAAGCCAATGAAGCTATGGAGAACCTGTGGACTTTGTGCATGCATACTTTTGTACAACTGAACCCATCTTCTCTGTACTTGTCCTAGCACGATTGCATTGCAGCGGAGGGACGACTCATTTGTGATTAGTCTATGTTGTCACTATAATTAATGAAACATTGGGAAAAGTATTTGTGTCTACAAGTCTTCATTCCTGATAGATTCAATCCGAAGGGCCTAATGTGGCCCTATGAGAAAAGGTATTTAGGGTGACCTTAAAGTAATGTTTCTGAAAATGTAATTGTTAAAATGTAAATAACATTTGACACATTTATGCCTTTACTATATGCGAGCTTGATGTGATGCTTGAAACAAGAGGACTGGAAGTTGACAAGTGCTTAACTTTGTTACTGATGATGCAATCATGGAGGAGAGGATATAAGTTTCATGATATTCTTGAGCTTGTGAATTTTTCACTGAACCTGTTGCTTTGATATGCTGATAAGTTCTTCGCGTGGCTAACATTTTGGAGGTGACGATGAACCTCTGATTCAACATGAAGATGACAGGCAGTTCTGAAATCAAAGCTGGAGGTATTCTACAAACAGACGAACTGGTATGTTGCCTTCCCATTTACTACTACTAAAATCTGATTCAGCACACTGCTGTGATGTTGTTAAATACAGTTACTGCAAATTTTATGTACATGATAAAGCTACCAAACCTTGTGTTTTGCTGGAATTAGTGACAATATGCTTATGTTTGGTAAATTATCAAAATGGGTAAAATTATATGACGGGTCAGACAAGGTTCAGTTTGACCAGGTTTAACTTTTTACTCATGGTCTTTTGAAGTTCATAAGAAACTGCCAGTAATAAACATGATTTCAAAAACTATTAAAGCAATATTGATCCAGTAACTAGTGAATATTGAGTGAGTGGTAAACACCTGAATATACGTTGGTACACTTTTGAACCGCTTGACCCGTTTTCACTATAATGAATTGAAGTTGCTTCCCTCAAGCACTCCATTTTTTTGAATGTGTTTGGCGCATCATTAATGTATTTGGTCCTTTGCAAAGTTTTGTGTATAGATTTTCCCAACTGAGGTTATGCTAAATGAATAAATCCAATTGGGATGTTCAGGTTATCGATTACTATAGGACAGAAGGAATGGTTACAAACCTCCGTGCGGAAAAACCCCTTGCAGGAGGTAACCGGTGAGGTCTAAAAGATGCTCTCGTGAGATGGATCTGTTAACTTTGGTTTTAACATACAACATTAGATTCATCATGTACCATACTACAATCAGATATTAGATCCACTACAATGTGTCATGGTAGCACCTTCATTAAGCTCAAAGAAGGCAGCTCATAGGTAACAAATTATACATGCAGAAAATACATATGCTTCCAAAAATTAGCTCTGACTCTCTTATGGAGTTTTACCAGCAACAACTAGTTTTAGCATATCACCAGTTTCAAAGTGGGTCAAACATTTCTCTTCCGTAATAATTCGTAATTGGGTAACTTTTCCTTATCCCGTTACAGGTTATTAAGAACGACTATTGTTTGTGCCACTTGGTGACTAGCCGGTGATATGCTAAAAGTGGAATCTGCTGCTAAACGTAGTTGTTTCTGGCAAGTTAAGTATACATACTGAACAACCTCGAATCAGCAGTAGCCTAACGTGAATACCAGATACGACTTTTCCACTTGTATCCATTAAGAATGATCTAATTGTTCACAACAAAACAATCAGACTTCAATAAGTACAAGAAGAAGGTTCAGTTGCATAACAATATACATGCTAAAATTGCACACCAACTCCATATCTTCCTTGGCTTTAAATCTAAAAGGAGTTTTTGCAGCAGCCATTATTAGTCTTAGCATATAACCGATGGCCAAGTGGCACAAACACTACTCATCCTTAATAATTTGTGATTGGCGTGCCTTTTAGATATCCAATCACCATTTATTAACGATGATGTTTGTTTTTGCCACTTAACAACAGACTGGTGATGTGATATGATAAGAGTAGCTGTAAAACTCCACTTTAAAGCCAATGAAGATATGGAGAATGTGTGTATTTTGTGCAAGCATAATTTTGTAAATTTGAACAATATTCATTGTACTTGGCCTATCATGATTATTGCATTGCAGCAGATTCAATCCCAAGGACTATGACTGTTTCAAATAATAGTATTGTTTGGCTACAAACGAGCGCGCAGTATTCTAAATAGAAAAGTAGTTTGCATTGTGCTAATTGTATTGCTGCAAGAAAAGTAGTTTGCATTGTGCTAATTGTATTGCTGCGACAAATTCAGCAATACAGAGCCATCTGAACTTTGGCTTTAAAGCTTTAACTAATGATTGGTTGGAGCTCTTCCTTTTAGGAAAAAGCTCCCCAAAAAGAAGCATATGCCAATTTATGCAACGAGCACGGTATTCTTTAGTAAAAGGCGAAAGAATAATTCGCTTTGTGCTCATTGCTTGGCTGCGTGCCTTTCTTCATATGCAGCTTAGTCTTTTATATACAACCTTCCTCTCTCTCAGCTTCCGCTACCCAGCCAATGTGGGATAAACCCAGATATACATATAAAAAGGGTGATTATTACATGAGAGGCTAGGTGGTCCATGGACATCTTCTATTGTTTACGATCCCATTAGGTAGTTTTTAGTTCATCATACCCACTACATATAAAAAGAGCAACAACTTCACTAATACGATTTTCACAACTTCCTTAGCTACAGTAAGTGGTAACTTTTTGTTATTCACTCACCAATTATTGAGGGCGTGTATTGTTTTTGCCACTTGGTGACGGTGATAGGATTAAAGTAATTGTTGTTACTGAAGCTCCTCTTGAAGTTAAAGGCTAACGACCTATTAAGACCTGTGAAAAATGTGTGTATTTACCGCATTCATATAATTGTACAAATAAATTGAATGGATTTTTGCAGAAACAACTACTTTAAGCATATTACCAGTCACCATGTGACACATGCAACTCTCTTCCATAATAAGTCGTGATTCGGTAACTTATCGTTACCCTGTCACCAATGATCAAGGACGTGTATTGTTTTTTGCAATACAAGTACAAAAACCAAACTAACTTTAAATTTTAAATTAGTTTAACTAATATGACAAGTACAAAAACCAAACTAACTTAAAATTTTAAATTAGTTTAACTAATTAATATGATAAGTACAAAAACCAAACTAACTTTAATAAATAATACAGTATTACAATACAAGTAAAGATGGGAGGCTTCTATGCAGAACCCCAAGTAAGTTTAAACTCTGAGAAATACCCGATATGAGGAAGCGTTCCCTTAAGCAAACTTAACGAAGCACTTGTTAGCTTTTCCCATTTTCCTTCACCACCATTTCTTATTTCACAATATTTTAAGTGTGGCCAATACACCTTTTTCCTTGCCCCCTCTTTTATTAGCTTCAAGAAGTAGTTAGCAACTTTGAGCCTCAGCTGAAGATGTGCCTCTACATACATGGGTTGGCAAATAGAAAAAAATGCATCAAAGAGCACCGAGTTATCCCCCCACAAGCCATTGTTAAAACATGTTTCAAACGACAGTTTTTCAACATTTGTAGCCGGAAACGGGACCCTTGTTCTCACATCATCAATGTTGAATGGCGCTAGATTAACATAATCACTTTGTATTCCAATGTTAAACTTGCTTGAAAAATTGAGTGTTTCCCTCATCTCAAGAAACAACAAATGATCTATTGGATTATTCAACATCAGACTTAGCTCAATTTGCTCAGGAGCCATGGTTGGAAACAAGAGACTAGGCATTGCAAGACTTTTGTGCATATAAAAAAGTAATTTGGGAGCATTAACTTGTACCTTGATTGGCGTTTGTCGCCAAGATTCTATTTCCAATCTTTGTAACGTAGCACATCTTATATCCACGATCCCCACCTTACAATGCTTGATTTTAAGGGTCAAACTCTCAAGGAAAGGAAACATGGATTTGATCATGTCAGAAAATGCATCATCGAAGAACACATCCATTAAATATAACTCTCTCAAGCTCCTTATCGAATCCATCTTGAGTAATACAGGCCTAACCCATAATAACATTGATGCGTTGTAATGAAACGAGCGAAGACTTGGGACATCATAAACTTCAAAGACATCATTATGTCTTCTTGGAGCTATTTTTAACTCTTGAAGATAACGGAGGTTATTTACCTTGATTTTCTCCAAGCCCTCGGTAAATCTAATGTTGATGCTTTCAAGTAACTTACAAGTAGATAAAAGGTTGTGAAACACCTCTTCACTTATATGCACATCAACCAACTCTAGTACTCGCAGGTTCATGCAATCAATCAAAGGGTTGCTACTAATGTGAAGGGAATGGTTCTTCTTGCAAGGGTACTCCATGTGAAGTGGATAATCGAGTTTTATACTTAACGTAGTTAAGTTTTCACTAGAGAATATCTCATCTGGCAAAGTAAATGATGCAATGTCATCAAAGATTGTGAGGCGAAGCTCCTTGAGACAACTTTTAGAAGAGACGCGCTTAATCCATTTTTCAGCACGAGTAGCCGACTTTTGCTTGTGGATGGCGAAGTGAAGATCACAAGTTATGATTGGTACATTGTCCCGGTGATACCTTCGTATAGTCCGTCTGATCAACCTCATGTACATTCTTTCTTGTTGTTTGTTAAAAGACTTGGCAGATAGACAAAGCCTGAGAGTGGGGCTGGTAGACCAAGCGTGTAGCCATGACTTGGACAAGACGCACGTGCGGGCCGCATCTTTTGCCGGCAACAAGGATTGAATATGTTGAATTAACTCCGGAACATCTTCTAGTTGTTGTCTGCGGATCAGTCTCATTCTCTTCACTTCCTTCATCTAATTAAGGTGTGCCACAAGAATAACAAAAGACAATGAAATAGATGGTCATGTTGAATATACAAACAACCACATAATTGACAATTCTGTTTAGTTAAACAGTTTAAAGTTTTAAACGTAGATAATTACAATAAGAGCCACTGTCTAAAAACCCGCAAACAGATGAGGTAGAGGAGCATGTTGACTCGAACTGTATCCATTGTTTTACTACGTACAGGAAGAAGCCTCCCAGTCCTCAACAACTTTGCCTCTAATTAGCTAATAGGGTGGAATCTAAATGACGATATCATCAAATTTGGCGGCCTCAGGGCTACTATTGACTTAGTATGAGTCAACCAATCAGTTCTGTATACCAAAAATATCCAATAACTCAAAGTTTTACTTAAGGATCTACCTTGTATCCACTAGTAAATGAAAAAGAAACGAACTTTGCATCTACCCTCGTTTTATTTTACTACAGGAGCTACCATGTTAACTAATACATAGTAATAAAGTAAAACACCAACTAAAAGTATTTGCCAATTTTAATAAAATAAAATAGACAAACTTTGCATTTAACAGATTATGGTGTTTTGTTTGACAGAACATTAGTTTCAAAGTTCAAAGTTTCGATCCACACTCTTTATGGACAAATAAACATTAATTCAAAGTTTTGATAAAAAAAAAATGAACAAAAAAAAAAAAAAAAAAAAAAAAAAAAAAAAAAAAAAAAAAAAAAACTTGAACCGAAGATGGTAAGACTAAGAGGGTGTTTGTTTTAACTTTTATCAGGGGCTTATTAGCTTATTTAGCTAATATAAGCTCATCAAGGTCTTTAAATAAGCTAATAAACTTAAGCTTATGAGCTTATATAAGGGGGCTTATACTAGAGGTGTTATAGCAAAAGAAGTTAGGGTACTTTCTCCTTGAGAAAGAAAATTGGGACCTCTATTGTATGACTTATAATTTACTAAAGATTAACTTTCCGGCTGAGAACAAACCCAACATGACCTCTAATGTTCAAATTGAACATTAGAGAATCCCAAAATCCTTTATTCCTTTCAAATTGAACATAAGAGCTAGTGCAAACACTTGAGACTTTATCAGTTTATTTTAAAATTAATAAGCTCATACAACAAGGGCTTATTTAGCCCATTATAAAACATAAGCTTATACGAACAACCCTTAACCTATCTTGTAAATAGAAGAAAGATCCAAACTATGTTCAATTTCTTCAAATAATAAAAACCTTACATAGGGGGCCGGTGTTTAGGTAAACACAAGTTTAATGTCTTGTATATCCTAAATAAATATATAAATAAATAAGATTATTCAAAGACAGCAAACCAATCAACTCAAACTGCTTTCTTAATTGATAAAGTATGCATCTTTTTATTTTAACTATATTGACTGAAAGGTAAACGCATAAGCTTTTTCTTAGCCAAACACCCTCTCTAGCCTCATGCTGTTTTTAATTCAAAGTTTTTGATGAACAAAAATTAAAAACAATAAAAATTACCTTGAAATCGAAGATCGGACTAGGAAAAAAAGAAGAAGAAGAGGTTTTTCTTAACAAAGGTTGAAACTTTATCGCAAACCAAGGGTTCTCTTCTTGTTGTTGTTGATAATATGTGTTGGCAAGTCTTTTGATAAGTCAAAGTGTTAACCTAACAAAAACAAGTGTTTGAGTGAATATAAAGAGAGTCAAAGTCACGTGACTCGCACAGTCGCACATCACTTAAAAAACATATTATATCAATATATATATATATATATAATATATATATATATATATATAATCATGTTCATATGGTGTACACCTTTAAAGTATGATACTATAGGCACCAATAAAGGATTGACATGTGTAACTTATATATTAATTATGCAAATAAAATTATAAAAACTAAAAAGGATATTTTGGGTATTTAACCCACCCTTCTCTCTCATAACCTAACACTTTCTCATATTACATAGCACACACAATTCTTATCATCCAAAAAAAATGGCCTGTCACTTTTTATTTTGTCTTTCCCAAAACAAAAAAGAACCCAACCTTTTATTTTATATTGTTCGATCTACATCACCTCTAAGCCTACCTTTTGATTTTTCGTTCGATCTACACTCAACCACCCGATCTGTCTTTTGCGGTGTTATACACGCGTGAAAGATCGGTGTCTCGTTTTTCGGGTCTATAGCCGTTGTTGATTTTGTCGAACGAGCCTTCGCTGTTCATCAGATTTGAATCTTGTTATGTAGGGGTGATGGTTTTCACCAAAGGCCTCTTGGTTAATAACGATAATGGTGTCACCTTTTGCTATTATTGTTGGCAAACAAAGATAGAGGTCAATGGTATTGATGTACAGTTTGTAATATTAGAGTTATAGTTTATGTATTTAATTAAGTTCTAAGGTTATAAACGAATGGATGGGTGTAGGTAGACTAATGTTGTGTTGTATTATTTACTATCAGTTTCTTGTTTCTATTTTCTTTTTTGGTTTGATGAGTGAGAGTGGTAGTGCATCAAGGGATGAAGGTTGTTTGTAAGTCTTTTATTGATTTTTTTATTAGGCTTTTTTTTTCCGGTAAGGTTCGAGTTTGTAAAAGTTTTTAGATCAAGGTCTGCTTATTTTTTATTAGGCTTGAATTTCAAGATGATCATGTTGAAAACAAGTAATGTATGAATTTTCTAGATCTGCTAATTTTTTACTGTATCTTTTGCAAATCATGTATTCGATAATGGTTCTTTTGATAGTGATAGATTGTGTTGTTGTGTTAATGGTGTACAGTGCGTTATTTAGCTTTGTGTATTAACGGGTTAATGTGTTACTAGTACTATGAGAAAAGTTCTTTTGTGAACAAGTTTTTTTCTACAAACTGAGGGACCAATACAAGTTCTTTTGCAAATCATGTATTCGATAACGGGTTAATGGCCCCACCTCACGCAGCATAACTTAAAAAGAATGAAATCAAATACTCCCCTGATTCGCTCGGTATGGATAATAAGGTGGCCAGGTTAGATCTTCCTCCAAGAAAATGAACAATCAAAGTTTCCCTTCTAGAATATAAATCATCTTCTTGTCATACATAACCTGTAAAATGTTAATTCATAAAGAGAGTCAAAGTCACGTGACTCGCACAGTCGCACATCACTTAAAAAACATATTATATCAATATATATGAGGAAAATTCAAATGCATACTCTTATTTTGGTGCATACCAATGGACAAATCCCCACCATCCATCTAGTTTGATCTAATGGTAGGGATTAACCTAAGATTTAAATGCGGAAACATAAGTCCATGTTTTTTTTTTCCTTTTTTCTTTGTCTTCTTGTCTTTTTTATTATCCTTTTTTTTCCTTTCTTTATTTCCTTTTTTTCTTTCTTTTTTTTGTGCCTTTTTTTTCACGTTACAAAGTTTTTGTTGTTTCCCTTTTTTTTATTTTTTTTTTGTTTCTTTTTGTGTCTTTTTTTTACACGCTTCTTTTTTTCTTTTTTTTACATGCTTTTTTTTTCCTTTTTTTGGTTATAATTCACGTTTTTTTCCTAATAAACGTTTTTTTTTTCGCTTTCATACATTTCGTCTGTTTTCATACGTTTTTGCACGTTTTCGCCCGTTTTCATATATTCTCGACCGTTTTCTTACGTTTTCGTCCGTTTTCATACGTTATTGTCCGTTTTCATACGTTTTCGTCCGCTTTCTTACGTTTTCGTCCGCTAACGTCTATTTTCATACGTTTTCATATGTTTTCTTACATTTTCGTTCGTTTTCATACGTTTTCGTCAGTTTTCATACGTTTTCGTTCGTATTCGTTCGTATTAATACATTTTCGTCCGTTTTCTTTCGTTTTTGTCCATTTTTCATACGTCTTCGTCCGTTCTCAGACGTGTTTTTACGCTTTCTTACGTTTTAGTTCGTTTTCGTTCGTTTTCATTCGTTTTCTTTTGTTTTCGTTCATTTTTCAAACGTTTTTGTGCTTTTTATACATGTTTTTACTCTTTCATACGTTTTCTTCCATTTTTATACATTTTCGTTCGTTTCTTACGTTTTTGTCCCCTTTTTCATTCGTTTTCGTTCGTTTTTAAATGTTTTTGGCAATTTTCAGACATTTATATGTTTCTAAATATCACAAGTTATATTCTGAATATCACAAGTGATATTCTGTGATATTCAGAATAGCACAAGTGATATTTTGAATATTACAAGTGATATTCTGAATATCACAAGTGATTTTATGTGATATGGAGAATGTCACAACTCACAAGTGATACTATAAGTACCACAAATGATATTCTGGATATTATAAGTAATATTATGTGATATTCAAAGTATCACAAGTGATATTCTGAATATTATAAGTGATTTTCTGAATTTGACAAGTGATTTTCAACAAATGTTTTTTAACATGAAAATCACAAGTGATATTCAGAAAATCACAAGTGATATTTAGAATATCACCATTGATATTCTGAAAAACACAAGCGATATTCTGAATATCATTTGTGATATTCGGAAACGTATAAAAACGGACGAAAACATAAAAAAGATGGACTAATACATATGAAAACGGACGAAAACATAAGAAAATACAGAAAATCACTTGTGAATATCACAAGTGATATTCTGTGATATTTTAAATATCAGAAGTTATATTCTGAATATCACAAGTTATAAAAACGGACGAAAACGTAAAAAAAATGGACTAATACGTATGAAAACGGACGAAGTATGAAAACGGACGAAAACATAAGAAAATCACTAAAAATCACTGTGATTTTCTGAATATCACAATTGATATTCTAAATATCACAAGTTATATTTTGAAAATCACAAGTGATATTTTCGTGATATTCAGAATATCACAAGTGATTTTCTGTGATATGAAGAATATCACAAGTGATACTATGAGTACCACAACTGATATTCTGGATATTATAAATAATATTCTGTGATATTCAAAGTATCACAAGTGATATTATGAATATCATAAGTGATCTTCTTAATTTGACAAGTGATTTTCAACAAATGTTTTGTAACATGAAAATCACAAGTGATAGATATTCAGAAAATCACAAGTGATATTTAGGATATCACCAGTGATATTCATAAAAACACAAGTGATATTCTGAATATCATTTGTGATATTCGAAAACGTATAAAAACGGACGAAAACGTAAAAAAATGGACTAATACGTATGAAAATGGACGAAGTATGAAAACAGACGAAAACATAAGAAAATCACAAGTGCTATTCATAATATCACAAGTGATATTCAGAAAATCACAAGTGATATTCTAGAACCACTGAGTATCACTTGTGATATTCTGAAACGTAAGAAAATGGATGAAAATGTAAGAAAACGGACGAATACCTTTGAAAACAGACAAAAACGTATAAAAGCGTAAAAACACGTATGAAAACGGACAAAAACGTATGAAAAATGGACGAAAACGAAAGATTACGGATGAAAACGGACGAAAATGTTTCTAAATAACACAATTGAACATTAGAGAATCCCAAAATCCTTTATTCCTTTCAAATTGAACATAATAGCTAGTGCAAACACTTGAGAGTTGAGACTTTATCAGTTTACTTTAAAATTAATAAGACTCTCAACAAGGGCTTATTTAGCCTATTATAAAACATAAGCTTATACGAACAACCCTTAACCTATCTTGTAAATAGAAGGAAGATCCAAACTTTGCTTCTAAACTATGTTCAATTTCTTCAAATAATAAAAACCAAGATAGCAAACCAATCAACTCAAACTGCTTTCTTAATTGATAAAGTATGCATCTTTTTATTTTAAGGGTAAACACATAAGCTTTTCTTAGCCAAACACCCTCTCTAGCCTCATGCTGTTTTTGATTCAAAGTTTTTGATGAACAAAAATTAAAAACAATAAAAATTACCTTGAAATCGAAGATCGGACTAGGAAAAAAAAAAAAAAAAAAAAAGTTTTTCTTAACGAAGGTTGAAACTTTATCGCAAACCAAGGGGTCTGTTCTTGTTGATAGTAGTTATGAAACGGGTTTTAAATTTTTTTTTTAATAATATATTTATATTTATTAAAAAATAAATAATTTAATATTTCTTTTGTTTTGTTTGATTTATAATTTTTAATTATCAAAGATAATTATTTAAAAAGTTTAATTTTATTGCTAGTTGATTTTTATCTGTATTTTTTGTATTTATCTTCTACTTGATGGGGTGAGCATCGGGCCGGAACCGACCCGTCCGGACCCGATACCGACAAGCCCGAATCCCGATAACCTGCAAAAATCATAACCAAGTCCTGAACCGATTACCAGTCGGTTTGTGTCGGCCGGTTCGGTCGGGATGTCGGTATTGCTTGTTCTTTCTTCATTTTTGGCCCGTCCCGACCCGACCCGTCCCGACTACCGACTTTGCTGAAAATCCAAACCGACTACCGACCGTTTACGATCGGTTCGGTGTCGGGATGATGAATCGGTATCGGGATTCGGTCGGGATATCGGTTTCGGTCGGTAATGCTCACCCCTATCTACTTGTGTATATATCAACAAAATGAATTTATAAATTTATAAATTAAAAAAAAAAAATAATTCAATTATTACCTAATAAGAAAACATTCGTTTTTACGAAATACGAAAGTCCCGCTTAGGTTTTGTTTTATTATATAATAAAAAGATTTAGTATATCATTATTTGAATGAAAATGTTATTTTCTCCTAAAAATTGTTCCACTTATCCTCATTATCCTCATAGTGGATTTGAATACTTGCAAACCGCAAAGTATAAATACAGTCTCATTATGATATCTTAATCACCTCCCGATATAAGTTTTCATTTTTGTCACCCAGTGTGGGACAACCTCACATCGAAATTAAAGGTTCCAACTTTTTATTTACTCATTTTATAACGCCTGTTTCCCCTAAAAATTCTAAAAATATTTTTAATTAGCACCAGTGTCATATTTTATAATTTTAACAATGTTACAAGGTGGTTCTTCGTTAGCTTTCTATACTGAAGATTTATTGGAGCTCTTCAAGTAACAAAGTTAAATTTTGAACTGAAGATTGGTTGGAGTTCTTCCTTTTAGGAAGAAGCTCTCCAAAAATAAGCGTATGCCAATTTATACAACGCTTATACAACACGCACACGGTATTCTTTAGTAAAAGGCGAAAGAATAGTTCGCTTTGTGCTCATTGCTTGGCTGCGTGCCTCTCACCTTATGCAGCTTGTTCTTTTTATACAGCCTGCCTCACTCTCAACTTCTACTACTCAGGCGATGTGGGATATACCCAACACCAACTTGTTTTTGAGCAATAATACAATCAGACTTCAACTACAAACCAAGAAGATTCAGTTGTAATTGTACAGAATTACGCATGCTAAATGAATACGGTTTTCCATATCTTCATTGGCTTTAATTCCGATAGATGTTTTTTGCAGAAACAACTACGTTTAGCATATCATCATTTCGCCATGTGGCATAAACAATTCTCATCAATAATAAATTCTGATTGAGTAGCTTTCTGTTATCAAGTCACCAATTATTAAAAATGTGTATTGGTTATGCCATCTCGTGACTTACTGGTGATATACTAAACGTATGGTGTTCTGCTAACACTCCTCTTGGAGTCGAAGCCAATGAAGCTATGGAGAACCTGTGGACTTTGTGCATGCATACTTTTGTACAACTGAACCCATCTTCTCTGTACTTGTCCTAGCACGATTGCATTGCAGCGGAGGGACGACTCATTTGCGATTAGTCTTATTTGTGTTAGAGCTTATTAGTCTTATTTTTTATGTTAGAGCTTATGGTTTTTATTGACAAATTTGTGTGTTGCATACTTGAATTGTCCCACATAGGTGGGGTGACAGAAATTAAAGGTCTTTATATTTACACTTTCACCTCAATATGATAATGTGGTACACAAAGCTTTTAACAAAAATTTGTATATCTAATAAAAGTTTCTTGTATCACGTTTTGAAAAATAATCATTTAATAATACAGTCTCATTATGATATCTTAATCACCCGACAACCTCACATCGAAATTAAAGGTTCCAACTTTTTATTTACTCATTTTATAACGTCTGTTTCCCGTAAAGATTCTAAATATATTTTTCATTAGCACCAGTATCATATTTTAACAATGTTACAAGGTGGTTCTTCGTTAGCTTTCTATACTTTCGATATAGATAGCCTACGTAAATATATAATAACCAGCCATCAACATTGGTGTTTGATTAGCAGCTTATAAACAGGTTTGTGTTCATGTATTTTCCAAAGGAACCCACAAGCTAAAGAAAATTTTATAAAAATCTTACACCATATCCTCAGTGTGCATATAACTCTGTTAGTATTAATCATTCAATTAAGAAATCAGAACAACCTTGGATCATTAGTAGCAAATTATTTGAAAGTTGAAGAGTGAATATTATTAGTTCACTGGTAGATATTACCTTATGTTGACGTTTGGCAAAAATAATGCAACACTTTGGAGGGCCCAACAAAATTAGTTCACTGGTAGATATTATTAATGGGCTTTTTTTGGATCAAACTTATTGGCCGTCAAACTCTCAATTAAATAAGTAACCTATCTCACATTCTCACGTATAAAGTTTATAAATACAGCGATTGCATGAGAAGCAACAATACATTTAAAGAATCGACGATACTTTTTACAATCCCACCAGTTAGTTTTTAGTTTAGGATATTGGTGATTTTGGCGTCATCAATCATTTTATATACTTGTGATCAGTGTTGCAAAAATCGGCCGATTAATTGGCGATTAATCGCTAATCGGCCCTGGACCTTCGAGAGATTTACAAGGTAATCGGCCGATTAATCGGGCGAGTCAAGAAAATCGGCCGATTAATCGGTTAAAAATCGCTAATCGGCCCTGAACCGCCTCATTACCGATTCACGATTTTTGCAACATTGCTTGTGATTTACCCGAAGGTTAGAGGGATTTCAGGTTAAACTATAACATGAATTAGGTGATACAGAGTGCACACTCGTATAAGTTAATTTGATTTCCAACACAACAAATGTTGTTATTCACCAAAGGGTGTGACCATTCATAAAAGGGGATTGATTCGCACACTCATTAAAACACTATTTCGTACAAGCCGTATATCACACTGTAAAACAATGTAATACACAATTGTGGTGAAAGTATATAACTATATATATATAAAAAAAAAAAAAAAAAAAAAAAAAAAGTGCAAATCACCTCCCTTCATAAAAGGATGCAACCATCCCACCAAAAGTTATGACTCTTCTCTTTATAAACACAATTTAATTTTTCATATAAACATATTCATATTAACAACAAAATATAATAAAATTTGTATGTTTTGCTCTCTTTATTTTGCTTAGAATTTGAGTATTCATTCTTGTTTTATCTCTCCACAAATTTCTTGTAGCCCAAACAATCAATAGGATAGAAATATTGTAGCATGAAAGTGATTACACGATTCAAGAACTATCCAAGTAATTTTTTATTATAACACCCTAATACCAACATAGGATTTCCATCGTACGATTTTATTAGTTTGGTTTATTTCTAGTTCTCCGTTCAATTGTTTTGATTTGGTATATCAATTGATTAAATAGAAAGTTGTAACTGAGCAACAAATACATTCCCACTTCATTGATATGAATTCATAGCGTCCATAGCTATAATAACGAAAAGAGTTCTTGCAGCAACATCTAGTTATAGCATACCACCGGTCGACTTGTGGCACAAATAATTCTTCATCTTAATAAGTGCTGATTGTGTAACTTTTCGTTATATAATCGCCAATTCTTAAGGACGGGCATAGTGGTGGGAGACTAAAAGTAGTTGTTGATACTAAAGTTTCTCATAAAGTGAAAGCCAAACAAAACTAGGGAGCATCTATATGTATTTTTGACATCCATATTCTTGTACGAATCTAATATTGAAGGGAGTTTTAGCAGCAATTATACCTTTTTTGCATATTACTAATCGGCTAATCATATGCCATATATGGCACAAAAAATGATACGACCCGGTTAGGGGTTGTATCGGGATAAGACACCACTTCAAGCGTGTGCGGGCTCCGTCAGAAAATAGAGGAAAAGAACTAGAGATTTGTTTTTCTTAAACTTGATTGATTATAATAAAGGTTTACAAGAGTATTTATAAGACAAAACCCTAAGACCTAAATAAGCCATGGGCTCGGGCCCAGGCGTATCATTCCCCACTCCTTCAAAACCATCTTGCCCTCAAGGTGTTGTATTAAAACATTCTTAATCGACTTTCCTAAAGAAACATGAAAATAATCCTAAACAAATACATGTAAATAAAGATAGATTATATGACATAATCTTTATGCCATATGTTTGGACTTCTTGAGTCGTTTGGGCAGTCCGTCCTCCGGCAACATTGCCGTAATCCGGGATCCCATAATCTTCTTTGAATTGCAGCCCTCACCTTTTCCTTCTTTCGTATTCCTTTGCCTTGGACATAACACAACATCATTTTTCCGTCTTCCGCTACACATGCCATAACACTCTCCACTCCTTCAAAAATCACCTTGCCCTCAAGGTGATACAAAGAATATGCAGATTGAGAGTCTGTTAATTCCTCGCTTAAATCCAAATTTATTTCATCCAAACGACCATCATATTCACCACCTCCATCCTTAAGTGTCGATATCACTCTACTCAACTCATCCTCGACAACCTTAAGCACTTCGCCACCACCCACAACCTCTTCAACTTGAATATACTCATTAGCATTCAATGACTCTTCAGCCGCCTTAGGTGAAGCAAATTCACCATCTAATGATAGAATGACATCTATTTTCTTTTCAATGATATGCTCTTTCTCTTCCCTTGCAATTGCCTCAAAACGAACATCGGTGATACGAGCTTTGAAGAAGTCTTCTCCCAAAGTTAAAGGATTGGACCTCAAAAATTCCCAAATATCTAGGTTCGCGAAGCATGTTTCCGCCGCACGGGTCAATGAAAAAGCTTCGTCTAAAGTTTTGGGATTTGACCGTAGGAGTAAACATTGTAGATCCAGTTTAAGTCCGGAGATATAAAACGATATAAGTAAAGATTCAGATATCCCTGTCACTCGATTTGCAAGTACCACAAACTCACTCTGATATTCAGCCACGTTACCCATTTGCAAGAGCTTAGATAGTGCATCCCGATCGCTGCTGCCCGATGCCATGAACAATATCTCGAAGAAAAAAAAATTCCTGATGAATGGTAACTCCTGAACAGTAGCCGTGAATAGTGATTGATGAACAGTAGTCCGGGATGAATAGTGCTGATGAACAGTACCCGATGAACAGTACTTTTTTTTTTTTTTTTTTTTTTTTTTTTTTTTTTTTTAAGATTGGAACCCTAATCAAAAACCCTCCCAACGAGAGCTCTCAATGAAAGCACCAATTGATACGACCCGTTACGGTTGTATCGATAGTAGCACCCCTTCAAGCGTGATGCAAGCTCCTTAAGAAGAGAAGAAGAGAAAACCAAACATATTTTTATTTGAAAAAAGCTTAAACGATTTCATTGATTTACAATTGCTTAAATAGACACGATGGGATAATCTCTGATAGACTCTAACACTACAAGAATCAGGAGAACAGGCGACGACAGCAATGCCGACGACTCAATGTCGTCGGCACCATACGCTAAACGACAAAAAACTGGCTTGACCCAGGCAAGGCTGCGTTGAATTTTTGATCTTGAATTATACCGACGTCATGTCGTCGGTATAATAACACCATGTTTGACTTTTGATAAACCTGGTGAAAAAAAAGGCGGGAATTTGACCGCCAAAACACGTGCCGACGTCATGTCGTCGGTTATATATAAATACACATATAATTGTGGTTAGCGTGGGATTAACCAATGATTAATAACTAATAGCCCCCTAGTTTTAAAAACGCCGACGACATGACGTCGGCAACAATTTGAGTCAAAATTTTGGTTTTTCCCTTAGCGAATAATTGGGCGGGGTTTTTTCCCGCCTTAACGACGCCGACGACATGACGACGGGAATATCTCTCCCAAAATTCAGGCTATATATAAGCTAACAAATATATTCCCGTCTCATTTTTTACCTACACATCTACATATACATTTTCACAAAATTATTTCCGTCTCATTTTACACATCTCACAAATAATTCAATCGTCAATTCTTACAATACACACATGACTTGGCGTGGTTGCACAGTTGAAGAGGAGTACTCAAAAATCTTGTCACACGAGCTCCTCTTTAATGAAGTTATGTTAACTTTTGGTCATGCAGTTTATGAGGAATATGGTGATTTTAAGGATGCTGAACCGTGGATGAGAGACAAGATTATCGAATGGTGTAGGAAAAAGCCGTACTACAAAGAGTACATGGACGAGCTAGATGCTGCTGAAGCTCAAGCTGCTGCTGAAGCTCAAGTTGTTGCTGTTGGAGGTGACGACGAAGCTGAAAGTACGTTGGAAACAAAACTTGATAATCTGGGAAATAGGATCACAAATATTGAAGCTACGTTTGCACATATCAAGGAAATGAGAGCAAGGAAGGGAAAAGATGGTGCGAGTTCGAGTAAAGCGAGAAGTAGCCGCAAAAAAAAAAATAAACGGGTTGTTTCGTTTGATCTGTTGTTTTAGTTGTCGAGTTGTTTAGTTTGAGTTGTTTCGTTTGGTTGTCGAGTTGTTTAGTTTGAGTTGTTTCGTTTGTTTGTCGAGTTGTTTAGTTTGAGTTGTTTTGTTTGGTTGTCGAGTTGTTTAGTTTATCTTTCCTTTGGTTGTTGAGTTGTTTAGTTTGGTTGTCGAGTTGTTTAGTTTGAGTCTGTATGAAAATGCATGTGGTTAAGAACTCTTGCTTGTTTTAAATAAACAGTTTGCCTTTGTGTTTGATAATTATTGCTCCTCCAGTTCTAATTATTGCTCCACAACAACAACAACAACAACAACAACAACAACATTTTATTAAACATCAACAACAACGATATGATAACAGTACTACAAGTTGAGGTGATAAAAGGTGGTGGCCAGAAAAAGATTCCGGCGGCCGGAAAATGCTGGTGTCGCCAGAAAACAGAAACTGCTAGAGAGAGATAGAGAGAGAGAGATATAGTGAGATGAGTATGTGTGTGTGTGTTTATATTGTGAGGATAAGGTGTTAGGTAGAGAGATAGATATAGTGAGATGAGACATATCATGTATAACCATAGCATCTCGACTTGTTCGTTTAACATCTCATGTATAACCATAGCATCTCGACTCGTTCGTTTAACATCTCATGTATAACCATTGCATCTCGACTCGTTCGTTTAACATCTCATGTATAACCATAGCATCTCGACTCGTTCGTTTAACATATCATGTATAACCATTGCATCTCGACTCGTTCGTTTAACATCTCATGTATAACCATAGCATCTCGACTCGTTCGTTTAACATCTCATGTATAACCATTGCATCTCGACTCGTTCGTTTAACATCTCATGTATAACCATAACATCTCGACTCGTTCGTTTAACATCTCATGTATAACCATTGCATCTCGACTTGTTCGTTTAACATCTCATGTATAACCATAGCATCTCGACTCGTTCATTTAACATATCATGTATAACCATTGCATCTCGACTCGTTCGTTTTACATCTCATGTATAACCATAGCATCTCGACTCGTTCGTTTAACATCTCATGTATAACCATTGCATCTCGACTCGTTCGTTTAACATCTCATGTATAACCATAGCATCTCGACTCGTTCATTTAACATATCATGTATAACCATTGCATCTTGACTCGTTCGTTTTACATCTCATGTATAACTATAGCATCTCGACTCGTTCGTTTAACATCTCATGTATAACCATTGCATCTCGACTCGTTCGTTTTACATCTCATGTATAACCATAGCATCTCGACTCGTTCGTTTAACATCTCATGTATAACCATTGCATCTCGACTCGTTCGTTTAACATCTCATGTATAACCATAGCATCTCGACTCGTTCATTTAACATATCATGTATAACCATTGCATCTCGACTCGTTCGTTTTACATATCATGTATAACCATTGCATCTCGACTCGTTCGTTTTACATATCATGTATAACCATTGCATCTCGACTTGTTCGTTATTTTATTTTATATTTTAATAAATGATTTTTTTAATTATAATATAAGTAATTAATTTTAAATATATATATATTTTTAATTTTATAAAAGTATTTATAATAAATAATTTTTTTCAATTATATAAATTTAGTTTATTAATTTTATAAAACTTATTTTTTAATATTTTATAAAAGTATTTATAATAAATAATTTTTTTAAATTATATTAAAGTAATTTTATACAAGTATTTATAATAAAGTAATTTTACAAAGTATTTATTATAAACATTTTTTATTAATAAAATCTATTTTCCCGTCGACATGTCGACGGGAATAAAACCGCTAAAATTTCGCGAAAATTTTGTACGTCCCGCCAAACGCAAACGACAAAATATTGTAATATTACCATCAACATGTCGTTGGTATGAGTAATAATATAAAAAATCCTTGTAATATTACCGTCGACATGTCGACGGGATAATAAAAAGCAATACCAAAACAAGATCTGGTCAAAATTATTGCTCATAATTTTCGAACCATCAAAAAACCATCCCCCCCCCCCTCTGCCGGCGATTGTACCACCAATCCTCCACCACTCCTCCACCACTCCTCCACCCCAACCACATTATACTCCACAGCTCACCACACCACTCCACCACTCCGACACTCGCACCACTGTGCACCTCCTCCTCTACCCCCTCCATTATTTAATTCTCTCCTCTACCCCTTCCATTTTTTAATTCTTCTTCTTCCCCACATCTCTTCTTCTTCACTCCGACACAGCAGCAGCAGCAGGTGAGCAAATTTTGTTAATAAAATTGTTATTAAAATTTGTTATTATTATTGTTATTAAAATTTGTTATTATTATTGTTAATTAAATTGGTATTAAATTTTGTTAATAAAATTGTTACAGTAGCAGCAGGTGAGAGTCGAGGGTGAGAGCCGAGGGTAACAGCAGGGTGAGAGCCTCGTTTTATTTTTTTTATTAACTTTTGGTATCCCGACGACATGTCGATGACAACAATTTTTTTTTTTTAAATTTTGATATAACCATTATATATTGCATCTCTTTTATTATAGCCCGAGCCCAAGACGAGACCACAGCCGAGACCACAGCCGAGCCACAGCTGAGCCACAGCCGAGACCACAGCCGAGCCACAGCCGAGACCACAGCTGATACGTACGGTATGTATTCCTTTTTTTTTAATTTTTCCCCCTCTTATTTATGCTTTGTTGTAGCGTTTGGTTGCTAGTTTAGTGATTGCAGCCGTATGTATAGTTTGGTTACTAGTATAGTGTTGCGGAATGTGAACTAGCCGTAGGATATTATATAACTAGCCGTAGGATATGGTTAGTATATATTGGACTAGCCGTAGGATATGGTTAGTATATATTGGTTAGTTTGGTTTTCGGCTTATATAACGGGCTTATGGTTTGTTTGGTTTTCGGCTTATGTTTCACAAGCTTAATTTTTATGGCTTATTTTGAAACTTTTTAACTTAAATAGTTTCAAAATAAGTAAAAAAAAATAAAAATAAGCAAGGTATGTATTAAGTAGGATATTCCGAAGGTTGCAAATATTAAACTAGTAAAAGAAAGAAAAAAAATAGTGTGATTTTAGAGTGTGTTTGTTAGTAACTATATAATTGTTTAACTTTAATTGTTTGGTTTTCGGGTTATATTGTTTTGTTTTCGGCTTATATTTCATAATTGTTTATATTCTAATTGTTTAACTTAAAATATATGCTATTGTTAGACTTTTGTGACTGTTTTAGGATTTTAGTGATTAATTTCGGAAAGTCCCCGTCCGAAGTTAATCATCCTATAGAAAACCCGTCCGGAATTAATTTATTAGAAATTAATTTCGGAAAGTCCCCTGTTTGGGACTGCTTTTTGAATGTTTTGTCTCATTTAGGATATGGATGTGTATAACTGATTTACTATTTGAGATTATTTCGACAGTGTTTCTCCTTTACTCCTACGAATATGTCCATCTTAATGCACATATTTGGGGAGTTGAGGGGAAATGCTGCCGAAATTTTCTCAAATAGTAAATCAGTTATACATATTCATATATGGGACGAATCATTCAAAGAGTGGGTTAGGATTGCCTTCCATAGTTGCGCTAGGTGAACAAAACAACTCGTAATCATTAATTAAGTGCATATAATAACCGATTGCATCATAAAAATGCAGTTATGATAATTGATAAGAGTTGGATCCGTATAGATCATCGTGGTTCAAAAGAATTTCTTGATGGTCTTGCCGCCTTCCTCCATCATTGCAAACCGTTATTGAATAGTTCCGGAAAAATAAAATGTCCGTGTCGTCGTTGTTGTAATGTTCCATGGGTATCTCTCGAAGGTCTTAAAAACCACATAGGTCAAAATGGGTGGGACCCAACTTATACACAATGGAAGGATCACGGTGAACCGGATCCTCCGAATAATGATCAAAATGCTATTCTTGATAACACAACACAACGTGAGATGAGTGACATGGGTGCGTCCCTAAATGATATTCTTGATATTCCTCCGAATAATGATCAAAATGCTATTCTTGATATTCCTTCGAATAATGAGCCGACTCACGGAAATATTGGCGAGACAAGTAACGAACCTACTCAAGCAGCGACACCTCCTCTGCGTAACGAGTATGAAGAGTTACTTGCAAGTTCCAACCAGCCTCTGTACCCGGGTTGTGACTTTATGACAACATTGGATTTTATGGCAAAGTTTACACATCTCAAGGTCAGCGGTAAATGGAGTGATACTTCATTTAACAAAACGCTAAAATTTCTCCAGGAGGTATTTCCGCCTAGGTTAGGTTACAATCTCCCACCGTCATACTATCATATAAAGAAGACATTTAAAAAGGTCGGGTTAGGGTACGAGTCGATACATGCTTGTGAAAATGATTGCTTTCTATATCGGGGGGATGACGAAGATTTGGAGTATTGTCCGGTTTGCAAAACGAGTAGATGGAAAGACAATAAAACAACGGGGAAGAAAGTTCCTAACAAGGTGTTGCGTTACTTTCCTATCATTCCAAGACTACAACGTTTGTACAAGTCTATTCACACTGAAAAACATATGACTTGGCATGCTACTGGAAAGTCTACGGACGGTAAGATGCAACACCCGGTTGATGGTGAAGCATGGCAGAAGTTTGACAATAAATATTCGGATTTTGCTATAGAACCACGAAACGTTCGATTAGGGTTGGCTGCTGATGGTTTCAATCCGTTCGGAAACCTTAGTCAGACTTACAACATGTGGCCGGTTATATTAACAACATACAACTTGCCTCCGTGGTTATGCATGAAAGAGACTTCTTTGATGTTGACGTTGTTGATTCCTGGCCCTAAATCACCGGCGAAGGACATCGATGTTTACTTGAGGCCCTTGATTGATGACCTTGTGAAATTATGGAAAAAACCAGGTATCTTGACTATGGACGTTGCTACAGGCACTCAATTCCACATGAGAGCGATGCTTTTATGGACCATCAATGATTTTCCTGCTCGAAATAGTTTGTCTGGTTGGCAAGGGCAAGGTTACTTCGCTTGCCCTACATGCAAAGTAGACACTCCGGCTACGCGTGTGATAAGCAAAACAACTTATGTTGGTCATAGAAGATTCTTAAAAAAAAACCATAAATGGAGGAGGCACGATACTACATTCAGTGGTGAACCCGATCATAGAGAGCCTCCTAGAAAAGATACCAGAGTTGATATCTTGACTCAACTTGCGAAATTGCCCACACGTGTGCCGGGGAAACATCCGGATTATGGGGGTGGGAAGATAAAACGTAATCATGACGACGAGCTGAACTGGACTAAACGGTCTATCTTCTACTATCTTGAATATTGGTCTTTTCTTTCTCTACCACACAATTTAGATGTCATGCATATAAAAAAAATGTGTTAGAGAGTATCTTGAACACCTTGTTAATGAATGACAAATCTAAAGACACCGCGAAGGCAAGACAAGATTTGGAAGCTCTGGGCATTCGACAGGAGTTGTGGCTCGGAAACAAAAAAAAGGGGAAGTGCTCGAAGCCTCATGCAAAGTACTCCTTCACACCCGATAAAAGAAAACTCTTCTGTCAATACATCAAAACAGTTAAGCTACCAGATGGGTTCGGTTCCAAGTTCAAGTCAAAAGTGACCAAAGATGATAACAATATAACGAGCATGAAGTCTCATGACTGTCATATAATGATGCAACGGTTACTTCCTTATGGACTTCAGCAATACTTGGACGCACAGACTTATACACCATTGATCGAGCTTTGTTTCTTCTTTAAGCAAATTTGCGCCCGAACTTTGATGGTGAAAGACATGGAGAAAGCTAAAGACCAGTTGATCAGTATTTTGTGCAGTCTCGAGCAAATATATCCTCCTGCTTTTTTTGACATTATGATTCACTTGGTTATGCATTTACCTGAAGAGGCTATTCAAGGCGGTCCTGTTTCATTCCGGTGGATGTATCCATTTGAAAGACACATGAAGAAGCTTAAAAACTATGTCCGAAATAAAGCTAAGCCGGAGGGTTCAATAGCGGAGGGTTATATTGCAGATGAAGCATTAACTTTCTGTTCTCGTTATTTTCGTGGTGTTGGGACAAAATTTAATCATCCCGCTGCATCTCAGGACCGTCCTCGCCCAACCAGTGATTTCCAGGTGTTCCGATCACTATGTACCAATTCTGGTAAAGAGACATTGATTAAGTTAGGTCTCCCAGAAATGAAGAGAGTGATATGGTATGTACTTCACAACAGTCCTGAGATCGACAAGTAGATGGACGAGTTCGAGAGGTATGCGTTTATATTTTGAAATTTCTGTTTCCCAAGTTATCTTTTCGATTTATTCTAATATCATGAACATTTTCAGCGAATTTCCTAATATCGACATGCAACAAGCATTTCCGAGCTGGTTTGAGACGAAGGTAAACTTATTGTATGTATTTCCATGTATAAATAACGACTATTACTCATCTCCATCTATTCTTATCTTTTTTCATAGATCCGTAAACTTTACATAGCCGATGACCCAAGCTGTACTCCCGACTTATTCGCTTTGGCTTGTGGACCATCACCGACCCCAATCTCAGTCAACTCTTGCGTAGTCAACGGTGTGAGGTTTGTCGTACACAGCCGCGATATAAAACGTACAACTCAGAACAACGGAATTTGTTCACCTAGTGAGAAGGAGGGAGAAATGTATTATGGTCAACTAGAAGATATTCTGGAGTTCGCATATTCCCAGTTCAAAGTTGTGTTGTTTCGAGTTAAGTGGTTCGACTTAAGCAACAAAAACCGTAGAGTCAAACGTTTTACCACTAGAAACAACATGACACAAATTTTGGCATGTAGCTATGCGTTCGAAGATCAACCTTACATTCTCGCAACACAAGCAAAACAAGTCTTCTACCTTGAAGATCCTGCCAGACGACCACTCCATTGGAAGGTCGTCCAAGAAGTAAATCACAACACAATCTGGGATGTCATCGTGGTAGAAGACGATGATGATGTTGTCACACCCTCACCGAAGGCGGAAACACGAGGTGTAACGAAATCGATATACATCACCAAAGAGAAATAAGACAATACCATAATTTACATTAAGGAAAAATATAACATTACAACGTTGTTATTGCCGACTTTGGCAAATAAAAGACATATGTTTGATTCCCAAAAGATGGTATTTTAATACATAATGAAAAGAAGTGACATGTGAAAACTTCATTATGCAAGACCTTGCTGACAAGCTTACTGACGATCACCTGAAATGCATGAGAGAAAACGGTCAACTATAAAATAGTTGGTGAGTATAAACGTTTTATTTAATATGAGAAACCATTAGAGAAAGTTCACAATATAAGCACCACATATATAATAATGTATGCCATGCAAAGCCCCTAATTAAATAATATGCGTCCCGTAACATAGTGGACGAGAGGTTGGCCGACCTCTAATAGCGCTATCCATACTACTAATAGGTGTCGAACAATGCGAATGTACGAACAGTACATCATACAACTATTATATACGATTAAGAATGCTCCAAACATGGGAGACTTAGCACGCTCCACCAATAAGGTGAGACTTTAGGGTTAAGAACGCTCCACCAAAAATGGCGAGACTTTAGGTCATAGCACGTACAGTACATTAAGTTCAAAAGTTCAAGTCAAGTTCAAAACAAGTCATAAGTTGCAATAAAGTTCAATAGAGTTCATAATAATCAAAGGGTTCAAAACAATGTTCAAAGTGTTCAAGTAATAATTCATGCATCCACCCCAAAGCGATTAAAATAGTTAGAAAAAGGGTTCGTGAATACTCACCTGATATAAGCGATATGATAACAAAAAGGTATGAACTAAAGTAAGGCGCGCACTCTATCCGCAACCTAAATGAATGATATGATCTACTTTAGATCATGAAATGAAGAAAGGAATGACATGCACATGCTCCCTATACCACTCTACTCTTTGGAAAAACACTTGTGTTATCAAAAATATATAATCCAAGAATTTGGAAAAATATTGCTATTAGAAAATAAAATAAGCTAATTGTAATATATATACTTATATATATATCGTATGTTTCCATGTTAGTATTGAAATCCTCGGGTTGAAATCCTTGAAATAACGCCTTGAAATGATGAAAATATACTTGTAATCACTAATACATCATTAGTTATGAAATTGGGTACTTGGCTAATATTTCTAGAAAATCTAGAATTTAGTACGTAGAAGTATTATTACTTCTATTAGTGACAAAACGGTCTCATAAAACTAGTCGTGAAATAGTGAATATTAAGAGTTAGGAGAGAAGCTCAGTAGTTTTGAGAAGATTTTCACCATATCTAAAAAGTCACAGAAGTGAAGTTTGTCCATACAGGTCTCGATCATAAAGATAATTAGCCGTCAAGTGAGGTGTTTGGGCTGTTTTGGCAGATTCTGGGCAGTTTTCGGGAAAGTTTGGAAGTCCATAAGTTGTTCGTTATAAATCCTTTTGACAAACGGCTGGATGTTTTGAAAACTAGGCTGGGTGAGCTAACTTTTTGTCAATGATGTAAATTTTCCAGAAATGAGTTTATCAATGAGTAAATTGGCTCTCAACATGATGTCTTACAAAAACTGTTTTTTTCTATACTTAGTAATATTTTGCTAAAAAGCTGATGGAAATAAATAGAGTTTCGCCGATTTTGAAACGTGTATATCTTGGTCGTTATAAGTCCGTTTTACTTGTTCTTTATATCCACGGTTACGTCTTAGTATGTAGTAATATATTTTGGAAAGCTCGGCTCCTCCGGGTTACGTCTAAAGTCTCTTTTTGTCCAATGAAAAACGCCCAACAGCAACTATTTTTCAGAAAAATACTTTTCGTCAATAATCTTGCAAAAATCATAACTTCTTCGTTATAAACTCGTTTTAATCCATTCTTTCGCCCACGGCTTCGTTTTTGAAAGTATTTTCTAAATCTTTAGCCCAAAGTTACCCGGAATCCCTTGATTTTTCTGGATTTACAAAAATGGGACAGCATGTATATATACTTGTTAGAAATCCATTTCCAAGATTCAAAACTAGTTTTTACTTCAACCAAATCTCTTGCAAACTTCAAAAAACTAATCTAATCCTACCATACACCTTCTTAGGGTGCCATGGGTTCCTAATCAAGTTATTATAGCAAGGGGATTCATAAATAAAAAGTTAGGGTTTGTATGTTCCATTTTTGACAAAATAAATGGTGGTATAGCTAGTTGTACATGGTTTTTAGCATGGAAATCATGCAATACAAGTAAATATAAGATGATTCATGTAAAAATAAAGTTGATAACTTACTTGATAAAATGAGATGATTAGATGATGAGTATGCTTGTTGTTCTTGTGTTTTTCTTGTTTGATTCTTGATTAGGCAAGTATAAGGAACAACTTTGGTGCTTTAGCTTTTGAAAAACAATGGATGGATCTTGCTCCTTGTGTTGGGTCGTGAGGTAGAAGAGAGAAAATGGTGAGATGAATTTCTTTCTTTCTAAAAAGTGTATGTTATGATTTTTGGTTTTGGTTTATTTAAGTATTTTGAGGTTTATTAGTATTATACTAGGAAATCAATGCATAAGGTTAAGGGGTGTTCATGTGGCCGGTTTTCAATGTACCAAGGAGTAGCAAAGTCGGTTTTGATCACTTAGAAAATGTAGTGTATTATTAGTTGTGGTTTAGTGTAAGTATTAGTTATAATCGGGTACCGGGTTTAATAGAAATAAATGTTCACGAAGTTAACCGGGATGAAATAAAGTTATAATAATGATAAAAATATATTAAAAATATGTTGGGTACATTTACTGAGTGATCGGGTGATTATTGTTTAGTTTTCACGAAAACCGTCGTTATATTCATAAGCGTACGTTATAAATAAAATAAATTTCCAAAATATTGGGTAACTGAATGTTATAACTTTTATGATGTTAAAATGGATATAAAAATATGTCGGGACCATTGTGGGAATATTTAGATATATTCGTCGTGTATAAACCGGGTGTTAACGTTTAATTATAAATACTTATACGTAAAACGTTAAATATACTAAATATATTAATTTTGAGAATCCTAAGAGTGGTATAGCATGTAAATGACATTATGATGATATGCAGACTATTCTAATCCGTATGAGAGGTCCTTACTGATAATGCACGTGAATAGTGGAATTTCTTCCGGAATGAATAGTGTTCTGTGAATAGTAGAATTTTCGAATGTTTCTCAGAATATCAAACGGACATCAAAAACGATGAATAGTAAAATGATGAATAGTGTTTTGATGAATAGTAATCGATGAATAGTGAAATTTCCAAAGTTGGAAAATAAACGTAGACGTGGAAAATATCGGGTTGTTACATTCTACCAACCTTAAAAGGAATCTCGTCCTCGAGATTCAATTCATCCATTCTATAGGTGTATGTGCTCGCTGTTAAATTTGATGAAGCAACTAAGGTCGAAAACGCTAGGTCTCGGATTATATCAATGTCGTGAACTTGGTAAGAAATAAAAATAAGTTATGCACTCAAGATTAAGAAGTAAGGAGGTTGTTCAAAAGAATGTACCCGGCATGTTGTCCTGATTCTGTGGGGTTAAATGATTCCCTAGGAAGTAAGCTCGGCCACGTGCAGGGGGAATTTCAACATTCTGATCTTGAGGGCCTTCAACTGCCAACGCCAGATTTGGACGATTATGTCCTTGGTTAGGAGTTCTTTTCAACTTTGGACAGGTATTTCTGAGATGATCCAAGCTTCCACACTCGTAACATGCTGGCCTTGGTCCTTGGTTCACAGTCCTGTTTGAGCAATTTCGCATGAAGTGGCCCGACTGTCCGCATTTGGTGCATCTTGGGCAGTCTCCTGAGTGGTGGTAGTTACATCGAGTACACATAGGATGTGAACCGGCATATCTTCTGGGCCTTGAGTTGTTACTCCGTAGTTTCCCATTACTCGTTGTCTCTTGTCCTGTTGATCTTGATCACGGCTTCTTTGCTGATCTTCCTGTCTCTTTCGTCCTCCATCGTTTCCTTTCGTTAGTCCACCAGACCTGATCACATCATTTGTCAAGCGGTATGCCATGCCCACAGCAGCTTGCAGAGTGGTTGGGTTTGATGAAGTGACATCCCTCCTGATTTCAGGAATCAACCCCCAAACATATCGATCAATCAGCTTCTCCACAGTGGAGACCATATGAGGAACCATCTTAGTTAGCTCATGGAAACGGGCCGTGTACTTGTCAACTTCTACTCCTACCATCAAGTGGTTCCAAAATTCCACTTCCAGCTTCTCCACTTCATCTTTTCTGCAGTACTCGTCAGTTAGTAGTTTCTTAAATGCTTCCCAAGATAATCCATTTGCAGCCTCTCTTCCTCGAGTCTGTAGCTGGTTGTTCCACCAAGTCAATGCTCGACCTTGAAGCAGACCCGCAGAGAACTCAACCTTATCTCTTTCAGCACATTTAGAAATGCTGAGTTTCGACTCAACATTCTCAAACCATGATAGCAGTCCAATGACACCCTCAGTGCCATAAAACTCCATTGGCTTGCACGTCATGAAAGTCTTATAGTTGCATCCCTGACCGTTGTTCGAGGCACCTGCTCCATTATTAGTCCGTCCAGCATCAATGTGCGCAACAATCTGAGTGAGGAGGTCTGCTAATCCAGCAGCAGTGTCATTCGGAGGGTTTATTGCGGCCATGTCTCTGCGATAGACAAAAAAATAGTTGGTTGAGTGAGCGACACATGAATGATGACGGAGGATGTACGGTACAATAACAGTCGTGACATGGAGATCGCAAAATGATGGAAACAAAGGCATGCTTAATCTAACGGGGCGTAAGGTAGCAAGGAGAAAGTATATACATGAAGGCATATATAAGGTACGGTAACAGAAACTGAAACATATAAACAGGTTATGCATACCCACCCGACCAATGCAACTTCAGGTGACCAGACTCTCTAGACCCGACCAAACATGATCTTTGACTACTACTCCCTTCATCGCATGATTCTTCCTGAATTATACATAGGTGATCAGGCTATGCATACTTGAGGATTAATAATGCAATGCTAAGACTAGTCGACTCGTATCATTTTTGGTATTTAAGAAAAATGTTACTTTGGTTATAGTTGCGATTTTTATTTTAGAAAAATCGGCATTCTCTATAACCTCTGGCTCTGATACCAATCTGTCACACCCTCGCCGAAGGCGGAAACACGAGGTGTAACGAAATCGATATACATCACCAAAGAGAAATAAGACAATACCATAATTTACATTAAGGAAAAATATAACATTACAACGTTGTTATTGCCGACTTTGGCAAATAAAAGACATATGTTTGATTCCCAAAAGATGGTATTTTAATACATAATGAAAAGAAGTGACATGTGAAAACTTCATTATGCAAGACCTTGCTGACAAGCTTACTGACGATCACCTGAAATGCATGAGAGAAAACGGTCAACTATAAAATAGTTGGTGAGTATAAACGTTTTATTTAATATGAGAAACCATTAGAGAAAGTTCACAATATAAGCACCACATATATAATAATGTATGCCATGCAAAGCCCCTAATTAAATAATATGCGTCCCGTAACATAGTGGACGAGAGGTTGGCCGATCTCTAATAGCGCTATCTATACTACTAATAGGTGTCGAACAATGCGAATGTACGAACAGTACATCATACAACTATTATATACGATTAAGAATGCTCCAAACATGGGAGACTTAGCACGCTCCACCAATAAGGTGAGACTTTAGGGTTAAGAACGCTCCACCAAAAATGGCGAGACTTTAGGTCATAGCACGTACAGTTCATTAAGTTCAAAAGTTCAAGTCAAGTTCAAAACAAGTCATAAGTTGCAATAAAGTTCAATAGAGTTCATAATAATCAAAGGGTTCAAAACAATGTTCAAAGTGTTCAAGTAATAATTCATGCATCCACCCCAAAGCGATTAAAATAGTTAGAAAAAGGGTTCGTGAATACTCACCTGATATAAGCGATATGATAACAAAAAGGTATGAACTAAAGTAAGGCGCGCACTCTATCCGCAACCTAAATGAATGATATGATCTACTTTAGATCATGAAATGAAGAAAGGAATGACATGCACATGCTCCCTATACCACTCTACTCTTTGGAAAAACACTTGTGTTATCAAAAATATATAATCCAAGAATTTGGAAAAATATTGCTATTAGAAAATAAAATAAGCTAATTGTAATATATATACTTATATATATATCGTATGTTTCCATGTTAGTATTGAAATCCTCGGGTTGAAATCCTTGAAATAACGCCTTGAAATGATGAAAATATACTTGTAATCACTAATACATCATTAGTTATGAAATTGGGTACTTGGCTAATATTTCTAGAAAATCTAGAATTTAGTACGTAGAAGTATTATTACTTCTATTAGTGACAAAACGGTCTCATAAAACTAGTCGTGAAATAGTGAATATTAAGAGTTAGGAGAGAAGCTCAGTAGTTTTGAGAAGATTTTCACCATATCTAAAAAGTCACAGAAGTGAAGTTTGTCCATACAGGTCTCGATCATAAAGATAATTAGCCGTCAAGTGAGGTGTTTGGGCTGTTTTGGCAGATTCTGGGCAGTTTTCGGGAAAGTTTGGAAGTCCATAAGTTGTTCGTTATAAATCCTTTTGACAAACGGCTGGATGTTTTGAAAACTAGGCTGGGTGAGCTAACTTTTTGTCAATGATGTAAATTTTCCAGAAATGAGTTTATCAATGAGTAAATTGGCTCTCAACATGATGTCTTACAAAAACTGTTTTTTTCTATACTTAGTAATATTTTGCTAAAAAGCTGATGGAAATAAATAGAGTTTCGCCGATTTTGAAACGTGTATATCTTGGTCGTTATAAGTCCGTTTTACTTGTTCTTTATATCCACGGTTACGTCTTAGTATGTAGTAATATATTTTGGAAAGCTCGGCTCCTCCGGGTTACGTCTAAAGTCTCTTTTGTCCAATGAAAAACGCCCAACAGCAACTATTTTTCAGAAAAATACTTTTCGTCAACAATCTTGCAAAAATCATAACTTCTTCGTTATAAACTCGTTTTAATCCATTCTTTCGCCCACGGCTTCGTTTTTGAAAGTATTTTCTAAATCTTTAGCCCAAAGTTACCCGGAATCCCTTGATTTTTCTGGATTTACAAAAATGGGACAGCATGTATATATACTTGTTAGAAATCCATTTCCAAGGTTCAAAACTAGTTTTTACTTCAACCAAATCTCTTGCAAACTTCACAAAACTAATCTAATCCTACCATACACCTTCTTAGGGTGCCATGGGTTCCTAATCAAGTTATTATAGCAAGGGGATTCATAAATAAAAAGTTAGGGTTTGTATGTTCCATTTTTGACAAAATAAATGGTGGTATAGCTAGTTGTACATGGTTTTTAGCATGAAAATCATGCAATACAAGTAAATATAAGATGATTCATGTAAAAATAAAGTTGATAACTTACTTGATAAAATGAGATGATTAGATAATGAGTATGCTTGTTGTTCTTGTGTTTTTCTTGTTTGATTCTTGATTAGGCAAGTATAAGGAACAACTTTGGTGCTTTAGCTTTTGAAAAACAATGGATGGATCTTGCTCCTTGTGTTGGGTCGTGAGGTAGAAGAGAGAAAATGGTGAGATGAATTTCTTTCTTTCTAAAAAGTGTATGTTATGATTCTTGGTTTTGGTTTATGTAAGTATTTTGAGGTTTATTAGTATTATACTAGGAAATCAATGCATAAGGTTAAGGGGTGTTCATGTGGCCGGTTTTCAATGTACCAAGGAGTAGCAAAGTCGGTTTTGATCACTTAGAAAATGTAGTGTATTATTAGTTGTGGTTTAGTGTAAGTATTAGTTATAATCGGGTACTGGGTTTAATAGAAATAAATGTTCACGAAGTTAACCGGGATGAAATAAAGTTATAATAATGATAAAAATATATTAAAAATATGTTGGGTACATTTACTGAGTGATCGGGTGATTATTGTTTAGTTTTCACGAAAACCGTCGTTATATTCATAAGCGTACGTTATAAATAAAATAAATTTCCAAAATACTTGGTAACTGAATGTTATAACTTTTATGATGTTAAAATGGATATAAAAATATGTCGGGACCATTGTGGGAATATTTAGATATATTCGTCGTGTATAAACCGGGTGTTAACGTTTAATTATAAATACTTATACGTAAAACGTTAAATATACTAAATATATTAATTTTGAGAATCCTAAGAGTGGTATAGCATGTAAATGACATTATGATGATATGCAGACTATTCTAATCTGTATGAGAGGTCCTTACTGATAATGTACGTGAATAGTGGAATTTCTTCCGGAATGAATAGTGTTCTGTGAATAGTAGAATTTTCGAATGTTTCTCAGAATATCAAACGGACATCAAAAATGATGAATAGTAAAATGATGAATAGTGTTTTGATGAATAGTAATCGATGAATAGTGAAATTTCCAAAGTTGGAAAATAAACGTAGACGTGGAAAATATCGGGTTGTTACAGATGCGATACATGGCAACAACTCATCCGATCTCCAACTGTCTGCTAATTTGAATGATTTGGAACCTGGAACCTTAAATATCGATGGTGAATCAACGTTAGTTGAGGCACCACAACCACCAATCATTCCTGTTGATGACGACGATGATTTTATTGATGATGAAGACGACGATCCTTATGATTTAGCATATTCTGATAATGAAGTCGCAAACAATTCTGATGATGAAGTTGAAGTTGCGACTAATGTTGTTTATGATAGTGATTTTGATTGTGCAGATTGATCTTAAAATGTAACTTGTAAAACGACACTTATTTTAATGAAATTGTTATGGATTGTTTAAAAGTGTATATTTCTTTTGAATGTGTATGTATTTGAATGTGTGCATGCTTATGTTAATTTGTTCCCGAATTTCTATATGTTACTCAACTTGTACTTTTACAGATGGCAGCAACAGTTGCACGGAGTCATGGTGGTGACGGTGCCGATGATCCACCACCTTCCCCTACCCGTCAGATTGAGGGCGGGCACCGTGCTAGTGGTAAGAATTTCTAGATTACATACATACATATATATATATATATATATATATATATATATATATATATATATATATATATATATATATATATATATATATATATATATACTATATAAGTTACTTTATGACGTTTTCACTCACTCCAATTGCAGGATCAGGGCGACCCCGCCGAGGAGGTCGGGCCAGGGGGGGAGGCAGGGGTAGGGGAGGTCAGAATGGCGGTAGGCAACGACCACGCGAAGAAAATAAGAATGTGAAGCTCAAGGCTGCCGTGAGACTTCGTGGCCTACAGTCTATTGACTTTGAGATTGGTGATAAGGGGACTTACACTCATGTGGGCCCGAACCAAGCATGGTTTGGCAATTACGTCGGCGAGCTCATTCGACAGCTGCCGCTACACTATGACACCTGGTACGATATAGAACCGGAGCTGACGGCTAACTTCCTTCCAAGCGTCGGGGTTAGTTATTTCATTTTCCTTTTATATATATTGTTATGTTACCGTGTTTATTTATTTAAATGTGCATATTTATTTAAATTTGTTTATTTATTTATATCTCTATATTTAATTATTTGAATGTGTACATTTATTAACATTTATTTATTTATTTATATCTTTATATTAATTTTAACTATATTTGATTGCAGCGTATGTTCGATTTGGAGCGCCACCACACCAGACCGGAGTGGGAGACCATTCGGTCGGCGCTCACAGCATATTTCGCCACCCGATACCGTGACAATAAATATGAACTGAAACGCGATTACTTTACGAGAAAGGGTGGGGCTGCGAGAGTCGACGAGATCAGAAGAAATCCTCCTCCGAACTTGGAGCCGGCTGAGTGGAACACGTATGTCGACCAGTACATGACGGAGAAGGCCCAGACACGATCGGCTGTGAACAAAGAGAATAGAAAGAAGAACAAGATTCTCAGCCGCCACGGTTCGAAATCATTTGCCGCATCTCGACACGAATATGTAAGACACATTTTATTTTTATAAGATTATTTAATTTTAATAATATATTAATTAAAAGTATTTATACTAAATAAAATATATATGGTGTTTGATTAGTCATTTTAATTTGTTTCATCCTATATGCATGTGTATATATTTATACAGTTCGAGAACAGCGAGGACCACCGGTATCCGTCCATGTTCGATACCTATCTTGACACCCACTTCAAGAATGGTGTTTGGTTGCAGGACGAGGCTCGTGCTCGGTTTGTAAGTATCGTTATTTATTTATTTATTTATTTATTTACTTATTTTTTCCAAACACGCACTTAGTTATTTATTGAAACATAATCTAGTAATTAACCCGACTAATATATTAATTTTCTCATTTTTTTTCAACTACACAGGAAGAGATGGTCCGACTACGGGTGCCTAGAACCGATATGCCGGCAGACGAGCCGTGCCTCACGGAGGAGGAGATATTTGCTCGGGTAATCGGGGGAAAGCAGCGTGGTCATATACCCGGCATCGGCAAGGTGGTACCCTTCTTGAAGAGGCCACGGGTAGACTTGCCGCCTCCAGCTCCACCAGGTATTTAAAGTTGGATAATCTTATGTATTGAAATGACTGTTTTTAAATTTTGATTATTTCGTTTATAGGTATTTAAAGTTGGATAATCTTATGTATTGAAATGACCGCTTTTAAATTTTGATTATTTCGTTTATAGGTACGTCCGAGCTTGACAGGAAGCTTGCTGAAGCTCAGAAGAAGATTGATGAATTTAAAACGATAGTGGATGAAGCTAAGAAAGAGAAGGAGAAAGAAAGAAAAAAAGCCAAGAAAACCGAGAAGCAGCTTGAGTTGTTGACACGTTTTGTCTCGACAAACCCAACATGGGAGGCGTTTATTAGCCAGAGTGGTTCTCGTCATGCAGCTGGAGGCGGCGCAAGCGCTCCCGCGAAGGGCTCAGGCGGCGAGAGTGGCTCTGGCAGCGAGAGTGGCTCTCGCAGCGGGAGTTCTGATGATGATCAGGATGACGACGAGGGGCTGTATGACGACGATGGGCTGTAGAGGTATTATTTTGTGTTGTTTTGTCTTTGGAACTATGTCCGGACGACCCCAATCTTATTATCTTTGAACACTTAGGATATTGCAACATTTGTAGATATAGTAGCTACGTTTAGCGATTATAACACCCGTTTTGTAAACTTTATGATGTATTTTGAGGGTGTTATAAAGTTTATGGCCGTTTTGTAAAGTTTATTAATTGTTTAGTGGTTATATATAACCGTTTTAGCCGTTATAAACTTTATAGTCGTTTTAGCCATTGTTTTGTGTTGGAATGTGTTGTTATGAGAGCAGGACATGAAACTGGAATTGGTAGATTTTTGCTGCACAATTTTGCGGCAAAAATCTGGGCAGCGCAGGCTGCAGTATAACTTCTTGCCGACTACATGTCGTCGGCAATATAATACACATATTAACTATTTTCAAACGGTGCCGACTACAGGGCGTCGGCATAATAACGCAAATGGTGACAAATTTCAAACGGTACCGACTATATGACGTCGGCAATATAACACACATATTAACTATTTTCAAACCGTGCCGACTACAAGTCGTCGGCATAATAACGAACGTGGTGACTAATTTCAAACGGTACCGACTCTATGTCGTCGGCATCATTTTACAAAAATTTGACTTTCGTTGACTAAATTAAGGTAATCTAATTAATGCGTTAAATAATTATTACATTCCCGACGACCTGACGTCGGCAACAAAATGTCGGACACACGCATTCGTTTGACCAAAAATCGTGTGGGTCCCGCACTGTCGTCGGCGTTATTCGTCGGTAGGGACGTTGCCGACGCGGCTCTGTCGACTAGTTGTTGCCGACGACATGACGTCGAGAAGGTATGTTGCCGACGTCATGACGTCGGCACAGTTAAAAAAAAGTCGACGCTGGAGGTTGCCATTGTACTAGTGTAACACTTATCCTAAAACGACTCAAACATATCCTAATAAAACATAAACATATGATAGTTATCCTAACACGATATTCTTGTACCAACAGTAGGCGTATCATTCCTCACTCCTTCGGAAATCACCTTGTCCTCAAGGTGTTGCTTTGAACGATCATGATTCCCGGATCCCATGTTCTTCTTTGAATCCCTTTTGATGACACGAAGTACAGGTAGTAGTCATGAAATTGTTTTGCGAGTTCTTCCCGAAGATATGCAGTATTATACGACCCAATGAAAGCACCAGTTGATACGACCCGGTTAGGGGTTGTATCGGGATAAGGCACCACTTCAAGCGTGTGCGGGCTCCGTCAGAAAATAGAGGAAAAGAACTAGAGATTTGTTTTTCTTAAACTTGATTGATTATAATAAAGGTTTACAAGAGTATTTATAAGACAAAACCCTAAGACCTAAATAAGCCATGGGCTCGGGCCCAGGCGTATCAAAAAACTTTGTTCCTTAATAAGTCGTGATTGGGTAACTTTTTGTTATCTTGTCACCAATTATCAAGGACGTGTATTGTTTTTGCCCCTTGGTGATATGCTAAAAGTAGTTGTTACTACTAAAGCTCCTATCAAAGTTGAAAGCTAGCAAGCTGTGTAGTATTTAACAACGAAGGGAGTTTTGCAGCAGCTACTACCTTTAGCATATCAATGTTTGAAGGATGCCGTTGTTAGGTTGTTGATGACTCCCATCACCAATTTGCCATTGTTACAAGATGTTTCCATTACAGATCCAAGTCAAAAGGAGAGAGTTTCTCTTAATGGGGAAAAAGTTGCTGAGATGAGGAACTTATCCGAAGCTGAACTGAGAAAGTTACATGAAGATATTCCTAATAGGATGAATAAGTGTTACGTCCCTTTGCTTAAATTGCCTGTATCAGGGTACATCATGAAGGGAGTAACTCTACTGTTGAATCATGCAATTAAACATTCAGGAGCCGTTTGGTGTGAGGTATTTTCCTATAAGGATTGGGCTAAAAGTAAAATAATCCATTTGGTTTGCATGCATAGGATTTAAAATCAGGACTCAATACCTTCAATGAGGGGATGGACAAATCCCATGGTGCATGCCTCCTTTACTCTGACACCATCCACTTGCATGTACTTTATTTGTTTTTTTATTATTTTTTCTCATTGCTATTTTTGTTTTATACGTATAAAATTCTTTTTATAATGTGTAAATATGCTTAAACTAAATAATTTATTATTTAATATGTGGGCCTATTTATTATTTTATCATTAAACAAACAATTTCAATTTTATCCTGATACACTAAACAAACAACTTTTAAATCTAAATCCAAATTCAAAATCCAAATTAAATCCTAATCCAAATCTTAATCCTAAACCCATCTACAAACCAAACGGGCCCTCAAATTAAGTAAATAACCATGCTATTAATCTTTATTTATGATGAATCAAAAGTTGTGCAAGTTACAGTGACTAAATTTTCAAATAAAAATTGGTTGGAGCTCTTCCTTTTAGGAAGAAGCTCTCCAAAAATAGGCGTATGCCAATTTATACAACGCGCACACGGTATTCTTTAGTAAAAGGCGAAAGAATAGTTCGCTTTGTGCTCATTGCTTGGCTGCGTGCCTCTCACCCTATGCATCTTGGTCAATATATACAGCCTTTCTCACTGTCAACTTCCACTTCCTGAGCGATGTGGGATAAACCTAACATCAACTTGTCCTTTGGGCCATAATACAATCAGACTTCAACTACAAACCAAGAAGGTTCAGTTGTACAGAATTACGCATGCTAAATTAATACGGTTTCTATATGTTCATTGGCTTTAATTCCGATAGATGTTTTTGCAGAAACAACTACGTTTAGCATATCATCATTTCGCCATGTGGCATAAACAATTCTCATCAATAATAAATTCTGATTGAGTAGCTTTCTGTTATCAAGTCACCAATTATTAAAAATGTGTATTGGTTATGCCATCTGGTGACTTACTGGTGATATACTAAACGTATGGTGTTCTGCTAACACTCCTCTTGGAGTCGAAGCCAATGAAGCTATGGAGAACCTGTGGACTTTGTGCATGCATACTTTTGTACAACTGAACCCATCTTCTCTGTACTTGTCCTAGCACGATTGCATTGCAGCGGAGGGACGACTCATTTGTGATTAGTCTATGTTGTCACTATAATTAATGAAACATTGGGAAAAGTATTTGTGTCTACAAGTCTTCATTCCTGATAGATTCAATCCGAAGGGCGTAATGTGGCCCTATGAGAAAAGGTATTTAGGGTGACCTTAAAGTAATGTTTCTGAAAATGTAATTGTTAAAATGTAAATAACATTTGACACATTTATGCCTTTACTATATGCGAGCTTGATGTGATGCTTGAAACAAGAGGACTGGAAGTTGACAAGTGCTTAACTTTGTTACTGATGATGCAATCATGGAGGAGAGGATATAAGTTTCATGATATTCTTGAGCTTGTGAATTTTTCACTGAACCTGTTGCTTTGATATGCTGATAAGTTCTTCGCGTGGCTAACATTTTGGAGGTGACGATGAACCTCTGATTCAACATGAAGATGACAGGCAGTTCTGAAATCAAAGCTGGAGGTATTCTACAAACAGACGAACTGGTATGTTGCCTTCCCATTTACTACTACTAAAATCTGATTCAGCACACTGCTGTGATGTTGTTAAATACAGTTACTGCAAATTTTATGTACATGATAAAGCTACCAAACCTTGTGTTTTGCTGGAATTAGTGACAATATGCTTATGTTTGGTAAATTATCAAAATGGGTAAAATTATATGACGGGTCAGACAAGGTTCAGTTTGACCAGGTTTAACTTTTTACTCATGGTCTTTTGAAGTTCATAAGAAACTGCCAGTAATAAACATGATTTCAAAAACTATTAAAGCAATATTGATCCAGTAACTAGTGAATATTGAGTGAGTGGTAAACACCTGAATATACGTTGGTACACTTTTGAACCGCTTGACCCGTTTTCACTATAATGAATTGAAGTTGCTTCCCTCAAGCACTCCATTTTTTTGAATGTGTTTGGCGCATCATTAATGTATTTGGTCCTTTGCAAAGTTTTGTGTATAGATTTTCCCAACTGAGGTTATGCTAAATGAATAAATCCAATTGGGATGTTCAGGTTATCGATTACTATAGGACAGAAGGAATGGTTACAAACCTCCGTGCGGAAAAACCCCTTGCAGGAGGTAACCGGTGAGGTCTAAAAGATGCTCTCGTGAGATGGATCTGTTAACTTTGGTTTTAACATACAACATTAGATTCATCATGTACCATACTACAATCAGATATTAGATCCACTACAATGTGTCATGGTAGCACCTTCATTAAGCTCAAAGAAGGCGGCTCATAGGTAACAAATTATACATGCAGAAAATACATATGCTTCCAAAAATTAGCTCTGACTCTCTTATGGAGTTTTACCAGCAACAACTAGTTTTAGCATATCACCAGTTTCAAAGTGGGTCAAACATTTCTCTTCCGTAATAATTCGTAATTGGGTAACTTTTCCTTATCCCGTTACAGGTTATTAAGAACGACTATTGTTTGTGCCACTTGGTGACTAGCCGGTGATATGCTAAAAGTGGAATCTGCTGCTAAACGTAGTTGTTTCTGGCAAGTTAAGTATACATACTGAACAACCTCGAATCAGCAGTAGCCTAACGTGAATACCAGATACGACTTTTCCACTTGTATCCATTAAGAATGATCTAATTGTTCACAACAAAACAATCAGACTTCAATAAGTACAAGAAGAAGGTTCAGTTGCATAACAATATACATGCTAAAATTGCACACCAACTCCATATCTTCCTTGGCTTTAAATCTAAAAGGAGTTTTTGCAGCAGCCATTATTAGTCTTAGCATATAACCGATGGCCAAGTGGCACAAACACTACTCATCCTTAATAATTTGTGATTGGCGTGCCTTTTAGATATCCAATCACCATTTATTAACGATGATGTTTGTTTTTGCCACTTAACAACAGACTGGTGATGTGATATGATAAGAGTAGCTGTAAAACTCCACTTTAAAGCCAATGAAGATATGGAGAATGTGTGTATTTTGTGCAAGCATAATTTTGTAAATTTGAACAATATTCATTGTACTTGGCCTATCATGATTATTGCATTGCAGCAGATTCAATCCCAAGGACTATGACTGTTTCAAATAATAGTATTGTTTGGCTACAAACGAGCGCGCAGTATTCTAAATAGAAAAGTAGTTTGCATTGTGCTAATTGTATTGCTGCAAGAAAAGTAGTTTGCATTGTGCTAATTGTATTGCTGCGACAAATTCAGCAATACAGAGCCATCTGAACTTTGGCTTTAAAGCTTTAACTAATGATTGGTTGGAGCTCTTCCTTTTAGGAAAAAGCTCCCCAAAAAGAAGCATATGCCAATTTATGCAACGAGCACGGTATTCTTTAGTAAAAGGCGAAAGAATAATTCGCTTTGTGCTCATTGCTTGGCTGCGTGCCTTTCTTCATATGCAGCTTAGTCTTTTATATACAACCTTCCTCTCTCTCAGCTTCCGCTACCCAGCCAATGTGGGATAAACCCAGATATACATATAAAAAGGGTGATTATTACATGAGAGGCTAGGTGGTCCATGGACATCTTCTATTGTTTACGATCCCATTAGGTAGTTTTTAGTTCATCATACCCACTACATATAAAAAGAGCAACAACTTCACTAATACGATTTTCACAACTTCCTTAGCTACAGTAAGTGGTAACTTTTTGTTATTCACTCACCAATTATTGAGGGCGTGTATTGTTTTTGCCACTTGGTGACGGTGATAGGATTAAAGTAATTGTTGTTACTGAAGCTCCTCTTGAAGTTAAAGGCTAACGACCTATTAAGACCTGTGAAAAATGTGTGTATTTACCGCATTCATATAATTGTACAAATAAATTGAATGGATTTTTGCAGAAACAACTACTTTAAGCATATTACCAGTCACCATGTGACACATGCAACTCTCTTCCATAATAAGTCGTGATTCGGTAACTTATCGTTACCCTGTCACCAATGATCAAGGACGTGTATTGTTTTTTGCAATACAAGTACAAAAACCAAACTAACTTTAAATTTTAAATTAGTTTAACTAATATGACAAGTACAAAAACCAAACTAACTTAAAATTTTAAATTAGTTTAACTAATTAATATGATAAGTACAAAAACCAAACTAACTTTAATAAATAATACAGTATTACAATACAAGTAAAGATGGGAGGCTTCTATGCAGAACCCCAAGTAAGTTTAAACTCTGAGAAATACCCGATATGAGGAAGCGTTCCCTTAAGCAAACTTAACGAAGCACTTGTTAGCTTTTCCCATTTTCCTTCACCACCATTTCTTATTTCACAATATTTTAAGTGTGGCCAATACACCTTTTTCCTTGCCCCCTCTTTTATTAGCTTCAAGAAGTAGTTAGCAACTTTGAGCCTCAGCTGAAGATGTGCCTCTACATACATGGGTTGGCAAATAGAAAAAAATGCATCAAAGAGCACCGAGTTATCCCCCCACAAGCCATTGTTAAAACATGTTTCAAACGACAGTTTTTCAACATTTGTAGCCGGAAACGGGACCCTTGTTCTCACATCATCAATGTTGAATGGCGCTAGATTAACATAATCACTTTGTATTCCAATGTTAAACTTGCTTGAAAAATTGAGTGTTTCCCTCATCTCAAGAAACAACAAATGATCTATTGGATTATTCAACATCAGACTTAGCTCAATTTGCTCAGGAGCCATGGTTGGAAACAAGAGACTAGGCATTGCAAGACTTTTGTGCATATAAAAAAGTAATTTGGGAGCATTAACTTGTACCTTGATTGGCGTTTGTCGCCAAGATTCTATTTCCAATCTTTGTAACGTAGCACATCTTATATCCACGATCCCCACCTTACAATACTTGATTTTAAGGGTCAAACTCTCAAGGAAAGGAAACATGGATTTGATCATGTCAGAAAATGCATCATCGAAGAACACATCCATTAAATATAACTCTCTCAAGCTCCTTATCGAATCCATCTTGAGTAATACAGGCCTAACCCATAATAACATTGATACGTTGTAATGAAACGAGCGAAGACTTGGGACATCATAAACTTCAAAGACATCATTATGTCTTCTTGGAGCTATTTTTAACTCTTGAAGATAACGGAGGTTATTTACCTTGATTTTCTCCAAGCCCTCGTAAATCTAATGTTGATGCTTTCAAGTAACTTACAAGTAGATAAAAGGTTGTGAAACACCTCTTCACTTATATGCACAATTGCACATCAACCAACTCTAGTACTCGCAGGTTCATGCAATCAATCAAAGGGTTGCTACTAATGTGAAGGGAATGGTTCTTCTTGCAAGGGTACTCCATGTGAAGTGAATAATCGAGTTTTATACTTAACGTAGTTAAGTTTTCACTAGAGAATATCTCATCTGGCAAAGTAAATGATGCAATGTCATCAAAGATTGTGAGGCGAAGCTCCTTGAGACAACTTTTAGAAGAGACGCGCTTAATCCATTTTTCAGCACGAGTAGCCGACTTTTGCTTGTGGATGGCGAAGTGAAGATCACAAGTTATGATTGGTACATTGTCCCGGTGATACCTTCGTATAGTCCGTCTGATCAACCTCATGTACATTCTTTCTTGTTGTTTGTTAAAAGACTTGGCAGATAGACAAAGCCTGAGAGTGGGGCTGGTAGACCAAGCGTGTAGCCATGACTTGGACAAGACGCACGTGCGGGCCGCATCTTTTGCCGGCAACAAGGATTGAATATGTTGAATTAACTCCGGAACATCTTCTAGTTGTTGTCTGCGGATCAGTCTCATTCTCTTCACTTCCTTCATCTAATTAAGGTGTGCCACAAGAATGACAAAAGACAATGAAATAGATGGTCATGTTGAATATACAAACAACCACATAATTGACAATTCTGTTTAGTTAAACAGTTTAAAGCTTTAAACTTAGATAATTACAATAAGAGCCACTGTCTAAAAACCCGCAAACAGATGAGATAGAGGAGCATGTTGACTCGAACTGGAAGAAGCCTCCCAGTCCTCAACAACTTTGCCTCTAATTAGCTAATAGGGTGGAATCTAAATGACGATATCATCAAATTTGGCGGCCTCAGGGCTACTATTGACTTAGTATGAGTCAAGCAATCAGTTCTGTATACCAAAAATATCCAATAACTCAAAGTTTTACTTAAGGATCTACCTTGTATCCACTAGTAAATAAAAAAGAAACGAACTTTGCATCTACCTTTGTTTTATTTTATTACAGGAGCTACCATGTTAACGAATACATAGTAATAAAGTAAACACCAACTAAAAGTATTTGCCAATTTTAATAAAATAAAATAGACAAACTTTGCATTTAACAGATTATGGTGTTTTGTTTGACAGAACATTAGTTTCAAAGTTCAAAGTTTCGATCCACACTCTTATGGACAAATAAACATTAATTCAAAGTTTTGATTAAAAAAAAAAAAAAAAAAAAAAAAAAAAAAAAAAAAAAACCTTGAACCGAAGATGGTAAGACTAAGAGGGTGTTTGTTTTAACTTTTATCAGGGGCTTATTAGCTTATTTAGCTAATATAAGCTCATCAAGGTCTTTAAATAAGCTAATAAACTTAAGCTTATGAGCTTATATAAGGGGGCTTATACTAGAGGTGTTATAGCAAAAGAAGTTAGGGTACTTTCTCCTTGAGAAAGAAAATTGGGACCTCTATTGTATGATTATAATTTATTAAAGATTAACTTTCCGGCTGAGAACAAACCCAACATGACCTCTAATGTTCAAATTGAACATTAGAGAATCCCAAAATCCTTTATTCCTTTCAAATTGAACATAATAGCTAGGGCAAACACTTGAGAGTTGAGACTTTATCAGTTTACTTTAAAATTAATAAGACTCTCAACAAGGGCTTATTTAGCCCATTATAAAACATAAGCTTATACGAACAACCCTTAACCTATCTTGTAAATAGAAGAAAGATCCAAACTTTGCTTCTAAACTTATGTTCAATTTCTTCAAATAATAAAAACCTTACATAGGGGGTGTATATCCTAAATAAATATATAAATAAATAAGATTATTCAAAGACAGCAAACCAATCAACTCAAACTGCTTTCTTAATTGATAAAGTATGCATCTTTTTATTTTAAGGGTAAACACATAAGCTCTTCTTAGCCAAACACCCTCTCTAGCCTCATGCTGTTTTTAATTCAAAGTTTTTGATGAACAAAAATTATAAACAATAAAAATTACCTTGAAATCGAAGATCGGACTAGGAAAAAAAAAAAGGTTTTTCTTAACGAAGGTTGAAACTTTATCGCAAACCAAGGGTTCTGTTATTGTTGAAACTTTACCGCAAAGTATAAATACAGTCTCATTATGATATCTTAATCACCTCCCCTTATAAATACACTTTCTTTTTTGTCACCCAATGTACATCGAAATTAAAGGTTCCAACTTTTTATTTACTCATTTTATAACGTCTGTTTCCCCGTAAAGATTCTAAATATATTTTTCTTTAGCACCAGTGTCATATTTTTTAATTTTAACAATGTTACAAGGTGGTTCTTCGTTAGCTTTCTATACTGAAGATTTATTGGAGCTCTTCAAGTAACAAAGTTAAATTTTGAACTGAAGATTGGTTGGAGTTTCTTCCTTTTGGGAAGAAGCTCTCCAAAAATAGGCGTATGCCAATTTATACAACGCACACACAGTATTCTTTAGTAAAAAGCGAAAGAATAGTTCGCTTTGTGCTCATTGCTTGGCTGCGTGCCTCTCACCTTATGCAGCTTGTTCTTTTTATACAGCCTGCCTCACTCTCAACTTCTACTACTCAGGCGATGTGGGATATACCCAACACCAACTTGTTTTTGAGCAATAATACAATCAGACTTCAACTACATACCAAGAAGATTCAGTTGTAATTGTACAGAATTACGCATGCTAAATGAATACGGTTTTCCATATCTTCATTGGCTTTAATTCCGATAGATGTTTTTTGCAGAAACAACTACGTTTAGCATATCATCATTTCGCCATGTGGCATAAACAATTCTCATCAATAATAAATTCTGATTGAGTAGCTTTCTGTTATCAAGTCACCAATTATTAAAAACAAGACAGCTCAACTCTAGGATAACAAGTCACAAAACACGTCCACCACAATTATTCCTTTTTAACTCGCTAGATAACCAAGCCAAATAAGCATATCGCTAAGGTTCTTAGGGCATAGGTAGTCAGTCACTCAGCTCATAAATGCCCTCGGACATACCAGACTCCCGATCTTGAAGCTCAAAGAAAGCATCAAAATCCAGATAAACGCGCAGTAAAACCAACCACGAGATGCACTTGAATTGACCTTCCCAGCTTGATGTGAATTGAAAGAATTGACCACCCTTTGTCCCAAGCCAAATGAGAGAACGATGTTGACTTGAGTGTGCTTGCCCAATGATAAGTCCACTGCACCTCCATTGAAGGAAACGTTGCCAAATTGGATCATACCAGAACTGGAAGGCTGAGAAGCAGCAGCCATGTATTTTGTAGGGAACTCGGAAGCAAATGCGGGCGGAGCAGCAATGTTGCCCAACATGTAACTTGCCTTTTTGAGAAATGGGTGCGCAATATCTGTGTACCAACAAAGTAAAAGGTTTTAATAGATACTTGGGAGCAAATATAATTAGAAAAGAACAAACAACTTGTATACCTGTTTCTTGAGATTGATACCCCCGCTTTCTACCTGCTTCTTGAGCTGGATGCTCCTGCTTTGAATAAGGTGCAATATAGTCATTCTGTCCTTCAAAGGGCTGGCTTGCATTGCTCACTTGATTGGTTCCATCAGTCACATTCTGAAAATCAATAAGCATATAATTAGTAAAAAACTTATCACAGAAAGAGTGGCAAGATATGGTCAAGTAACAGACAAATGAGGGTTCATGTTGTTGCTGGGTTGGCCAAAAAACAATCTTTTCTAAACAGTTTTTACATCTGTTAATGCATTAATAATGACAAAATACATGTACTTTACAATACTATCCAAATATCTGTAAATAATCATTAGGAAGTTGTGTTCCCGAAAAAAAAACTTTGAATGACTTTTGATAATTTAACATGATGCCCTGTCAACTAGGTTATATCTCCACCCATTTAAAATAAAACATAACCTAAACCAGCCGACTCATATATAAATGGGTCAAAAATGCCAACTCTAATAAAAAGAAAAAACAAATGTATTTTAGGCGTTACCACCTCAAGATTTAGGAATGAGTCAGGGAAAATGTTCTTGTCTCCTGTTGAATCAAGACTGTACTGGAAAGTGTCAATATTTTGATTAAAGTACTCATACTCATTGAGCATGTCAAGGCCAGAATCCATGTCCACAACATTTTTAAAGTCATCCGCTTGAAAGTATAAGCTATCATCATGTGGAAATTCACCAGCAGCATCGAAGAATGATTCGTTAATAAGAGAATCTAAGACAAAATTTGTGGGGTTGCTTGGTTCTCCAATATATCCATGGTCTACAGACACAGGATCCAATACAGTCTGCAAAGGGAGACCAAACGACTTGGATCCATCACTTTCGTCGACCTGAGGTGAATATTCACCCACACTCACCAAGGAATTTTGAGGGTCATTAGTCACTGCTGTGGATACATCAGCATAGTTGATGTTATCACCTTGATAGAATCTTAATGGGCGAGGACCATCTTGCCCTGGCATGTCTGTGTGCATAATCTGATTTAAAAAATAGAACAAAAAAGAAAGAGAACGCTGTTATGTTTTGAATAAATAACAGAATTCGAGATAATGAAGAAAGTATCTTCAAAGTGTCTAGCATTCTGTAGGTAGCCAATAATGATCTAAATACATAGTTTGATCACCTGAAAGTTCCTGCCACAATCGTGAATAACTCGAAAACAGACATGTAAAGTTAAAAAAGCAATAAAAAAAAGTTCCAAAATTTTTTCCATTTCCCATCTCACATGTCGTTTAAATGACCATGCTGACATGGTGAGATCCAATTATCTTAGTCATTGCTTAAATGCATGAAAATGAAGTAAATAACTAAATATGTATAGTTCTCAAAAGACATTATCTACTAGAGTTCATTATATGGTATATTGTCCCAAAAATGAAAAATTTATGGGAACTTACCATCTGAACCCAAGTAAGTATATCTCTTGTCCATTGTAAGCATGTAACTTGCCTTACTAGTTCTTTCATATTGGAGCTAGTGCAGAGCAACTCCCACAAACGAAGAGTACAAAAAACTTCAATATGTGAATATAAGTACAAAATATATATGATGAATTCTGTATCACTTCACTTTGTAAAGAGATCTCATGCACTTTCTCTCCAACAATCTGGACTTTTTATGATAAGAAAATAAATCCAGAATGACAAGGTTGACTGTACTTAACCCGACATGAAACCGTAAACAATCTCTCGAGAAACTGACTATAACTTCTTGACTCATATTTTTTTGTAACCATGTATATAGCATCGTTCGTTTTCAAAATAGGAAAACTAAAACAAAAGGTAATGTATAATGTGAGTCTGTAACACAGGAGATCAGAATTAGAAATTATCCATAAAACTTCTAAGTGTAATAAACCATAACTAGAAAACTGGGGGACAAAAAGAGTGTAAACCTGCTCAAGGTCATTAGCATCAAGAAAAGAATCCATATCAACAGGCAATTCCTCAGTAAAATCTTCCTGCTTGGGAACAAATATCGACTCTTCCTCATCCCATTCCTCCTCAATTAATGGTGCCCCGTACTTTTCACCATTCTTAGGCCCAGAACCACTTTTGTGAAAGATCCTGCACAGAACAAATGCATCCTGCCGACCCAAAGTGCACATCAATTAGGGCCAAAAACATCAGGATCAAGATCATACATTCATACTACAACAAACTGTCGACGAAAATATTATCTTTCACTAATAACATGTATCTAATATCCTCACCTGCACAACTCCAGCACTTTCGAGCTCCTTATCAATGAGTCTGTACTCATGCATAACCCAATTGGTCCTCTCACCTTTTGGTGCCCGACCACTATGATAGACCAAAGTTTTCTTCATCCCTGTCAGTTCAGACCTAAAATAAACAGTTCGGTCCTTTCCAGTAGTCTTCCAATACCCCTTCTCAGTAGCACGATTCGTTCGGGATCCATTCCCATATTTCTTATCAAGCACACTAAAGAAGTACCATTCCAAGTCTCTAGTCTTCAATCTAGACAACCCTACTCCCCAAAATCATAACAAACAAAAGTATTGTAATTGATTCACAGAAAACATATACTTACAAAATTATAGTACATGATCTGAATGTATGATATTTAACAATCATAAAAGGCTATAAATAAAACAAACAAACATGCGTGAGAGTTGTCCATGCTTGTTCGTTTAAGTTTAACCTGAACTGCGCAAATAAACGACCACAAAGTAAACACATTTCTGTGGTCATGAACGCGAAGAAAATAATTCTGTTCATTATGACACTAAACAAACATAAATGAACGGAATACAAAGCTACATATATGCTTATTATTCACTTTTGTATATGTTAGTTCGTGTTGTGTTGTTTGAATTGTATAACTTAACTAAAAGATCAAATAATACATTTTTTACCATAAACAAACATATACATACAAACAGAAACAAACCTTAAAAACTCATTTAGTTAAACGCGCATCAAATCTTGTTCAAGTTCATCCATTTATAATAAAGAATAATTATTTAAAATTGTGTCAGAGTTTGGCCCTTTAGTGTGTATCAAACTTTTTTTTCCCCTACCAAATGTATAAACTTTGAATATATCATACTGTGTGCATCCTTTACCTTCAAGTACGATACATTAAAGTATCTAGCTTGACCCGCAACTATACACACAATAGGATATATTAAAAGTTTATACATTCCGTTGGAAAAAAAAGTTGATAAATATTTACTGGGGTAAAAACCATTGATAAGCCCTATACAAAAACTAACACAATTCCATAAAGCAAAATAAACTTTTAACTAAATAACTAAACAAAAATCATAAAAGATTTTGACATGTTTGTTGATTTAATAATAAATTAACAAACTTTCTACACAGAAACTAACAAAAACCCATAAAGCAACAACCTTTATTCTAAATAGCATAAAACCCACAAAGCAACAACTTTTATACTTGGATTAAAACTCAACCCAAACATACATAAATGAAGCTAGACTTGGTTTATTTAATAAATAAATGCCAACCGGTTGATTAAATGTATGATTCATTTACAGCCCTACACAAAAACTAACGAATAACAACCAAAAGATTGACTAAATATTTGATTGATTTGCAGCCCTAAAAAACCTATAAAGAAACAACCTTTAACCTAAATAACCAAACAACTAACAATTAAAAAAAAAAAAAAAAAAAAAAAAAAAAAGAAAGATGAACCTGGTAAATCCCAGGGCTCAACTTTGTAAACATCAACGTCCGAAATCGCATCGAGGCGAAAGGGTTGACCGCAGACTTTACGGCGTAAATAATATCTAACAAGCTCTTCATCAGTTGGATGAAACCTAAAACCAGGAGCTAATGATGAAGCTGATACTGAATCAATCCTTAATGCCATTTATTAAATTGAATTGTGAAATTAAATTACTAGGGTTTTATTTTATTTAATTAGGGTTAGGGTTTGAAACTAGGTGACCCATTTGGGGGAAATTGAATCGTGAATGATCCAGGCGGTGGTGTGTATCGGTATTAAGAAGCAAATCCCCAGAAAAAAAAAAAAAAAAAAAAAAAGGCCGATGGTTATAGCCCAGGAAACGGAAATGGGCAGGCCCAAATAACGGATAACCAAAACGACATACATTGCGTCGTTTAATGATGCCATATTATATATATAGTAATGTGTATTGGTTATGCCATCTCGTGACTTACTGGTGATATACTAAACGTATGGTGTTCTGCTAACACTCCTCTAGGAGTCGAAGCCAATGAAGCTATGGAGAACCTGTGGACTTTGTGCATGCATACTTTTGTACAACTGAACCCATCTTCTCTGTACTTGTCCTAGCACGATTGCATTGCAGCGGAGGGAGGACTCGTTTGTGATTAGTCTTAGTCGTCGCTATAATTAATGAAACATTGGGAAAAGTGTTTGTGTCAACAAGGCTTCATTCCTGATAGATTCGATCCGAAGGGTGTAATTTGGCCCTATGAGAAAAGGTATTTCGATTTTCGAGTGACCTTAAAATAATGTTTTTAAAAACGTAATTGTTAAAATGTGGAATAAGTTTGTAGATACGCAACATACTTTCTCAAAAGTACCGAAATACGTAACCTACTAAAAATAATCCGTGTATCGCTAACAAACTTTCAAACTTGGCTAAAGATACGTAATGTTGACCGGATTTTTACCTGGTTGACCGGTTTGTAGGTAAACATTAAAAAAACATACATTATTGGTCCCTGTAGTTTGCGTCTGTTTTCACCAGTCATCTTTTAACTTTATTTCAGTTATAAAAGTTACAATAATGGTCTTTGTTGTTTGGGTTGACTTTCACCTTTGGTCCCTTGACTTTATTTTCATTTTTTCGCCCGTGTTTACACGTTTTTGCACGTTTTCTTTCCTTTTTTTACTTTTATAAAAAAAATCAAATAAAATTTTATAAAAAAAAATTGAATAAATATTTTTTTTCGAAAATATTTTATTCAAATATTAAAAAAAAAAAAATTGAAAGAATATTTTTTTTATTCAAATATTTTTCTAAAATTTTTTATATTTTTTTTCTAAAAAAATATTTTTCTAAAAAATTTTCCAAAAAAAAATATATTTTAGAAAAAAAATATTTTTTCTAAAATATTTAAAAAATATTTTTTTTCGAAAATATTTAAAAAAAAATATTTTTCTAGAAAATTTTCGAAAAAAAATATTTTTTCTAAAAAATATTTTTTTTCGGAAATATTTTAGAAAAAAAAATTTTTTTCGAAAATATTTTATTCAAATAATTTTTTAAAAAATATTTATTCGAAAAAAAATTTTATTCGATTTTTTTTTATAAAATATGTTTTATAAAATTTTATTCGATCTTTTTTATAAAAGTGGGAAAATGAAAGAAAACGTGCAAAAACGGACCAAAACGTGTAAACACGGGCGAAAAAGTGAAAATAAAGTCAAGGGACTAAAGGTGAAAGTCAACCCAAACGACAAGGACCATTATTGTAACTTTTATAACTGAAATAAAGTTAAAGGATGACTGGTGAAAACAGACGCAAACCACAGGGACCAATAATGTATGGTTTTTTAAATGTTTACCTACAAACCGGTCAACCAGGTAAAAATCCGGTCAACATTACGTATCTTTAGCCAAGTTTGAAAGTTTGTTAGCGATACACGGATTATTTTTAGTAGGTTACGTATTTCGGTACTTTTGAGAAAGTATGTTGCGTATCTACAAACTTAGTCCTTAAAATGTTAATAACATTTGACACACTTTTGCATGTTTGATGGGATGCTTGAAACAAGAGGATTGGAAGTTGACAAGTGCTTAACTTTGTTACTAATGATGCAATCGTGGTGGAGAGGATTACTGGCTGTTGGATCCATTCTGCTAGCGTTCGGAGCAACCGCTCAGAATTTCCTCCTCTCGATCCTGGCCTAGATTATGTAAGTTTCACGATATTCTTGAGCTTATAAATTTTTCACTAAACCTGATGCTATGATATGCTGATAAGTTCATCGTGTTGGCGAACCTTGTGTTTTGCTAGAATTAGTGACAATACTTCTATGTTTGGTAATTTATCAAAATGGGTAAAATTATATGACGGGTCATACAAGGTTCAGTTTGACCAGGCTTAACTTTTTCACTCATGGTCTTTTGAATTTCATAAAAAACTGCTAGTAATAAACATGATTTCAAAAACTATTAAAGCAATATTGATCCAGTAATTAGCAAATATTGAGTGAGTGGTAAACACCTGAATATAAGTCGGTACACTTTTGAACCGCTTGACCCGTTTTCACTATAATGACTTGAAGTTGCTTCCCTCTAGCACTCCATTTTTTTGAATGTGTTTGGCGAATCATTAATGTATTTGGTCCTTTGCAAAGTTCTGTGTATAGATTTTCCCAACTGAGGTTATGCTAAATGAATAAATCCAATTGGGATGTTCAGGTTATCGATTACTATAGGACAGAAGGAATGGTTACAAACTTCCGTGCAGAAAAACCCCTTGCAGGAGGTAACCGGTAAGGTCTAAAAGATGCTCTCGTGAGATGGATCTGTTAACTTTGGTTTTAACATACAACATTAGATTCAACATGTACCATACTACAATCAGATATTAGATCCGCTACAATGTGTCGTGGTAGCACCTTCATTAAGCTCAAAGAAGAAGGCTCATAGGTAAGAAATTATACATGCAGAAAATACATATGTTTCCAGAAATTTCCTTAGCTATGACTCTCTTATGGAGTTTTACCAGCAACAACTAGTTTTAGCATATCACCAGTTTCCAAGTGGGTCAAACATTTCTCTTCCTTAGTAATTCGTAATTGGGTAACTTTTCGTTATCCCGTTACAGGTTATTAAGAACGATTATTGTTTGTGCCACTTGGTGACTAGCCGGTGATATGCTAAAAGTGGAATCTGCTGCTAAAAGTCCTATCGGAGTTAAAGCCAATGAAGTTAATGAGAACATATGTAATTTCTGCTTTCATAATTATGGTACAACTGAACCATCTTCTTTTACTTGTCATGGCAAGTTAAGTATAGATACTGAACAACCTCGAATCGGCAGTAGTCTAACGTGAATACCAGATACGACTTTTCCACTTGGGCCATGGTCCTTAGTAGTTAGTATCCATTAATAATGATCTAATTGTTCACAACAAAACAATCGGACTTCAATAAGTACAAGAAGAAGTTTCAGTTGCATAACAATATACATGCAAAAATTACACACCAACTCCATGTCTTCATTGGCTTTAACTCTAAAAGGAGTTTTTGCAGCAGCCATTCCATTAGTCTTAGCATATAACCGATGGCCAAGTGGCACAAAGACTACTCATCCTTAATAATTTGTGATTCTCGTGCCTTTTAGGTATCCAGTCACCATTTATTAACCATGATGTTTGTTTGTGCCTAACGACTGAGTGGTGACATGATATGATAAGAGTAGCTGTAGTTGTAAAACTCCACTTGGAGTTAAAGCCAATGAAGATATGGAGAATGTGTGTATTTTGTGCAAGCATAATTTTGTAAATTTGAACAATATTCATTGTACTTGGCCTATCATGATTATTGCAGGCTTGCAGCAGATTCAATCCAAAGGACTATGACTGTTTCAAATAATAGTATTGTTTGGCTACAAACTTATGTGCTATGAGCACGCAGTTTTCTAAATAGAAAAGTAGTTTGCATTGTTGCTAAATGCATGGCTGCGAAAAATTCAGCAATATAGAGCCATCTGAACTTTCAGCTTTAAAGCTTGAACTAGAGATTGATTGGAGCTCTTCCTTTTAGGAAAAAGCTCTTCAAAAATAAGCGTATGCCAATTTATGCAACGAGCACACAGTAAGCCTTAAGGCCTAAAAGGTTTCATTCTTGACGGGTTCCCAGTGACAGTGATGAAGCATTATGTCAACAATGTTTCAATCTTGATAGATTCGATGGTATACCAGGGATGATTTATGCTCTGCTCGGTTATTACCTGAAGTAATGTTAGAGCTTATGGTTTTTATCAACAAATTTGTGTGTTGCATTATCCCACAAGTAGGGTTGGATCAGTTGGAAAACCCCTTGACTCTTAACCTAGAGGTCAAGGGTTCGATCCTCACTCCCTACAAAAGGCCGGAGGTCCTTTTCTACCTTAGGTAGAACCGGAAGCAACCTCTCTACCTTAGGTAGGGGTATGGTTGTTTACGTCTCAACCTCCCCCATACACCGTGGAAGACAGTATTGGGACCCATAACCCGTGGAAGACGGTATTGGGAGTTACTTTACTTTTTATTTTTTTATTATTGCAGTTTCACATTAACATTTTTCTTGGCTTTAAAAAATTTGGAAGAAATATTTGAATTTGTAACTTTCACATTTTCTAAAGTCAGGTTTTGAAGATTGATAAATTATCACTTATATATAACTTTCATTCTTGTCACCAACCCAACGTGGGACGACACAATTTTTGGTACATAGACTTTCGCTTCCAATTTTTATTTTCTCAATTTATAACGTTGCTTTCCGTAAAGATTCTAAATATTCTTTTCGTTAGTGCCATTATCATATTTCAACAACTAGTTATAAAAAACAAATAATTTAATCTTTTTATTTGTTTGATTTATGATTTTTAATTATATTTGTTTATTATTAAAGATAATCATTTAAAAATTTAATCGCATCTTATCTATATTTTTTTCGTATATCTTCTACTTATGTAGTATTGCTTCTTATCTATATTTTTTGTATTTATCTTCTACTTGTACAGTTTATAAATAAAACAAATTTTTAAAATTTTAAATTAAAAAATAATAATTAAAATATTACCTAATAAGGAAATATAATATTACCTAATAAGGAAATATTTTTTATGAAAGTAACCACTAGGGGTTTTGTTTTATTATATAAAAGATGTTACAAAGTGGTTCTTCATTGGCTTTGTCAACTTTTTTTCTTTTTTGTAAATTATTTAATAGGGGTGAGCATGGTTATGTTTGACTCGGTTTTAGGCTAAAACCGAAACCGAATCAAAAATTTCGGTTTTTCTTTTCTAAAAACGGTTCGGTTTCGGTTTTATCTGAGTTCGGTTTTTCAGTTTTTGGTTCCTTTTCGGTTTCTGTTTGGTTTATCAAGATTTGTTTTTTTTTCCAATGTCGAATTTTTTATGCATCATAAATTAACATTTTCAAGTTACAACAATACACATTAATGACAATAAGAAACTAATAACAATAAATAAAATACTATAAGATAATTGTTAATGTTTCATAAATTGATGCAATAATAACAATAAAAAAAAACCTAATTACAACAAAAATCCTATAAGAAATTGTTTATGCGTTTTAAATGACACCTTCAAAAAGCAATCTCTATTAGAGTGTTTAAGATTATATTTATTTTGTCGGTCCAGTTTTGTTTGGTTTGGTTTTTATGCTAAAACAAACCGAACCATAAACTTCAGTTTTTTCATTCGGTTTCGGTTTTTTGGTTTTGATTTCTCAGTTTTTTCGGTTTAAGTTCAGTTTTTTGGTTTTCTGCACACCCTATATATCTAAGATATTGATTATTAGTTATAAGGTGGTGCTTTAATATCTTTGCATGATTAAATGTTACAATACCTTTCGATATAGATAGCCTAAGTAAATAATTGTATTTTCACTTTTCATGGCATCGTGATATAGAAAGCTTTTGAAAAAAAAAAAAAAAAAATTTCTTGTATCATGTTTTGAATTTTTATCACTTATAATTGAGAATTTGCACACTTCTAGTTTTTATTAGAACACTCTAGCTAATGCATTAAACAATTGTATCATATCTATATATTTCTTGAGGCATGCTACATCCACATAAAGTTTACACAAAAAATCCCCACTCGCTGACATGTCAGCGGGTGATTAGTTTTTTGTGGGATGTGGAACCCACAAAAAATCAATCACCCGTTGACATGTCAGCGAGTGGGGATTTTTTGTGTAAACTTTATGTGGATGTAGCAAATTTCATATTTCTTTGAATACTTGTACAATAGAAATACACTTTCCTTTTTGTCACCAACCGAATGTGGGTCAACCTCAAACCACAATTTTACATACGACCTTAGGTTCCAATTTTTACTTTCTTATTTTATATCGTTTGTTTTCCGTAAAAATTCTTAATAGATCTTTCATTAGCACAACTATCATATTTTATATCGTTTGGTTAAAAGATTGAAAAATTAACATTAGTAATCCAAATTTTGGCAATAATTTGTAAAGCCATAAGAACTATTTCATATTACATATCTACTTACGGTAACATGTCTGTCTTAACAACTTAATTTTTTCAGAATTTTTGCACAAACTCCGACTTTAAAAGTTATATAGCAATACTTCAGAAATTACAGTTTTAGGTATGAAATTGATTTAGTGTTCTAAACAAGAAAGAAATCTGAGAATACTTGGTACTGAAAATTGGTTGGAGTTCTTCCTTTTGGGAAGAAGCTCTCCAAAAATAAGCGTATGCCAATTTATACAACGCGCACACGGTATTCTTTAGTAAAAGGCGAAAGAATAGTTCGCTTTGTGCTCATTGCTTGGCTGCGTGCCTCTCACCTAATGCAGCTTGTTCATTATATACAACCTGCCTCATTCTCAACTTCCACTACCCAAGCGATGTGGGATAAACCCAACACCCACCTGTCTTGGAGCAACAATATATTAGACTTGCAAAGAAAGGTTCAATTGCATAGAATTAAGCCTGATTAAAACGAATACAGTTTCTGTAGCTTCCTTGGCTTTAATTCCGAAATAAGTTTTTGCAGAAACAACTAAGTTTAGCACGTCATCATTCGCCATGGACAAAATATGTACATTTTTCATGGCTTTTCTGGCTTTAACCCCGAAAGGAGTTTTTGTAGAGACTATTTTTAGCATATCTCTTGTCGCCAAATTAAATAGCACAAACAATACTCCTCCTTAATAATTAGTGATTGGGTACCTTTCAGATATCTAATCACCAATTATTAAGGACGCGGTTCGTTTTTTCCATTTAGTAATTGGTCATATGCTAAAGTGTAGAAGTCACTCTAACACTCCTCTTGGAGTTGAAGCCAATGAAGCTATGGAGAACGTGTGGACTTTGTGCATGCATACTTTTGTACAACTGAACCCATCTTCTCTGTACTTGTCCTAGCATGATTGCATTGCAGCGGAGGGACGACTCGTTTGTGTATATTAGTCTTAGTTGTCGCTATAATTAATGAAACATTGGGAAAAGTATTTGTGTAAACAAGGCTTCATTCCTGATAGATTCGATCCGAAGGGCGTAATGTGGCCCTATGAGAAAAGGTATTTCGAGTGACCTTAAAGTAATGTTTCTGAAAATGTAATTGTTAAAATGTAAATAACATTTGACACACTTATGCCTTTACTATATGCGAGCTTGATGTGAATTGTGATGCTTGAAACAAGAGGACTGGAAGTTGACAAGTGCTTAACTTTGTTACTGATGATGCAATCATGGAGGAGAGGATTATATAAGTTTCATGATATTCTTGAGCTTGTGAATTTTTCACTGAACCTGTTGCTTTGATATGCTGATAAGTTCTTCGCGTGGCTAACATTTTGGAGGTGACGATGAACCTCTGATTCAACATGAAGATGACAGGCAGTTCTGAAATCAAAGCTGGAGATATTCTACAAACAGACGGAACTGGTATGTTGCCTTCCCATTTACTACTACTAAAATCTGATTCAGCACACTGCTGCGATGTTGTTAAATACAGTTACTGCAAAGTTTATGTACATGATAAAGCTACCAAACCTTGTGTTTTGCTGGAATTAGTGACAATATGCCTATGTTTGGTAATTTATCAAAATGGGTAATTATATGACGGGTCAGACAAGGTTCAGTTTGACCAGGTTTAACTTTTTACTCATGGTATTTTGGATTTCATAAAAAACTGCTAGTAATAAACATGATTTCAAAAACTATTAAAGCAATATTGATCCAGTAACTAGTGAATATTGAGTGAGTGGTAAACACCTGAATATACGTTGGTACACTTTTGAACCGCTTGACCCGTTTTCACTACAATGACTTGAAGTTGCTCCCCTCTAGCACTCCATTTTTTGTATGTGTTTGGCGCATCATTAATGTATTTGGTCCTTTGCAAAGTTCTGTGTATAGATTTTCCCAACTGAGGTTACGCTAAATGAATAAATCCAATTGGGATGTTCAGGTTATCGATTACTATAGGACAGAAGGAATGGTTACAAACCTCCGTGCAGAAAAACCCCTTGCAGGAGGTAACCGGTGAGGTCTAAAAGATGCTCTCGTGAGATGGATCTGTTAACTGTGGTTTTAATATACAACATTAGATTCATCATGTACCATACTACAATCAGATATTAGATCCACTACAATGTGTCATGGTAGCACCTTCATTAAGCTCAAAGAAGAAGGCTCATACGTAACAAATTATACATGCAGAAAATACATATGTTTCCAAAAATTTCCTTAGCTCTGACTCTTATGGAGTTTTACCAGCAACAACTAGTTTTAGCATATCACCAGTTTCCAAGTGGGTCAAACATTTATCTTCCTTAATAATTCGTAATTGGGTAACTTTTCCTTATCCCGTTACAGGTTATTAAGAACGATTATTGTCTGTGCCACTTGGTGACTAGCCGGTGATATGCTAAAAGTGGAATCTGCTGCTAAACGTAGTTGTTTCTGGCAAGTTAAGTATACATACTGAACAACCTCGAATCGGCAGCAGCCTAACGTGAATACCAGATACGACTTTTCCACTAGTATCCATTAAGAATGATCTATTTGTTCACAACAAAACAATCAGACTTCAATAAGTACAAAAAGAAGGTTCAGTTGCATAACAATATACATGCAAAAATTACGCACCAACTCCATGTCTTCCTTGGCTTTAACTCTAAAAGGAGTTTTTGCAGCAGCCATTCCATTAGTCTTAGCATATAACCGATGGCCAAGTGGCACAAAGACTACTCATCCTTAATAATTTGTGATTGGCATGCCTTTTCCAGTCACCATTTATTAACGATGATGTTTGTTTGTGCCACTTAACGACTGAGTGGTGATATGATATGATAAGAGTAGCTGTAGTTGTAAAACTCCACTTGGAGTTAAAGCCAATGAAGATATGGAGAACTGTGTGTTTTGTGCAAGCATAATTTTGTAAATTTGAACAATATTCATTGTACTTGGCCTATCATGATTATTGCATCGCAGCAGATTCAATCCCAAGGACCATGACTGTTTCAAATAATAGTATTGTTTGGCTACAAACTTGTGCGCTATGAGCACGCAGTTTTCTAAATAGAAAAGTAGTTTGCATTGTGCTAATTGTATTGCTGCGACAAATTCAGCAATATAGAGCCATCTGAACTTTCAGCTTTAAAGCTTGAACTAGAGATTGGTTGGAGCTCTTCCTTTTAGGAAAAAGCTCTCCAAAAATAAGTGTATGCCAATTTATGCAACGAGCACACAGTAAGCCTCAAGTCCTAAAATGTTTCAATCTTGATAGATTCGATGGTATACCAGGGACGATTTATGCTCTGCTCGGTTATTACCCGAAGTAATGTTAGAGCTTATGGTTTTTATCAACAAATTTGTGTGTTGCATTATCCCACATAGGTGGGGTAACATAAATTAAAGGTGTTTATTATTGCAGTTTCACATTAACTATTATCCCGGCTTAGAAAAATTTGGAAGAAATATTTGAATTTGTAACTTCCACACTTTTCAAAGTCAGGTTTTGAAGATTGATAAATTATCACTTATATATAACTTTCATTCTTGTCACCAACCCAATGTGGGACGACACAATTGTTGGTACACAAACCTTAGTTTCCAATTTTTATTTTCTCAATTTATTGTTTTCCGTAAAGATTCTAAATATACTTTTCATTAGCGCCATTATCATATTTCAACAATGTAACAAAGTGGTTCTTCATTAGCTTTGTCAACATTTTTTTTTTTTGGTGTGTGTGTGTAAATTATTTAATAGGGGTGAGCATGGTTATGTTTGACTCGGTTTTAGGTTGAAACCGAAACCGAACAAAAATTTTCGGTTTTTGCTTTCTAAAAACCGTTCGGTTTCGGTTTTATCTGGGTTCGGTTTTTTAGTTTTTGGTTCCTTTTCGGTTTCTGTTTGGTTTATCAAGATTTGGTTTTTTTTTCAATGTCAAATTTTTTATGCATCATAAATTAACATTTTCAAGTTACAACAATACACATTAATGACAATAAGAAACTAATAACAATAAATAAAATACTATAAGATAATTGTTTATGTTTCATAAAATGATGTACTAATAATAATAAAAAAAACCTAATTACAACAAAAATCCTATAAGAAATTGTTTATGCGTTTTAAATGACACATTCAAAAAGCAATCTCTATTAGAGTGTTTAAGATTATATTTATTTTGTTAGTCCAGTTTTTTTCCGTTTGGTTTTTATGCTAAAACAAACCGAACCATAAACTTCAGTTTTTCCAATATACAAAAACCAAAGCATCGTTTTTTCAATCGGTTCTGGTTTTTTGGTTTTGATTTCTGTTTTTTCGGTTTAAGTTCGCTTTTTTGTTTTTCTGCACAACCTATATATTTAAGATATTGATTATTAGTTATAAGGTGGTGCTTTAATATCTTTGCATGATTAAATGTTACAATACCTTTCGATATTTTCACTTTACATGGCATCGTGATATAAAAAGCTTTTGAAAAAAAAAAAAAAAAGCCTAAATGTTTCTCACTTTCTTGTATCATGTTTTGAATTTTTATCACTTATAATTGAGAATTTGCACACTTCTAGTTAATGCATTAAACAATTGTATCATAGATTCATATCTATATATTTCTTTGAATACTTGTACAATAGAAATACACTTTCCTTTTGTCACCAACGGAATGTGGGACAACCCCAAAACACAATTTTACATACGACCTTAGGTTCCAATTTTTATTTTCTTATTTTATATCGTTTGTTTTCCGTAAAAATTCTAAATATATCTTTCATTAGCTCAACTACATATTTCAACAATGTTACAAGGTGGTTCTTCATTAGCTTTCTATACCATTCGATATATACTTGGTTCCATAACTCATTAATAACAAAAATTCACTTTTACAATTTTGAGTTCGATTTTTCCTAAGACGATCTAGGTATGTTCCTCGACTAGACATTCATATTAACTATGCGATTAATCTTTATGTATCATGTATCATATTTAATATGATTTGTTATTTGAATCGATTCTATTATTTATTTACTCGATTATATAATGTCTAATAATCACCGAATTATGAATCTGGTTAAAAGTTTCAAAAATTAACATTAGTAATCCAAATTTTCCCAATAATTTGTAAAGCCATAAAAAGTTTATGATTAAATGTTTACTATGTGCGTTGATAAGAATATTGTGGTCATTTTCACTACTTTAATGTACCTTCATGTGCAACACATATCATGTCTATTTACAAAATTTGGACCACTAGTGTAACTTTTTGAACTATGTCATATTACATATCTATTTACACAACATGTCTGTCTAGTAACTTTTTTTTTCAGAATTTTTGCACAAACTAGACTTTAACAAGAAAGCAATACAGTTTTACAGCAATACTTCAGAAATTACAGTTTTAGGTATGAAATTGATCTAGTGTTATTAACAAGAAGGCAAACTGAAAATACTTTGTACTGAAAATTGGTTGGAGTTCTTCCTTTTGAGAAGAAGCTCTCCAAAAATAGGCGTATGCCAATTTATACAACGAGCACACGGTATTCTTTAGTAAAAGGCGAAAGAATAGTTCGCTTTGTGCTCATTGCTTGGCTGCGTGCCTTTCATCTAATGCAGCTTGGTCTTTATATACAACCTGGCTCATTCTCAACTTCCACTAACCAAGCGATGTGGGATAAACTCCTCAATAATTAGTGATTGGGTACCTGATATAGGATCAAATGAGAAGAAAACTTAAAATGAGAAGGATGAGAAATAACTATAACCACACATTTGAGATGCATCGACTTAAATTAGATGTATCCCTAATCTTTTAGATGCACTATAATATATTTTCTAGCAAAAAATTAGATACATATACATATATTAGATGCATTTCATCAAGTTAGACAAATCCTATACATTTTTCGTCATCTGCGGGTCAAATTTTTTGTTAGTACTACTTTGCATCGTTTTCACTTCAAATCACTTTTCGGAACTAATTGGGATGCATCTAAATGAATAGAGATTCATCTAAATCAAGTCGATGCATCTCAAATGTGTGGTTATAGTTATTTCTCATCCTTCTCATTTTAAGTTTTCTTCTCACTGGATCCTTACCCTTGGGTACCTTTCAAATATCTAATCACCAGTTATTAAGGAGCGGTTCCTTTTTTCCATTTAGTAATTGGTCATATTCTAAAAAGTAGAAGTCACTGCTAACACTCCTCTTGGAGTCGAAGCCAATGAAGCTATGGAGAACGTGTGGATTTTGTGCATGCATACTTTTGTACAACTGAACCCATCTTCTTTGTACTTATCCTAGCACGATTTCATTGCAGCTAAGGGATGACTCGTTTTTTATTAGTCTTAGTCGTGGCTATAATTAATGAAACACCGGGAAAAGCGTTAGTGTCAACAAGGCTTCATTCCTGATGTATTTGATCCGAAGGCGTAATGTGACACTATGAGAAAAGGCATTTGGAGTGACCTTAAAATAATATTTTTGAAAATGTAATTGTTAAAATGTAACAAACATTTGACACACTTATGCCTTTACTATATGCGAGCTTGATGTGATGCTTGAAACAAGAGGATGTTGGTTGTTACTTGTAAACAGGTCCCAGATTAGGGTTAAGATAATCAATAAAGGTACCGGATATTCACTTGAAATCGTGGTATCACTTTTCAATAGAAACTATTCGACCCTATGCCTGGGTTACACGAATATCTCTATGGGATAAGACCAAGTGATGTTCTTGTTTTAGGCACAAACCAAGAACCAGATGCGTATTGAAGTGTTTAGGGTTTTGTATTAATCGTATTGTTCTCTAGTCTCTCCATGCAGAATGATGTGACATCTATTTATAATAGAGAATACTCAAAACCCTAGCCCATGGAATTATGTATAATCAACGGCCCATTAATTATAACATAATACTTTCCATAATAATAGGGATCAGTGGTTATCAGTGGAAACAATATCACTTGCAGTGGTAATGTTAACACTATCAGTGGAAACACTAGCAGTAGAATGCCAGCAGCAGAATCACACTAGCAGCAGAATGCTATCAGCAGCAGAATCAGCTATCAGCAGGATCAGCTGTCAGCAGAATCCTAGCAGCAGATTCACAACACTAGCAGCAGAGTCTACTAGCAGTACTTTGATCAAGCAGTACTTTGATCAATACATAACCACTATTGAGTCAGGGGATTCAGTGACCAAATGGGTGTATACTCCATACCTCCAAACCCATTACCAGGTGTGAATTGATTCCTCAAGTGCACTAAATTTTCCAACAATCCTCCCCAAATTTAGTTCACTACCTTTGCATGAAAATTCAAACACAAAACCAAAACAAGTGCATAAATGAAAATATCCTGAGGATTGAATTTCCACATTAGTACATATACTTTCAAATATTTGAGAATCGGGGTGTTCTAAGATTTGAACCCTTCAACCCATTTGAATACCTGATGATAAATACACACAAGTTTTCAAACACTAAAATACTCCTGACACTATACAAGCCATGTGTCCATATCCAATTCATAAATGTTGTAAAAGCTAAAAGTCCAAGCTTCCTGAAGCGGCAAAACTTCAACATTCACATAGGTGGTTCATCTTTAATTCATGCTCCTGCTTAGCATTTTTTCAAAGAAAATTAACCATTAAGAAGTGAAGACTTCATCCTCCTTTCAGCAGGTAACAAGCACAACCTTGGGATGTTTGTAATACATGTGCTTCAGTCCACTAAATGATCAGCTTTCCACATTGAACTCAGCTTCCAAGTTTCCTTAGAAGGGAGTTGGGTATCCTTGCATTCAGTGACTAAGTTGGACTTAAACCCATCCCTTTAGCAGACTTCAAAACCAAGTCTCTAGCCAAACCCTTCGTCAAGTGATCAGCTAAGTTTTGTTGAGATTTAACAAATACTATAGATACCACCCCATTCATGATAAGCTCACGAATCATGCTATGCCTAACACCTAAGTGTCTAGACTTCCCATTGTACATCTGGCTATAAGCCTTTGCCAATGTAGTAGCACTATCACAACGGATAGAAATAGGTGCTATAGGTTTAGACCACAATGGAATCTCAAGAAGCAAGTTTTTCAACCATTCAGCTTCTTTGCCAGCAGCAGCTAAAGCCACAAATTCAGATTCCATGGTTGAACTGGTAATGCAAGTTTGTTTCTTGGATGCCCAAGAAATTGCACCTCCACCAAGTAGGAATACCCAGCCACTAGTAGACAAATTGTCTTCAGTGTTACTGATCCAACTTGCATCAGTATATCCTTCTAATACTGAAGGATAACCAGTATATGAGAGACTATAATCCATAGTTCTCTTCAAATACTTACAGACCCTCTGAATTGCTTGCCAATGATGAGCACTAGGATTACTAGTATACCTGCTCAGTTTGCCCACAGCAAAAGCTATATCAGGTCTTGTACAAGTCATGGCATACATCAAGCAGCCAATCACCCTAGAATACTCAAGTTGAGATACGGCTTTGCCAGTATTAGGCATTAGCTTCTCACTTGTATCCATAGGAGTACTCACTGGAGTACAATCAAAGTAATTAAATTTCTTTAACACCTTCTCAATGTAATGAGACTGAGAGATAGAAATTTTGTTACTTTCATGTTTAATCCTAATACCAAGGATAACATCAGCCTCCCCCATATCCTTCATGGAGAATTTTGATGACAAAAATTCTTTTGTAAGATCAACTTGATTTTGGTCAGTGCCAAAGATCCACATGTCATCAACATATAGACAAATGATGACTCCTTTACCAGATTCATCAAATTTGCTATATACACATTTGTCATCTTAAGTAAGTAAATAACCACTCGACAAAACCACTTCATCAAACTTTTGATGCCATTGCTTAGGTGCCTGTTTTAGTCCATTAAGAGACTTAATCAGTTTACACACCTTGTTTTCATTGCCAGGCATGATGAAGCCCTGAGGTTGGTTCATGTAAACCTCCTCATCTAAATCACCATTCAAGAAAGCTGTCTTCACATCCATCTGATGAATAATCAGATTGTGAATTGATGCCAAAGCAATTAGCAATCTTATGGTACTGATACGTGCCACTGGAGCATAAGTATCAAAGTAGTCTATTCCTGACTTTTGTTTAAAGCCTTGAATAACTAATCTTGCCTTGAACTTTTCAACAGTTCCATCTACCTTCATTTTCTTTTTGAAAATCCATTTGCTACCTAAAGGTTTGCAACCAGGTGGTAGATCAGTCAACACATAAGTGTTATTGCCCATGATAGAGTCCATCTCATCATTAATTGCTTCTTTCCAGAAAGCAACATCTTGGGACTTCATTGCTTCTTCAAATGTTTTGGGATCATCCTCCACAATGAAGCAATAAGAGTATTGGTCAGAGACCTCACTCCTTGTACCTTCAATTAAGTATAATTGAAACTCAGGTCCAAATGACTTTGGAGTCCTCACCCTATTGCTCCTTCTGAGCTCAGGTTCAGGTTGTTGTTCCACAACCTCAGCAGAAACCTCATCAGTAGGAACCTCATCAGCAGGAACCTCTGAAACACCATTGTCATTGGTTCCATTTGGAATCCTTTGACTTGGTCTAGGGATAGATGAGAATCTGTTCTCATCAAAGATTGCATCCCTTGATTCAATTATTGAGTTAATTGAAACAGAATCATTAGGTTCTATAACATAAAACCTATATGCCTTGGAATGTGATAAAATCTTTTTGTAGTATATAATTATTCCGAAGAAATAGCGGTGAAAGTATTTCCCGGGTCGTTTTCCCAGCGAAGGTGAAATGGAATCGTGAATAATTGGATCGAGAAATCGTGTCGTGAAAAGCGGTAAAATAAAAAATATGATTTTGGGTTTCAAGATATGATAAGAAATGATGAAATATGAAGAATTTACAATCTAGAAATGTACGGATGTTAAAAACGTGAAAACGGGAATTCAAACGCGAAAATAACGTAACGTACGAAATAAAACGCGACTTATATACAAGAAATGATCCTACGAACGTGAAACAAATTTCTAAAAATCTTAAAAGATAAAAGAAAATTTCTAGAAAAAGAAAAATATTTTTTTGACTTTTTATTTATTTTCTAGAATTAATTTTCTATTTAATGAATTAAAAAGTAATTAAAAATAAAATAAATTATGAAAAATAGTGGGAAAATTATAAAAACTATTCTGGAAAATCTAAAATATTATAAAAGAATTTTCAAAACTATTTTTGTATTTTTCAGGGCTTTTTTCTATTTTTTATGGATTTTTGGAATTAAAATTGATTAAAAATTGATTTTAAACTAAAAGAAATTAAGAAAAATAGCAAATGAACTCAGAAAAATCTGAAAAATTACCAGAAATTCTAAAATATTATAGAAAGCTTGCAGAAAAATTTTGGATTAAAAATGTTAAGCAGAAGAGCTTAAACAGCCTAAATCAGCTAATGGCAAGTGCTTATTTATAAGCACTTGCCACAAAACTTTGCCAAACTTGAAATATAAATGCAATAAGCAATAAATGACTCAGATAAGCTCAGATTAGAGGAAATAATACACAGAAACACAAGAAGCAAGCAAATAAGCTACTAAAGCAACTAATGAAAAAGCTAAAACATGAGCAGAATTAGCAACTGAATAAGCAGACCAAAAATAACTCTTAAACAACTTTAATCAAACAAAGAAAATCCAGAAAAACACAATCACAAGCATACACAAGCAATAGTAGCCCTAATTACCAAAACAGAAATTAAGCTCAAACCACTACATAGCAGATGCAATAAGCTGATCCTAATAAGCTGAGGACTACGAGATTATGGGTGCAATAGCTACACTACTATGCTGAGATGTAATAAAACAAAATACAGGTTCTAATGTTACCAATAACTACCTAGAAAGATGCCATGAAAATGGGTCCAAATCTGTGTGCAGGGGAAATAAATGCACAAACAGGTAACTATAAGCTACAATTCAGATAAGCTAATGAGTTCTAATCCTAGATTACCTTTTTGATATTGTTACACTAGTTACTAGAGACTACAAATCAACAAATTTTATCTGTTTCTAATAAGTAATGAAGCCTACAAGTGCAATCAAAAATCTAGTCAAAAACTGAATTTACACTAACTTTGACTATTTGAATGCAATGATACTTTGACTAAATCCAATTTAAACAGCTAACTTCTACCACTAATATGTTGAATTAAGCTATGATTATTCTAATATAAGCAACTATGATCAACTAATGCAACTACTGTTACTCTACTACTACTGAATCTCAATTAAGCTAACAGTGAAGGGACATGAAATCTAAATTTGACTATTTCTATATTATACTACTGTTATTGTGCATTAACTAATCTATCCTAGTGTGTAGTGAACCCTTAGTGAAGATGAAAAAGTGAAGCAACAACTATAACCTACCAGAATCAGTACATCCAAACACCCCCTTATTCAATTGAATCCAATACAAATCACAGATATAAGCTACAAATCTTCAAAACAATTATCCAAATACCTAAGATTAAACTACTGAAGGTAAAGACAACTATTAAACACTGCTAAAACTACTGCAATATAGTAACACAACAATGCATAATCAATACAGATATGATGAAAGCTAACTACCACAGAATCCTAATCTATATTACTCTATTCAAATCACCAACTCAGAGATTCAAATCAACAATTTCTAAACTACTAGAAGCAATTTCAGAAAGCCAATAACACTAAACACAAACAAGCACTCAGAACTCAAAGATTGAAACTGATAAAGCAAATTTGATAATAAAACTTACAATGAAAATTTCTCTCAGCTTGAAATAGAGAGAATTCACTAAGCTAGCCTATCTCTAGGATAGGCTGATGTCTCTTGGTTCTGTATCAGCTTACCCAAACACCACTGCATCACAGGATTAAGGAATCCCAAATACTATTCTTATTACTTTCTGAATTTGAAAGAATTTAGTGAAAACATTTGAAGCTAACTTGAACTGAAGAAGAGATATTCAAAATTACTGAAACTTGATAAAACAGTTATGAAATATAAGAAACAAGCATGTAATTAACAACTATAAGCTAAATGACTAGAATTATTAAAACTGATTTCATTAAAAATTTAAAAGGAATTACACTAAAACTAATCTAAATACATTTAAAATAAATTTGGCAGAGTGCCTCTACACTAACTACTCTACACTACTCCTATATCTAACCACTAATTATCTAAACTAACTAACAGCCTTCATGTGATGAGGAGAGGGGGCTTATATAGCCACGAGCTCAAGCCTTCAGAAGCGTCTAGAATAGGTATCACCATAAGAATATTCTCATTAGATCCCTTGTGACACATGATGGCCAATCAGAGGCCTCAAATCCTCCCAATGACATGTTCAGACCAATCAAAGCAGTCCACTTGTCATTCCTTTGCTGTTAAATTCTGACAGGGTGTCAGGGATGTGGGAATTGACCATCGTGCCCTTAATACGAGGTTAATTAGAGTGGGAGTTGGGGTAATTTTGGGATTTGAGAAATAGGGTTCTTATTTCTGGGGATTGGGTGAATTGGGGGTAAAATTAGGCGCGGGTTGGGTTTTTTATTATATTTTGAGATTGGTGGACCGGGTCAAGTACAATGGAGATTGGGCTTAGGGTCTTATTTGGTGAGTTGGGCCTTGGGTAGTAGTATTAGTGGACTTGGACCAGGCTTGGCTTAGTGATATATTGTGTGGTAATTTCAGATTTTTGGTAACCAAATTACAAGGACCATAAGTGTAACATCTGAAACTATGAGGGCCAATTCTGCCATTTCTGAAAAATATATCCAAGGGCTACTTATGCCAAGTTTTGATTCTTCAAGGGTGGATTATGACAAATTGAGCTCATAAGTGATCCGAACTTGAAAACTGCTCCCCGGCAACGGCTTTTGAACCTTTCATACTCTCGTGCTCGATGTTGCTTTGTTTTGTTCACTTTTCGTAATATCCGTACCTGCACATCACAAACATAAAAAACATGTGTTTTCTTGGCATTTGTTAGCTCAAATAGTCGTTTTGGGTCGGTTTTTAGCCATAAAATGGTGAGTAAATAAGCACTCACCAAAATCCCCCCGACTAAGATATTGCCGTGTCCTCACGCAATGTGATCAATTCACGCTCTTGGGATAAATAATTTTGATACTTCTTTTTACTAACTTTGTAAAGTAGCAAGGAGGTTCGAAAGAAGTTACAAAATCATTTATTCCCGAAAAACGCTCCGTTTTCCAAAATTTTTCCTTTATTCCTTTATTCAACTTACACTTTCTATTTTTGGACTTTTCACTTTATACTTGTGACGGTTTGTTGAACTCTCATTATTTTGTAATAATTGTTAGGGTCAACGAGTAGAAACACCTCTATTTAAGAAGCGACCATACGGATAAAAATCGTCATCCTTGATTTTTCACGAGTCCCCAAACTAAGCGTACAAACGAGATCACAACTTATCTACAAATTAGATGCTAACACTACTCATAACAGTTACTTGTGGAAACTTCTTACTCCCATTTCCTAGGTTTTGTATCTCAATATTTTATTTTGTTGAGAAATGAATTGCTTCATATTTTCTCATTTCGATAATTTTTAAGTCCGATAGTGATACCTAAGTTAAAACGATAAATAGTTATTCATTTTCTCTTAAGAACCACTGCAATAGAAATTCGGTCCACATCAAGGAATTAGGGGTACATATAATATCAAGAATATAAGTTGCGGAGTACGATCACGTGCACCTCATGTGACTGATTACTAATCACTTATCACATGCACCTCACGCGCCAACAACTTATTGATACATACATAGCTCTTATTCAACAATACTTCAACTTTCATTTTTTTTTCATTTTTCACTTTTTTCATTTTTTTCATACTTTTTATTTTTTTTTCTTTCTTTCTTGATTTTTTTTCTCATAACATCAATGGAAGCTTATCGGGTAGCTCCAAAACCACATAGATAATCAACTTTTGACTTTTGATTTTTTTTCACTTTTCGCTCTTATTTTTGATGTTCCTTGATATGTACCCAACTTCTAAAGCAACAATTCTCTTAAGAAAACAAAGAACTAAATATTATTCAAACCGAAATACCACTAATTAACCTAGAACATCTATTTATATATTGGTGACGTATCTGATGGGAGTAAAAAGCCACAAGTACCTCTTATGAGCTCTAAAGAGAACCACTACTCCACGTTTAGCATCTAACTTCTAAATAAACTCTATCATTTCTCGCTCTTCGCAATTTAAGATTCCAAATAATGAAACCCGCGAATACTTAGCCGATAATCAGCCACACATATATAATGTCAGTTACGGAAACTTGCAAATTCTAGAAGAAGAATTCGCGTTTTCTAGCTCCTTATGTAAAAGACTAGCGAAAGCTTTTAAGCTGCGCATGTATAAAGTCAAGTACGGGAACTTGCAGATTCTTAAGAAAGAATTCGCATTTTATAGCTCCTTGTGTACAAAACTAGCACAAGCTTATGTGATCATCATTGGTTAAGGGAACAAGCTAGGGCTCAACACGCCCGGTCAAGTCAAAATATTTATTCCTACTCTCGCCAGCAAGAAAGTCAACAAGGTGTCAAAACACTTATTCAAACTTTATTATATTTTTGCACAACTTTTTCAACTTTTTCACATCTTTTTGTACTTTTTCATTGTTTTTTCATTCATTTTTCTTCAAATTTTTTGAAATTTTCTCATTTTTTTTTTCAATTTTTGTGGAAAAACGGAGTTGCAAGAGTGCACGACATGTGAAAAATGCAAGGTCAAAATCGAATCGAAGATTCACCCTCCCCCCGACTAGAACGAAACATTGTCCTCAATGTTTTATGGGTTAAGGTAATCCTAACAAAATTCTAGGCCGTTTATTAATTATGCCAAAGAAAACGTTAGTCGATAAGATTTAACGGATATAGGATTTCCAAGTAGCACCGATGAATGAGACTCCAAGTGAAGAGAAGATAACGAGCACGAGAGTCATCATAAATCATGGACAATCCTGAACAATCATCACAAACAACCACGAAACACAAGAGTAGAAGAGGTAGCCCTCCTCACGTCACATTAGAAAGAAATAAGAAATTTAAGAAGATGAAAAGGATAAGCATGGGTTGCCACCCACGAAGCGCTTGTTTTTGTTCACCGAGTCACATGAGCTTGACTCGATCCCCGAATTCAATTGTCCTTGGGGAGAGCAAATGAAACGGCCACTTGGCAATAGAGATGCCAGGATCAAATATGGTATCCTCACTCCCGGTGGAGTGGAAAGAAGAAATGGTGGGATAGGTATAGAATGGTTGAAACACCCGGATGGTACAAGCAAATTCAAGTTCAGAAACCTCGTCCACCATTCTAAAAATATTCTCATTCGTACCGGATTCAAAAACTTCATCGGGTGGTTTTGCAGGTGGACGAGAAGAAAGCAAATCGGAAAAAATATCATTCTCGTCATTCTCAATATCCGGTGGTATCGAGTCATCCGCAGCAAGAAATAGATCGGCATCCTCTAAAAGAGGGTCACGTAACGGATTATCAGAAATAGGTATAGAGTCGATCTCAAAGTGAAAACACTCATAATCCGGAAGAGAGATATCAGCATGAATAGTGGGACTGCCACTACTCGTCTCTTCAAATCGAAAAATTTCAAGCTCGGGTAAAGAATCACTATCCATATCGGGGATAGGAGAAAAAGTAAGAGGATCATTCAATGCCTCAATACGGGAGATAAGAAGATTGACATTTAACAATGTCTCACGTAAAGCTTCATCTCGGATTTCCATGTCATCATCTTCTTCATTATCATCTTCAAAGCTTTCAAGCTCAAGATGTTCTTCATCAACATAATCGATCTCTCCACATGATATAGAATCATCATTATCAGAATCGGAGAATAACTCATCACGATTATCTTCAACCGGTGTTTCAATATGATCATCAAAACGATTATTTTCAACAAATTCAGAATCATTGATAGAAATCTCCTCGGACTCACTCGGGATTGGGACGAGGTTCTCAACACTAGACTTATTGAATTCGTCCGATTCCGTTGCCGGAATAGTGTCAAGATGCCCGTCCCCCATTGTTAGAGAGTCTTCGGGTTCTACGGGAAAAGAGATAGAATCATTTTGAGGATTTATATTGATCGTAATCGTGCAATCATCATCGTACAAACAACACTCGCAAAACTGGAATTTTCTTTCTTCGGTACAAGGTTCTTCCATTGATTTCACGTTAGGCTCGGGAGTAGATATATAACGTCTATTCACCATCTCTTTCAACTCATCCATCATGGATTTGATTTCCAAAATTTGATTAGAAAAATTGGAAGATTGTGGGGGTTGGTAAAAACCATTATAATCGTAATAAGAATTAGGTTCATGATAAGAATTTTCAAACGATCCCCCACAATATTCAAAACTCGATGTATTTTGAAAATCACCATTGTAATATGAATTTGGCTCATAAAAATTATTTTGAGGATAACAATCAAGGTTAGGATCGTAAGCGTAAGACGTTTGAGCATTCGACATATAGCACATATAATCGGTGTATCCACATCCATCACAAAAACATCGCCCACACGGCCTTCCTTCTTCGGACGGGTTTCCACAATTATAGCAAGAAAATGACGGTGGTGGTGGTGTATAGAAATCGGGAATATTAGACGAACTATTGAACGAATTTTGATCACACGAGTGAGAATTACAATTCAAACAAACGCCATCACGAATATTATCTCCACATTCGTCGCACGTACACCACACACACAACCCTCCGAAGAACGGTTCTCCACAATAAAGACAAATCGGATCCATAAGAATTAAACGTAAGAGGGATTGAGAAGAAGAATCAAGTATGAGAGGATAAGAAGATTATTTATGTTTTTGATTTTAAAATTTTTATATTTTTATAGAAAATATATATACAAGATAGTAGAAAAACTTAACGCAACACGATCTTTCAACACGATTATTCAAAACTCACGTCCACCTTCCCCGGCAGCGGCGCCATTTTTGATAAAATCTTTTTGTAGTATATAATTATTCCGAAGAAATACCGGTGAAAGTATTTCCCGGGTCGTTTTCCCAGCGAAGGTGAAATGGAATCGTGAATAACTGGATCGAGAAATCGTGTCGTGAAAAGCGGTAAAATAAAAAATATGATTTTGGGTTTCAAGATATGATAAGAAATGATGAAATATGAAGAATTTACAATCTAGAAATGTACGGATGTTAAAAACGTGAAAACGGGAATTCAAACGCGAAAATAACGTAACGTACGAAATAAAACGCGACTTATATACAAGAAATGATCCTACGAACGTGAAACAAATTTCTAAAAATCTTAAAAGATAAAAGAAAATTTCTAGAAAAAGAAAAATATTTTTTTGACTTTTTATTTATTTTCTAGAATTAATTTTCTATTTAATGAATTAAAAAGTAATTAAAAATAAAAGAAATTATGAAAAATAGTGGGAAAATTATAAAAACTATTCTGGAAAATCTAAAATATTATAAAAGAATTTTCAAAACTATTTTTGTATTTTTCAGGGCTTTTTTCTATTTTTTATGGATTTTTGGAATTAAAATTGATTAAAAATTGATTTTAAACTAAAAGAAATTAAGAAAAATAGCAAATGAACTCAGAAAAATCTGAAAAATTACCAGAAATTCTAAAATATTATAGAAAGCTTGCAGAAAAATTTTGGATTAAAAATGTTAAGCAGAAGAGCTTAAACAGCCTAAATCAGCTAATGGCAAGTGCTTATTTATAAGCACTTGCCACAAAACTTTGCCAAACTTGAAATATAAATGCAATAAGCAATAAATGACTCAGATAAGCTCAGATTAGAGGAAATAATACACAGAAACACAAGAAGCAAGCAAATAAGCTACTAAAGCAACTAATGAAAAAGCTAAAACATGAGCAGAATTAGCAACTGAATAAGCAGACCAAAAATAACTCTTAAACAACTTTAATCAAACAAAGAAAATCCAGAAAAACACAATCACAAGCATACACAAGCAATAGTAGCCCTAATTACCAAAACAGAAATTAAGCTCAAACCACTACATAGCAGATGCAATAAGCTGATCCTAATAAGCTGAGGACTACGAGATTATGGGTGCAATAGCTACACTACTATGCTGAGATGTAATAAAACAAAATACAGGTTCTAATGTTACCAATAACTACCTAGAAAGATGCCATGAAAATGGGTCCAAATCTGTGTGCAGGGGAAATAAATGCACAAACAGGTAACTATAAGCTACAATTCAGATAAGCTAATGAGTTCTAATCCTAGATTACCTTTTTGATATTGTTACACTAGTTACTAGAGACTACAAATCAACAAATTTTATCTGTTTCTAATAAGTAATGAAGCCTACAAGTGCAATCAAAAATCTAGTCAAAAACTGAATTTACACTAACTTTGACTATTTGAATGCAATGATACTTTGACTAAATCCAATTTAAACAGCTAACTTCTACCACTAATATGTTGAATTAAGCTATGATTATTCTAATATAAGCAACTATGATCAACTAATGCAACTACTGTTACTCTACTACTACTGAATCTCAATTAAGCTAACAGTGAAGGGACATGAAATCTAAATTTGACTATTTCTATATTATACTACTGTTATTGTGCATTAACTAATCTATCCTAGTGTGTAGTGAACCCTTAGTGAAGATGAAAAAGTGAAGCAACAACTATAACCTACCAGAATCAGTACATCCAAACACCCCCTTATTCAATTGAATCCAATACAAATCACAGATATAAGCTACAAATCTTCAAAACAATTATCCAAATACCTAAGATTAAACTACTGAAGGTAAAGACAACTATTAAACACTGCTAAAACTACTGCAATATAGTAACACAACAATGCATAATCAATACAGATATGATGAAAGCTAACTACCACAGAATCCTAATCTATATTACTCTATTCAAATCACCAACTCAGAGATTCAAATCAACAATTTCTAAACTACTAGAAGCAATTTCAGAAAGCCAATAACACTAAACACAAACAAGCACTCAGAACTCAAAGATTGAAACTGATAAAGCAAATTTGATAATAAAACTTACAATGAAAATTTCTCTCAGCTTGAAATAGAGAGAATTCACTAAGCTAGCCTATCTCTAGGATAGGCTGATGTCTCTTGGTTCTGTATCAGCTTACCCAAACACCACTGCATCACAGGATTAAGGAATCCCAAATACTATTCTTATTACTTTCTGAATTTGAAAGAATTTAGTGAAAACATTTGAAGCTAACTTGAACTGAAGAAGAGATATTCAAAATTACTGAAACTTGATAAAACAGTTATGAAATATAAGAAACAAGCATGTAATTAACAACTATAAGCTAAATGACTAGAATTATTAAAACTGATTTCATTAAAAATTTAAAAGGAATTACACTAAAACTAATCTAAATACATTTAAAATAAATTTGGCAGAGTGCCTCTACACTAACTACTCTACACTACTCCTATATCTAACCACTAATTATCTAAACTAACTAACAGCCTTCATGTGATGAGGAGAGGGGGCTTATATAGCCACGAGCTCAAGCCTTCAGAAGCGTCTAGAATAGGTATCACCATAAGAATATTCTCATTAGATCCCTTGTGACACATGATGGCCAATCAGAGGCCTCAAATCCTCCCAATGACATGTTCAGACCAATCAAAGCAGTCCACTTGTCATTCCTTTGCTGTTAAATTCTGACAGGGTGTCAGGGATGTGGGAATTGACCATCGTGCCCTTAATACGAGGTTAATTAGAGTGGGAGTTGGGGTAATTTTGGGATTTGAGAAATAGGGTTCTTATTTCTGGGGATTGGGTGAATTGGGGGTAAAATTAGGCGCGGGTTGGGTTTTTTATTATATTTTGAGATTGGTGGACCGGGTCAAGTACAATGGAGATTGGGCTTAGGGTCTTATTTGGTGAGTTGGGCCTTGGGTAGTAGTATTAGTGGACTTGGACCAGGCTTGGCTTAGTGATATATTGTGTGGTAATTTCAGATTTTTGGTAACCAAATTACAAGGACCATAAGTGTAACATCTGAAACTATGAGGGCCAATTCTGCCATTTCTGAAAAATATATCCAAGGGCTACTTATGCCAAGTTTTGATTCTTCAAGGGTGGATTATGACAAATTGAGCTCATAAGTGATCCGAACTTGAAAACTGCTCCCCGGCAACGGCTTTTGAACCTTTCATACTCTCGTGCTCGATGTTGCTTTGTTTTGTTCACTTTTCGTAATATCCGTACCTGCACATCACAAACATAAAAAACATGTGTTTTCTTGGCATTTGTTAGCTCAAATAGTCGTTTTGGGTCAGTTTTTAGCCATAAAATGGTGAGTAAATAAGCACTCACCAGAATGCTCAGCATATCCAACAAAGATGCATTCAATGCCTCTTTCACCCAAAGTTTTCTGCTTTGGATCAGGGAGTCTTACAACAGCCCTACAGCCCCATATCCTAAGATAATTAAGATTAGGTTTCTTCTTAGTTCAAAGTTCATAAGGGGTAACTTTGTTCCTTTTGTTGGGAACCCTATTTAATAAATAGCAAGCTGTTAACATAGCTTCACCCCAGAACCCTTGACTCAGCCCTGAATAGGACAACATGGAATTAACCATCTCCTTCAGCACCCTGTTTTTCCTTTCAGAAATACCATTTTGCTGAGGAGTATAAGGGGCAGTCGTTTCATGGATTATACCAACAGACTGAAAATACAGAGTATCCATGTACTCACCTCCCCTATCAGTCCTTAATCTTTTGATCAGGGAACTTTGTTGCAATTCAACTTCAGTTTTAAATACTTTAAATTTATCTAATGCTTCATCTTTAGAATGTAATAAATAAACATGACAAAACCTAGAAGCATCATCAATAAAAGTCACAAAGTATTTCTTATTCCCCAAAGAGGGAGTAGCATGTAAATCACAAAGGTCACTGTGAATTAACTCCAAAACTTTAGTTTCACGTTTTACTCCTTGAAAAGGTTTCTTAGTTATCTTGTTCAACATACAAGTTTTACACTTTTCAGTGTTCATATCAAAAGCTGGTATTAACCCATCCTTGGACATATCTTGCATTCTTTTAAAATGTACATGGCCAAGTCTTGCATGCCATAGGTTTGAATCATAAAGTTTAGATGTAGATATAAAAGCAGAATCAATATTATCATGAACAATATTAAGTCTGAACATTTGATTACATAAATAACCAAAACCAATAAACACACCATTTTTAGACAAAACAAACTTATCAGATTCAATAACCATTGAGAATTAAACCTTTGCATATGTAGTCATCATTCTCTCACTTGCTTCTTGCCCTCATCTGATCCATAGTAGCATCATCTCCATGATCTTCTGGAATCTCAGTCGTGAGAACATACACCACATTCATACTTGACAATAAGAAGTGCATCTTCTTTTGCCACCTTCTGAAATCAACACCTTCAAACTTTTCCAACTTGGAAAAGTTAGCAGCCATTTGTCTCATAGCAGCAGCCATTGATTATCACTAAATAGTTTCTATTGATTGTTGGTTGTTATTTGTAAACAGGTTCCCAGATTAGGGTTAAGATAATCAATAAAGGTACCGGATATTCACTTGAAATCGTGGTATCACTTTCCAATAGAAACTATTCGACCCTATGCCTGGGTTACACGAATATCTCTATGGGATAAGACCAAGTGATGTTCTTGTTTTAGGCACAAACCAAGAACCAGATGCGTATTGAAGTGTTTAGGGTTTTGTGTTAATCGTATTGTTCTCTAGTCTCTCCATGCAGAATGATGTGACATCTATTTATAATAGAGAATACTCAAAACCCTAGCCCATGGAATTATGTATAATCAACGGCCCATTAATTATAACATAATACTTTCCATAATAATAGGGATCAGTGGTTATCAGTGGAAACAATATCACTTGCAGTGGTAATGTTAACACTATCAGTGGAAACACTAGCAGTAGAATGCCAGCAGCAGAATCACACTAGCAGCAGAATGCTATCAGCAGCAGAATCAGCTATCAGCAGGATCAGCTGTCAGCAGAATCCTAGCAGCAGATTCACAACACTAGCAGCAGAGTCTACTAGCAGTACTTTGATCAAGCAGTACTTTGATCAATACATAACCACTATTGAGTCAGGGGATTCAGTGACCAAATGGGTGTATACTTCATACCTCCAAACCCATTACCAGGTGTGAATTGATCCCTCAAGTGCACTAAATTTTCCAACAGAGGACTGGAAGTTGACAAGTGTTATAACTTTATTACTGATGATGCAAATATGCAATCGTGGAGGAGACGATTACTGGCTGTTGGATCCATTCTGCTAGCATTCGGAGCAACCATATAGAATTTCATCCTCTCGATCCTGACCTAGATTATGTAAGCTTCATGATATTCTTTAGCTTATAAAATTTTCACTGAACCTGTTGCTATGATATGCTGATAAGTTCTTCGTGTTGGCAAACATTTTGGAGGTAATGATGAACCTCTGATTCTACATGAAGATGACAGGTAGTTCTCAAATCTAATAAAGTTTCGGTATATGCATTACATATACCGATTTATATTGATTAATAAAGTTAAGGGGATTAACCTAATCTAATAATAGATTCCCACTTCATAAATTTCATACCTTCGTTGGCTTTAATAACGAAAAGAGTTCTTGCAACAACATCTAGGGTTATAGCATACCACCGGTCGCCTTGTGCCACAAATAATTCTTCTCCTTAATAAGTGGTGATTTTGTAACTTTTCGTTATCTAGTCACCAGTTATTAAGGATGGGCATCTTTTTTGCTACCGGGTGGTGGTAGACTAAAAGTAGTAGCTGTTACTAAAGCTTCTACATCCATATTCTTGTACGAATCTATATTGAACATGAAGGGAGTTTTTAATGATACCTTTTAGCATATCACTAATCAACATGTGGCACAAACAACTCTCTTCCGTAATAAGGCCTGATCAGAACTTTTCATTATCTTGTCACCAATTATCAAGGATGTGTACTGTTTTTGCACCTTGGTGCAATGGTGATATGCTAAAAGTAGTTGTTACTACTAAAGCTCCTATCAAAGTTGAAGGCTAGCAAGCTATGGGGATCATATATTTAACAATGAAGGGAGTTTTGCAGCAACAACTGCCTTTAACATATCACTAGTCATCGTGAAACAAACAATTCTCTTTCTTCATATTTGGTGGTGTTTAGGTAACATGTTGTTATTAATTACTACGTAATAAGGAATTGCATTGTTTGTGCCACTTGCCGTTGGTTATAGGTTAAATATTAACAAACTATAAAATATTATGTCAAGAAGGTTTCATTCTTGATGGACTCCATCACAAGGATTGCTCCAAACTGGAAGGTATATGATGACAGTCAAAAAAATGTTTTTGAAATTTTACTTTGACTAGTTTAATTTAGTCTCTTCCTAGTCTTTTGGGTAAAGGTAAATATATTAATCACAAAAAATAATCAGTATAATGGTATGCGGCAGAAGTACCACATAAACCTCAAGCAAACGCTTAAACTTCCCGGTTTACGCCTTATACTTTTACAATTCAATTTTTTATTAAGTAGCCTAACGTGAATACCAAATACAACTTCCCAATTGGACCACGGCCCTTAGAATCCATCAAGAATGAACAAATTTTTGACAAGAAGACTTCGTTAATTATACTCGAAACTAAGTCATTAAAAAACTGTCCATAAGCAATTATACAATTAGACTCAGTGTTTTAAAACCCGGGTTGACCCGGCCGGTTGAACCATGAACCGGTCAGATGACCGGAAGGCGGTTTTGAGCGAAAAACCCGGTTGAACCGTGACCCAGTGGCTCAGCCGGGTCAATTAAAAACCCAATTCTTAAAACATTGATTAGACTTCGATAGATAATAAGAAGCTACAATCACATAAGACGAAGATAGTACTTTTTTTTTAAACATTATACCCTATAAATAAAAATTTGATTTAAAATATCAAAATCAGAGCTTTAACTAAAGCTCTCATCTTAAAATGGTAAATCAAAATTTTAACTATAGAATGGTCAAAGTTTTTCATTGCAAGAAGAAACTCCACAAAAATAGCCATATGCCAACATCCCAATTCATGCGACATTGCTTTGCTGCATGCCTTTCATTTCTGCAGTTGTTTATATACAACCTTCCTCAATCCCAACTTCTACTACTCAGCCAGTGTGGGATAAACCCCATTTTCAAAGTTCCATGTTTCTCACTTTTCACCATTGTTACTAATCTTTCTTTACAAAGTCTGTTTTCAACAAAGATTATGATTTAAATTATTATTTTTGTTTGAACTTCTCTTTTCATTGGAATATTGATACCACTATGCAAATGCCTTTCTTTTCATTGGAATATTGATACCCCTTTCGATGCATTTTCGTATTTTGTAGGATGTCTATAAACGCAAAATACATGAAATTCGAAGAGTGAAGATTCGTAGTTGGTTGGTGGAAAGGATCAAACACATACATACCCCTAAACTTTTACAACTTAAACGATTGGAGGAACCCGCGCGTTGCTGCGGAAATGCCGTGCTATTTATTTATTATTATTTTTTTTCACACCTTAGGGCTTAGGGACTAAATTGCAAAAGACTATTCTTGCTTCCACTGTGGCACTCTAAATGAACTTTGTTAATGGATTTTCCAAATCTTGTCAAAAATGTATCCTCATAAAAATTTGTAATAATCAAAATACCATTCTTTTTCGCTAAAAAAAAAATATATATATATATATATATATATATATTGTAGCACTGTAGCTGCTACAGTGCTGCTACAGTAACACGTCCCCTTTTAGTATATATAATGTCCGGCCATCGGTTCAAAATAACCAATGGGGCAAACTGAATAACTTTTAGCATATCAGTGGTAAACCTGTGGCACAAATATTTCTCCTCAATAACAAGTGATGATTGGGTAACTTTTCATTATCTGCTCCCAATTGTTAAGGACTTGTATCGTTTTTGGGACTAGGTGGTGGTGACAAGCTAAACGTAGTTGTTGTTACTATATTTTTCTCGGAATTGAAAGCAAGCAAAATTACATCATGCATGTCCATATTTTTGGAGAAATCTAATATCGAAGGGTGTCTTTGTGGCAACAACTTTTAGCATATCACTAATTGCCACCAGAGACAAACGATTATCTTCCTTAGTTGTTACTGAAGCTCCTCACGGAAGTGAAAGGCGAGTTAAGCTATAGAAAATATATGCAATTTCTGCTTTCATTACAAAGATATCATACGTCTTACTCTAGCTCCTCACCGAAGTTAAAGGCAAGTTAAGCTGTAGAAAACATACAAAACGAGTCTGGAGATATTTTATGTTAAGAAAGTTTCATTCTCGTGTAGCCAATCAGAAGAACAAGTACAAACAAAATCTTAAACTGAAAATTGGAGGCGTATGCCAAATTATGCAATGACCACACAAAAACTTAAACTGAAAATTGACGGCGTATGCCAACTTATGCAACAACCACACATCAGAGATGAAAGAATTGTCTTTATGTTGCATAAGGTGGGACCGCAACGATCAATGATACAGCTTGGTGTTTATATACAGACTTCCTGACTCACAACTTCTAGTGATCGAGCGATGTGGGATTAACCCAACACCCACACGCCGCACACTTTATTTTGAATAGCATTTTTGTAAAGAATGGAGTTGGTAGTGGTGTTTCATATCAAATAGCTATGTTCATATATTTTTATGAAAGTCATGATTGACTTAAATCAACCTTATAATAATAGTATAACATACGGGGTACATTTTATGCATTTACTTGAATAAAAGCCATTACACAAATATTTAAAATAGGAAAAATTGTCCAAAAATACATTCAACTTGCCACGTATGCTATGAACTTTTTTTTATTCTATTGTATACACGAACTTTCTTAATCTTCCTATTGTAGCCATGAATCTGACGTGGCATAGAGTTAATTACATAAATTTACATGAATCGTCCCTGTGGCTCAAAACAATTACACCATTTGTCCTTGAAACAATTACATAAAAGGTCCCTGTAGCTCAAGAGTTAAAATGTTTGCATCGTTAGTACTTATTGAGTTAAAACATTTGCATCGTTAGTCCTCATTGACTATTGAGTTAAAATATTTGCATCGTTAGTCCTCATTGAGTTAAAATATTTGCATTGTTAGTCCTCATTGACTATTCTTACATTAAAATATTTGCAACGTTAGTCCTCATTGACTATTGAGTTAAAATATTTGCATCGTTAGTCCTCATTGTTTTGCAATTTCGGAGCAGAAGGGTTTAGGGTTTTGGGTTTTGGGTTTTGGGTTTACGGTTTAAGGTTTAGGGTTTAGGGTTTAGAGAACCCTAAACCCTAAACTCTAAACGAAAACAAATAAAAAACGTAAGAATAGTTAATGAGGACTAATGATGCAAATATTTTAACTCAATGAGGACTAATGATGCAAATATTTTAACTCAATAGTCAATGAGGACTAACGATGTAAATATTTTAACATAAGAATAGTCAATGAGGACTAACGATGTAAATATTTTAACCCGAATTCATTGAACACAGCGTCCCACAACAAGGCGTTGTTTAAGACAAACTCGTATTCGTCAGCTTCACTTGGAAAACAACCATTTTCATTTGGGGCTGCCATTTTTAATTGCGGTTTTTTTCAAAAGGATTTCTGTGTTGGTGAGTCATCTAGTGTATACAAACGAGGTTATAAATAGGCTGACCAGTTGTTGAACGTTTACCAAGAAGATAGGCGGGAAAAAAGGGGGGAAGGGACCAAATGCGCCATTATAAAAATATGAAATGACCAAAAACCCAGCTGACTAGTCAACTAACGCTGCAAATGAACGTCCGTTAGCCAAAAGTATGTTCCAGGGACCAACCACGCCAAAAATGAGGAGTTCAGGGACGAAAATGCCAAAAAAAATAGTTTAAGGACGATCCGCGCAAAACTCGACAACTTTAGGGACTATCGGTGAAATTTACTCAAAATATTATTTTCTCCTAAAAATTGTTCCACTTATCCTCATTATCCTCATAGTGGATTTGAATACTTGCAAACCGCAAAGTATAAATAGTCTCATTGTGAGATCTTAATCACCTCCCCTTATAAATACACTTTCTTTTTTGTCACCCAATGTACATCGAAATTAAAGGTTCCAACTTTTTATTTACTCATTTTATAACGTCTGTTTCCCCGTAAAGATTCTAAATATATTTTTCATTAGCACCAGTATCATATTTTAACAATGTTACAAGGTGGTTCTTCGTTAGCTTTCTATACTGAAGATTTATTGGAGCTCTTCAAGTAACAAAGTTAAATTTTGAACTGAAGATTGGTTGGAGTTTCTTCCTTTTGGAAAGAAGCTCTCCAAAAATAGGCATATGCCAATTTATACAAAGCGCGCACACGGTATTCTTTAGTAAAAGGCGAAAGAATAGTTCACTTTGTGCTCATTGCTTGGCTGCGTGCCTCTCACCTTATGCAGCTTGTTCTTTTTATACAGCCTGCCTCACTCTCAACTTTTACTACTCAGGCGATGTGGGATATACCCAACACCAACTTGTTTTTGAGCAATAATACAATCAGACTTCAACTACAAACCAAGAAGATTCAGTTGTACTTGTACAGAATTACGCATGCTAAATGAATACGGTTTTCCATATCTTCATTGGCTTTAATTCCGATAGATGTTTTTTGCAGAAACAACTACGTTTAGCATATCATCATTTCGCCATGTGGCATAAACAATTCTCATCAATAATAAATTCTGATTGAGTAGCTTTCTGTTATCAAGTCACCAATTATTAAAAATGTGTATTGGTTATGCCATCTGGTGACTTACTGGTGATATACTAAACGTATGGTGTTATGCTAACACTCCTCTTGGAGTCGAAGCCAATGAAGCTATGGAGAACCTGTGGACTTTGTGCATGCATACTTTTGTACAACTGAACCCATCTTCTCTGTACTTGTCCTAGCACGATTGCATTGCAGCGGAGGACCACTCATTTGTGATTAGTCTTAGTCGTCGCTATAATTAATGAAACATTGGGAAAAGTGTTTGTGTCAACAAGGTTTCATTCCTGATAGATTCGATCCGAAGGGCGTAATGTGGCCCTATGAGAAAAGGTATTTCGAGTGACCTTAAAATAATGTTTCTGAAAATGTAATTGTTAAAATGTTAATTACATTTGACACACTTGTGCCTTTATTCTATGCGAGCTTGATGTGATGCTTGAAACAAGAGGACTGGAAGTTGACAAGTGCTTAACTTTGTTACTGATGATGCAATCGTAGAGGAGAGGATTACTGGCTGTTGGATCCATTCTGCTAGCATTTGGAGCAACCACTCAGAATTTCCTCCTCTCGATCCTGGCCTAGATTATGTAAGTTTCATGATATTCTTGAGCTTATAAATTTTTCACTGAACCTGTTGCTATGATCTGCTGACAAGTTCATCGTGTTGGCAAACCTTGTGTTTTGCTGGAATTAGTGACAATATGCCTTTGTTTGGTAATTTATCAAAATGGGTAAAATTATATGACGGGTCAGACAAGGTTCAGTTTGACCAGGCTTAACTTTTTTACTCATGGTCTTTTGAATTTCATAAAAAACTGCTAGTAATAAACATGATTTCAAAAACTATTAAAGCAATATTGATCCAGTAATTAGCGAATATTGAGTGAGTGGTAAACACCTAAATATAAGTTGGTACACTTTTGAACCGCTTGACCTGTTTTCACTATAATGACTTGAAGTTGCTTCCCTCTAGCACTCCATTTTTTTGAATGTGTTTGGCGCATCATTAATGTATTTGGTCCTTTGCAAAGTTCTGTGCATAGATTTTCCCAACTGAGGTTATGCTAAATGAATAAATCCAATTGGGATGTTCAGGTTATCGATTACTATAGGACAGAAGGAATGGTTACAAACCTCCGTGCAGAAAAACCCCTTGCAGGAGGTAACCGGTGAGGTCTAAAAGATGCTCTCGTGAGATGGATCCGTTAACTTTGGTTTTAACATACAACATTAGATTCATCATGTACCATACTACAATCAGATATTAGATCCGCTACAATGTGTCGTGATAGCACCTTCATTAAGCTCAAAGAAGAAGGCTCATAGGTAACAAATTATACATGCAGAAAATACATATGTTTCCAAAAATTTCCTTAGCTCTGACTCTTATGGAGTTTTACCAGCAACAACTAGTTTTAGCATATCACCAGTTTCCAAGTGGGTCAAACATTTATCTTCCTTAATAATTCGTAACTGGGTAACTTTTCGTTATCCCGTTACAGGTTATTAAGAACGATTATTGTCTGTGACACTTGGTGACTAGCCGGTGATATGCTAAAAGTGGAATCTGCTGCTAAACGTAGTTGTTTCTGGCAAGTTAAGTATACATACTGAACAACCTCGATTCGGCAGTAGCCTAACGTGAATACGACTTTTCCACTTGTATCCATTAAGAATGATCTATTTGTTCACAACAAAACTATCACGCTTCAATAAGTACAAGAAGAAGGTTGAGACATTGGCGGAACTATGAAGGGGCAGGGAGGGTCCTGACCCCCCCAAAATTTGCGGCACCTAGTGTAAATATTATAGGTTTTAAGGGTAATTGAGTTGAGGTTACAAACAAATCTCCGATTCGGCTCCCAAAATAAATTTGGCCCCCCTAAGAAAAATGTTCTAGTTCCGCCATTGGTTGCATACCAATATACATGCAAAAATTACACACCAACTCCATGTCTTCCTTGGCTTTAACTCTAAAAGGAGTTTTTGCAGCAGCCATTCCATTAGTCTTAGCATATAACCGATGGCCAAGTGGCACAAAGACTGCTCATCCTTAATAATTTGTGATTGGCGTGCCTTTTAGATATCCAATCACCATTTATTAACGATGATGTTTGTTTGTGCCACTTAACGACTGAGTGGTGATATGATATGATAAGAGTAGCTGTAGTTGTAAAACTCCACTTGGAGATAAAGCCAATGAAGATATGGAGAATATGTGTGTTTTGTGCAAGCATAATTTTGTAAATTTGAACAATTCATTGTACTTGGCCTATCATGATTATTGCATCGCAGCAGATTCAATCCCAAGGACTATGACTGTTTCAAATAATAGTATTGTTTGGCTACAAACTTATGCGCTATGAGCACGCAATTTTCTACATAGAAAAGCAGTTTGCATTGTGCTAATTGCATGGCTGCGACAAATTCAGCAGTATAGAGCCATCTGAACTTTCAGCTTTAAAGCTTGAACTAGAGATTGGTTGGAGCTCTTCCTTTTAGGAAAAAGCTCTTCAAAAATATGCTCTTTAAATAATAATAGTATTGTTTGACAATTTATGCAACGAGCACACAGTAAGCCTTAAGGCCTTGACGGGTTCCCACTGACAGTGGTGCAACTAATGAAGCATTATGTCAACAATGTTTCAATCTTGATAGATTTGATGCTATACCAGGGACGATTTATGCTCTGCTCGGTTATTACCCGAAGTAATGTTAGAGCTTATGGTTTTTATCAACAAATTTGTGTGTTGCATTATCCCACATAGGTGGGGTAACATAAATTAAAGGTGTTTATTATTGCAGTTTCACATTAACTATTATCCCGGCTTAGAAAAATTTGGAAGAAATATTTGAATTTGTAACTTCCACACTTTTCAAAGTCTGGTTTTGAAGATTGATAAATTATCACTTATATATAACTTTCATTCATTAGCTTTGTCAACTCTTTTTTTTCTTTTTTGTAAATTATTTAATAGGGGTGAGCATGGTTATGTTTGACTCGGTTTTAGGCTAAACCGAACCAAAAAATTCGGTTTTTGCTTTCTAAAAACCCCTTCGGTTTCGGTTTTTTAGTTTTTGGTTTCCTTTTCGGTTTGGTTTTCGATTTCTGTTTGGTTTATCAAGATTTGGTTTTTCCAATGTTGAATTTTTTATGCACCATAAATTAACATTTTCAAGTTACAAGAATACACATTAATGACAATAAGAAACTAATAACAATAAATAAAATAGTATAAGATAATTGTTTGTTTTTTCATAAACTGATGCAATAATAACAATAAAAAAAACCTAATTAAAACAATAATCCTATAAGAAACTGTTGCGTTTTAAATGACACATTCAAAAAACAATCTCTATTAGAGTGTTTAAGATTATATTTATTTTGTTGGTCCAGTTATTTTCGGTTTGGTTTTTATGCTAAAACAAACCGAACCATAAACTTCAGTTTTTCCAATATACTAAAACCGAAGCATCGTTTTTTCAATTGGTTTTGGTTTCTCTGTTTTTTCGGTTTAAGTTCGGGTTTTTGGTTTTCTGGACACCCTATGTATTTAAGATATTGATTATTAGTTATTAGGTGGTGCTTTAATATCTTTGCATGATTAAATGTTACAATACCTTTCGATATAGATAGCCAGTGGCGGCATATAACATGTGCAAGTGGTGCAACCGCACAAGGCCCCTCACTGTAAAGCGGCATTCAATTTAGTATACATCTATTAATATTTATAGTTTTATACATATGTATATAATGTTTTGAATTTTTAGTGTCTTTGTTAAATATTACTTATCAAAGTTGATTTGGACCACGTACAAAAAATAGAAGACAAACTTTGAGCCATATATAAAACAGTGTAAGACTTTGATTAAATATGGGCCACATTGCCACATACAAAAGATAAAAGACAAACTATCTCTACGTTAAAAACATAACAAAATCGCTTATGTCTTTTGAAATGTAAGATACTTAGAACAATTTGCGTAATATCAAATAACTTTTTATGTTCCATAATAGTTAAATTTTTGTGATTTATAGGAGTCTCATTCGTGATTTCGCACCGGGCCACCCAAATCAATGGAACGGACATGTAGATAGCCTAAGTAAATAATTGTATTTTCACTTTACATGGCATCGTGATATAGAAAGCTTTTGAGAGAGAGGAAAAAAAAAATAAATAAATAAAAAAAAAAAATCTTGTATCATGTTTTGAATTTTTATAAATTATAATTGAGAATTCGCAGAATTCTAGTTTTTATTAGAACACTTTAGTTAATGCATTAAACAATTGTATTATATTTATGTATTTCTTTGAATACTTGTACAATAGAAATACACTTTCCTTTTTGTCACCAACCGAATTGAGGGACAAACCCCCAAAACACAATTTTACATACTACCTTAGGTTCCAATTTTTATTTTCTTATTTTATATCGTTTGTTTTCCGTAAAAATTCTAAAGATATCTTTCATTAGCACAACTATCATATTTCTACAATGTATAAGGTGGTTCTTTATTAGCTTTCTATACCATTCGATATATACTTGGTTCTATAACGCATTAATAACAAAAATTCACTTTTACAATTTTGAGTTCGATTTTTCCTAAGACGATCTAGGTATGTTCCTCGACCAGACATTCATATTAACTATGCTTGGTTCCGTAACGCATTAATAACAAAAATTCACTTTTACAATTTTGAGTTCGATTTTTCCTAAGACGATCTAGGTATGTTCCTCGACCAGACATTCATATTAACTATGCTTGGTTCCGTAACGCATTGATAACAAAAATTCACTTTTACAATTTTGAGTTCGGTTTTTTCAAAGACGATCTAGGTATGTTCCTTGACTAGACATTCATATTAACTATAATTAATGTTTATGTATCATGTATCATATTTAATATGTTATGATTTGTTATTTAAATCGCTTCTATTATTTATTTACTCGATTATTTAATGTCTAATCACCGAATTATGAATCTGGTTAAAAGTTTGAAAAATTAACATTCGTAATCCAAATTTTGGCAATAATTTGTAAAGCCGTAAAAAGTTTATGATTAAATGTTGGCCATGTGCGTTGATATGAGAATATATTGTGGTCATATTCACTACTTTAATGTACCTTCATGTGCAACACATATCATGTCTATTTACAAAATTTGGACCACTAGTGTAACTTTTTGAACTATGTCATATTTTACATATCTATTTACACAACATGTCTGTCTAGCAACTTTTTTTTCAGAATTTTTGCACAAACTAGACTTATACAATTTTACAGCAATACTTCAGAAATTACAGTTTTAGGTATGAAATTGATCTAGTGTTATTAACGAGAAAGCAAACTGAAAATACTTTGTACTGAAAATTGGTTGGAGTTCTTCCTTTTCAGAAGAAGCTCTTCAACAATAGGCGTATGCCAATTTATACAACGAGCACACGGTATTTTTTAGTAAAAGGCGAAAGAATAGTTCAGTTGTACTCTATGGGAATTTATACAACCAACTTGTACTTTGAGCAATAATACAATCAGACTTCAACTACAAACAAAGAAGATTCAGTTGTACTCTATGGGAATTTGATCCGGGCCTACAGCTTTATTTCTTCCCATCTTCTGTAATGCAACTTTCACTTCCCCTTGGCTTATATCCGAGTAGTCGCACTCGGGAAGCAGATCTAGGCTAGGGATCTCTCTTTCTCCGCTATCCATCAAGAATGAACAAATTGTTGACAAGAAGGCTTCGTTAACTATACTTGAAACTAAGTCATTAGAAAACTGTCCATAAGCTTCACTTACAATTAGACTTCGATAAATACAAAGAAGCTTCAATTACATAATAATATACATGCGAAAAACACATACACCTCCATGTCTTTACATAATAATAAGAAATTTTATCACTGGTAGCCAAGTGGAAACTCATACTGAACAATATGTGAATGGGTGCCGTTTAATATGTAGTCACCAGCTATTAATGATGATGCTTGTTTGTACCACTTGTCGATCACAAGATATGAGTAGCTATATATATATATATATATATATATATATATATATATATATATATATATATATATATATATATATATATATATATATATATATATATATATATATATATAGGGGGGCTTTATTTTCAGAACCCTGTTAAGTGCGGGAACTGCGAGAACTCCAATTTTGCATTAGAAAACATGCATGTTCACATAAAACATGTATGTTTTCTTACATACACCTTAATACACATGCCTGCGTATTAAGATGTATGTAAGAAAACATACATGTTTTATATGAACATGCATGTTTTCTAATGCATAATTGGAGTTCTCGCAGTTCCCGCACTTAACATGGTTCTAAAAATAAAATCATTTTGCATTGATTTGTTGCACTTAACATGTTTTTATATGAACATGTATGTTATGCATGTATGTATATTAAGATGTATGTAAGAAAACATACTTGTTTTATAAGAACATACATGTTTTCTAATACAAAATTAAAGTTCTCGCAGTTCCCGCACTTAACAGGGTTCTGAAAATAAAGATACACTATATATATATATATATATATATATATATATATATATATATATATATATATATATATATATATGCAAAGAGTCTGTTTGGAGTTAAAGTCAGCGAAGCTATGGAGAAATGTGTGTATTTTGTGCATGCAATTTTTTATAAAGTTAGCAACCTCTTTTGATATCTTAAGAAAGAAAGGAACTCATAATTTGTTTAAAATTTGAAACCCATGCTAGGTCTTTGATTTTGGAATAACAAAAATCAAAGACTTAACTAAGATTAGTGAGAGTTCTTTCTTCAAGAAATAAACTCTAAAAAAATAAATTTATGCCAATTTATGCAACAAACACTCAAGATTCTTTAGTCATAGTAGTTCGATTTGTGCTCATTGCTCATTTGCTTGGCTGCATGCCTTTCATCTTATGCAACTTGGTCTTTATATACAACCTTCCTCATTCTCAATTTCCACGACTCGGCCAATGTGGGATAAACCCCACTTTCATGTTTCTCACTTTTCACCATTGTTACTACTAGACGAGTACCCGTGCATAGCAATGGGATTTTATAGCGACAGATAGTTTATTGATAAAAAAAAAAGTTTATAGGTTATAAGCGAAAAATAATAAAAGTTTGAAGATTTGGGAATTAAACATAATGTTTTGAAACCCGGTTCGACCCGGGTGGTTTAACTGGTTGAACCGTTTCGGTCGAAAAACGGGTTTGAAGCGTCCCAGGTCAACCCGGTTTGTGTTTTAATTGGTTGTATTTAATTTGGTAGATATGTTTTTTAATTGGTTGTACAATATGAATAAATCATTGTACTTTTAAGTAATGGATAATGTTTTGAAACCCGGTTCGACCCGGGTGGTTCAACCAGTTAAACCGTTCCAGTCGAAAAATGGGTCAATTTAAACCGGGTCAACTTGCTAGGTTGGGTCGAAAACGGGTCAAATTAAACCGAGTCAACCCGCCGGGTTTGAAGCGTCCCTGTAACACCCTGAAATTTGATTAAGCAGCGGAAGTCTAATCGGGGTCATTATAGTTTAGTACACAGTCATACTCATAGAAAACAATTCAAACGATAGTCAATATCATTCCATGAAAACTCAAATATTCAGAGTTACAAACATTTTTCCAAAATGTTAATTGTTTCGCAAAAGAGGTGATGAGTTTGTAAAGAATGATATCATCATTGAAATAACAAGGGAGGTCCTGTGCCCTTTGCCAGCTCCGTGCCGCCATGCTTGCTAATTTCCTGAGATAAACATGCTTAAATGTCAACACAAAGGTTGAGTGAATCCATAGTAGTTTAAATAGTAATAATGTGAACACAAGTCAAACATTTGAAATAAACAAGCCAAGATAGACAGGTCTTGACTAAATCGGGTGTAATATTGCTCCTAAGCCTCACGAAACGCAAGCCTTAACATCGATTTGACATATCATAAAGATAATAACAATCACCTACACCACAGCGGATGTAAATGACAAGGGGCCCTCGGTGACAGGAAATGTGCCAAATTTCCATAATACCTCGAATATAGCACACCTCCTGCCAAGTGATCACCTTGACAGAGGCGGACTGCCATTCCAATAGATCTATCAACTATATTCGCGCTCACTCGCAAGTGATTAAGGTTCGTGATATGAGGGACTTGTAGCACGGGTGTCAACTTAGGCAATATCAGGTGATAACCGCATACAGAAAAATACTTGTGTTCGATTTATAGCATGTATCTCCCCACGGGGTTTAAAAACAATTAAAATGTGGGACCATGAACTCACCTGACAGGTGTATGTGAATCACAACGGTGCTCAAAAGTGATGGTGTATTGCTAGGACTAGCAACGAAATTCCTCCGACTTGCGACCTATAAACATTGTTATCGGTGTCTTAGATTCGTGTTGTAAATGACATGTGATATGTCTCGTGTACGGTGATATCCGTTTCGGGTGTCTTAAGTATACTTCAAATAACTTTACATAGTTATTGTTTGCGTTGATACGAATCGGTGTTTGATATATATATATTAACTCGTTATGAAAATTAATACCGTTAAAAATATTTATGATTAAATATTTTTACTAAAGTTTTATATATATTAAAGTTAAAGAAATATATATATGTATATATATAAAAAGTATATAAATATAATTAATTATAAGAATATATTTTGTCTCGATTCAACCTTTAACTTTAAGAAAAGTTACATCTTTTACCCTTTTGTTAAAACAATTACATTTTTAATCCTTGCTATACTTTTTACACAATATACCTCGATTTTAGAGTAATTACAGTTTCTACCCTCAAGTTTTAACACAAGTTAACTGTTTCCATCTTAGTCCGAAACTTTGACAGATTTGGCAATTTTAGTCCTTTAACGCACGGTTTTGCAAAAATAGTCCTTTGTTAAGTTCTTTGAAAAAAATCAACTTTTAGTATAACGAAAATATCATTTAGATCTTGTAAAACCTTTCTAAATCAGCCTTGAAAGTCTCGAAAACATCTCAAAAATCCTTTCATTTTCAAACCGAAATTTCCTTTCTTTTTCTTTAAAACTCTTGGGCTCGTTAGCCCAAACCTTGGCCCAAAGATGTGTTTTATTTGCTTAGATCGTTACTCGACTAGGATATAGTTTTGGCTTCGTTTTCATAGTATTTGATCGAGTGAGATTTGCATGTTTGGTTAGTTTGATTAAGCTCGGTTCAAAGAAATAGTGTGTCGAGAAATATATATACATTGTACGTGTAAAAATGCAAATGCTAGCCCCTTTCTTAATGTGTCGAGGCATGAGGTTTATAGTTATAGATGTAACGAAAATTCATACTTCAAAATATACGTGTGTCGTGTGATGAACCCATCGTGATATGCATGATTGTATAAGAGTAGGAAATGAAATAGGTATGAAAAACTTACAACACCAAGAATTGGTGGTGATGAGGTCGTGCGTATGAGTAACGAGAACAAACCAAGTGATACCCTCCTCGTGAAGTGACCTTGTTCCAACTTGTTCAATCCAAGCCTTAGTTCGTTACTCCTTGTTCCTCCTCGGCAGCAATACAATGGACGTACTAGAGTGTTTGTGGTGAGAATGTTTGATGAGGTTTGAGAGTGTGTGAATACTTAGCATTAAATGAGGTTTATATAGGGTGTTCATGGGTGGTTCGTGGTTTCCTAAGGACACAACACACCTCAAAATGTCATGTCTCACTCGACATCTTTGTCTAGTTACCATGGTGTTATCAAATCGATTATAGCAAAAGGGAAGCATCCTTGGTTTAGGTTGATTAGTTTAAGCTTTAGCTTAGGTTGTAGGTAATAAACAATTAGTGTTTAGACCACATGTGGTATGCTTGTTGGGGAAACATGGGACATACGAACCATAGGACAATAAACCATCTTGGTGTATAATGCAATGGACCGAAGGTCAGACGGTTTTGGTGGTGGCTCATTGTCGAGTGTTAGCAAAGTCAAAGGGATGGTGGTAAAGTTGTGTCGTGTAAATGGGGAGCCAAGCAAAACAAACATGTGCAAAAATCAAAATGTAAAGGAGTTGGTCCTGCATTGGTGACATGCTACGAAGGAAAAAGAAAACAACACAAGCCATACGGGCTTGGAAAAAAATGTACAGCCCAAGTGTAATAAAAATTTAGTGGAGGTGGGCTTGTGGGTAGTCTCGGTCCAAACGAATCAAAGAAAACATGTGGGCTTGTGAGTGTTTCGGCCCAAGTGAAATAAGAGGAAAGAAACCGTGTGGGCTTGGGGTGTACTCGGCCCAAAAATAGAGGGGTGTCGGTGATTCGTAAAATGTTAAAATTGGTTTTGATATCGGTGTCGGTGTCGGTTCGTGAAAACCTCAATTATATAAACGGTGCCATCATATATATACTTGTATATATTCATATATATTTTACTCGTATATATATAAATATAAATTGTAATAATGACTTGTACTAATTAATATATATACATATCGTTATATATTAATAATGTTTCGGTGTCCAAAATAGAGTGTCAGGTCGCAAGTGGGAGTTACCGGTGTATAACCTCATTGGGTGACATCCAAGAGTGACATTCGGGTGATATTGGGTGACAAAACATAATCGGGTGTTAAACAGACGGTGATTATAACATTTGGGTGCTCAAACAAACAGTGTCTTATGTAAAAATTTAAATTAGCCTGCAAAAATGGCTTAGTTAAGAATAATGTTGGTATTTAGCATTAATAAATGACCTGGGATTTTACGGTGTATTACAGTACCCACCCGTTAGATTGGATTCTTCCCGGAATCCAAAGTTGAATCGGTGCTCGGGGTTGTCTCATCAAATAGTTGTGGGTATTTGGCACGCATTTGATCCTCGCGCTCCCATGTGTACTCGGGTCCTCTCTTAGAGTTCCATCTGACCTTAACAATGGGAATGCGACTATGCTTAAGTCGTTTGACCTCCCTATCCATAATCTCAACGGGTTCCTCAATAAAGTGCAACTTATCATCGATTCTGATCTCTTTCAGTGGAATCACAAGTGTTTTATCCAATAAACACTTTTTCAAATTTGACACATGGAAGGTGTTATGTACTCTACTGAGTTCCTCAGGTAATTCTAGTTTGTATGCCACGGGACCGATCTTTTCAATGATCTCGAAGGGTCCAACGTATCTTGGATTTAACTTTCCACGTTTTCCAAACCTAATCATTCCTTTCCAAGGTGATACCTTAAGCATGACCTTGTCTCCAACTTGAAACTCTATCGGTTTCATTCGCACATCGGCATAACTCTTTTGCCGATCCCTAGCAGCTTGTAATCGTTGCCTAATCTTTACTATTTTCTCAGTGGTTTCAATAATCAACTCGGGACCTGAGAGTTGTACATCTCTAATCTCAGCCCAACAAACTGGTGATCTACACTTTCTTCCATAAAGTGCTTCAAACGGTGCAGCCTTAATGCTAGCTTGATAACTATTGTTATATGAAAATTCTGCTAACGGTAGGTGTTTATCCCAGCCTTTTCCAAAATCAATCACACATGCCCTGAGCATGTCTTCTAGGGTTTGTATAGTCCTTTCACTTTGACCATCAGTCTGTGGATGGTAAGCTGTACTCATATCTAACTTAGTTCCTAAGGCTTTCTGTAAAGATCGCCAAAAGTTAGACGTGAAACGGCTGTCTCGGTCGGAGATAATAGAAATCGGCACTCCATTCCGGGAAACTATCTCCTTAAGGTACAAACGTGCAAGAACATCCATATCATCAGTCTCTTTGATTGGCAAGAAGTGCGCTGACTTCGTGAGACGATCGACAATAACCCAAATAGTGTCCAACCCACTCGATGTCTTGGGTAATTTCATTATGAAATCCATTGTAATCCTTTCCCATTTCCACATTGGTAGCTCGGGTTGAACCAAAAGACCGGATGGTTTTTGATCTTCAGCCTTTACTCTTGAGCAGGTCAAACACTTACCGACATACTCTGCAATGTCAGCTTTCATGTTTGGCCACCAATACAACTTCTTTAAATCTTGATACATCTTGTCCGAACCCGGATGAATGGAATATTTAGACTTATGAGACTCGTGCATGATGAGGTCTCGTATTCCTCCATACAATGGAATCCAACTTCTGTCCTTGAAACACAGCCTTCCATCTGGTTTCTTGAAAAATCCATTCGTGCTTTCTGGCATGCCGTAAATCTTCTCGTGCGGTCTATTCTCTTCCTTAAGGGCCTCAGCTTGAACTTCAAGAATTTGAGACGGAAGTGGTGATCTAATTGTCATACCCAATGACCTAACTTTGAGGGGTCTAAGTCGTTCCTTTCGACTCAAGGCATCTGCTAATACATTTGCCTTCCCCGGGTGATAACGGATTTCACAATCATAGTCACTTAGCAACTCTAGCCATCGACGTTGCCTCATGTTCAACTCCTTTTGATCTAAAATGTGCTAAAGACTCTTGTGATCGGTGAAAACCGTACACTTGGTTCCATATAGGTAGTGTCTCCAGATCTTAAGAGCGAATACCACCACTCCTAATTCTAGATCATGAGTAGTGTAGTTCTCTTCGTGGGGTTTAAGTTGTCTAGAAGCGTAAGCGATTACTTTAAGTCTTTGTATCAATACGGCACCCAAACCTTGGATTGATGCGTCACAATATACCACGAAGTCCTCACTTCCTTCGGATAGTGCTAATATCGGTGCTTCACAAAGCTTCTGCTTCAAGAACTGAAATGCTGATTCTTGCTCATCTCCCCATTCAAACTTCTTCTTCTTCTGTGTTAACTCAGTCAAAGGTTTAGCAATCCTTGAAAAACCTTCAATAAACCTTCGATAATATCCGGCAAGACCTAAAAATTGGCGTATCTCGGTAGGACTCGTAGGTGACGCCCAATTTTTAACAGCTTCGATCTTGGCGGGATCAACATGAATACCCTTACTGTCGATAACATGTCCGAGAAATTGTACTTTCTCAATCCAAAAATCACACTTGGAGAATTTGGCGTATAATTTCTCTTCTCTGAGCAGTGTTAGTATAGCCTTCAAGTGTTCTGCGTGCTCTTCCTTGCTACGTGAATAAATAAGGATATCATCGATGAATACAATCACGAACTTATCCAAATAGGGTTTGCATACTCGGTTCATTAGGTCCATAAATACAGCGGGTGCATTTGTTAGACCGAATGGCATTACTTGGAATTCGTAGTGACCGTATCTTGTCCTGAAAGCCGTCTTAGGGATGTCTTCTTCCCTAACTCTCAGTTGGTGATAACCCGATCTCAAATCAATCTTTGAGTAGACACTCGATCCTTGCAGTTGATCAAACAAATCATCAATCCTTGGCAATGGATATCGATTCTTAACAGTAAGTTTGTTCAACTCACGATAATCGATACACATCCTGAAGGTTCCATCCTTCTTCTTTACAAACAACACCGGGGCTCCCCACGGTGATGAACTAGGGCGAATAAATCCTTTATCCGACAATTCTTCCAATTGTCCAGATAACTCCTTCATTTCCGACGATGCTTGGTGAGTGCTTATTCACTCACTATTATTTGACCAAATACCGACCCAAAATGACTATTTGAGCTAACAAATGCCAAGAAAACACTTGTTTTTGTGTTGTGAATGTGCAGGAACGGATTTATTAAAAAAAGCTGAAAAATCACAAGAAAACCGGAAAACGAGCACGAGAGTTGAAGTTGGTCAAAGAGTCAAAGCCGGGGATCCAAAAGTCATCTACAGTCCTTCATCTATTCAGACTTGGCAAGATTAGCCCTTGTGATTTATTTTGAAGAAATTACACACTCAGCCCTTGGAGTTTGAAAGATTACATAAATGGTCCTTGAAATTACAATATCACAAAAAATCTGTAAAATACTTATACCATAAGCCTGATCCAAGTTCTTTGTATCACAAGTCCAATCCTTAATATCTAAGGCCCAATCCTAAATTTTAAACCCAAGCCCAATTTTTATTTTCGGTTAAATGAGGTCAACTCATTAAACAAATAAAACCAAACGCGCCTTATTATTTTTTCCCCAAATCCCCTTCAACCCAGAACCCCCAACCCCATGAACCCTAGAATACCAATCAGGCTCAATTCATCACACCACCTCAATTAACCATCAATAAACCAATGATTGGGATTTCTAGAAGCTCACCTCACGTGTCAGACATGTGTCAGAGAGAAAGAAATAGAGCTACGAGGGACACTTGGCAAACAACCATTGGGCAAGACGCGTCATATTACTCCTTGGATCCGCTTCTAAATACTCTGACAAGGACAGAGAAATTGCTACACGAATGGGACAGATGGAGGCTTATTATTGGTCAGGCCACGTTTACAATTCTAATCCAAGGGCTATGAACGTTTTGAAGAAGCACAAATATGATCTAGAGGCTGTGAATAGAAGGAGAAAGCACATATGAGTTGTGGATTGCCAACCTGGCATTCAGACCCTTACCCTCTCTCATTTCCTATAAATAGGACCTATTTTCTTCATTATCTGTGTAGTTAGTTTAGTGTAGCGAAGCTCTGTTTAAATTTCTTTTAATTGTATCTTAGTTTAGTTTGATGTAATTCAGTTTAAGTTCTTAATAAAATTTAGTTTTATATAAATCAGTCTCAGTTTATTTTTATTGTTTTAGTTTATCAGATTTAATCATTGTTAATCTCAGCTACTACTTTTATTGATTTCAGCTTTATTAAATAGTTTAATTGTTTTAGAATTGTTAACTCAGATTTTATTTTTCATATAAAACAAAAATATAAAAAAAACATAAAAAAAATAAAAAATAAGTTTTCATACTTTTCATTTTTGTTTACAAATAAGCTGTTCATCAGTCACTTAATTAGCTTATTGAGAAATAGATTCTAGTTTTGATCAATCATCAGTCATACAAAGGCAAAAGAAGGTGAACAAGTGGTGGTTGTGGTTTATTTGGATAGAATTGGTCAGATAAGGAAGGACCAGCCTATCCTAGAGATAGGCGAGCATAGTGAGTCCCCCTCTGTTCATGCTGAGGGGGAGTTGTTTGGTAAAAATCTGTTCCATTGATCTCAGTTTAAATATAAGATTTAGTTTAGTTTGTAATTGTGATTTGATCACTGTTTCATTGGGATAAATAGCTGAGATTGAGATTGTTTTGTTTAAATTGCATATCAATTGGTGGATCTAAGTTGGACTTGTATTGCATTTGTATCTCTGTTTTTATTAGATCTAATAGTATAAAAGTTGTTTTAGTGATTTTCTGACTTGATCATTTGGATTACTTGAATCTGTGTTGGAGTAATTGAGTGTATATTTCTGTTGTGAATTGATAACTTGTCATAGTTGTTGGATTAGTATTGGTTTCTTAGAGCCGTTTGCATTATCATAGTGTAACTGTTTCATTTAGATAGGTTTGGATTAGGATGTTGTTGTGATATTGTGATCTGAGATCTGAATTTCTAGTATTATTTCAGTTTGGTTTATCATCTATCAGTTTATACAGTGGTAGTTGCAGTGATTTACATTAGGCTATAAGGAGTGTTTGGAATTTGATAATCTACCAAGTAGTTAAGGTAGTTTGGTATAATTAGTTGCATTAGTAGTTTTCTTGTAGTAATTTTAGTAGAACAAGTGATAAAAAGTAGAAGTGTTAATAAAAGTAAACTGATCTTTGTTAATTCATTCTAATTGGTTGCTGATCTAGCATCATTTTATAGTTGAATTAGGTTGTATCTGTTATAGCTATTGGTTGCCCTAGAGTCTCAGAGTTGTAGTTAAGATTTTGCATTGCTATTGAGCCTAGTTGAGTACCTGTTTACTTCCGTTTTATTTGTGTTTTGGAGACTGAGTCCTGCTTGTTCAATTGAACTTGCTGGTGCATATTCTTGATTGATTGAGTGAACTTTTGGAATCTTTGAGTACTTTTGTAGTTAATATAGATTTGAGAATGCTATTTTACTTCTGGATTTGTATTTGCCATTAGCTTGTACCAGTGCTTATTGCATCTGCTAAGTGATTTAGTTGAGTCTGATTGACTGTTTGCTGATCTGGGTTGTTTTTGAGCATCTTGTTCATTTCATTGAAGTTTATTGTTTGTTGAATTAAATTGGTTTTAGTGTTTATTAGTGTTGTTTGTCTCATCTTAGTTTCTATTTCTGTTTGTTCCTTATCTGCTCTTAAGTTTGGAACTTATTGTGAGCTTATTACATAATATTTCTAGATTCTGTTTATATTCTGAGTTTTACTTGATCATTCTTTGTCAAAATTGAGTTCTTTGTTTCATTTTTAGTTTGAGTTTTCAGTTTCAAAAATTTTTATCACAAGTGCTTATTAATAAGCACTTGTGATAAGCAGTTTTTTCCAAAATAAGCAGTTTCCATTTTCATTTTTACTTCAAAATTTTTATTCAAGTTTATTTTTATATTTTTGATTTTCTGAAATTTTTCCAGATTTTTCCAATACTTTTTACTATATTTCTTATTTTATTTTGACTTTAATTCAATTTTTAAATAGTTTTAATTAGCAAAAAGCAATAAAAATTCAGAAAAAGGTGTGAAAAATACAAAAATATTTTTAGAATTTCTTTTATAATATTTTAGAATTTTTAGAATTTAATTTTCATTTTTCCAAGTTATTCTTCTATTTTTCCTTATTTTTAATTCATTTTTAATTCCAAAAATAGAGAATTAATTCTAGAAAATAAATAAAAAGTCTAAAAAAATATTTTCCTTTTTCTTAAAATTCTTTTTATTAGTTTTAAATTTTTAGAAAATATTTCCAAGTTCGTAGGATCATTTTTCGTCATACGTTACGTTTTAAATTTTACGGTTGCGTTTCCGTTTTTACGTTTTTCATTTCGGTGCATAATTAGCTTATACTCTTTGCATGCTTTATCATTGTTTGTGAATAATTGAATTCCTTGATTGCTATTTTCACTCTATCACTCTTTCACCATTCACTTACACTACACGATTCCCAAACCGATATTTCGAATTTTCCATTCTAGCCTTCGTTGGGAGAACGACCCGGGAATTACTTTCACAAGTATTTCCTCGGAATATAAATATACTATAATTGAGACGAATCAATTTTTGGCGCCGCTGCCGGGGAAGGCCGAAGTGAATTTTTTAAATATCATTTTTGAAAATCGTGTTTTGTTAAGCCTTCCTCTACTTTGTATATATATCTCTTATAAAAATTGAAAAATCAAAAACACTTTTCTTAAAGTGTTTTCAAAAATACCAAAAAAAATAAAAAATAATAAAAGTTACAGCCTCGACTCGATCGAAAGAAAGGGCGTTGTAAACCAAATAAGCATAACAATATAACGAAAACGTAATTTAGTTGTTTATCGGACTATTTCAATTACTATAACCGAATAAGCGGGAAATACGGATAGCTAAGACATTAAATTGCTAGCTGAAGAGAGATCCATTCTTCTCTCCCGTCCAGTCGCGCGTGGTTTTGAAAGAAACGGTTTTCGATTAACATTACGTTTTAAGAAAAGAAAAACAAAAGAAATAAAAAGTTTTTGTGAAAAATATAAAAAAAAAAACAAAAAGATTTTCTTTTCTCTTTTCTTTTTCATTTTCTTTTTGATTTTGCTCGTGGTGTATGCACACCCGATCTTCGATTGAGAGTCTTACATCTCCGTTCTCTAACCCCGAGCGGGTTTTACGACATACGAGTCGGGTTCATTTCCTTGACGACGAGGGGATGAACCAAAACGAACACAACGGACCCCCGCCGATGGGTGGTCCGCAGCACAATGTTATCCCGCCGATGGGACAACAACCGGCATTTGATCCACGTCCGATGGAAGAACAACTCCAATCACCATTCAATGGTGTGAGGAGAGCTATTGTGATTCCGGACATCAATGCCAATTTTGAGATTAATCACGGATTACTCAATTTAATCACGGGTATATCCTTTCACGGGTTCGATCACGAAGACCCCTATGCTCACATCAGAAATTTCACCGACATCGCTGAGACGATTAGAATGAACCAAGTTCCTCACGATGTGGTGAAATTGAAGTTGTTTCCTTTCTCCTTAAAAGGAGCAGCCCGGACTTGGCTGGAAAAGGAACCGCCGAACTCGATTCACACTTGGAATGATCTCGCTTCCAAGTTTGTGAATTACTTCTATCCTCCCTCTAAAACTTCTAACCTACGTTCTCAAATCTTTCGGTTCCAACAAGCTTTTGATGAAACGTTTAGTGAAGCTTGGGACCGATTCAAAGATTTGAAGGAGAAATGTCCGAACCACGGGTTTACCGACCTTCAGCAGATTGATACGTTTTATAATGGGTTATGTCACGCCGACCAAGATTCGCTTAATTCTGCTGCGGGTGGTAACTTGTTGGCTAGGAACACGAATGATGCTTTCATGATAATTGAGAATAAAGCTCGTGTTAGAATGTCAAGGAATAAACCTCAAGTTTCTAATAATGGTAAAAATAATGATGAATTGGTAAATATGATTGTGGCTTTAACAAAGAAAGTTGATGCAATGTCTATTGAAAAACCAAACCATCAAGTCAATGTGGTTAGTCACGGTTGTGAGACTTGTGGTGGTCCACATGTGTATTATGAATGTCCGGCCACCGGTGCCTTTTCTCGTGAGAACGCGTATGCTGCAAACGCGGGTAACACCGGTTACCCAACACCTCAAGGAGACCGTAATCTCCTCAGCTACCGTTCTTCTCATTTTCTTGGACCTCCCGGTTTCGAGCAACCAAACCAAGTCAATCAAGTCAATCAGAATCATAATGTGCAGAATCGTAATAATCAAGGAAATCAAAATCAGAGTCGAGCTAATAACGGTTTTCAAAATCATAATCAAGGGTTTAATCAAAACCGGGGTTTTCAAGGTAATTACAATCAAGGCCCGCCTCAAGGGAACAATTTTCAAAACCAACAAAGCCATGGAAACCCTGGGAATTTTCAGAATGCAAATCATGGAAATCAGAAAAATGGTAATTTTCGAAACCGTGGGCAGAATTTCAACAATAATCAAAATCAAGGTGTTATTCAGAATCCGTCGCCCACGGAAGATTTGATTAAGCAATTGATTCAAAACCAACAATCTTTTATGGCAAAATATGAAGAGTCGACACGGTTGTTTGCTAATCAAATCAGTGATATTAACAAGCGTTTAAATGATCGACCCTCGGGTTCGGGTATTACATCTTTGCCAAGCAACACGATCGCAAACCCGAGGGGCGAAGTAAAGGCGATCATAACTCGCAGTGGTGCTACATATGAGGGACCCACAGTTCCTACTACCTCTTCTTCTTCTTCGTCTCCACCCAAGGTAGTAGACTGTGAGACCGAGGCAACAAAGGACCCGGTTCCTCCTGTTAATAATGGAGGAGCTGAAAACGTCCAACCTCCGGTTGTCCAAAAGTCGAAAGATAAAGAAAAAGTTGTTTTTGAGAATAATGTGAAATACAAGTCTAAATTGCCATATCCGTCACGATTTAATGATGAAGAGCTCCGTGTAAAATCTAAAAAACAAATGGAAAAATTTCTGGATATTTTTCAAAAATTGCACTTTGATATAAGTTTTATGGATGCTCTCGTGTATATGCTGAAATTTGCTTCCACGTTCAAAAACCTCATAAGTAATAAAGAGAAATTGCTTGAATTAGCCGAAACACCGATAAATGCTCAATGTTCCGCGATTCTTCTCAAGAAGCTTCCCGAAAAGCTTGGTGACTCGGGAAAGTTTCTCATTCCTTGTTCATTGAAAGATCAAGAAGTTTGTAACGCCCTAGCCGATTCAGGTGCGAGTATAAACCTCATGCCATTATCGATCTACGAACAACTTGGAATGGGGGCTCTTAAACCGACGAGAATGACTTTGGAGCTTGCTAATCGATCGATCACTCATCCAGTTGGAATTGCTGAGGACGTTTTTGTTCGTGTAAATTCGTGTACTTTTCCGGCAGATTTCGTTGTTGTCAATTTTGAAGCTGATCCGAGAGTTCCTCTAATACTAGGGCGACCGTTTTTATGAACCGCTAAAGCCCTAGTAGACCATTTTGAGGATACTCTAACTTTACGACATGATGACGATATTATGATTTTCAAAGCCGATGCTTCGAAATTGAAGAAGTACTCCGTCAAAAGCATCGATGTTTGTGATTATACCTTTGATGATTTTGTTAAAACTTTCGTCTCCGACTCTTCTCCATCATTACCTCCGACTAAGGAATATGATTCTTTTTGGGAAGAGGTCGATGAATTTCTTGCTATTGATACGATTCCGTTTTCTGAAATTGATGATTCTTACTTTGATTCGGAGGGAGATACTATTTTTCTTAACAATTTGTTGAACGATGAACCGTCAATCCCTCCGGATAAAGTTAAGACAAAGATTGAGGTTATAATTGACGATCCTCTTGAGCCCGAGCTCGAGGAATTTTTACCGGACTTTGAGAGTTTTACCTTCGATACGACTGAGGAAATAAGTGGCAATCCCACTTATCGTCATGATTTTTATGATCCGACGTTTGAAACTTTTCATTTCGATTACTCGGAAGAGACGAGTCGTGGCAGTACCACTTCTCATGCTTTTATCTCTCTTCCGGAGTTTGAATCATTTCGTTTTGATGAATCTGAATATGAAATGGAAAAGTTTTCTAAACCTGAATATGAAAGTTTCAGTTTTGATCTTAAAGTTGATCATGATCCGGGTGGTGTGCTTAAAAATGAGAATTTGAATGAAAAGTTTATCCCAACCCTCCCACCCGGAAAGGATTTTAAAAGGAGCTTAAATGATAAACATCATAATTCTATAATTTTGAAGTTTTATTTTGATGAAGATGAGTTTTTCGAGATTGTTATCATGACATTCTTGCCGTTTATAACGTTTGGTGTGGTTTTTCTTATCCTTCACTCCGTGGGGAGTGAGGATGTTGTTTTTGACCCTGGTATCGTTTTTCAAAGTTTTCATAACTAAAATACCAGCGGTTATCTCTTTGGGATAGAACTTTCACATAAATCATAAGTTTTTTAAAATCTTTTGAATGAAAGCCCGAATGAGATTATTTTTCCACGATTTTTCCCCAAGGACGAATTAATTCGGGGATCGAGTCAAGCTCATGTGACTCGGTGAACAAAAATAAGCGCTTCGTGGGTGGCAACCCATGCTTATCCAATTTCATCTTCTTATTTTCTATTTTCTAACACATAACGTGAGGAGGGGGTTGCCTCTTCCACTCTTGTGTTTCGTGGTTGTTTGTGATGTTTGCTAGGATTGTCCGTGATTTATGATGACTCTCGTGCTCGTTATCTCTTCACTTGGAGTCTCATTCATCGGTGCTATTTGGAAATCCTATATCCGTTAAATCTTATCGACTAACGTTTTCTTTGGCATAATTAATAAACGGCCTAGAATTTTGTTAGGATTACCTTAACCCATAAAACATTGAGGACAATGTTTCGTTCTAGTCGGGGGGAGGGTGAATCTTCGATTCGATTTTAACCTTGCATTTTTCACAATGTCGTGAACTCTCGCAACTCCGTTTTTTTCACCAAAAACAAAAAATTGAAAAAATTGCAAAATTTTTGAGAAAAAGTAATGAAAAAGCACAAAAAAAAAAATGTGAAAAAGTTGAAAAAGTCGTACAAAAATATAATAAAGTTTGAATAAGTGTTTTGACACCTTGTTGACTTTCTTGCTGGCGAGAGTAGGAATAAATATTTTGACTTGACCGGGCGTGTTGAGCCCTAGCTTGTTCCCTTAACCTATGATGATCACATAAGCTTGTGCTAGTTTTGTACACAAGGAGCTATAAAATGCGAATTCTTTCTTAAGAATCTGCAAGTTCCCGTACTTGACTTTATACATGCGCAGCTTAAAAGCTTTCGCTAGTCTTTTACATAAGGAGCTAGAATACACGAATTCTTCTTCTAGAATTTGCAAGTTTCCGTAACTGACTTTATATATGCGTGGCTGATTATCGGCTAAGTATTCGCTGGTTTCATTACTTGGAATCTTAAATTGCGAAGAGCGAGAAATGATAGAGTTTATTTAGAAGTTAGATGCTAAACGTAGAGTAGTGGTTCTCTTTAGAGCTCATAAGAGGTACTTGTGGCTTTTTACTCCCATCAGAAACGTCACCAATATATAAAATAGATGTTCTAGGTTAATTAGTGGTATTTCGGTTTGAATAATATTTAGTTCTTTATTTTCTTAAGAGAATTTTTGCTTTAGAAATTGGGTACATATCAAGGAACACCAAAAATAAGAGCGAAAAGTGAAAAAATCAAAAGTCAAAAGTTGATTATCTATGTGGTTTTGGAGCTACCCGATAAGCTTCCATTGATGTTATGAGAAAAAAAATCAAGAAAGAAAGAAAAAAAAAAGTGAAAAATATGAAAAGAGTGAAAAAGAAAAAAAAAATGAAAAATGAAAGTTGAAAGTTGTATCGAATAAGAGCTTATGTATGTAAATAAGTTGTTGGCGCGTGAGGTGCATGTGATAAGTGATTAGTAATCAGTCACATGAGGTGCACGTGATCGTACTCCGCAACTTATATCCTTGATATTGTATGTACCCCAAATTCCTTGATGTGGACCGAATTTCTATTGCAGTGGTTCTTAAGAGAAAATGAATAACTACTTATCGTTTTAACTTAGGTATCACTATCGGATTAAAAATTATTGAAACGAGAAAATATGAAGCAATTCATTTCTCAACAAAATAAAATATTGAGATACAAAACCTAGGAAATGGGAGTAAGAAGTTTCCACAAGTAACTTTTATGAGTAGTGTTAGCATCTAATTTGTAGATAAGTTGTGATCTCGTTTGTACGCTTAGTTTGGGGACTCGTGAAAAGTCAAGGATGACGATTTTTATCCGTATGGTCACTTCTAAAATAGAAGTGTTTCTACTCGTTGACCCTAATAATTATTGCAAAATAATGAAAGTTCAACATACCGTCACAATAATGAAGTATGAAAAGTACAAAAATAGAATAAAGTGGAATAAAAGGAAAATTTTGGAAAACAGAGCGTTTTCGGGAATAAATGATTTTATTACTTCTTTCGAACCGCTTTGCTACTTTTCAAAGTTAGTTAAAAGAGTTTTGAAATTATTTATCCCAAAAAAGTGAATTGATCACATTGTGTGAGGACACGGCAATACCTTAGTCGGGGGGATTTTGGTGAGTGCTTATTCACTCACTATTATTTGACCAAATACCGACCCAAAATGACTATTTGAGCTAACAAATGCCAAGAAAACACTTGTTTTTGTGTTGTGAATGTGCAGGAACGGATTTATTAAAAAAAGCTGAAAAATCACAAGAAAACCGGAAAACGAGCACGAGAGTTGAAGTTGGTCAAAGAGTCAAAGTCGGGGATCCAAAAGTCATCTACAGTCCTTCATCTATTCAGACTTGGCAAGATTAGTCCTTGTGATTTATTTTGAAGAAATTACACACTCAGCCCTTGGAGTTTGAAAGATTACATAAATGGTCCTTGAAATTACAATATCACAAAAAATCTGTAAAATACTTATACCATAAGCCTGATCCAAGTTCTTTGTATCACAAGTCCAATCCTTAATATCTAAGGCCCAATCCTAAATTTTAAACCCGAGCCCAATTTTTATTTTCGGTCAAATGAGGTCAACTCATTAAACAAATAAAACCAAACGCGCCTTATTATTTTTTCCCCAAATCCCCTTCAACCCAGAACCCCCAACCCCATGAACCCTAGAATACCAATCAGGCTCAATTCATCACACCACCTCAATTAACCATCAATAAACCAATGATTGGGATTTCTAGAAGCTCACCTCACGTGTCAGACATGTGTCAGAGAGAAAGAAATAGAGCTACGAGGGACACTTGGCAAACAACCATTGGGCAAGACGCGTCATATTACTCCTTGGATCCGCTTCTAAATACTCTGACAAGGACAGAGAAATTGCTACACGAATGGGACAGATGGAGGCTTATTATTGGTCAGGCCACGTTTACAATTCTAATCCAAGGGCTATGAACGTTTTGAAGAAGCACAAATATGATCTAGAGGCTGTGAATAGAAGGAGAAAGCACATATGAGTTGTGGATTGCCAACCTGGCATTCAGACCCTTACCCTCTCTCATTTCCTATAAATAGGACCTATTTTCTTCATTATCTGTGTAGTTAGTTTAGTGTAGCGAAGCTCTGTTTAAATTTCTTTTAATTGTATCTTAGTTTAGTTTGATGTAATTCAGTTTAAGTTCTTAATAAAATTTAGTTTTATATAAATCAGTCTCAGTTTATTTTTATTGTTTTAGTTTATCAGATTTAATCATTGTTAATCTCAGCTACTACTTTTATTGATTTCAGCTTTATTAAATAGTTTAATTGTTTTAGAATTGTTAACTCAGATTTTATTTTTCATATAAAACAAAAATATAAAAAAAACATAAAAAAAATAAAAAATAAGTTTTCATACTTTTCATTTTTGTTTACAAATAAGCTGTTCATCAGTCACTTAATTAGCTTATTGAGAAATAGATTCTAGTTTTGATCAATCATCAGTCATACAAAGGCAAAAGAAGGTGAACAAGTGGTGGTTGTGGTTTATTTGGATAGAATTGGTCAGATAAGGAAGGACCAGCCTATCCTAGAGATAGGCGAGCATAGTGAGTCCCCCTCTGTTCATGCTGAGGGGGAGTTGTTTGGTAAAAATCTGTTCCATTGATCTCAGTTTAAATATAAGATTTAGTTTAGTTTGTAATTGTGATTTGATCACTGTTTCATTGGGATAAATAGCTGAGATTGAGATTGTTTTGTTTAAATTGCATATCAATTGGTGGATCTAAGTTGGACTTGTATTGCATTTGTATCTCTGTTTTTATTAGATCTAATAGTATAAAAGTTGTTTTAGTGATTTTCTGACTTGATCATTTGGATTACTTGAATCTGTGTTGGAGTAATTGAGTGTATATTTCTGTTGTGAATTGATAACTTGTCATAGCTGTTGGATTAGTATTGGTTTCTTAGAGCCGTTTGCATTATCATAGTGTAACTGTTTCATTTAGATAGGTTTGGATTAGGATGTTGCTGTGATATTGTGATCTGAGATCTGAATTTCTAGTATTATTTCAGTTTGGTTTATCATCTATCAGTTTATACAGTGGTAGTTGCAGTGATTCACATTAGGCTATAAGGAGTGTTTGGAATTTGATAATCTACTAAGTAGTTAAGGTAGTTTGGTATAATTAGTTGCATTAGTAGTTTTCTTGTAGTAATTTTAGTAGAACAAGTGATAAAAAGTAGAAGTGTTAATAAAAGTAAACTGATCTTTGTTAATTCATTCTAATTGGTTGCTGATCTAGCATCATTTTATAGTTGAATTAGGTTGTATCTGTTATAGCTATTGGTTGCCCTAGAGTCTCAGAGTTGTAGTTAAGATTTTGCATTGCTATTGAGCCTAGTTGAGTACCTGTTTACTTCCGTTTTATTTGTGTTTTGGAGACTGAGTCCTGCTTGTTCAATTGAACTTGCTGGTGCATATTCTTGATTGATTGAGTGAACTTTTGGAATCTTTGAGTACTTTTGTAGTTAATATAGATTTGAGAATGCTATTTTACTTCTGGATTTGTATTTGCCATTAGCTTGTACCAGTGCTTATTGCATCTGCTAAGTGATTTAGTTGAGTCTGATTGACTGTTTGCTGATCTGGGTTGTTTTTGAGCATCTTGTTCATTTCATTGAAGTTTATTGTTTGTTGAATTAAATTGGTTTTAGTGTTTATTAGTGTTGTTTGTCTCATCTTAGTTTCTATTTCTGTTTGTTCCTTATCTGCTCTTAAGTTTGGAACTTATTGTGAGCTTATTACATAATATTTCTAGATTCTGTTTATATTCTGAGTTTTACTTGATCATTCTTTGTCAAAATTGAGTTCTTTGTTTCATTTTTAGTTTGAGTTTTCAGTTTCAAAAGTTTTTATCACAAGTGCTTATTAATAAGCACTTGTGATAAGCAGTTTTTTCCAAAATAAGTAGTTTCCATTTTCATTTTTACTTCAAAATTTTTATTCAAGTTTATTTTTATATTTTTGATTTTCTGAAATTTTTCCAGATTTTTCCAATACTTTTTACTATATTTCTTATTTTATTTTGACTTTAATTCAATTTTTAAATAGTTTTAATTAGCAAAAAGCAATAAAAATTCAGAAAAAGGTGTGAAAAATACAAAAATATTTTTAGAATTTCTTTTATAATATTTTAGAATTTTTAGAATTTAATTTTCATTTTTCCAAGTTATTCTTCTATTTTTCCTTATTTTTAATTCATTTTTAATTCCAAAAATAGAGAATTAATTCTAGAAAATAAATAAAAAGTCTAAAAAAATATTTTCCTTTTTCTTAAAATTCTTTTTATTAGTTTTAAATTTTTAGAAAATATTTCCAAGTTCGTAGGATCATTTTTCGTCATACGTTACGTTTTAAATTTTACGGTTGCGTTTCCGTTTTTACGTTTTTCATTTCGGTGCATAATTAGCTTATACTCTTTGCATGCTTTATCATTGTTTGTGAATAATTGAATTCCTTGATTGCTATTTTCAATCTATCACTCTTTCACCATTCACTTACACTATACGATTCCCAAACCGATATTTCGAATTTTCCATTCGAGCCTTCGTTGGGAGAACGACCCGGGAATTACTTTCACAAGTATTTCCTCAGAATATAAATATACTATAATTGAGACGAATCAGTGCTAGCCTATAGGGTGCTCGTGCTACGGGTGCTGCTCCTGGCATCAAGTCAATTTGGAATTCCACTTGACGAGTCGGCGGAAGGCCAGGCAAGTCCTCAGGAAAAACTTCTAGAAAGTTCCTGACTACTGGCACATCCTCGAGTCGTTTCTCTTCCGACTTATTCTCGGTGACTTGAGCCAAAAAGACTTGACATCCTCGTTCGATGTACTTCACAACTTTGACGCAAGAAACGATGCTCAGACGTGTCTTACTTCGCTCTCCGCGAACAACCAGGGTTTCGTTATTCAGTGGAATGTGAACGACCTTTTCGTCACAAATGATCTTAGCGCGGTTCTCGGATAACCAATCCATTCCTATAACGACGTTGAAACTACCAAGTTTAATAGGCATAAGGTCAATGACAAATGGGGTGTCTAATAGTCGTAGGGTGCAACCTCGGAGTACAGTGTTAGTGCTCACTAGCTTTCCATCAGCTAGTTCAATCTCATACGTGATGTCTAGTTGGGTGGGTGTAATATTAAGCAGGGGTGCAAATGAAATAGATACGAAACTTTGATCGGCTCCAGAATCAAATAAAACTTTAACGAGGCGGTTGTTTAGAAAGAACGTACCCGTGACTACGTTCGGATCCTGTTGGACATTTCCATCTCCCAGCACGTATGCTCTCCCACGTGCATTGTTATCCTTGTTAGGGCACTAACGCCTGTAGTGTCCTTTCTCTCCACAAGAATGGCATACTACAGCCACGGGTTGCAAGTTGGCTCCTGTCGCCTTGCAATCTTGTGTCTTATGTCCAACCCTTGAACACTTCCCGCACTTAGCATAGCAGGGTCCATTGTGATGCATCTTACACTTGTCACAGAATGGAAGAGGTCCAGCATACCTAGCATCCTTAACTGGTGCAGCGACATAAGCTCTGACAGCTTCCTGTCGTCGGTTCTGTTGGTTGTGGTGGGTGTTTCTGTCATGGTGGTAGTTACGGTTGGGGTTACGGTTGTTGTTGTTGCTGTTGTTGTTGTTGTTGTTGTTGTTGTTGCTTGTCCTTCGATCGTCAAACTTCCTTTTGTGATCGTTGTTTCCCTGAGCAGAGTTACGCTTAATCTCCCGGTCTAGCAGTCTTTGGGCAATGGACATTGCTTCATCCAAAGATTGAGGCTTAGACGAGGTGACGTTTCCCTCAATGCTCCTGGGTAATCCTTCAATGTACCTTTCCAACAACTTTTCCAAATCGGGAACCTTAGAAGGGCAAAGTGTGGCAAGCTCCTGAAATCTCCTATCATAAGCCCTGAGATCATTTCCTTTCACAACCAACGTGTGAAACTCATCTTCTAACTTCTTGATCTCGCCTCTAGGGCAAAACTCCTTCAACATCTTCTCCTTAAAATCAGCCCATGTGATCTGATAGGCCTCTTCCACACCTATCTTCTGAGCAGTTGCATTCCACCAAGACAACGCGTCTTCCAACAATGTTCCAGTAGCAAACGAGACTCGGCTTTCAGCGGCACAACCGCTCCTCACAAACACAGTCTCAGTTCGCTCAAACCATCGAGCGAGCTCTGTCACTCCTTCAGTTCCTTTGAAGTGAGATGGTTTACAAGCTATGAAGTCCTTATAGGTGCACTTCCGAGTCGCAGCGGACTCGCTCTCAGCAGTGGCTCGGTTATTGCTACTAGTTCGTGCCATTGCAGCAGCCTGCTCTTCTAAAGCTACAGCAACACTGTCGGCAACCAACTTTCTGATAGCAGCCTGGGTCATAGCGGGTGACGAGGTAGCAGTAGCGGTTTTCCTTGAGGCCATAACTCTATAAAATCGCAAGTGCATAAGTACAAATCCTAAACATCAATAACAAGAGAAATAGTGTAACCAACTCATAATAGTCGAGATCATCACAAAGTACATATCACAACCACACCATAAATACATACATCAACATAACCATATCATTCATAAATAAACATCACGACATGTAACAACACACATGGAAATTAGAATGAATCTCAATATGGGAGCATAATAAAAGATCAAACAACTAGAACATCATAAATCAATATCAATACGTTACAATCGTAACCAACATAAAGTTTTAATAATTTTTGAATTCATTGTTACAAAACAATAAGATACAACAATTATTAATGCCACAGGCGGCAAGTTAAGATGTCTCTGTAAGTAATGACATGTCATAGATCTATGAAGGTCCAGGTGCACCTCCTGATTTCCTCTCTAGCTCTCTGATGATCCTGATCATCCCCAACATCTCCATATCTCTGGATCTCTCACGGGCCTGAATCTCCTCAATAGTAGCTGAAAGTGCGTGGATGGTAGAACTGGATGCAGCTAACTCCTGTGCCTGATGCTCCATCATCTCCTGTGTAATGGCTGCAATCGCTCTCAAATCATCAATCTCGTGCCTCTGAACATCTAGTCGATGACCAAACTCAGTGATGGTAGCCTGTGCCTCCTCGATCTCTGTCCCCATCATCTCAAATACCATCTCTAGTGCTGTCCTATGAACCACGAGGTTCGTGACCTCCTCCTGCATACACTCTATCCTCTCCAAGGATATATCCTCAATAACACTCAACAGCTCATCAAGACGACCCTCATGTCTAACTAGTCTAGCAGCCAAAAGAGGGATAGTATGGTGTATCGGCTCTCCAGTGACCGGTAACACCGCTGAAGAGCCATCTCCAAGCTCAGCAGCCCTAGGCGATCCCTCAACCAATCTCCATCTACGAATGTAGTCTAACAAAAACGACCATCGACGAGCATCAACCAATCTATGAATGCCAGGTGAGGTGGGGGTCTCGGTGGGAGCATGTGATGGTATAGGTGATGTAGCAGGTGATGGTATCGGTACAGTGGTAGTCTGTGAGTAGAAAACTGTAGATGGTGGCATGGGTGGCAAAACCTCAGAGGTGTGGGGTGCGGTGTAAGTAGGTAGCATGGAAGGATGTGGCTCAGGTGGGGGTGATACAGGTGATGGTGGGGGTGCTGGTGATGCCACAGGTGTCAAATCTGGCATAGAAACAGGTGGTAATACAGATATGGGTGATGATACAGGTGTAGGTACAGGTGTAGATACAGGTGGTGTAACAGTAGAAGCAGGCAAAATACAGACTCGTTTCCGAGCCGTGCATTTGCGGGTATAGTCTCCCTCATGATATCGAAACAACTCACCGAAAGGCTCAGGCTCATAGGGCTCAAGAATCCTCACTCGCTTGCGCCGACGAATCGGTGCAGGCGGGGATGATGGTGGAACAGAAGTAGCAGTGTCAGAAGTATCGGAGTCAGAAGACTCGTCATCAGCATCTGAACCGGAGTGGTGACTAGCAGGTGGTGTAGGACGATCATCAGCCGCAAGAAACTGCTGAGATGTCAGGTACTGGTCATAAAGGTACTGTCCCTGTGTCATAGGTCCACAAACAGGACGAAAGAAAGGCTGAATAGCAAAAGAATCAATGGGTGTAGAAGCAACCTCATCCTCCTCAAAGGGCTCAGTGTCAGCAGAGGGGTCTCCAGATGGAACGGGAGATGGTATAGCAGGTGATACAGGTTGGGTGTCATGGTCAGAATCATGGGTGTCTCGGGTATCATGGGTGTCATAGTCAGATAAGTCAATAGTAGGGTGAGTGGATGATGCTAGTACGACGTCGTCACTGTCGGACAAAATAATAACCGGGGGCGACATGGTACTGTAATATCCCAAAAATAGCAGTAATATAAGTCATTTAGTCTACATAATGCTACATGCACAGTGATCATAGTGTCATAGCGAGCTAAATGCAATGGGTGCTAAAAAATCAAACCTTAAAACATAGCGTTGGCAAGCGTTGGCACGGAGGGCACTTCGGTGATAAATAGTTTGTTTAAAAATCCGGTGAGGTTATAGTCCAATGTTTTGAAAAATCATTTGGTTCTCTATAACCATGGCTCTGATACCAATCTGTAACACCCCGAAATTTGATTAAGCAGCGGAAGTCTAATCGGGGTCATTACAGTTTAGTACACAGTCATACTCTTAGAAAACAATTCAAACGATAGTCAATATCATTCCATAAAAACTCAAATATTCAGAGTTACAAACATTTTTCCAAAATGTTAATTGTTTCGCAAAAGAGGTGATGAGTTTGTAAAGAATGATATCATTATTGAAATAACAAGGGAGGTCCTGTGCCCTTTGCCAGCTCCGTGCCGCCATGCTTGCTAATTTCCAGAGATAAACATGCTTAAAAGTCAACACAAAGGTTGAGTGAATCCATAGTAGTTTAAATAGTAATAATGTGAACAAAAGTCAAGCATTTGAAATAAACAAGCCAAGATAGACAGGTCTTGACTAAATCGGGTGTAATATTGCTCCTAAGCCTCACGAAACGCAAGCCTTAACATCGATTTGACATATCATAAAGATAATAACAATCACCTACACCACAGCGGATGTAAATGACAAGGGGCCCTCGGTGACAGGAAATGTGCCAAATTTCCATAATACCTCGAATATAGCACACCTCCTGCCAAGTGATCACCTTGACAGAGGCGGGCTGCCATTCCAATAGATCTATCAACTATATTCGCACTCACTCGCAAGAGATTAAGGTTCGTGATATGAGGGACTTGTAGCACGGGTGTCAACTTAGGCAATATCAGGTGATAACAGCATACAGAAAAATACTTGTGTTCGATTTATAGCATGTATCTCCCCACGGGGTTTAAAAACAATTAAAATGTGGGACCATGAACTCACCTGACAGGTGTATGTGAATCAAAACGGTGCTCAAAAGTCATGGTGTATTGCTAGGACTAGCAACGAAATTCCTCCGACTTGCGACCTATAAACATTGTTACCGGTGTCTTAGATTCGTGTTGTAAATGACATGTGATATGTCTCGTGTACGGTGATATCCGTTTCGGGTGTCTTAAGTATACTTCAAATAACTTTACGTAGTTATTGTTTGCGTTGATACGAATCGGTGTTTGATATATATATATTAACTCTTTATGAAAATTAATACCGTTAAAAATATTTATGATTAAATATTTTTACTAAAGTTATATATATATATATATATTAAAGTTAAAGAAATATATATATGTATATATATAAAAAGTATATAAATATAATTAATTATAAGAATATATTTTGTCTCGATTCAACCTTTAACTTTAAGAAAAGTTACATCTTTTACCCTTTTGTTAAAACAATTACATTTTTAGTCCTTGCTATACTTTTTACACAATATACCTCGATTTTAGAGTAATTACAGTTTCTACCCTCAAGTTTTAACACAAGTTAACTGTTTCCATCTTAGTCTGAAACTTTGACAGATTTGGCAATTTTAGTCCTTTAACGCACGGTTTTGCAAAAATAGTCCTTTGTTAAGTTCTTTGAAAAAAATCAACTTTTAGTATAACGAAAATATCATTTAGATCTTGTAAAACCTTTCTAAATCAGCCTTGAAAGTCTCGAAAACATCTCAAAAATCCTTTCATTTTCAAACCGAAATTTCCTTTCTTTTTCTTTAAAACTCTTGGGCTCGTTAGCCCAAACCTTGGCCCAAAGATGTGTTTTATTTGCTTAGATCGTTACTCGACTAGGATATAGTTTTGGCTTCGTTTTCATAGTATTCGATCGAGTGAGATTTGCATGTTTGGTTAGTTTGATTAAGCTCGGTTCAAAGAAATAGTGTGTCGAGAAATATATATACATTGTACGTGTAAAAATGCAAATGCTAGCCCCTTTCTTAATGTGTCGAGGTATGAGGTTTATAGTTATAGATGTAACGAAAATTCATACTTCAAAATATACGTGTGTCGTGTGATGAACCCATCGTGATATGCATGATTGTATAAGAGTAGGAAATGAAATAGGTATGAAAAACTTACAACACCAAGAATTGGTGGTGATGAGGTCGTGTGTATGAGTAACGAGAACAAACCAAGTGATACCCTCCTCGTGAAGTGACCTTGTTCCAACTTGTTCAATCCAAGCCTTAGTTCGTTACTCCTTGTTCCTCCTCGGCAGCAATACAATGGACGTACTAGAGTGTTTGTGGTGAGAATGTTTGATGAGGTTTGAGAGTGTGTGAATACTTAGCATTAAATGAGGTTTATATAGGGTGTTCATGGGTGGTTCGTGGTTTCCTAAGGACACAACACACCTCAAAATGTCATGTCTCACTCGACATCTTTGTCTAGTTACCATGGTGTTGTCAAATCGATTATAGGAAAAGGGAAGCATCCTTGGTTTAGGTTGATTAGTTTAAGCTTTAGCTTAGGTTGTAGGTAATAAACAATTAGTGTTTAGACCACATGTGGTATGCTTGTTGGGGAAACATGGGACATACGAACCATAGGACAATAAACCATCTTGGTGTGTAATGCAATGGACCGAAGGTCGGACGGTTTTGGTGGTGGCTCATTGTCGAGTGTTAGCAAAGTCAAAGGGATGGTGGTAAAGTTGTGTCGTGTAAATGGGGAGCCAAGCAAAACAAACATGTGCAAAAATCAAAATGTAAAGGAGTTGGTCCTGCGTTGGTGGCATGCTACGAAGGAAAAAGAAAACAACACAAGCCATACGGGCTTGGAAAAAAATGTACAGCCCAAGTGTAATAAAAATTTAGTGGAGGTGGGCTTGTGGGTAGTCTCGGTCCAAACGAATCAAAGAAAACATGTGGGCTTGTGAGTGTTTCGGCCCAAGTGAAATAAGAGGAAAGAAACCGTGTGGGCTTGGGGTGTACTCGGCCCAAAAATAGAGGGGTGTCGGTGATTCGTAAAATGTTGAAATTGGTTTTGATATCGGTGTCGGTGTCGGTTCGTGAAAACCTCAATTATATAAACGGTGCCATCATATATATACTTGTATATATTCATATATATTTTACTCGTATATATATAAATATAAATTGTAATAATGACTTGTACTAATTAATATATATACATATCGTTATATATTAATAATGTTTCGGTGTCCAAAATAGAGTGTCAGGTCGCAAGTGGGAGTTACCGGTGTATAACCTCATTGGGTGACATCCAAGAGTGACATTCGGGTGATATTGGGTGACAAAACATAATCGGGTGTTAAACAGACGGTGATTATAACATTTGGGTGCTCAAACAAGCAGTGTCTTATGTAAAAATTTAAATTAGCCCGCAAAAATGGCTTAGTTAAGAATAATGTTGGTATTTAGCATTAATAAATGACCTGGGATTTTACGGTGTATTACAGTACCCACCCGTTAGATTGGATTTGTCCCGGAATCCAAAGTTGAATCGGTGCTCGGGGTTGTCTCATCAAATAGTTGTGGGTATTTGGCACGCATTTGATCCTCGCGCTCCCATGTGTACTCGGGTCCTCTCTTAGAGTTCCATCTGACCTTAACAATGGGAATGCGACTATGCTTAAGTCGTTTGACCTCCCTATCCATAATCTCAACGGGTTCCTCAATAAAGTGCAACTTATCATCGATTCTGATCTCTTTCAGTGGAATCACAAGTGTTTCATCCGATAAACACTTTTTCAAATTTGACACGTGGAAGGTGTTATGTACTCTACTGAGTTCCTCAGGTAATTCTAGTTTGTATGCCACGGGACCGATCCTTTCAATGATCTCGAAGGGTCCAACGTATCTTGGGTTTAACTTTCCACATTTTCCAAACCTAATCATTCCTTTCCAAGGTGATACCTTAAGCATGACCTTGTCTCCAACTTGAAACTCTATCGGTTTCATTCGCACATCGGCATAACTCTTTTGCCGATCCCTAGCAGCTTGTAATCGTTGCCTAATCTTTACTATTTTCTCAGTGGTTTCAATAATCAACTCGGGACCTGAGAGTTGTACATCTCCAATCTCAGCCCAACAAACTGGTGATCTACACTTTCTTCCATAAAGTGCTTCAAATGGTGCAGCCTTAATGCTAGCGTGATAACTATTGTTATATGAAAATTCTGCTAACGGTAGGTGTTTATCCCAGCCTTTTCCAAAATCAATCACACATGCCCTGAGCATGTCTTCCAGGGTTTGTATAGTCCTTTCACTTTGACCATCAGTCTGTGGATGGTAAGCTGTACTCATATCTAACTTAGTTCCCAAGGCTTTCTGTAAAGATCGCCAAAAGTTAGACGTGAAACGGCTGTCTCGGTCGGAGATAATAGAAATCGGCACTCCATGCCGGGAAACTATCTCCTTAAGGTACAAACGTGCAAGAACATCCATATCATCAGTCTCTTTGATTGGCAAGAAGTGCGCTGACTTCGTGAGACGATCGACAATAACCCAAATAGTGTCCAATCCACTCGATTATAACATTTGGGTGACAAAACATAATCGGGTGTTAAACAGACGGTGATTATAACATTTGGGTGCTCAAACAAACAGTGTCTTATGTAAAAATTTAAATTAGCCCGCAAAAATGGCTTAGTTAAGAATAATGTTGGTATTTAGCATTAATAAATGACCTGGGATTTTACGGTGTATTACAGTCCCGGGTCAACCCGATTTGTGTTTGAATTGGTTGTATTTAATTGGTAGATATGCTTTAATTTGGTTGTATAATGTGAATACATAATTGTACTTTTAAGTATTAGGGTGTTTTAATAAGAGTATTAATTACATTTCATTTTCTCTCTCATTTGACCATTGTTGAAAACTCAACATTTCACTTTTGACCATTTTTCCATTATAGGTAGTATATATAATTGGTTGTACAATGTGAATAAATCATTGTACTTTTAAGTAATGGATAATGTTTTGAAACCCGGTTCGACCCGGGTGGTTCAACCAGTTAAACCGTTCCGGTCGAAAAATGGGTCGATTTAAACCGGGTCAACTTGCTAGGTTGGGTCGAAAACGGGTCAAATTAAACCGAGTCAACACGCCGGGTTTGAAGCGTCCCGGGTCAACCCGATTTGTGTTTGAATTGGTTGTATTTAATTGGTAGATATGCTTTAATTTGGTTGTATAATGTGAATAAATAATTGTACTTTTAAGTATTAGGGTGTTTTAATAAGAGTATTAATTACATTTCATTTTCTCTCTCATTTGACCATTGTTGAAAACTAACATTTCACTTTTGACCATTTTTCCATTATAAGTAGTATAGATTAATATTTCTTTTTAAAATCTGTTTTCAACAAAGATTATGATTAATGAAAAAAATTGTTTAAATCTCTCTTATACCACTTATGGGCCTTTAAACTTATACAACAAATTTCATTATGGGCCTTTTGGCTACTTTATTATGCATCTTTTCATTGGATTGATACCCCTTTCAATGCATTTTTGTATTTTGTAGGATATCTGTAAAAGCAAAATATATGAATTTCGAAGAGTGAAGATTATTACTCTTAGTTTGTTGTCGGAAAGAACACATACATACTTTTAAACTTTTACAACTTAAATGTCCAGCCGTCGGTTCAAAATAACTAATGGGGCAACTGAATAACATATCAGTGGTAACCCTGTGGCACAAATATTTCTCCTCCATAGTAAGTGATGATTGGAAAACTTTTCATTATCTGCTCCTGCTCCCGATTATCAAGGACTTGTATCGTTTTTGGGACTCCGTGGTGGTGACAGGCTAAAAGTAGTTGTTACTATAGTTTTCTCGGAATTGAAAGCAAGCAAAGTTATATCATGTGTGTCCATATTTTTGGAGAAATCTTATATCAAAGGGAGTCTTAATTTGTGGCAACAACAACTTTTAGCATATCACTAACTGCCACCAGAGACAAACGATTATCTTGCTTAGTTGTTACTAAAGCTCCTCACGGAAGTGAAAGGCGAGTTAAGCTATAGAAAATATATGCAATTTCTCTGCTTTCATTACAAAGATATCATACGTCTTACTCTAGCTCCTCACAGAAGTTAAAGGCAAGTTAAGCTGTAGAAAACATACGAAATGAGTCTCTGGAGACATTTTATGTTAAGAAAGTTTCATAGGCGTATGCCAAGTTATGCAACGACCACACAAAAACTTAAACTGAAAATTGACGGCGTATGCCAACTTATGCAACGACCACACATCAGAGATGAAAGAATTGTCTTTATGTTGCAAACAGTGGGACCGCAACTATCAACTATGCAGCTTGGTGTTTATATACAGACTTCCTGACTCGCAACTTCTAGTGATCGAGCGATGTGGGATTAACCCAACACCCACACGCCTCACACTTTATTTTGAAAAGCATTTTTGTAACGAATGGAGTTGGTAGTCGTGTTTCATATCAATAGCTATGTTCATATATTTTTTTGAAAGTCATGATTGACTTAAATCAACCTTATAATAATAGTATAACATACGGGAGTACATTTTATGCATTTACTTGAATAAAAGCCATTACACAAATATTTAAAATACATGATACATCAATCATCTCCCCATGTGACTATTGGTAATGGGTCTCCGGTAAAGAGACCACTACTCAAACCTCGATGAGTGAACATCTTGAGATAAAGTCTGTTAATTGGTACAAAAGTATTGGTTAAAGCTCGTGCATCAGGTAAAAAAGCTCAACTTTCTCATACCGACACTTCTTCATAAAACTAATAAGATAAAGTGAAAAGTCAGGTAAAATACCGGTTAGAGCGCGTACATCAGGTAAAAAAAAGCCTGATACTTCTCCTTAAAACTAATAGTGATGATTTGCACACTCCACAAATTTATTTGCACATTTCAGTTTATAGTGTCTTTATATTTATACTCTTACATAAATTAGAATGTGCAAATAAATTTGTAGAGTGTGCAAATCATCATTCTAAAACTAATAATATAAAGTGAAAAACCAAGTCAAATACTTGTCAAAGCGAGTAAATTAGATAAAAAAAAAAAAAAAAAAAAAAAAAAAAAAAAAAAAAAACCTCACTTTCTCATACTGTAAAACTAATAAAGATAAAGTAAGGCTGCTCATCGGTCCAAAACCAGACCGTGACCGAATCCGGCAAAAAACTAGACTGAGACCGGACCGGTCTCAGTCCAAATAGGCTAAATGTTCGGTTTTTAAGCCGGGCCGGACCGAGACCGAAATCATGAAAAACCCTATACCGAGACCGGACCGAATATCGATCCGTTTGCTCACCCGTAAGATAAAGTGATAACCTTACAAACTTGAAGGGTTTCATCTTAAAAGCTTTAACACTTTATTTCACTTACATGCTTAAAAGTTCGTTAATACTTTTGGCGCCAAAACCAACAGAATTCCCACATAAAACAGTTATAAATAAATACAGTTACACAAACACAATAGCAGCCCAATCATCATCATCACCATCAATGGCGAAATCGACACCAACCAAGAACTCAATCTTAAATCTAAACCCAAATCATTTATTCACCTTCTTTCCCGCCAAAAACCCTCAACCTCCGTCAACACACACATTCTTCTTCTTCGCACTCGTCCTCGCTTCGGTTCTATGTTTCGTGTCAGTCAATCACTTTTCAAACACGCCCGATATCTCGGTAATCACTCGTACTGATCACACGGGTTCTTACACGCCGATTTTTGTTGCTTCGTTGGCGTCCGTGTTTGAGGACCCGAGTGGTGATAATGGGGGGAAAGATGGGTTGGTGAGTTTGGATACGACTGCGATGGTGCCATTGCCGCCGAGGTCAGCAGTGGGGGAGTTTTGGGAGCAGCCGGATGGGGAAGGTTACGTGCCGTGTTTGGATTTTAGTTTGGAGTATAGGAGACGGTCGGGTGAGATTGCGAATGAGAAGAAGAGGTTTTTGGTTGTTGTGGTTTCGGGTGGGTTGTTTGAGATTAGGAATCAGATTGTTGACGCGGTTGTTGTTGCTAGGATTCTTGAAGCTGCGTTGGTTTTGCCCGTTTTAAATGGAGATGAAAGGTACTATTAATTAGTACTTTTAGCGCCAATTTGGTTTCGGGTTTATGCATAAATGAATTGTGTATCAAGATCACGTAGAAAACCGATATGTTTTCATGTATACTGGTGTCTTAAATCTTATTTGCTGATTAAGGGTTCATTATTAATCCATAGTGTTTAATTAATGTTCATAAACTTTTATCGGATTAAACGTGTGCTTATTGCTGAGTTATGGTTCATTTTAGCTTCATATATAGTGTTAAATGTGTGTCCAGCTGTAGATTAATTTAGAGTTCATAATTGGCCCGTATATCTGATATGGGGTTGAATGTGCAAATGCTTATGTGCTAACTGCTGAATTAGTGTTCATATTACTCGCTTTATATGAGTCAAGCTTAAAATCTGTGTTGACTTGTGTACCTTGCTGATATAAGTTTCAAAATTGCTCAATATGCCATCTAGAAAAACCAATTGGATGTGTTTTGAAGTTGAATTTGTGCCTTTTTGGAATATTAAGGGTCATTTGAAAAATTAGACCTTAATTTCTGTATTTGATTGTGCAGTGAATTTTCAGACATTTTCGATGTGCAACAGTTTAGGGAGACTTTAAAAGCTGATATTCGAGTTGTGTCATCTCTTCCTTCTACACATTTGATTTCTTGGCAGACATTAGAGAATCAAATTCCGCACAACGTTCATCCATTTTGGATTCGTGCAAGATTTTTTAAGAAGGTAAGAACCATCAAACGACCATTTCTGCTCTGCTCGGTTTTATACTACAAAACAAGCACAATTACAAGTCTTATAAACACTAATGTCTTGCAGCTCAATGAAGAAGGGTCTCTTGTATTAACAGGGATAGAATCTAAACTTTCAAGAAATCTCCCATTAGACCTTCAAAAACTTCGATGCAAGGTACTAAACAATCATTATCGCTCTTTTTTACCTTTTTATTTGTAGATAATTTAAGTCTTATGATCATGTTTGATGACTGCAGGTAGCGTTTCATGCACTTAAGTTTGCTAAACCAATCAGAGAGCTTGGTAACCGAATTGCAAGAAGAATGTGGATTGAAGGCCCATACATAGCCATTCATCTCAGTCTAGAAAAAGATGTGTGGGTAAGAACAGGATGCCTCACAGGCTTAGGCTCCGATTATGATACCATTATAAACGCAGAAAGAGAATCTAATCCTGAGTTTCCTTCTACAAGATCAAACATAAGTTGCCCTCTAAATGCTTTAGAAGCCGCAAGGTATTTTCCAGACTTTTCTTGCTTTGAAACAGTAATTTTTCGCCAAATTGCTAAAGGTTCTATTAAAAAAAATGCAGACTTCTTAAAGAATCAGGGGCGCCAGAGAATTCTCAAGTATATATTGCAGGTGGAGAGCCGTTTGGGGGTGATCGAGCCATTCTGCCATTAAAGTCTGAATTTGTTAATGTGGTTACAAAAGAGATGTTGGCTCGAAATGATGAGCTCAACCCATACAAAAACAGAACTGCTATTTTGACAGCAATTGATTATATAGTATCACTAAGTAGTGACGTTTTCCTGCCTTCTTATGATGGTCATATGGTCCGAGCCTTGCAGGTATCTTTTCTCAGGATCTTTACAAGTTTATAGCTTATGGTAAACATGATTTTTATTGTTATTCTTTGTTTTCTTAAGGGTCATCGGGCATATGTGGGACACAGAAAGATTGTCACAATGTCAAAGAATTTCTATGGGCAGCCACAGTTGAGGGCTAAGAGGAGAGACAGAGATGTAATAACTTTTCCAGTCCCGGAATGCATGTGTAAACACTAGCTGCAGGCAATTTTGGGTTAAATGTTGGATCCTTCTTGAACCTGTTTAGGACTTGTGGTGTTATTTTGGCATTGTATAGATTTTTGAATTGGGATAAATAAAAGCATGTGAACATAAAACTTTGTGCTTTTAGTGTGAGAATTAACTACCAATAGTACTTATCTGGCAGAAATACCATCACGAAACATGGGTTCGCGTTGCTTAAATTGTCGGGGATGCAAATTTTCAATAACGTCAAAAATATAATCTGACCCGTCTAGTTGCCCTTTCCTCCAATAAGTAAATATGTCCAAATCAGCTATTCATAAAATGACAGTAAGCTAACACATTCATTTGTTTCTAACCTCTTGAAATTTAATACCTTGTTGTGATAGCTGAACTGTAACCTACTAAAATGTAAAGGTCACTACCAAAGTACCAATATATTTAAATGCAAATACTTATGATTCAATGAAGCACGAGATAGGCACCTACTTGTACCAAAGTTGATTCAGTAAATAGATGACAAGATGATTAACTGATAAAGGGAACTAAAACTATATAAAATGGGATGAACCGTAAAGTTCGAGTGTCACACATTTAATGTCTAGATCTTTCTTAATGTTTAGTAATTTCGCATAAGTTGTTGCGACCAGATGGATATGGCTGTTATGTCAGTGACACTAAAAAGGTACTCATGTTTAGTTTCAGAAACATACTAGATGGTCAATGATGGTGGCAGGAATAAGTTAGCCTATACGTTTGGTATTTCTGCTAGCAAAACACTCTTGGAGCTGATACTAATGATAAGAGCAAATAATTTCATCTTCACTTGCATCTATTGATCCCACAACTTGATCTTTAAAAGCCAAAATCTTGCTACAAGTCTCAAACAGGCTCAAGATGACCCAAACTTCTGAAAAATAAACCCGTTGTTATTTCTACACTTACACACACATTTCAGAACCAAAAGGCTATTGAATTTGTCTCTCCACTGAACCCTTGGCTACGGCTGAACCTTGAAACTCACTGTCACTGTGACAATTTTCCTGTGATTAACATATGCAAGATGATACCCGTTGTTATTTCTACACTTACACACACATTTCAGAACCAAAAGGCTATTGAATTTGTCTCTCCACTGAACCCTTGGCTACGGCTGAACCTTGAAACTCACTGTCACTGTGACAATTTTCCTGTTATTAACATATGCAAGATGATACCCGTTGTTATTTCTACACTTACACACACATTTCAGAACCAAAAGGCTATTGAATTTGTCTCTCCACTGAACCCTTGGCTACGGCTGAACCTTGAAACTCACTGTCACTGTGACAATTTTCCTGTTATTAACATATTACATATACACCATCATAGAAATTAAGAGATCAAATACATACATGCAAGACTTGAACCATGTGACCTTCCTAAGAAGGCATAAAACATTACAAATTAATGATACCACATAGCTGATTGCTGTCAAAATTGTTATTATGCATCTGGCGGGGTTGAGTTCCCTGTCCATCGCTTCCAGCCAGTCTCCTTTGAATTTGTAAGTTAGAAACTCAGGATGGGCTCCTTATCTTTGTTTATAGATATGTCATACTAAAAGTCTTTAATCTACAGTCTCCCTTGTAATTATTTTACCAAGTTTTCTAACTAGTTTACCAATTTTTAGTGCATATATAGCATATTTAACCATTAAAACAAAACGATCTTAAGTTTAAAAGGCCAAAACATGATCATACTGAACACCTTACATCAAAGTTTTTGATGGTATATTGGGAGATTCTTTGAAAATTTAGATTCCAACCCTGTCGATACAAGAGACCCTTCTTCATCGAGCTGCCAAACCTTGAGGTTTTAGGGAAAAAAAAAAAAAAAAAAAAAAAAAAAAGTTAAGACATAAGAGTAGATAGTACTTCTCAAATGTGGCTTATAAAGTCTTCTTATCTTAAACTATTCTACACTAAAAACTTTTGAAGATTCACTGCAAAACTGTACACTCGACTACTCGAAGTACAAAACTCTTATGTCGTTCTTATGACTCCAGCTAAAATGTACACTCGTCACTCGACTAGTCGAGTGTTCATTGGAGCCCCTGCTTCCTCAAGGAATAAAATCTAGTTAGTTACTTATTTGGTTAAACTACACTAAAATCGTAAGTACCTATTTTTAGTTATCTAGACATAGAAGTTAATGTCTTAATGCAACATTTAATGTTCATGTACTCTATCTCGCCTCACCACATTGACTGATTGTTGAGTTTGTAGTCTTCAATTAATAAGGTAGCCCCTTTTATAAAAGGTGTGCTATTGATATAGGCATGATTCGCATGAAGCATGCTAGAAGTACGTCAAGAATTAACTTTGATGTCTATTAGCATAAAATTCTGACCGATAAATTTCGCAAAGCAAACTGTAGGATAAATTTGAGTGGGAAGATTCCATGTGGTGGAATTATATGTTTATAGTGGTCTTTAACCAGAAAAGTTAAGGATTAAATATCTACTACTACGTATTTGTTTTCTTACATGTATTATTTCAAATAACACGATCTTCAATTTTGTAATTACTAAAAGGTTGAATAAGTAAAACAAGTTAAGAAAACTTTGAACGAATATTGCGCAAAAAAAAACAAAAAAAACAAAAAAAACAAAAAAACAAAACAAAACAAAAAACCCCTTATGGTAGCCTAGTGGTAAAAGTTTGTAGTAACTATTGACAAGTATTAAGTTCAATTTTTGCTAGGTGCAAACAACTCTAAATGGTCACGCCAACCTTTTTAAAAATGATAGAGCTTTATCCGGTTTGAATTTGTGTGACGGTTGACTCAAATCCCATAACTTAGTCGGTTAAAAGTCGAAAACCATCATTACTAGAAGAAAAAAATGGTTTGTTGGCCAAAAGATGAAACTTTGATTACCAAAAATAAAAACATTACACAAAAATGAAAATCTATATTTTTTTAGACAGTTCCAAAACGAAAACACAAGCACGAGACAAAACTTCAACAGAACCACGTGGTGCAAGCCATATATTGACTAGTGAGTATACCGAATTATATTTTTTGTTTAATGAAATAAAAATCAGAATCTTGTGTGTTAGACGATTTCTTTTTATTAAATTGTCAGCCCTATGTATTTTAAATGTTAGTTCTCAACAAATATAGGATACTACTATAATTTTATTGTGCCAAAAATATTGACTTTTACAAATTGTATATTGTTACGACTTTACTAGTGGAGTTTGAACCAGACTTAGCTCACCTGATGTCGAACATAACTATAATTCAACTTTTGGTTTAATAAATAATTAAGTATTAAGCCGCGTGAAACAAGTGCTACTTGTAGCTTAAAAAATACATCTACAAATTTTAAGCATCTTCACCAAACAAATTTGATTTGAATTCAACACAAGCTACAATATTAAAATGAACATGGATTTGTTTTTAGCCTTAATGGGGAATCAGATACCGATATTAGAAACCAAATTATATATAATCTATTAATCTCTCAGTCACAAAATTAATGTTCTCACGCAAAAATCGCACAAACCATTGCAAATGGTTTAGTATAAATCACACAACATTTTACGAATAGTTGAAAGTTCAAACTCCATCAAGTGCATGTGTAATTTGAGGTGATTGAAGAAAAATGTTATAAATGGTAATGGTCAAGATGGTTTTACATTTGCTTTCTTTAAACATTTTTGGGCTATCATGGAGCAGGACGTGATTCGCTTTGTGGAGGATTTTTATGTTACTGCCCATATCCCTAAAGGGTGTAATCCCTCCTTTATCGCTTTAATTCCCAAAGTTTCGGATCCAAAGGTTGTGTCTGATTTTAGACCGATTAGTTTAATTGGGTGTCAATATAAAATAATTGGCAAACTTTTAGCTAATCGATTAAGTCTGGTGATTGGAGAATGTGTGAGCAGTGAGCAAACTGCTTTTATTAAAGGTAGAAACATTCTAGATGGCCCGTTGATTCTTAATGAAGTGATGGAGTGGTATCGAAAAAGGAAAAGAAAACTTATGATCTTTAAAGTTGATTTTGAAAAAGCGTATGATTCTCTTAGGTGGGAGTTCTTGGATTTGGTTATGGCGGAAATGGGGTTTGGTTGTAAATGGAGAAGGTGGATAGAGGGATGCCTTTTCAATTCTCGTGCCTCCATTCTAGTTAATGGAGTCCCGACTGATGAGTTTGAGATTTGTAGAGGCCTTTGTCAGGGAGACCCTTTATCTCCTTTCTGTTTATTTTGGCGATGGAAGGCCTGCATGCGGTTATTTGTAAGGCTTTACAAATTGGGCTCTTTAAAGGCGCTTTGATTGGTCAAAGGGGTTTCCCGATGTCTCATTTGATGTACGCTGATGATGTCATTTTTATGGGGGATTGGTCGCTCCAAAATGCTAGTAATTTGATTGGCATATTGCGGTGTTTCTTTCTTACTTCTGGTCTTAAAATCAATGTCCAAAAAAGTAAGCTTTTGGGTGTGGGGTTGATCACGAGGAGTCTTCTGAGATGGCATCCGTATTGGGGTGTGGGATGTCCATGTTCCCTCTTACTTATTTGGGTGTTCCCGTTGGCTGTAACATGTCTGTTATAGCTAACTGGAAGGGTATTTTGGATAAGTTCAAAAATAAATTATCTACATGGAACTCCCGCACTCTCTCTATAGGTGGGAGATTAGCTCTTATTAAAGCGGTGCTCGGGAATTTACCGAAATATTATATGTCGCTTTATAAAGTACCGATTACTGTTGAAAAGAATTTAGAGTCCATGCGTAATAATTTTTTCATTGGAGGTGATCTAGAAGATAGGAAAATGACTTGGGTTGCTTGGAAAAAATGTTTGGATAGTAAGGAGTTTGGCGGGTTGGGTATCGGTAGTATTTATGCTTTGAATAGAGCGCTTCTGTTCAAATGGATTTGGAGATTTAGGGTAAGTTGCGATGATCTATGGATCAAAGTTATTAAGAGCATCTATGGAATTAATGGTGGCATAGGAGAGGCGTCGTCCCCCAGCTATGCCTCTAGTCCTTGGATTGCTATTCTGAAGGCCACCAAACAGCTCGCGGAGAAAGGCGTTGATCTTCTTTCCATGTGTAAACGGAGGGTTGGGGACGGATCTTCGATTTCATTTTGGGACGATGATTGGTGTGGTGACAGGCCTTTAAAATTGCTTTTCCCTAGGGTGTATGCTCTTGATTATGCCAAATCGTGTACCATTGCGGAGCGGTTAAGACTCTTGGATTGGTTTTCCATTTTCAGAAGGCCTCCGAGAGGAGGTGATGAGCTTCTTCAGTACACGGCCTTGAGAGCTTGTATAGCTCAGATTACGCTCACATCTCACAAGGATGGTTGGATTTGGTCTCATGGTGTCTCGGTTGGGTATTCCGTTGCTTCGGCCCGTGGTTTAATTGATGCTGTGATTTTAGATGTTGATTCTGTGGCCACAAGATGGAATCGTTTAGTTCCAGCTAAAGTTAATGTCTTCTTTTGGAGATTGAAGCTGAATAAGATTCCTACTAGAGTCAACCTAGATAGGAGAGGTATTGATATTGACTCGATTTTGTATAGTTTGTGGTAGTGATGTTGAAACTGTTAACCATCTCTTCTTCTCCTGTGAGATAGCTATGGATCTTTGGGTTTTAGTAGCTCGTTGGTGGGAGCTAGATATTCCGGTTATGTCTTCTGTTCTGGAGTGGGTCACTTGGATTGATAGTGCTAGGATGTCAAGCAAAGTTAGGAATTGCTTGGATGTTGTAGCTCTTACGTTGATGTGGTCGATTTGGTGTTTTCGGAACAGACTGTTGTTTTGCTTCACCAAACATGTCAAGGCGAGTCTCTGGTATTTCATACAGTCTCAGTCGTTTCTTTTGATTAGTGCTAGGAATCCTAAAATTCATGTTTCGTGGATTAATTGGGTGCAATATCCTAGATTAACTGTAAACTCTATGTAATTTTCTAGCTTCTAGCTAGTTTTCTTTCTTGTTTTATATATTGCCGCCGTTCAAAAAAAATGGTAAAATGGTCAACTGTCACAGAAATGTCTTGAAATTTTAATACATCTACAAATTCGAAGCATCTTCACCAAAAAATTTTGAACTCGTAAAAAAAATGTAATTATTCATCATAGATTTTATTGTTACTATTTAAAATGTTTGATTGGTGAAATTTATAGATAAAAATTTAAAAGTAGGGTGGGTAGTACCACTTAGATTGCGGCTACCTGCTCACAGGCCAAGCTACGAGCTCTTGAGACTCTTCTGTGCACAAAGTATCGAAAGGAACCTATCATAGAAATTTCGGGCCCTGGCAGCCCTCGTTTCTTATCACAGTATTACAAAGAGAACATAATGCGTACCGACTTCAAATGTATCTATGATGCATATCATACTATGTATAAGAGGGTCACGTAGTAGTGTGCAATAAGTGTCGTCCCACAGGGCCTCCATTTAAAAGGGGTCATATTTTTATTAGTTTTGCATATAACTACATATAATATTAAACATATATGAGTTATATAATTCGAGTTTATATGCAATTGCTTTTTAGTTTACAAAGTGCAATAGGGCCCTTTTGTTATTATTGCTTAGGATCACCGAAATCTATCTATAATGCATGATGGCCACGTAGATATCTTGAAAATTCACATTCTTTTTAGATAATTTGAACATAAAAACAATATATGTTTATTTAAATACAAATTGTTAAAATAAATAAATAAATAATAAAAATAAAGTAAATATTCATCACAGGTTTTATTGTTACCATTTAAAATGTTTGATTGGTGAAATTTACAGATAAACATTTATTTGGAGAGTAGGGTGGGTGGTACCACTCAGATTGCGGCCCATCTTTCTAGTTATGAGGGCCAAGCTAAGAGTTCGCGAAACTCTTATGCGCAGAGAGTATCAAAAGGAACCTATCATATAAATTTCGGGCCTCGGCAGCCCTCGTTTCTTATCTACAGTATTACAAAAAGAACAGAAAGTGTACTGACTCCAAATGTATCTATGATGCATATAATACTATCTATAATACATGATGGAGTCTCACCCTAATTAAATTTTAAGAATTTCCTCATATAGATTTTTAAATGCATACACATCCCATTGCTTATTATACATATTTACAACACACAACAATATTACAATAATAGTAGGAATTACATTTATTCAAGACATTTAATTCAAGACTTTAAACCTCAGTATTAAATTTTAACATATCCAAACTTCAATATGAATAATAAGCATAGAACTATTTCAAATGAATTATATACCAAACCATTATTTTTTAAAGCAGACCTCACTAGTCATCGACTTAGTGAAGAACCATATCTCACGTAAAACGTATAATAAATAAAAATTGATCGTCAAAAAATTTAATTACATGATACCGTAACGCACGGATATCATGCTATCAAAACTAAAAAGAGTGGTCAACAACTTGACATTAAAAAAGGAAATTAAACACATATTATATGTGTAATTATTAAAATTGTTGAGGGATGAGTTCAAAAATAAATAAAACATAAGCATGTAGTGTAAGTGTTATCCATGAGTAGGTGGCATATAAGTATCCAACCTTTTCTTCCGACCAATATAATTCTATTTCTCTCTTTCATTTCATCTCAGGCAACTCTCACAATTTCTGGTCGACATATCCAACTCTCGTTTCTTCGTTGAAACTAAGGTTAGTATTTTTTATTTTATTTTTTTACTTGTAACTTGCTGGTATATGATTACGATCGATTTTTCTTTTATATAACTAAACATGTTTCAAGCTTGATATTTTACTGCATGCACTGAATTTTTTAGTTTCTTAGATACATTGAAGTTGAACCACGAATCATAGCTTATTATCAGGGACCACGGGACACCCATGACCCATATATTTTTGTGGCTTAGTTTAATTTTGGTAAAAAAAATATTTGATTTTACTAAATGTACCTGGTCCAAAAAAATTTATGTTGAATGCACCTGGTCAATTTGAGTCATGCATGCTTATTTGGTATTACTATAAATAAATTTGATCACATCTCAAACAAACTTATATCAAGAAATGTTGAAGTGAAAATCTTGTTTTTGACTAATTTCTGGACTTTTGACAAAATCCCAAATTGTCAATTTTTAGATATTTGGTTATTTTTGTTTATTCAACTCACATGTTTCTTGCATAGATGCAAAACAACTATTATTATAATGTTTATGTATCTTGCTCTAAGTTACTAGTAGTTTTATGACTTTTAAGTCTTAACCAGGGACGGAACGAGGGAACAAATATGACCGGGTGCACAAATTTTTTAGAACCGTAATATGTAAACACATTTTGATAGACCCGGTGCATTTATGATGCATTTAGGAAAAATTGATGTTTTTTTCAAAAATTAACACTACATTGAAAAAATCAAGGGTCCCGGGACCTGCGGGAACCCCCTAACTCCGTCCGTGGTCTTAACAAATGTGCTTAGCAGATAACTTTATGTAAATTTTATCATTGCAGAGGTGTTGGTAACTGCAAAATCGATAATGTCGTTCTTCAGGACATACCTTAACAGTCCTGTTGGACCTAAGACTACTCATTTCTGGGGTCCGGTTGCCAACTTCGGATTCGTTGCAGCGGTATGCTTGTCCACTATTTTATTTCACTGCTACTAAAGATTGGAATTGACCTTAAAAATAAGATTTTCGTTTGTTAAAAAACTATGTTGGTGAAATGTGACAGGCGATGGCTGACATCAGCAAACCTCCAGAGATGATATCTGGAAACATGACTGCAGTGATGTGTGTGTTTTCGGCTTTGTGCATGAGATTTGCGTGGGTGGTGCGGCCTCGCAACCATTTGCTTCTTGTATGTCATGCCTCAAATGAAACGGTTCAACTCTATCAGCTTTCACGCTGGGCAAAAGGTCAAGGGTAAGCTACCTTTTGAAATGGTCTTCGATTCACACAATTATTTTGCATACCACATTGATATGTGTAATACCATTTGAAGTTTCCTTCGATTATGGCAATTATTTTACATACCACATTCAACTGGGCAGAACGCTTACCTTTGTTTCCTTTTGAAAGGTACTTGCAGCTGAAAGAAGACAAGACACCCTCGACTTGACTTCACATTGTTTTCTTCTCCCTATCAAGATTCTATACCATTCAGGTTTAGTGTAAATCTAAAGAATCTTTATATAATAATAGTTATTTTCATATCTGAGTATAAGTTTATTTAACAGATCTAAGAAATAGTTATTAATCTGTATAGTTTATTAAACAAATCAAATGATCGTTGGATGAATGGTTTCAGACTTTTCAGTACTTTGACTTTTTGAGTCTTTTTAGTGCTTAATTATCATCTCTGTATCCCGTTGATCAACTTCCTATGATCAATTCTGTGTGATCCTTTGACCCCATAAAAAGTTTGTTCGAAATAGTCCTGGTATATTCAGTGACGAACCAAACATGTACATCTTTTCTTATCTTCTTTCATACCAATTCTGTTATATTAGCTTAATTGCGTCAGTCTAGTTGTGGTATGGTAGCCTACGCTACAGGTTGGGTGCTGTCACATTCTGTTAGGACCTTGTCGATGCCATATAAGGATGTTTTCGGAAAGCAGCTTGTATACAAATTACATGTGTTGATTATTGGTACTTAGTATACAAGTTATATTTGTTAGTACCTTGATTTGGTTGTCAGTTCATCTTCTGATAAACTTTAGCTTTTACACTTGATTATACATATACACAGTCAAGATCACAATTCATGTAACTCAACAAGCTCAGCTTGATATAAGCATAAGCACAGCTTAGAATTCGCCTTGGAAATTTTTGAACTAAACATTGGTTGGAGCCTCTTCCTTTTGGGAAGAAGCTCTCCAAAAATAGGCGTATGCCAATTTATACAACGCACACACGGTATTCTTTAGTAAAAGGCGAAAGAATAGTTCGCTTTGTGCTCATTGCTTGGCTGTGTGCCTTTCAAATCGTTCAGCTTGGTCATTATATACAACCTTTCTCACTCTCAACTTTCACTTCTCAAGCGATGTGGGATAAAGTGATAAGCCGAATTTCTACTTGCCTTGAGACCCACCCCTCATTTCCAGTCTTCTACTATATATGCGTTCAAATTATTTCATTTCCAATTTACAAATTTCAGTTTCCATTAAGATTTCACAACATTTGTGAAATTTATTTTGGATTATCAAGTATCCATTAAGCACATAAGTAAAGACATGCTTGTTCGAGAGGAATTATTGGTTAGTTTCTAGATACCATCAAATGACCCACATGCAACACATATTATCCCCTAATACTATCCTGAAATCCAAATTACTCGTATAAAATATAAGTATCTGTGAAGTAATGGTCGTCTTAATTAATCTTAATCTAGTGTTATGGTATTGAATTCAAATTGGAACCGGTAGACGAAAGTGACCAGTGATGGTTGGATCAAATGTTAAACTATTATCATTGTATGTATGTTAGGTGAAATGTTACTGTTTTATATGTAAAATAAGCACTTTTTATGACTAAATAAGCAATGATTCTTTGACAAAAAAAAAAGCAATAAATAGTTCCCGAGTGATCAACGATAATCGCTAGTGACGTTAACAGTCGGAACACTGTTTAATATCTAATGACACCAATATACCTTTGTCTTGACACACTGGGGGAATTGGGAGTAATGTGTGGTTCAAGCATTAATCATAGATGACAAGCGAATCAAAATTGATTATTAGTGTGCAAGAAAGAAAAACCAAAAAGAGTCGGGTCAAAGAGGGCTTATGAGTGACGCCAAATTGAGTCATTTTTTATTTTTGGTCAGGTTCAATGAGACTCTACCAATCACTACGGCACTACTTTATATTTCACTTTATACTGAAAAAGGTGTTTGTATTAATTTGATTAGTTCATGAGCTTTATATCCTTTAATGTTTAATGGTTTGAAAATTTATTAACTTAGAACTTCTAAAATCAAGCTTATAAATAAAAAAGTTAAACAATTGTATTCATCGTAAGACACATATTGTCAAGTTTGTCCCCTCAAACAAAAGCACATTAGGAGATACAAATGGTTTAAATAAGCAAAATCCAAGTCATCATCCCCGTTTCTTGGAATAAAGTCGTTACTTGTACAAGTTTTCCATATTTCATTTTCATTTTGGAAATCAACAGTTACTTTATTCGAGTTGCTACTCATAGTTTACTAAGTCAACATATGAACTTTTTTTTTTGGTAACCATGGTTTTCGATCTTTTGGTCGACTAATCCACGGGCTTTAAACCCACCGCCACACAGACTCAAACCATGTAAAGCCCTCCATTTTCAGTAGGTTGGCGTGAGTTTTGAACGTTTTTCCACACGCTACTGTTGGAAAATTTAGTGCACTTGAGTGATTAATTCACACCTAGTAATGGGTTTGAAGGTACAAAGTGTACACCTATTTGGTTACTGAATCCCCTGACTCAATAGTGGTTATGCTAGTGTGATTCTGTTTCTGCTGATCTGATTCTGCTGCTAGTATGGATTCTGCTGATGGTGGATTCTGCTGCTAGTGGAATTCTGCTCCTAGAATGATTCTGTTGATGGCATCAGTTTATTCTGCTGCTCGTTTTTAACCACTGATTCCTACTATTATGAAAAGTATTATGATATAATTAATGGACCGTTAATTATACATAATTCAATGGGTTAGAGTTTGAGTATTCTCTATTATAAATAGAGGTCATAACATTCTGCATGGATACGATTATCAATACAAACCCTAAACACTTGAATACGATTCTGTTCTTGATTTGTGCCTAAAACAAGAACATCACTTGGTCTTATCCCATAGAGATATTCGTGTAACCCAGGCATAGGGTCGAATAATTTCTATTGGAAAGTGATAACACGATTTCAAGTGAATATCCGGTACTCATTGATTATCTTAACCCTAATCTGAGAACACTCAAACACATAATAACTAACAATCAATAGAAACTATTAGTGATACTCAATGGTTGCTGCTATGAGACAAATGGCTGCTAACTTTTCCAAGTTGGAAAAGTTTGAAGGTGTTGATTTCAGAAGATGGCAAAAGAAGATGCACTTCTTGTTGTCAAGTATGAATGTGGTTTATGTTCTGACAACTGAGATTCCAGAAGATTATGGAGAAGATGCTACTATGGAACAGATGAGGGGCAAGAAGCAAATGGGAGAATGATGATTATGTCTGCAGGGGTTTAATTCTCAATGGTATGTCTGATTCTCTATTTGATATTTATCAGAATGTTGAAACTTCTCAAGAACTATGGGATTCCTTGGAAGCCAAGTATATGGCTGAGGATGCATCAAGTAAGAAGTTCCTTATAAGTAATTTTAACAATTACAAAATGGTTGATTCTAGACATGTCATGGAACAATACAATGAACTTCTTAGTATACTTGGTCAATTCACACAACACAAGATGAACATGGATGAGGCTATTTCAGTCTCTTGTATCATTGATAAATTATCTCCTTCTTGGAAAGATTTTAAGCATATGCTGAAACATAAAAAGGAGGAATTAACTCTTGTTGAGTTGGGCAGTCACTTGCGCATTGAGGATTCACTCAAAGCACAAGACATTGACAAGCCAAAGAGTAGCAATGCTACTGGTCCATCAGTTGTCAATATGGTGGAGCATAACAACTCCTCCAGGTACAATGACAACAAGGGCAAGCGTAAGCATTAGGATAACACCAAATCTGATCTTAACAATAAACCAAAAGTGACTTGTTGGAAGTGTGGTAAAACTGGACACTTCAGGAAAGATTGTAAAGGTGTTAAGATTGGCAATAAAACCAATGGATCAGGCACAAGTGGAGGGAATGGTAACACCAATTCTCTGAAAGGTCATAATATATTTAATAAGTCTTTTGAGATTTATTATGTTACATATATATCTGAAATATATTTTGTGCAGGATAATGATGTTGCTTGGTGGGTTGACTCTGGTGCGACAATTCATGTGTGTAAAGATAGAAGCTGGTTCAAGACCTATGAGTCAATGAATGATGGTTCTATTCTTTATATGGGAAACGAGTCAACTGCCCTGGTGCATGGAAAAGGATGTGTTGATTTGAAGTTTAGTTCTGGAAAGATTGTTTCTTTGTTTAATGTTTTACATGTTCATGATATTAGAAAGAACTTGGTTTCTAGTAGTGTTTTGAATAATTGTGATTATAAACAAGTGATTGAATCTAATAAGTTTGTTTTATCTAAACATGATGTGTTTATTGGTTTTGGCTATTTGTGTAATCAAATGTTCAGGCTTAATATTGTTAATGATATTGGTAATTCAGCTTTTATGTCAACCTCTAAACTTAATGATTCAACCCTATGGCATGCTAGACTTGGCCATGTACACTTTAAAAGAATGTGAGATATGTCCAAGGATGGGTTAATTCCAGCCTTTGATATGGACACTGAAAAGTGTAAAACTTGCATGATGACCAAAATTACTAAGAAACCATTTCAAAGTGTAAAACGTGAAACTAAAGTTTTGGAGCTGATTCATAGTGATCTATGTGATCTACACGCTACTCCCTCTTTGGGGAACAAGAAATACTTTGTGACTTTTATTGATGATGCTTCTAGGTTTTGTTACGTTTATTTGTTACATACTAAGGATGAAGCATTAGATAAATTTAAAGTATTTAAAACTGAAGGTGAATTGCAACTTGGGTCTCTAATCCAAAGATTCAGGACTGATAGGGGAGGTGAGTACATGGATACTCTGTATTTTCAGTCTGTTGGTATAATCCATGAAACGACTGCCCCTTATACTCCTCAGCAAAATGGTATTTCTGAAAGGAAAAACAGGGTGCTGAAGGAGATGGTTAATTCCATGTTGTCCTATTCAGGGCTGAGTCAAGGGTTCTGGGGTGAAGCTATGTTAACAGCTTTCTATTTACTAAATAGGGTTCCTAATAAAATGAATAAGGTTACCCCTTATGAACTCTGGACTAAAAAGAAACCCAACCTGAATTATCTCAGGGTTTGGGGTTGTAGGGCTGTTGTAAGACTCCCTGATCCAAAGCAGAAAACTTTGGGTGAAAGAGGCATTGAATGCATCTTTGTTGGATATGCTGAGCATTCCAAGGCTTATAGGTTCTATGTTATTGAACCTAATGAATCTGTTTCAATTAACTCAATAATTGAATCAAGGGATGCACTATTTGATGAGAATAGATTCTCATCAGTCCCTAGACCAAGTCAAAGGATTCCAAATGGAACTTATGACATTGGTGTATCAGAGGTCCCTAATGAATTATCATCTCAGGTCCCTGATGAGGTTGTGGAACAACAACCTGATCCTGAGCTCAGAAGGAGTAATAGGGTCAGGACTCCAAAGTCATTTGGACCTGAGTTTCAATTATATTTAATTGAAGGTACAAGGAGTGAGGTCTCTGACCAATACTCCAATTGCTTCATTGTTGAGGATGATCTCAAAACATTTGAAGAAGCAATGAAGTCCAAAGATGTTGCTTTCTGGAAAGAAGCATGTGAAAAGCTAGAAGGGGGGGTTGGATAGTTTACCGCTTTTTAACTTAATTATCTTTTAAAAACTTTATGTTTCATCAAAGATATAAACTCAAATTACTTGTTAATCTTTGAGAAGCTTTGTGTGTAATTAAAAATTCTAACTAAAGACAATATGTAATATGCAAAGACAAAGAAAGAAACGATCAAACCACAACACGGTTGTTTATTGTGGTTCGGCTACAAGGACTCTTTTTCCTTGCCCTACATGCATGCCCCGAGTTTCCAACTCGAGAGTTTCAAGCACTAGTCAACAAGCTCCTTTCACGGGTGGAGAAACCTTTACAATCGTCGCTTACACTTTATCCGGTATAAAGCTAGATATCGAGTCCTAGTTCAAGGTAGAACCAACCTAACGTCGCCTATCCAGTATTTCCGACACTAAGCTAGATGTCGAGTTCTTTTACAAGGGTACAACCACTCCCGATAGTTCTTTTACAAGGGTACAAAAACTCCCGTCACACTATGTATTTTGAGGCCTAAAATACTAACCAATCACTTCTACACAAGATACAAATGAAGTATAAACTACCAAAGTTCATACATAACAAAGCTAATAAGTCTTGCAACTTTTGAGTTGAAACTTGTAACTTCTTGGAAGAACTTGTGAACTCCTTTGCTACATAAGAGAATCACACAAGTCAAATGTTACTGAGTTAGATGAGAGAATATGTGAAATATATGTCCTAAAGTGATGGGTGAATTCTTGCAAGTGACTTGGTATTTATAGCCAAACCAACCAGCAGTCTGGCGGATCCGGCGGAACCCTAGAATGGGTTCCGCCCATGTACCCTAAGGGTTCCGCCAGGACTGTCAGGAAAACATGCAAGAACTCTTTCCATATCAAGCAATGTGACATCAAGTAATTTCTAGTCAAACACACAATTGTGTAAGAAGTCTTATGGAGAGTCAAACACACAATTGTGTAAGAGGTCTTATGGAGAGTCAAACACATAAGCTTTCCATAAATGCATGATGTGATGTAACATATACTATATTAAGAAATAAATAAATGTAATGTTTTATATGAAAATGTAAATGTATGCAAGACTTAAACTATAATCATGTTTTACTAAAAACTAAAGTTTTCACTTTGTCGTTAACAAAACTTAGCAAAGATCGTAAAATATAAATAACGTTTTTAGGCGATATTTGTATTAACAATCTCCCCCCTTTTTGTTGATGACAAAACATAAACTTTGTTTTTAAGTAAATCACTAATTATAGTGTGAAGTCTTTAAAAAGTTTATGTCCAAACTTGTTTTACTTAATTTATGAAAATCATTTTAAGTTTTAAAAGTTTAGATATATTTTCTCCCCCTTTTGTCGAAATAAAAAGAAAAGTTGCGGAGCGAAATGATGCAAATGCTCCCCCTTGGACAATACTTCCCCTAAAAGGAGTGCCAAGATAGGAGACATGGATTTTGAACCTACAAAAAAAATGTTAGTTGTTGCAATAGATGTGCATAGAGCAAGTCATGAAGTGAAGAGTTGCGAAACGGAATAATGCAATTCTCATGCTCCCCCTTGAATATTACTCCCCTAAATGGAGTATCAAGGAAGGGAAACATGGATAATGATCCTACAAAAAAAAGGTTAGTTTCAAAAACACAAGATATATGTATGCTACCATAGCAAGGCAAAGTTTACTCACAATACCTAAATGGTCAACAAACAATGCATACCTTATAGTAGAATGAAATTCATTTCATGTAAAATTTGACTTTTAGAAAGTCAAAGACAAGAAATTAGGAAGATAACATCCTACTTCTAAAAATAAAAAGAAAAATAAAAAGAAACTAAGAACATAAAATCCTACATCTATATAAGAAAACCATCATTTTCCTTAATGAGAAACATTTTCTAAAAACAAGGCTAAGGTTGTTTAAGGATGAAAATGTGTGTTGGAGGATGTAGCGGGTTTGTTGGTTTTGTGTTTTTGGTGCTATTACGGATGAGACTCTATCATTGTTGGAGACACTAAACTCGAGGTGGGTGAGACAAGGATTCTAGACGGTCCAAAATGTGGTTTAGGATAAACCTCATTTCATCGGTTAGCTCGCGAATATCCGTTCGACACCCTTCACTAATGTAAGCGGTTCTTTCGCAATGTCCGCAATCATGGCGGGGAAAGTTTGGTGGAAGAGAGGTTTGATTTGTTCGTGGTGGATCATTTGAACTTGAAGGAGCAAATGTGGATGGTTGGGAGGTGTTTTTGGTTCCTTCACTAGATGAGTGTAACGTCGTTTGTAAAACCATAATATGGTTGATTTGAGAGTCAACCATACGTTTGAAGGCATGAAGGTGGTTTAAATGAGTGTCCATTTCATCATTAAGGTTTGGAGATTTTTTCCATATGGATGCTTCTATTTTCTTATAAGAAGAAAATAGAGGTTCAAAGTGTTGGGAATGCTCTTGTGGTGGTGGTTGTTGTTGTTGTTGTGGTTGTTGTTGTTGTTGTTGTTGTGGGACTTGTTGTGGTGGTTCTTGTTGTAGTTGTTCTTGTTGTTGAACAAGGTGGCGGAAGCTTGGTTCTCCGGAAGGATTACCATGAAGGTCTTTGTAAATGGGGTGAAACACAAATGATTGTAGGTGTGTATGACCTTGATCTTGTGGAAAAATTGATGGTCTAGCATAACGGTAAGCCAAATGTTCAACCAATGATGGTTGATGAGGTTCATCATCTAATTGCTCACTTGGTTGTTGTTGGTTTTCCATTTGAGCAATGGTGTCAAAGAGTGACAATGATGGAGGGCTAGATGATTTAGGTGATAGGTCTTCTAAAGTTTCCAAATAGGGTAGTGGTGATGTTGGTGGTGTATGGAAAAGTTCCATTGGTGTAAGTGTTGGTGATTGAGGTGATGGAGTTTTTGATGGTTGATTTTGTTGAGAAGGTGATGTTGAATCACTTGAAGGTCTAGTTGGTGGCGGAATAGTGGCTATGTTGGTGTTGCAATGTGTTGGAAAGGGTGTTGGAGTAGCAAGATTAAGCAAATCTTGTATAGTGATCACATTGGTATTGCAAGGTGTTGAGGATGGTGTTGTGGTAGTAAGGTTAAGGAAATTTTGGATAGGTGAAGAGATGTCAAGTGATGCATCACTTGATGATGATGAGCTTGATTTGATAGTTTTGTTGAAGCAACAAGGTTTAACACTAATCCTAGCGGTTTTTGTAAGGGATTTTGATGATTCGGATGAGTTGTTGGATTTAGTCATTTCAAAGGTGTGGTTTTGAAGCTTTGAGAGAAGAAATTTTGATGGTGAAGGTGTGATTTTAAGTGTTACAAAATTGTCAAATTTATAGAGTGGAAGAGATGTTGGAAGAGATGTTTGGATTTGATGTTCTACCATACAAATGTTGAGGTTTCTAACATGTTAAATCATTGGATGTCAATCCAATGGAATTGGGTGGAGTGAAAGACTAACTTATGCACTCAATGCCAAGTGATCATGGGAAGTGATTTGGTTGAAAATGTTCTAAGGGTTTGAAGGATCCTTTTTAAGGGTTCCTTGGGTTAGTTATATTTGAATTTGAATTTTTGGCGAGAAATGACTTCCTAATTGTTCTAGTGAGTGAGAGTGATCCTAATATGTTTATTGGAAGTAAGGAAAGATGTTTCTCACTAAAGATAAAGATTTGACATTTAACAAATTTTGAAATTTAGAAAAATAACAAAAATTTTCTGCAGGTGACTGGCGGAACCCTCGCGAAACACAGGCGGAACCCTGTTTTGGGTTCCGTCTGGTCCGTTGGGCCAAAACTGGGTTGCCCAAAAATTTACACGGGCGGAACCCATCTGAGGGTTCCGCCGTATCCGCCAGACCTGAAAAACAAGGCAGTCCATCTTTTTGAGGGTCGAGACGATTTTCAAATTTTTCGAAAACTCTTAAAAATGAAAATTTATTATATGTCTGATTAGGAAATGCAAAAAATGGACATGTAGACATTCATATCATAGGACTTTGACAGGGGGCTAGCGAATTTCACTATACTTAGTGAAAATTTCCATATGCATGAAAAATTGACAAACACCTCAAATATCGTCAATATGCATAAAGTCTCATACAAAACATAGTCCGACGAAAATAATAAAGCATGGAAGTAAAAAAGCAATATAAATCACATAGTTTAACACATACAAAGTTCTAAAACCTTCATAAGCCAAACACTCCTTAATCACACCTCTCCCAACCAGTCTATCTTCTTCTTGAGCTTTCCTAGGTACCTTCCAAAGCACTTGAACATTCCTTTGGTTTGCTTGAACTTTTCGGATGCATTGCTAATGACGGGAAATTCTTGAAGGTAGTCTAAAGGGGGTAGCTTAGAGTTAGGAAGTTTATCGTCATCGCTTATATCGGATGATGAGGATGATGGTGAAGGAGAGCGAGTACGCCTGCCCTTAACTTTGAAGACTCCTTTATCACTTATAGGGACGAAAATGTGAGGAACGAGAGAGTAATCAAGGCATATTCCCTTATCGTTAGGAGGAATGGGCGAGATTGCTCTAAAGAGGCGGGTGAGAAGCATTCTATAAGGAAGAACGGTTGTTCCTACTAAGGATATGTCGGCCATTCTTTTGGCTAGGTAATAGGCTAAGTTAAAAGGTTGACCGGTGGAAATGCTATAGAGCATGTAGCTAAGACATGTGTTGACATGATCTCTATTTCCTATGGAACTTATAACGTTGGCTCTAAGAATTTCTTCCCATTTCTTAAATTGTGGTTTGAGCTCATTGAGTTCCATACCAAAAGGGTCCTTATCTACCTCATTTCCCGAACGATTCTTCCTAGTTGTTGAGGTCCTAACATAGAGATGCTCACGAATTTCTTCCTTATTGGCAAGAGGAGTGTCGTATGCATGAAAACGCTCAATGGAATCAAGACTAGAAAAGGGCCACTTATCCGTGTAGAGACATGTACCAACAATAGGGACACCAAGAATTATTGCAAAATCTTTCAAGGGTATGATATTTGGTACTTGATTGGTCTTAAAGGTTAGTGAGATCTCACCATCGTCATCGAAGAAAAGGCTTATGGTTGCATAGAATTCTAAGATGAACCTAGGACAAATTTGCTCATCGATGTCTAGGAGGCAATCAAAGTTGATTGCGGCAAAGTTTTGGCGAATGGATGTTCCTTTTAGGAAGGATGGATCAATGGTTCTTCCTTCATGAACATAGCGTTTTTCTAGACTCTTAAAGGTTTCAACTTGATCTTTAGTAAGGCCCTTGGTTCTATGGTGTTTGGGTAAGTAGTTAAGAGTTTCCTTGTGATCGGAGAATGTTGCGGGAGGCATGTTGATTCCTAGAAAACACAAAATTTTAAGTTTAAATTAATGACTTTTATAATGTGGATGTTCTAGTATAAGTCTATATGAAAACAATGTGGAGGTGCGGTTATCTTGACTCATTTTGATGCTTGAAACATTTTTGTAATGCAAGTTATGTTACAAAACAAAAGATAACCCAAACGCTCCTAATTCAATATAGCTTCGTTTGAATGTACCCGAAAATACATATTAGTTATGTATTCCCTTTAGCATTCAAGAGACATTATGCAAGTGCTGTTTCAATGACGTTTTTCATTTGTTTTAACAATGTGGTGAAAGGAGGTGTTCTAGTGACTTTTTTAAAAGACAATGAACTTGGTGTGTTTGGTAAATCATGATAATAACAAAGAGGATACAATTCCTAACTAATGGAAATTATGATTAGTTTACAACCAAGGTTTTTCATGAATCAACAAGTTTATGCATAAACCCTAAGATTCTAGTTAATGTATGTAGATGAAAGTGATAGACTTTGATTGAAAATGCAATTATGATAAGAATACTTACAAAGTTGATTGAATTGGAAGAGATGTGAGTGAAAGCCCTAATTTTCGTGTGGTAAGGTGTTTGTAAGTTGAAGTTTTAAGTTAAGAGGTGTTTGGTTTTGAATTTAAAATAAAAACCTGCTGTAGATTCGGCGGACCAGGCGGAACCAAAAGGAGGGTTCCGCTCGTTTGGTCTCAGGGTTCCGCGGGTACAACAGAGGAAAAAATAAAAAGGATTTGTCTTGATTTTTGTGGTTTTATCCTAATGTTCAAAACTAAGGTTTTAGGTCTCATGAGTCTTTAACTAAGCCTAGGGAGGATGAATGATTCTTATTCAAGAGGTTTCGTGAAAACGTCGACAATATGGTTATCGAGTAAGACTTTCTTGGTTGAGATGTTCCTCAATGAACATTTTTACCAAGGCGATAATGACGGATCACAATATGTCAATTAAGAACATAATGGATTGGATTGCCGCTGAAGTCGATGCTTCCTTTGTTGAAGGGATAAAATTGTTGATAAGAGGAATTCCGTTTGTTGACGCGGGTTTGCTTGTTCTAGTGGAGCTTGTTGACGTGCTTCTTCATCCGATACTAATTTGAGAATCTTAAGCGTTTTGGAGAATCATTGGATAAGTAAGTGTAAAAGTGCAAGTACCACTTGTGCTTTTCTTATCAACTTATTACCGACATAATTCCATTTGGCATACACTATGGTTTCTATTCCCGTTCTTTTGGGATACCATAATCCTAGTTGTGTAGTGCTTTTTGATGTATCCAAACAAGCTCTTCCGAAAGAGTTGTTTAAGGATCTTCTCTAAAACGAGCACATAGACAAGCACTAAACATAATGTTGAATCTATTTGTTGTGAGAACAAGTAAACTTCCAAACATTTCTCTATGTTTAGTTTTACCTACGGATTCACTAATCTCATTCTTGATAAGTCACAAAAGACTTAATCATTGTGAACTTGTGAATAACTAGGAATGTCTTTGAGTGATTATTCCTTGCTTTTGGAGCTTGCTTAGGTTATTAAAAAGTCTTTCATAGATTTACATTATTTTTTTATTTTGAAATATCTATTTTGTTTTAATGGTTGCTTTACTCTAATGTCCAAAAACTATTTTTATCAAATTTGTTTTAATCACAACTATGACCCATGATTCAAGTTTTTATGACCATGTCAATATTGCTTGACTCAATGTTTGACATAAGGCGAAAAGATGTTGTTTTTCATTTTTAATAGTTCATCTTCCTTGTTATTAATCTTGACTTACTTGTCTTATCAGTGTTGGATTTTCGACTAAGTCATCATCTACCAAAGATGATATCTTAGAAGGAGGTGGTCTTTCATCGAATGTTAAATTCAATGACTCTTTAGGTTTATTTACTTGAAACACTATAAGTGTAAATGTCCAAGAGATGTAACATCATAAGACTATGGGTCGAATTTGATGTGCAAATCCTAGATGTTTATAAATCATTTTCTCCCAATCATCCTAATGTATTCAAATGATTTATTTTTCTTTGTGTGTGTCTTATAAGAAACTTTAACAAAAGAGTGGTTGAATTTAAGACACGATTGAAAATATAAGGTATAATGTCAAAAGATGTTGTACCACAAACATCTATGAAATGTTGTGGTTTTGCTAGATTTGCAAGCATCACAAAAACGTTGGTTGTTAAGTCACTTAGGAGATTCTTAGTTAGCTCACTTGTAGACAAGTATTAAGTGAGACTCACTCAAGAGTTTCTCGTGTCTTTTCACGAAAGTTTAAAGAGGTAAAACACCTTATATCTCCTGCTAGATGCAGTGTCTAAATTCTTTAATCACGGAGGATCTAGTCCTTGTTGTTACTTACACCACATAAACACCTTAGAGTAAAAACTATTAATATTACCCATGACAAAACTTAATGTTAATAAAAAAGAAGCAATGAAAGGTAAGTTGAAGAGATGTATACCTTTTAAGCTCCATAGATGAGCCACCAAGAAGATAATCTTTAAGCAAATTATCTTGACTCGTAAGAGAGCTAAACTCAAATACTTATGAATCCAAGGAGGTTAGACAAACATATAAAAGTATTGAACATGATATCTTTATCCTTCTATCATGAGCTCCAAATAGAGATAGAATTACTCCTACAATTCTCTCCTATGTTTCACAAATAAAACTTGTTTTGTTTAACTTGTTGATGGTGCATTTGACTCAAATCCTAATCCGGCTAAATGACTTTTGACTTTTCAATAAGCTTTTGAGAGCTTTTGAACTTTCTTCAAATTTAGCAAGCATTTTTCCTTTTTCATTTTTTCTTTGAATTTCATATTTGTAATCTTGACATATTTTGCATTCTAGATCAATTTCAACATTGCTTTCAAGTCTAGACATTTTATCTTCTAACATTATCTCTTTTTCAAGATTGTTCACAAGAGATTTTGAATGTTCATTGTTAAAGATAGTTTTTAGGTCCATGTTGCATAAAAGTTTAGACTCATTTTCTAGTTTAAAAAACTCAAGGATAAATGTGTCGAAGCAAAAGTGTTTGGTTTCAAATTGTACCTTGCTTGATGTTTTATCTAGTTGAGAATCACAAACCGGATAGTTGGCTTCATCTTCATCCGTGTCATTCCATGAATCGTAAGCAAGGCCACTTTGAGCTCGACATAAGTAATCATCTTCACTTACACCTTCATTTAAAACATTTAAACTAGTAGCACATGTATTTATTTCAACTAAATGTCTATCTATTATTTTTTCTAAGACTTCTAATTCATATGTGAGATCAAATTGATCATCTTTGACATGACATATTTCTTGATGAAAGTTTAACATATTTTTCCAAATATCATTAGCCGTTTGACAAAAATACACTCTTTCATATTCGGTCCTTGGTAAAGCTTTATAAATCATTATCTTAGCATTAGTGTTTTTATCAAGTTTAGGATAGTCATCTTGATTTTCAAAACTTGTTTTCGTTGGTTTGAAATCACCAATAGAAATAATATGCCAAAGATCTTGATCAATTGATTTCACATAGTTTTCAATTTTACTTTTCCATTCAAGGAAGTTTTCTTTTTCAAATAGCGGTGGCTTTTGAATAGGTTGCCCTTCTTTGAGATTTTCAAAATCCATGGATCGATCCAAGTTTTAAAATACAATATATTTTAAAGATCTTGAGTAACGTAGCTCTTGATGCCAATTGTGGAAAACTAGAAGGAGGTTGAATAGTTTACCGCTTTTTAACTTAATTATCTTTTAAAAACTTTATGTTTCATCAAAGATATAAACTCAAATTACTTGTTAATCTTTGAAAAGCTTTGTCATTAATTAACAATTCTAACTAAAGAAAATATGTAATATGCAAAGACAAAGAAAGAAACGATCAAACCACAACACGATTGTTTATCGTGGTTCGGCTACAAGGACTCTTTTTCCTTGCCCTACATCCACGCCCCGAGTTTCCAACTCGAGAGTTTCAAGCACTAGTCAACAAGCTCCTTTCAAGGGTGGAGAAACCTTTACAATCGTCGCTTACACTTTATCCGGTACAAAGCTAGATACCGAGCCCTAGTTCAAGGTAGAACGAACCTAACGTCGCCTATCACTATTTCCGACACTAAGCTAGATGTCGAGTTCTTTTACAAGGGTACAACCACTCCCGATAGTTCTTTTACAAGGGTACAACAACTCCCGTCACACTATGTATTTTGAGGCCTAAAATACTAACCAATCACTTCTACACAAGATACAAATGAAGTATAAACTACCAAAGTTCATACATAACAAAGCTAACAAGTCTTGCAACTTTTGAGTTGAAACTTGTAACTTCTTGGAAGAACTTGTGAACTCCTTTGCTACATAAGAGAATCACACAAGTCAAATGTTACTGAGTTAGATGAGAGAATATGTGAAATATATGTCCTAAAGTGATGGGTGAATTCTTGCAAGTGACTTGGTATTTATAGCCAAACCAACCAGCATTCTGGCGGATCCGACGGAACCCTAGAATGGGTTCCGCCCATGTACCCTGAGGGTTCCGCCAGGACTGTCAGGAAAACATGCAAGAACTCTTTCCATATCAAGCAATGTCACATCAAGTAATGTCTAGTCAAACACACAATTGTGTAAGAAGTCTTATGGTGAGTCAAACACACAATTGTGTAAGAGGTCTTATGGAGAGTCAAACACATAAGCTTTCCATAAATGCATGATGTGATGTAACATATACTATATTAAGAAATAAGTAAATGTAATGTTTTATATGAAAATGTAAATGTATGCTAGACTTAAACTATAATCATGTTTTACTAAAAACTAAAGTTTACACTTTGTCGTTAACAAAACTTAGCAAAGATCGTAAAATATAAATAACGTTTTTAGGCGATATTTGTATTAACAAAGCAATTAATGATGAGATGGACTCCATCATGGGCAATAACACTTATGTGTTGACTGATCTACCACCTGGTTGCAAACCTCTAGGTAGCAAATGGATTTTCAAAAAGAAAATGAAGGTAGATGGAACTGTTGAAAAGTTCAAGGCAAGACTAGTTATTCAGGGTTTTAAACAAAAGTCAGGGATAGGCTATTTTGATACTTATGCTCCTGTGGATCTTATCAGTACCATAAGATTGATGATTGCTTTGGCATCAATTCACAATCTGATTTTTCATCAGATGGATGTGAAGACATCTTTCTTGAATGGTGACTTAGATGAGGAAGTTTATATGAACCAACCTCAGGGCTTCATCATGCCTGGCAATGAAAACAAGGTGTGTAAACTGATTAAGTCTCTTTATGGACTGAAACAAACACCTAAGCAATGGCATCAGAAGTTTGATGAAGTGGTTTTGTCTAGAAGTTATTTACTTAACCAGGATGACAAATGTGTATATAGAAAATTTGATGAATCTGGTAAAGGAGTCATTATTTGTCTATATGTTGATGACATGTTGATCTTTGGCACTAACCAAAATCAAGTTGACCTTACAAAGGCATTTTTGTCATCAAAGTTCTCCATGAAGGATATGGGGGAGGCTGATGTTATCCTTGGCATTAGGATTAAACATGAAAGTAACAAAATTTATATATCTCAGTCTCATTACATTGAGAAGGTGTTGAAGAAATTTAATTACTTTGAGTGTACTCCAGTAAGTACTCCTATAGATACAAGTGAGAAGCTAATGCCTAATACTGGTAAGGCTGTATCTCAACTTGAATATTCTAGGGTGATTGGCTGCTTGATGTATGCCATGACTTGTACAAGACCTGGCATTGCTTTTGTTGTGGGTAAACTGAGCAGGTATACTAGTAATCCTAGTGCTCATCACTGGCAAGCAATTCAGAGGGTTTTTAAGTATTTGAAGAGAACTATAGATTATAGTCTCTCATATACTTGTTATCCTTCAGTATTGGAAGGATACACTGATGCTAGTTGGATCAGTAACACTGAAGACAATTCGTCTACAAGTGGTTGGGTATTCCTACTTGGTGGAGGTGCAATTTCTTGGGCATCCAAGAAACAAACTTGCATCACCAGTTCAACCATGGAATCTGAATTTGTGGCCTTAGCAGCTGCTGGCAAAGAAGCTGAATGGTTGAAAAACTTGCTTCTTGAGATTTCATTGTGGCCTAAACCTATAGCACCTATTTCTATCCGGTGTGATAGTGCTGCTACATTGGCAAAGGCTTATAGCCAGATGTACAATGAGAAGTCTAGACACTTAGGTGTCAGACATAGCATGATTCGTGAGCTTATCATGAATGGGGTGGTATCTATAGAGTTTGTTAGATCTCAACATAACTTAGCTGATCACTTGACGAAGGGTTTGGCTAGAGACTTGGTTTTGAAGTCTGCTAAAGGGATGGGTTTAAAGTCCAACTTAGTCACTGAATGCTAAGACACCCAACTCCCTCCTGAGGAAACTTGGGAGCTGAGTTCAATGTGGAAAGCTGAACATTTAGTGGACTGGAGCACATGTTTTATTGTCATCCCAAGGTTGTGCTCAGAACCTGCTGAAAAAGGAGGATGAAGTCTTTACTTCTCAATGGTTATTTTCTTTGAAAAAGTGCTAAGCAGGAGTGTAAAACCTCGCAAAATCCATATAATTAAAAACGTTTAATTATATATAATCCTCTGTCATTATTTTAATCACCATTTTTACAGGAAAATTTGAAATTTTCTTATTATATTAAATGGTCACGATTACGATATTGCAAAATTCACCAAACGACAAAACAAGTTCTCGACGCGTTTAACAAAATAATAAAAACATACTAATCTTAATTATACCCTAATACAATCCAAACGGGCCCTTGATTTTCCTAAGCCCAATCGGCCCAAATCTTTAACCCATTTTCATTTCTAAAAATTCCATATGATCGACTAAACTAACTCCAAAACGATCCTCGTTCTCTCTATTTTTACACACGACTCACGAATATTTTTGCACCATCTCGTTCACCACCTAGCCAACTATTAATGTGTCGAGTGCCATTGATGCGTAGGGATTGCACCAGGATTTACCTCTCGAGGGATCTTGAGAAGCTTACAACCCCCACCAGGTAATGTACCTGATCGATGTAGTATAGTATAATGACAAGTACCGAGGATTGATCGTTCAGCTAGGAATAGTGTCGCTAGGATTAGAAAACCTAAAGACTAGGTCTAGAGATGAGGGATGATTCTTTTTGTATTTTTATATTTTTAAGAAAGCAATTAAAAATCTTGGGTTTGGAGGAGTTTGGCGGAATTAGTTGCTAGTCAACTAACCCAATACTAAGATGCAATCAAAATAAAATACTAAAATAAAAATAAACTAAATTATACTAAAGTTGTGAGCAATATGTGGGAGAATTGTGTTTACTTAGATTTCACTACTCCCTAGATATCTTTTACACGTTAATTACTTGTTATAGTTGCGTGGATGACGGATTGTATTCCTTAATACCATTCATGGGGTGGCGTACTTACTTCCCCAATCCTATGAGCGCCTACTTCACTCCTATGTCGAGCCGGCTAAGAAGCTCCTAACGTGGGATCATTAGAATTTACTCATGCATTAAATACAACCAATAAAACCTAGTACACATCGGTTCATGTTTCCTAAGACGTTCAAGCATGTTACACAATGGAGATCTGCCAGTTTTCTTAAGCCTAACATTGAAATCATTCATCCAATACAACCATAAACAAGTAATCAACACATAATTAACATCTAGGTCTCATTAGATCTAAGCAAACACAAGATAGATCTAGCCTAGCATGTTGAAATTAAGACAAGCATAAGATATATTCAAGCAACACATAGACATATTGATTGAATTGAAAGAAGACTTATCTCAATTGAACATGAAAGGATTCAAGGGGTGAAAACCCTTGAAAACACTGTAAAATATGATCTAGGGTTTACAAAGTTCGGCCCTAGTTTTCTCCACACAAGTTCCTCCTTTATGAATGAAAAATAGAAAACTATATATAGATTTTGATAGGTGACGGCGTCAAGAACAAATGTCTGACGCCGTCATCTCGCCGCCAAATAGTTTCTCTGACTGCCTAGATCTGGGTCTGACGCCGTCATGTATTCACCTTATGCAGGCCGTCACCAAATTAAATCTTGATGCCCTTGTTGTGACGCCGTCAGGATTGCACTTGGTCGTCATGGATTTTACTCTTGACGCCGTCAGGTACTGTTCTCAGCATGGAAAATTAAGTCTTTGCCGTTTTCTTCACTTTTATGCTCAAAAAACGTCCGAATTGCTTCCTTTTCCAGAATTCACTCCCAAAGTACCTAAAATCGCAAAAGGAACGATTTAGGGTAATATTTGATCAAATAAATTCAATTCCGGGCTTAAATGACCCCCTAAAAACGGTTCATTTTTCGCCTTATCATATACCCTTACACTTGAGATTTGCTTGTCCTCAAGCAAATGCGCTTTTATTCTAGTCAATATACAAGTTAGGGGTCATTTAACACTAATACAAAAGTAATTACAACAAATAATCGTTCCACTAAAGACCAAAGACAAGCACGGAGGTCATACACTAGCACCTCACAAATAGTGTTTAGATACTCACATCTCTCGGGTGCAATAAAGTAATATCACAATATGGAAACGGAAAATATCTCTCACTACCTGTCATAACAAAATAGATTACCATAGGCTTGGGAAAGGATCAAACTTCCACCACATGGCGTAAGCACCTAGGATAAACTATCAAAGAGGTCTTTTAAAGGGTTGTAACGTTAGGTGTAGGGATATAGAATACACGGTTTTGTTGGATATAGGCAGTCTTTACTGGTGGCGAGTTAGCAATCTTGGTTAATTACATGTACAATATGGCGTTGCTAAGCCAAGACTAGACTCTACTTAAGCTAATAAATGAAAAATAACAAAAACATAAAATAAGCATAGAATGAAACGGGATGGTAGTCCGTATGTTTTTTCTCTTTTCTTTTTCTATTTTTTTTCTTTTTCATGATTTTTCTTTTTCTATTTTCCCACTTTTTCTTGACTTGTGCAATATCCATAAGGAAATGTATGTTTTCAACATATATTTAGATACAGCTGTATTGGAATTTGATCATACTTGAATTGTATATCTGATTAAATTAGCATCATGAGTTTCCAGCTCATGTTAGGATTATTGATCCATTATTTGAAGTTGATTGAATATTTATATGATTTATTTGTAATTATAGTCAACATAACTCAATACTTGTTCCATTACTGTTTGTATTTATCATTACCAAATATTCCTGAAATCTATCAAAATAAATGGTTTTTCATAAAACTCTATGAACTCACCAACCTTTGTGTTGACACTTTTAAGCATGTGTATCTCAGGTAAATTAACGGAGCAGGACAAGACATGGAGTGGGCATTTATTACTCTGATAAATTAAAATGGTGTAAAAATCAAATATGTCATTCTTTCAAAGCCTTTATATATTTTAATAAGATTTTAAATCAAATGGTTCATCTTTTATCAAAAATATTATTTGAATGACAAATAACTTTCAAAACGCTTCTTTTAAGCTGTTTTATGAAATTATAACTTCGATCCTCCCCGTAACACCCAAATTATTTTTCCGCTGCTACAAACTTAAATTTGGGGGTGTTACAGATTGGCATCAGAGACAGAGTTATAGAGAATTAAATGTTTTCAAACATTAAACTATAACTACACTTTCAAAATAATGATTTTACACCATACCATTTTATGCCCTCCGTGTCTGCAGACTGCCGTGCTCAATACCTTATCTGTTGAGATTATCTTACATGTTTAGAAATTACTCTTACACAATAATTATTTCATCTGTACTGTTATATTTTTAACATACAAAATCCTCATAAAATATTATTCTCGGTTACTACTATAGCATGTCTTCAGGAACTCCCGTGAATATCAAAACTACTCTCTATAATACTAACACCTCATCTATCAATCAAAATTCTCCGAATACTGAAGATCCTTACGTACAAATATCACAACCCCAGCCTAATATAGAACTCACTCAGAGATCACCTCCATCATCACCTATTCGTTCACCTTTACGTCAAAAACTCAGGAGAGCTACCGAATCATATGAAGATTTGATTGGTGGCCAGCCAACATTCGAAGTTGGACAAAGTTCAAGCCCAAGGATGCCGTGGAAGAATGTTGAGCCAAGTTCTCCATTACCTTATACTTCAGATTCCTCAATACCAGATTTTCCAAATAATTTATCCTCACCTAACTCACCTGACTACAATATAAGCACTCCTGATACAATATGGAATCTTATTTACCGACAAGCCAGCATATTGGATGCTCACACTGAACAGCTAATAGGGTTACTGATACGTGGGAATCGCACCAGGCTTTACCTCTCGAGAAGCTTACAACCCCCACCAGGCAGTGTACCTGATCGTTGTAGTATAGTATAGTGACAAGTACCGGGGGATTGATCGTTCAGCTAGGAATAGTGTCGCTAGGATTAGAAAACCTAAATACTAGTTCTAGAGATGAGGGATGATTATTTTTTGTATTTTTATATTTTTTTGAAAGCAAGTAAAAATCTCGAGTTTTAAGGATTTGGGCGGAATTAGTTGCTAGTCAACTAACCCAATACTAAAGATGCAATCAAAATAAAATACTAGAAATGAAAATAAACTAAATTAACTAAGGTTGTCAGCAATAAGTGGAGAAATTGTGTTTACTTAGATTTCAATACTCCCTAGATATCTTTTACACGTTAATTACTTGTTATAGTTGCGTGGATGACGGATTGTATTCCTTAATACCATTCATGGGGTGGCGCACTTAATTCCCCAATCCTATGAGTGCCTACTTCACTCCTATGTCGAGCCGGCTAAGAAGCTCCTAACATGGGATCATTAGAATTTACTCATGCATTAAATACAACCAATAAAACCTAGTGCACGTCAGTTCATGTTTCCTAAGACGTTCAAGCATGTTACCATTTGGAGATTTGCCAGTTTTCTTAAGCCTAACATCGAAATCATTCATCCAATACAACCATAAACAAGTAATCAACACATAATTAACATCTAGGTTTCATTAGATCTAAGCAAACACAAGATAGATCTAGCCTAGCATGATGGAATTAAGACAAGAACAAGATATAGACAACCAACACATAGACATATTGATTGAATTAGAAGAACACTTATCTCAATTATACATGAAAGGGTTCAAGGGCTGAAAACCCTTGAAAAACCTGTAAAATTCGTAATAGGTTCGGCCTTAGGGTTTCTCCAAACTTCTCTCTTTTTATGAATGAAAATTAGAAAACTATATATAGGAAATTGAGGCTGACGGCGTCAAGACCAAATAGGTGACGCCGTCATCTCGCCGCCAAAATACTTCTCGGACTGCCTTAATCTTCATCTGACGCCGTCATGTGTTATGGTCTTCCAGGCCGTCACGTCTTTTACTCTTGACGCTCTACTTGTGACGCCTTCACATTTGTACTGGACCGTCATGCAAATTACTCTTGACGCTGTCAGGATGTTGCTCTTGACGCCGTCACCTACTGTTCCCAGCAAGGAAAATTAAGACTTTGGCGTTTTCTTCACTTTTATGCTCCAAAAATGTCCGACTTGCTTCCTTTTCCAGATTTCTCTCCCAAAGTACCTAAAATTACAAAAGGAACGATTTAGGGCAATATTTGATCAAATAAATTCAATTCCGGGCTTAAATGACCCACTAAAAGTGGTTCATTTTTCGCCTCATCATATACCCTTACACTTGAGATTTGCTTGTCCTCAAGCAAATGCGCTTTTATTCTAGTCAAAATACAAGTTAGGGGTCATTTAACACTAATATAAAAGTAATTACAACAAATAATCATTCCACTAAAGACCAAAGACAAGCACGGAGGTCATATACTAGCACCTCACAAATAGTGTTTAGATACTCACATCTCTCGGGTGTAATAAAGTATAAATTACAATATGGAAACGGAAGATATCTCTCACTACCTGTCATAGCAAAATAGATTACCATAGGCTTGGGAAAGGATCAAACCTCCACCACATGGCGTAAGCACCTAGGATAAACTATCAAAGAGGTCTTTTTAAAGGGTTGTAACGTTAGGTGTAGGGATATGAAATACACGGTTTTGTTGGATAAAGGAAGTTTTTACTGGTGGCGAGTTAACAATCTTGGTTAATTACATGTACAATATGGCGTTGCTAAGCCAAGACTAGACTCGACTTAAGCTAATAAATGAAAAATAACAAAAACCTAAAATAAACATAGAATGAAACGGGATGGTAGTCCGTATGTTTTTTCTCTTTTTCTTTTTCTATTTTTTTTTCTTTTTCTTGTTTTTTCGATTTTGTTTTGCATACACTCTTACCCTACCATCCAAAATAATACATCATAGGGAATAAACGTTCCCTTTACACTTGAATTTTTACGTACTTTACAATAAACTAATCTAATGACTCGAATTAAGAAAATCAAAGCACTTGGAGTACTTTTAAGATTAACGTACATATGGGGGTAATAAATGATGTTCTTCCCCATTACTCCATAAAATAAGTACTTTACCCATGAGTCCCAATCGTCCCAAAACAATATGTACAAGGATATGACTCGACTTAGCAACCATGTAATCAATTAGATAGTTAACTTAGGGTTTAACAAATAACAATAATGCACTAAAAATGAGCGCATACACGGAAGGGTAAGGCGATTTGGTTGTACATTTAAGTGGGGTGTAACAAATTCTTTCTTTAAGTAAAATGCTTAAAGTTAGAAACGAAAAGATAGGCTCGGAGGGGTGTACTAGGGGTTTCGTGTACTAAAAATGAGTACAACGCTAAGGGTGTGGGAAAAATTAGTTGACTTAACTAGCCAAGTAATATGACTTAAATGGTCAAGTAATTATGATACGGGTTTAACACAAGGGTGATCCTAATGCCTCTTATCATGTAGAAAATCCTACTACACGAATGTAGTCTCACTAGCGGTCTCGGGATGCATCACTAACGCAAGTTCTAGAATCTAAATGCTACCGGTACACTCATAAGCACTAATAATGAAAGCTTTTCCTATCAAATCTAAAGGCGAACCTCACATATTTGGGTGGAAAATTTTTCTGAATATACGGTTTTGTGCTAGTCATACAATCTCCTATCCATTAGACGCTTGCTATGGCTAAAGTTTCACTCCTAAATGTTGTAGAAAATTTTAAATTTGGCGCTAAAATTGCACTAACATGTATTTCTCATAGTTTTATTACACATCTACCATTAAACAAAACAAACTCAAGCGAAAGTGTACATGTAAGGTATCATCTTTTTACCCTCCCCTTACACTTAGGATGAACATTGTCCCCAATGTTCAAGTAAAGAATGTAAAAGTGAAAAAGTACAAAGAATGAAATCAAATACTCCCCTGATTCGCTCGGTATGGATAATAAGGTGGCCAGGTTAAATCTTCCTCCAAGAAAATGAACAATCAAAGCTTCCCTTCTAGAATATAAATCATCTTCTTGTCATACATAACCTGTAAATCCTGAGAAAACAAACAAGGCAACCTCGCATAAAATCGGCGGCAATCTATATAAGTTACTAAATCCTAGAAAACAAAATATGATATAATGCTTGTGGAATGAAGTTTGCATATCTCCTGGAGATTATAAAACTTAATAATTCACAAAAACTTCAAGACTTCGTTAGAAAAACAAAACCGGTAAAATTTCCAGATTTTTACACGTGACGCCGTCAAGAGTTACCCCGTGACGCCGTCAGAAGTGATCTGTAGAAATTCTTATGTTAAGTTTCCGGAAAATTTCTGGAAAAACTTGGTTCTACTTCCTGGAAAATCCTGCAAAACTTCATTATGACTCAATACAAGCATTTGACTCTAACAAATACGAATATACATGTTCACTTAATATTGTGGAGAATCATGATCGGTTTGTTTCTTAAAAACATATTTGGGGTTTCCCCTTACACTTATCTTTTGCAAAAATACTTTTAGGTGGAGTTAAGACTAGGCCAAAACAACAAAATAAAATATTTCCACTATTTAATTGAGAAACATGATCTATCAACAATAAAAATAAAGCATGCATACGGAAGCAAATAACAAACAAACAAAATAAATTCACACAAAGCATGGGTTGCCTCCCAAGAAGCGCTTTTCTTTATTTACGAGTCTTGTAGCTAGACTCAAGGTCATGGGTTACTACGTAACCTCATCGTTGGTTTCACTCTCTAGGTCGTCTTCTAAACTAGTATCGCTTTCATAGTATAAGTATTTCGGGTCCTCAAACTCGAAGACATCTTCTTGATACTTAGAATCAAGCTTGCTAACATCCTTAAAGAATCCACATGATAAATCAGAAGTGTTCTTACATCCTCTCCTAACATCTTCATCACACAAAATAAGTTGAGAACTTATCTTATCAAGCCCGTCACAATCGATTTCCTTAAGGTCTTTTCTCTTGTATGGCGTTTGGTATGAAACCCTCCTAATTCCATCAGCGAAGGTCATGATTCCATTCCGGTCATCAACTATAACATTAGTGATTTCACAAAAGAGTGCTCCAAAAATGACTTGTGATAACCTCGGGTCGACATAGTCTTCGATGTTGTCCACAATTGTGAATTCCATGGTGAATGCCATATTTCCTACGAACACCTGGATTTCATGATCTCTACCAACCACTTTCTCTCCCTTGTAAACCATTCCCCATCTGCAGATATTGTTATAATGGAATAGGGACATAAAATTCTTCGGTAGGAATACGTTAATGTAGATGTTATCGAAGTACTTATGACCGATCATACAGGGAATTTTGAGATTATTTGGATCACGCCGTCTTATCTTCTCCGATTCTCCATCCCTTGATCCATATAGATTCCCCTCAAGGGAAGGACGATATTCGTATACCTCCTCATTACCCTTACGAAAAATTACCTTCTTAACACCATTGGTGAACAATGCACTGCCATCCTTCTCATCAAGGATTACTCCCGATTCATTGATAAATGGTTTCCCAAGAATAAGGTTGGTTAATGTTCGATTGGTGAGAGGGTCCACATCATCGACCACGGTGAGGTCAATATTGTAAACAAGCTCTCCAATTATAATTGATACATTTTTTATTACCCTTGCATTATTGACTCTCTCACACACTATGCGTTCAGGAAAGGCTTCTTGGTATAGGGAAAGGGGTATTATGTTATCTGGGAAGCTAAGATCTATATGACTATCGGTTAAGAGCTTTTCCTTGATGGTGCAGGAGATCTTAAAAACTTTAGGGTTGCATTCACTAATAACATCCTCCATTTTTCTCTCGGGTTTCTCTATAATAGATTTACCCAAAATGGCTGGATTTCTCGTATGCTCCTCCGATCTCTCTTTCCCATCATCCGATTTGCCAGATTCTTGCGCGGTGCACTGCTCGGATGAGTTGGTAGGGTTTCTGGCCAAATCGTGGTCCACCCTAGAAATCTCATCTTTAGCTGTATGACCATTTTTTTCAGTTTTTTGTTGGGTTAGGTTAGGTGTAGAAGCAGATATCGTGGTGATGGTGTTTACGAAATGGATTGGTCCTAGGGGGTTGACAGGTTCTTTTCCTTTTGGTGATAGATGTTTGAATAGCTTACTAGGACTTTTTATTTTCACAGGGGAGGTTGGTGGACTCATGATGGTAACAGACTTAACCTCATCAACGTGAATAGGTTTATTAACAACATGCTCTTTGATAGCAGTTAACAGATTACAAATCTTGTTATTCATATCAGCCTGCTGTCGTCTAAATTTAGCCTCGAGCGTAGAGAGCTGTAATTCTTGAGATAGAATGAATTTTTTTAGAACATCTTCACAGCTTTGCCTAGGGACGCCTTGTGATGGAAAATGCTCGGACCAAGTGAGTGGTGAGGAGTCATTGAAGGATACGCTCCGCATTTGGTACCCTCTGTAATTAGGTTTATCCTTCCATGCCTCATAGGCCTCGCCAGAAGTTCGAGGACCTCGACCCACATGTGACGATGTGAATTCGTTATAAGCACGTTTTGGAAGCTCCATGCAGTTATGAGTCTCGTGAGGGCCATTACATAATTTACATGTAGAAGCGATTCTGCTTACTTGGCTTGAATGTTTTTGAACTTCGTAAGATTTCATGAGAGACTTGACTCGACCTTCAAGTTCCATGATCCTACGGTCGGGAGTGCTAGAGTTGTTCGAAGGCAAAGATATTGCCTTGACCGTTTTGTTCAAATCACGGGGATCATTCCAACTTTCGTTGTCATAGAGAGCAAGATCTTCTATGAGTTCCCATGATTGTTCCGCACTTAGATCACGTAGCTTACCACCGGCCGATTGGTCAATGGCTCGCCTCGTGGAGAGATCGATATGGTCATAAAAGATTTGGACTTGGAGCCAAAGATCTATGCCATGATGAGGGACTTTTTGGAGTAAGTCCTTGAAACGAGTCCATGCTTCATAAAGAGATTTATTTTGACGTTGTTGGAACATCAAGATGTCATTTCTAAGCTTAGTAGTTCTCCCCGGTGGGAAAAATTGAGCAAGGAAACGAGTGGTGAGATCATTCCATGTGGTGATGGATCCCGCGGGTAAACGCTCAAGCCATTGACTAGCTTGATCCCGTAGAGAGAATTGGAATAGGCGTAATTGGGTTGTCTCTCTAGTTTCAACATCTAGGTCTATGGAGTCTACGATTTTAAGGAAATCCTTAAGATGTTGGTTTGGATCTTCGGAACGAAGTCCATGGAATGCACATCCGCTTTTCACCAACCGGATGGTGTCGGATCGCAAGGGGGTCACATTGGCTCCGGTGAGCTCAATGGTGTTTCGGTAGCCTTGGTGGCTAGGTCGGGAATACTCTCCTAAGGTTCGGGGCCTAAGAGGTTCTAGTGGTGGATTTTGTTGTGGTGGGATGACGGGTTCAAAGATGTTCCCATCGTCCATGATGTCGGGTGGTGAAGAGTTACGAACAAAAACACAAAGAAATAAGATAGACTAAAGAAAACCTAAAAAATAAAAATAAAATCTTACTAGAAAGGAATCTAGCAAGTAGACCTAATAAATAGAGATTCTAACCTAGACAATAACTTTTCCCCGGGCTGCGGTGCCAAAAACTTGATACGTGGGAATCGCACCAGGCTTTACCTCTCGAGGGATCTCGAGAAGCTTACAACCCCCACCAGGCAGTGTACCTGATCGTTGTAGTATAGTATAGTGACAAGTACCGGGGGATTGATCGTTCAGCTAGGAATAGTGTCGCTAGGATTAGAAAACCTAAATATTAGTTCTAGAGACGAGGGATGATTATTTTTTGTATTTTTATATTTTTTAGAAAGCAAGTAAAAATCTCGGGTTTTAAGGATTTGGGCGGAATTAGTTGCTAGTCAACTAACCCAATACTAAAGATGCAATCAAAATAAAATACTAGAAATGAAAATAAACTAAATTAACTAAGGTTGTCAGCAATAAGTGGAGAAATTGTGTTTACTTAGATTTCAATACTCCCTAGATATCTTTTACACGTTAATTACTTGTTATAGTTGCGTGGATGACGGATTGTATTCCTTAATACCATTCATGGGGTGGCGCACTTAATTCCCCAATCCTATGAGTGCCTACTTCACTCCTATGTCGAGCCGGCTAAGAAGCTCTTAACATGGGATCATTAGAATTTACTCATGTATTAAATACAACCAATAAAGCCTAGTGCACGTCAGTTCATGTTTCCTAAGACGTTCAAGCATGTTACCATTTGGAGATCTGCCAGTTTTCTTAAGCCTAACATCGAAATCATTCATCCAATACAACCATAAACAAGTAATCAACACATAATTAACATCTAGGTTTCATTAGATCTAAGCAAACACAAGTTAGATCTAGCCTAGCATGATGAAATTAAGACAAGAACAAGATATAGACAACCAACACATAGACATATTGATTGAATTAGAAGAACACTTATCTCAATTACACATGAAAGGGTTCAAGGGCTGAAAACCCTTGAAAAACCTGTAAAATTCGTAATAGGTTCGGCCTTAGGGTTTCTCCAAACTTCTCTCTTTTTATGAATGAAAATTAGAAAACTATATATAGGAAATTGAGGCTGACGACATCAAGACCAAATAGGTGACGCCATCATCTCGCCGCCAAAATACTTCTCGGACTGCCTTAATCTTCATCTGACGCCGTCATGAGTTATGGTCTTCCAGGCCGTCACGTCTTTTACTCTTGACGCTCTACTTGTGACGCCTTCACATTTGTACTGGACCGTCATGCAAATTACTCTTGACGTCGTCAGGATGTTGCTCTTGACGCCGTCACCTACTGTTCCCAGCAAGGAAAATTAAGACTTTGGCGTTTTCATCACTTTTATGCTCCAAAAACGTCCGAATTGCTTCCTTTTCCAGATTTCTCTCCCAAAGTACCTAAAATCACAAAAGGAACGATTTAGGGCAATATTTGATCAAATAAATTCAATTTCGGGCTTAAATGACCCCATAAAAGTGTTCACTTTTCGCCTCATCAGTTACGACCAACTCAATTTGAATGGTACGACCGTAACCTTGATGCATTGTTCAAAAGGGCGGATGCTGAGAGACGAACAATGTGTGAGTTAGGAATAAAGATTAATGAGATAAAGGACAACACCAACTAGGAGCTTGGAAGTTTGGACTCGAGGGTCCGTTGTGCAAGAAGAGAACACGGTCATACACATGTAAGCATTGAAGATATTGAAAGAACCCTATGGATGGCCAGAGATGCAGCCAGAAACCAGGGTCAAAAGATTGCCGCATTAGAGACTATGTTGGCAAATCAAATGAACATGTGTCAAGAACGTTTCTCAAACATGGAAGCTGCACAACTTGAACTTGAGAAAGAAGTTAGATATTTACGTCAGAGGCGTAACTAATCTTAAGTTTACAAGTATCCTGGTTGTGCCTACTAAATCAAATAGTTTTGGTTAGTATTTCATGTAATGTTCAATAAATCTGAAACTTCAGAACTTGCAATCAAAACATAATGTATAATAACATCCTTTCTGTTATATCTCTATGTTATGAATCGATCTTTCCTTTCATATCAATCATGCATATAATGAATCCGCATATCTTCATGCAAAAATCTCATCATTTGTTATTTTCTTTGATAACCAAATGATTCTACACAGATCAATGGAGTATTAATAAAAGATCTTGTAACGTTTATCTTGCAAAAACAATCAGTCAAGTTATTAATATTCTATTTACCTCTGTAATGTTATTTAAATCTACCGTAAGATTTCTTACAAATTGTTAAGATTGCTTAAACTTACCATAATTAACCCAAAATCTTAAGAATCGTCTAAATATCAATTTTTGAAAGGAAATTTAAAGAATGAAGAAAATATTAATAAATTTCAGCTTTAATAGACAAGTCGGTTTGTTCCTTAGTAATCCCATATCAAGAGTTGATCATTTATATATGATACAACACAGACATATCTTGAAATTAGATTACAGTAGGGAGTCAATTCAGTCTATCATCAATGAAATAATTAACTCCATTATTTAAATTATTCTGATATTATATGGATTCTAATGTTGAGTTTCATTTATGATTTCAGAAAATGGACAACATGAACAATGCATATCAATCATCATCAGAAATCACCATGACTCCTGGAGCTATCCAGAAATTGGTAAAAGACATAGTGTCGGTGGTATTAGAAGGGAGTACCGTAGTTTATCCGAGAAGAGAGACGGGTATACTTGGTAAGCACCACCCTGCAAGTTTCATGAAGTATAGGCCACCTCACTTAAAGATTCAAGAAGGAATGATCAACCCTACCATTAACCATCATCAAGGAATTAGGCACGGGGTTATACCAAATGGAAATAATCAAAAGAGGAAACTCCCCGAAATAGGAACCATCAACCCCATCTACTGCAACATCATCAATGCTCAAGACCGTTATCGTAAACATCTAGAAGATCGCATGAACTATCAACGTCAGCTGGAACACAATCAGAAAGCTAATAGAAATTGCCTCGTCACACCTGTTACTGGAAGTGGTTATCGTGGAAGTCTACTCTGGTGTCAAAAATGCAACCAGCATCACACCGGAATGTGCAGGGTTAAGTGTACGAAATGTCAGAAAACAGGTCACCAGGCAATTAGCTGTAGGACTAAGGATAGGAAAGGACAACCAACAACAGTAGTATGCCACGGATGTGGTGGAAAAGGGCATCACGTGAGCCGATGTCCAAACTACAATGTTAATTGGAAAGCCAAGACTTTTACAAGAAAATGAAGAATCCTTAAAGACCTTGATAGTATCGAGGGAATGGCAACTAGATTTAAACAGATGAATAAATTCCTGTTGTAGATAAATAAAATCTAGTTTAAGAATTTCCTAAGTTGTATCTCTTTCCTGTATTCCACTTTAAGTTACGATGGATGTAACTTAAGTATAACAACAATCTTTCTACTGTATCGAAAAATCTACCATGTAATATTTTCATAATAATGATAATCTAAGTTAATTTCAATTTCTGTGCCACTTATCAAATGACAATATACTATATTTACTCCATAAAGTTTTGATTTATAGTATGAACCCTAAAATTTTCTACTTTATTTTAAAAGGAATTACATGTTATATTATAAAAACAACACGTTGAACACCATCTAAAACAATTTATAGAAATATATGATTGAACCAAATATCACATCATTTGGTCCTCAATTATACATAGCCTGATCAACTGAAGAATTATGTTATGAACGGAACAGTGATATTTTCAAATTTTTAAATAACAATCTTCATTCAAAAGCAATATATATATATATATATATATATATATATATATATATATATATATATATATATATATATATATATATATATATATACTAAAATAAACTGTTCATAAACAATACATTGAACAAACCACAATAAATACCTATCTTATCTCATCACCATTATGATAAGAAATCAACAAAAGTACAAGCAAGAAAACACAAATAATTCACAAAGACTGATAAGAAAACTCTAATAGCAAAAATTTTATTAAAATCCATAAAAATTAATACATAAACAAATAATTAGCATCGGAAGTGCTACTGTTACAATTATTACAATATAAACCATGGAATCTTCAATAGGTTGGTCCGCTATGGCAACAAAGACTCCCACCAACAAAACAATAGCCAGAGCCACCACAGGATGAATCACCCTAATTATGCTGAAAAATAAATATAAACAAAACATTAAAAACAATAATGAGATAAATTCCTAAACATAAAAACAAAACGAGTTTTATTCCTTATTCGTTACAAGTACATAGAAACACAACAAGAACTTAATTTAAAACAACCCTAGCTCAAGATTTTTACCCCTAGATCTTGTCTACGGTAATGGCTAGGATAGTGAGGGGTACGACAAACATCAAGATCGCGACCAAGAATCCAAAGTCTTCATCCGGAACATACGCTAAGTAGATAGCGGCAAGGACGACATACACAATCGCTAAGATGGTGATGAGGTGCGGCATTTTGAGATGGAAAATGGTTGATGGAAGAAGTGGAAATTTGGAAGTGGTATTTATAGGCTAGAATATAGCCGTTGGGTACTATTACCGACCGTTGGACACTATACACTAGCCGTTATTTCACTATTCATGACCACTATTTTCAATATTCATAACCCTTAAATACGTCAGTTACCTTGTCTTGTCTAGTACAAGTAAATCTAACTAAATCACGTTTCCTTAATTTTAGGAATAAAAATCTCTCGACAACCCTCTGTTCAAAAATTCTTTACTCAAGTAACCACATTAAATTTGAATTTCGGGACGAAATTCAGAATGACATGTGGGTACTGTAAAACCTCACAAAAATCCATATAATTAAAAACGTTTAATTATATATAATCCTCTGTCATTATTTTAATCACCATTTTTATAGGAAAATTTGAAATTTTCTTATTATATTAAATGGTCACGATTACAATATTGCAAAATTCACCAAACGACAAAACAAGTTCTCGACGCGTTTAACAAAATAATAAAAACTTACTAATCTTAATTATACCCTAATACAATCCAAACGGGCCCTTGATTTTCCTAAGCCTAATCGGCCCAAATCTTTAACCCATTTTCATTTCTAAAAATTCCATATGATCGACTAAACTAACTCCAAAACGATCCTCGTTCTCTCTATTTTTACACACGACTCACGAATATTTTTGCACCATCTCGTTCACCACCTAGCCAACTATTAATGTGTCGAGTGCCATGTTCATAGGACGATGTTTGATGCATTTTTAGGAGGCAAAGTGATTGACCAAAATTCAATCCCAATTGACATGAAATAAATTCATTTCTTAATCGTTTCGACTCTAGTTTGTTTCTACGAGTTCCAAATAATGATTCTAGTATGATTCTATGTTTAAATGTCAAGATTTATCAACTATATCAAAGTTCTACACGATTTCTCAATTCGTGTACATACTTTTATGGTTGTCGACATGCATATCAAACACAAGGACCATTCCCCTCATTTCAAGCTCTCACAAATGAATATAATATGATAAAAATCAACCAAGAAGTCTATTGTAACTGACATGTATAGTGTTTATGGTTTCCTTGCAAATTTTGAACCATACGTGTTATGAAAAGTTACGATATATACTCCTTGCTCGTTCACTCAAATTCTATCATTCATCATACACTTTCAAAGCTTCTTTTCTTCCTAATAATCCTCTCTTGAAGGCCAGAAGTGGTTACAATATCATTTGGACGCAAGAAAGGAGTATCGGGTTTAAGTTACACGTATATTATTTTGGGTAGTAGTCGATTTGATTGTTTCCTTGTGTTTCCTTCATTCCTACTCGTTTCTCCACCACCCTAGAGGTGTTGTAAGTTGTTTCAAACTCTTTTCAATTCATTTCACACGTTAAATTAAGTTCCATGCATCAAGTATATATATATTTTTTGATCGTATATAGTTCATGCATATATTTACGTACGTATACATTTGTAGCAACACAAACGTGGCTAGCCTTTATCTTGGAAGGCCTAGGAGTCACGTAGCACACATATTTCACGTTCATTTCAAAGTTTCATGCATCAACTAAACTTATTTTGAACCTAATAAACTCACGTATAAAAACTATATAAACACTTAGAAATATTCTAAGTTTTTCACATATATATAAACGTCACGTACATGCTAAGAAACCCTCGTATAACTTTAAATATCGTGTAACAAGTATACCATATTATTACTCGACCTAATAGACCACCTAGAAAACTACCACTTTCATTTATATAACTTGTAAAAATACTCACGTTTCGACACTTAAATTACTTCATTTTGGATCGACAATCACAAGGTCTTATAAATCTCATATTATTCAAAATTTAATAAAATTCGATTGGGCTTATACTAAGCCCAATAAGATTTAGCATTTTATCAGTCCACCAGGCCCATAAAATATATTTTTAGAATCACAAGAGTAGCCCAAGTCCAGGCCCAAAACAATTTCCATGCCCTCGCCTCTAAATTTCTTAACGGGCCTATGTATTGATTCGTTAAAGGCCCATTTATATAGAAATAAGCTCTTTTATCAAATAAGCAGTTGAAATAAGCTTTAATAAACTTAAATAAGTTACGGAAATTTTTCTATAATTTTTCCCACTTTTTCTTACACGTTTGGACTAAAAATGTAACGCGACGACACTTAGGAGGACTAAAACTGTCAAACTGTTAAAAGAAAGGACCGAAACTGTAAAAACAGAATCTATAGGATATAATTTGATATATTATCATATTCCAGGACCAATAAGTTATTTTGGACAAGTAGTGGACTATAATTGTAATTTATATATAAAAAGGACTAACGATGTAACGCTAACGCCGTTAGTATAAAAAGTGTAAAAACTGGAAAAGGACAAGGACCAACATATTATATTTGACATTCTTATTTTATTTTCTATTTTTACGTCACCCATCATGTCATATGCATTTTATTACATTTTATTTATATATTATTTATTTTTACGTTAATAATATGTATAATGAATTTTTAACTAATTATCATTTCGTATTATTTTTATCATGATTAAAAAGGTAAAACTCCGATGGATAATTTAAATAACGTATTTGTCATATCATGCATAGCATAAGAATTTCATTGCACATCATCTAATCGTCATAACGGATAAATATTATTTGTTATTCGTTCGTATTTACCAAATAGTATTTCGTCAAATTCTCAGATAAATTTATTTATCAGGTTCCGTATCAAAGACGTTTCCATAATCATTCCTATAATCTCATCCTACTTTACTTTTCATCATCCCAACGTCAATCAAGGTGAGTCATAGCCCCATTTCCAATACTTGTTTTTAACTCATTGGAGGAGATACATGCTTACATATACTTTGATAATTTTATAAGTATATGAATAAATTACATGATTCAAATCAATTTCCTTATTAATAAATTACCTGATGAAATTTATGACTTAAGATGTGATAAATATATTTTACTGATGAATTACTTAACTGAAATACTGATATTCATATGATAATGTTTCCAATTTGATTATTGTAGTATGTGATATATATAGGTTACTGGCAAAATACTTAACTGAATTACTGATACTCAGATGATAATGTTTTCAAATTGATTACTGTGGTATGATAATTGATTATATGATGTTATCCTGAATGATTCTATTATAACCTTGATATTGCCTAAGTTACCTTATCGCCATAAAGTCCCTTAATCATGAGCCATTAATCACTGTTATATGAGCGCGAATATAGTGAACAGCTTCGAAACCTGTTAAGGATTGACCTCCTGTCCCACTAATACTTGATGGAATGCCATATGCATATGGTTAGTCGTATTAGTCGTGATACACTATATTTGAGTAAAAATAGGAATTGGCAAATCACCTATTATAAGAGGGCAAAATTTATCATTGACTTGTGCAATATCCATAAGGAAATGTATATTTTCAACATATATTTAGATACAGCTGTATAGGAATTTGACCATACTTGAATTGTATATCTAATTAAATTAGCATCATGAGTTTCCAGCTCATGTTAGGATTATTGATCCCTTATTTGAAGTTGATTGAATATTTATATGATTTATTTGTAATTATAGTCAACATAACTCAATACTTGTTCCATTACTGTTTGTATTTATCATTACCAAATATTCCCGAAATCTATCAAAATAAATGGTTTTCCATAAAACTCTATGAACTCACCAACCTTTGTGTTGACACTTTTAAGCATGTGTATCTCAGGTAATTTAACGGAGCAGGACAAGACACGGAGTGGGCATTTATTACTCTGATAAATTAAAATGGTGTAAAAATCAAATATGTCATTCTTTCAAAGCCTTTATATATTTTAATAAGATTTTAAATCAAATGGTTCATCTTTTATCAAAAATATTATTTGAATGACAAATAACTTTCAAAACGCTTCTTTTAAGCCGTTTTATGAAATTATAACTTCGATCCTCCCCATAACACCCAAATTATTTTTCTGCTGCTACAAACTTAAATTTGGGGGTGTTACAAGGAGCATGAATAAAGAGGAACCACCTATATAAATGTTGAAGTTTTGCCGCTTCAGGAAGCTTTTGATTTTTAGCTTTTACAACATTTATGAATTGGATATTGACACATGGCTTGTATAGTGTCAGGTTTATTTAAGTGTTTGAAAATGTATGTGTATTTTATCTTCAGGTATTCAAATGAGTTGAAGGGTTCAATTCTTAGAACACCCTGATTCTCAAATATTTGAACGTGTAATGTGCTAAGATGAGAATTCAATCTTCAAGATATTTTCATTTATGCATATGTTTTGTTTTGTGTTTAATTTTTCCATGCAAAGGAAGTGAACTAAATTTGGGGAGGAATGTTGGAAAATTTAGTGCACTTGAGGGATTAATTCACACCTGGTAATGGTTTGGAGGTACGGAGTGTACACCCATTTGGTTACTGAATCCCCTGACTCAATAGTGGTTATGCTAGTATGAATCTGTTTCTGCTGATCTGATTCTGCTACTAGTATGGATTCTGCTGATGGTGGATTCTGCTGCTAGAATGATTCTGATGGCATCAGTTTATTCTGCTGCTCGTTTTTAACCACTGATTCCTACTATTATGGAAAGTATTATGATATAATTAATGAGCCGTTAACTATACATAATTCCATGGGCTAGGGTTTGAGTATTCTTTATTATAAATAGAGGTCATAACATTCTGCATGGATACGATTATCAACACAAACCCTAAACACTTGAATACGATTCTGTTTTTGATTTGTGCCTAAAACAAGAACATCATTTGGTCTTATCCCATAGAGATATTCGTGTAACCCAGGCATAGGGTCGAATAGTTTCTATTGGAAAGTGATAACAAGATTTCAAGTGAATATACGGTACTCATTGATTATCTTAACCCTAATCTGGGAACACTCAAACACATAATAACTAAAAGCTACCACGTAAAAGTATGTTGTATATCTTGAAATAAAGCATCCGTTTAGTGTGATTAATGGTAAGAGATTTATGTCCATCATTTAGATTCATATTTGTTCTTTTTGGAACATTAAAGGATTAAGCTACTAGTGTTGAGCAAAGGTGAAAATAGTTGAGAAGCAACATAGGAACACAAGAATATATGGCTGAGTTGACCTGGTGTATCTAGGGGTACACCCGAAGAGGTAGCTATGTAAGTATCATAGAACTATCAACAACGTAGTATATACATAGGGCTTTAGTAGGGCCTAGCACTTAATAATCATCTCTGTATCCCCTTGATTAACTTCCTATGATCGATTATGTGTGATCTTTTCTATTGTTTGATGACCTGTGACGCCATAAAATGTTTATTAATCTTGGTATGTTTTCAGTGACGAGCCACACATGTACATCCTTTCTTATCTTCTTTCATACCAATTTTGTTATATGTAGCTTAATTGCCTCAGTGTAGTTGTGGTATAGTAGCCTATGCTGCAGGTTGTGTGCTGTCGCATTTTGTTAGGACCTTGTCGATGCCATAGAAAGATGTCTTCGGAAAGCACCTTGTTGATACCATATAAGTTGCTCGATTGTCATTTCATCTTAAGATGACTAGCTGCTAGATCATACATATATACATGGTTGAGATCACAATACAAACAACTCAACAGGCTTAGCTTGATATAAACATAGATTTTTTATTGCCTTACAATTTTTGAACTGAAGATTGGTTGGAGTTCTTCCTTTTGAGAAGAAACTCTCCAAAAATAGGCGTATGCCAATTTATACAACGAGCACACGGTATTCTTTAGTAAAAGGCGAAAGAATAGTTCGCTTTGTGCTCATTGCTTGGCTGTGTGCCTTTCAACTAATGCAGCTTGGTCTTTATATACAACCCTCCTCTCTCTCAGCTTCCACTACCCAGCCAATGTGGGATAAACACAACTTCTACTTGCCTTGAGACCACCCCTCATTTCTAGTTTTCTACTAATATACCTTCAAATTATTTCATTTCTGGTTCACAAATTTCAGTTTCCATCAAGATTTCACAGCATTTTATAAAAATTAATTTGGATTAACAAGTATCCATGACGCACATATGTGAACACGTGTGTAGGTGATAAATTGTTAATGAATCATTACTGTCTCGAGAGGAAATTCAAATCGTTATAGGTTAGTTTCTAAGTTTAGATTACACAAAAGACCTTAATTCGGAACTTTACTAGGATAACCATTAATTGACCCACATGCAACACATATATTCCCCTAATACTATCTTGAAATGCAAATATGTTGTTTTGGTATTTGAACTCAAAGCTTTGAATGGGCATATGAACGAGTCGACTAAAGTGACCTATATGAATCTATGATGATTACATAAAAGGTTGAACTACTATCATTGTAGTTATGCTATGTGAAATGTTATTGTTTTATAGTTTATATGTAAAATAAGCACTTTTTGTGACAAAACAAGCGATGATTCTTTGAAAAAAAAATGAAATGATATTTTCCCCGCGATCAAGAAATCAAAAGATACTAATGACACTAATAGTTGGAACGCGGTTTAATATCTAATGATGTATCTCGGTTCATAAAGATGATGGTTTCCATAAAGGGAAAACGATGTTTAATTAAAATTGTTACGAAGTTCTCTCAACATTTTTAAAAAGTTTGTACAAGTGAGTTTGGTATTAATTTTCCTAAAGCTACAAAGGGAAAACGATGTACACAGAGAAATTCATAATTGTGTCAATCTATTTATATTAGCAACAATGAATGTTGTGTCTATTGAGCATCTTCTTTCAAAAATTAGATTCATGTTTTTTGTCCCACATGGCTTGAAGAAAGAAAGGTTGGTTTGTTTATATAGTTTGGTGTAAAATGTTCATGCAAGTTGATGCTAGTATCATGTATCCGTTTATATCTGATCTTGTTTATATACATAATGCGTATATGTATATACACAGAAGCGATATAAAGGACTACTATCGCATATACAAACAAGAAGAGATAGAAAGGAATACTCTTTACAAGTTGTCAAGATGCAATACTTTTTTTTATCGATTTCTTGCATAACTCATAGGTAATGTATATCTTATTGTTCAACATGCCTTCAAGCATGTAGTCACAACTCACAAGAAGACAATGATACATACCACTCGTAATTTGAAAATGCTAGTATCATGTATCCGTTTATATCTGATCTTGTTTATATACATAATGTGTATATGTATATACACAGAAGCGATATAAAGGACTACTATCGCATATACAAACAAGAAGAGATAGAAAGGAATACTCTTTACAAGTTGTCAAGATGCAATACTTTTTTTTATCGATTTCTTGCATAACTCATAGGTAATGTATATCTTATTGTTCAACATGCCTTCAAGCATGTAGTCACAACTCACAAGAAGACAATGATACATACCACTCGTAATTTGAAAATGCTAACAAACCAAAAGTTTATGGAGATATAATGCCTACTTTATAAAGTAGGCAATTTACCTACTTTCCTTTGTAAAAAAAGGTAGGGACAAGGACTGAACTATATCAGGGGCTTACTGCAGGGATTGAACTGTATATTTCGTAAACTTTTTTCAAAGAGAATGTAGGCAATTGCCTACATTTAGGGCTCGTTTGGTTTGTAGATGGGTTTAGGATTATGATTACGATTTGGATTTGTATTTAAATTAAATGGAGAGAAAGAAAAATTTAATTAAAAAATATAATTTTATAATAAGAAAAAAAATACATATAAAGAGAAAGAGAGAATGGTGTGGCATGTGTCCACAAATAAGTGAAAGAGAGAAAAGTAAGGTGGATGGGTGGGTTTTGTAGATGGTAGATTTGGAGGGTTTGAGCCCAACCCCAATACATACCAAACATTACTTTTATGTAATAATTACTTAAAACCCATGTTATCCCCTCAAACCAAATGGGCCCTTAAATGTAGGCATCATTTCCCCAAAGTTTATAACTACATAATAGAATGAGGAGTGCTAGACTCACTCAAATTTTACAAAATTTCTCCCACACAATGAGGTGGCATGCATCTTAGCCACTCATGTGAGAGCATTAATTGACCAAGTGAGAGCATTGGGTGGCTAAGATACATTCCACCTCATTGTGTGGGAGAATTTTTGTAAAATTTGAGTGAGTCTAGCACTCCTCTAATAGAATTATCATTTAAGTATCAACTAGTTGTATATCACTATGGCAAGCACGAGACTTTGACATAAATCTTACATAATGTGTTTTATCTATCATAAGTCACAATTTAATTTTAATAATGCAATTAGTTAACAATGAAATTTTTTTTCTTGGCATGTTAGAGCATTTCTGGTGCACACACCCGATCTTGTTAAATAATTTTTTTTCAAAATAAAATTATATAAAATCTTTTATATTTATATAGTTATAGTACTCTTTCATGCACGAATTTACATAAATTTTTTAGTACGTATTAATATCGATTAATATTTTTTACATGTTTTTGTTGGACAAAAGATTTGAATTTCTTTAACTGGGCATGCTTTTGAGGTTGATGTTATTTCAATCTAACTGTTGATATCATATTCTAGACATTATGCGTGTTAATATAACATACTGATCCTTAAAAAAAGCTTCCTCGAATATCTATATCTAAACTTTAAAGATGAATTACATGAGTTGTTGTTATATGTGCAATCACGTGAATTTATTTTTATCTCGCAATAATTGTGGGGTCGTGCATTCATTTTGATATTTATAATCCTGATAATAATAATAATAACTTTTGGCGTAATTACTTTTTCAACCCGTGTATCGGTGTATGAGCATGTTATACTTAAACTTGGGTTAATGCCATATAATAGCAACGAACTTTTTCATTTGTGCCATTATCAGATACGAACCCAAAAAATTACATCAATACCCATCAAACTTTCAATTTCATTATCAGATACGAACTTTAAAAAAATACCACAATAACCATCCAACTTTGAATTTTTTCTTCATTATCGTACACAACGAGATGAGATTTTTACATTGATAAAACAAAATTTGAAAGTTTGATGGGTATTGTGGTAATTTTTTGGGTTCGTATCTGATAATGGCACAAATGAAAAAGTTCATTGCTATTATATGCCATTAACCCCTTAAACTTACATAAAAAGGAATTAAATTCGTTATTATATGAGATAGTAAAACGATACTTTTCCGGATATTTTTACCTAATCTCATATAAAGGAATAACATTAGTTGTTTGTATATGACAATATCTTGTATTCGTTTACATATCACATTAACTCGTGATTTTATTTTGATATTCATAATTTATGCATATACATTAGTTTAATATATAATGATAATAAAATTTAGGGATCATGAGTTTTAAATGTATCCAACTTGCCATTTTTTACTCAGTTGTGTATCCAACTTTTTTTTTAGTAAGTAATGTTCTAAACTTACTAATCCATGCTATGTTTTGTACAAACGAGGTGATTAAGGTTTTCTGTTAGAGTTATTTACATAAATTGTCCTTCTAGTTAGGAACAAATTGCAACGTTAATCCTTTATTTTAATGGTCGAGTCTGGGTCGAAACTGGGTCGGGTTGGATTCCGGTCGGGTTGCCACGTGTCACCACCTGAATGGTCCACATGGCACCTGTGATAATAAAGCAAAAGTGTCCCTCGCCCGGATCGAACTTGGGACCTCTAGGTTAGAGGTGAGGGTGATACCTAGTTGGACTGGGCATACCCTCAAGCTAGGTGTGTAAATGAGTCGAGCTTTTAATGAGTTACTCGAGCTCGAGCTCGTTTAACTCGAGTCGAGCTTGTTAATTTTCGAGCTCGAGTCGAGTTCAAACAAAATGTAGAGCTCGAATAGTTCCATCTACCTTCATTTTCCTTTGGAAAATCCATTTGAAACCTAGAGGTTTGCAACCAGGTGGTAGATCAGTCAACACATAAGTGTTGTTGCCCATGATGGAGTCCATCTCATCATTAATTGCTTCTTTCCAGAAAGCAACATCCTGGGACTTCATTGCTTCTTCAGATGTTTTGGGATCATCATCAACAATGAAGCAATAGGAGTATTGATCAGAGACCTCACTACTTGTACCTTCAATTAAGTAAAATTGAAACTCATGTCCAAATGACTTTGGAGTCCTGACCCTATTGCTCCTTCTGAGCTCAGGTTCAGGTTGTTGTTCCACAACCTCATCAGAAACCTCATCAGGGATTTTTGAAATACTAGTATCATCAGTTCTATTTGGAATCCTCTGATTTGGTCTAAGAACATATGAAAATCTATTCTAATCAAATAGTGCATCCCTTGATTCAATTATTGAGTTAATTGAAACGATTCATTAGGTTCAATAACATAGAACCTATATGCCTTGGAATGCTCAGCATATCCAACAAAGACGCATTCAATGCCTCTTTCACCCAAAGTTTTCTGCTTTGGATCAGAGAGTCTTACAACAGCCCTACAAACCCAAACCCTGAGAAAGTTCAGGTTAGGTTTTCTTTTAGTCCAGAGTTCATAAGGGGTTATATTGTTCCTTTTATTTGGAACCATATTTAGTAATTAGCAAGCTGTTAACATAGCTTCACCCCAGAACCCTTGACTCAGCTCTGAATAGGACAACATGGAGTTAACCATCTCCTTCTGCACCCTGTTTTTCCTTTCAGAAATACCATTTTGCTGAGGAGTATAGGGGGCAGTCGTTTCATGGATTATACCAACAGACTAAAAATACAGAGTATCCATGTACTCACCTCCCCTATCAGTCCTGAATCTTTTGATTAGACACCCTTGTTGCAGTTCAACTTCTGTTTAAATACTTTAAATTTATCTAATGCTTCATCCTTAGTATGTAACAAATAAACATAACAAAACCTAGAATCATCATCAATAAATGTCACAAAGTATTTCTTGTTCCCCAAAGAGGGAGTATCATGTAAATCACATAGGTCACTATGAATCAGCTCCAAAACTTTAGTTTCACGTTTTACACTTTGAAATTAACCCATCCTTAGACATATCTCGCATTCTTTTAAAGTGTACATGGCCAAGTCTAGCATGCCATAGGGTTGAATCATTCAGTTTAGAGTTTGACATAAAAGCTGAATTACCAATATCATTAACAATATTAAGCCTGAACATTTGATTACACAAATAGCCAAAACCAATAAACACACCATGTTTAGATAAAACAAACTTATCAGATTCAATAACTTGTTTATAACCACAATTATTCAAAACACTACTAGAAACAAAGTTCTTTCTAATATTATGAACATGTAAAACATTAAACAAAGAAACAATCTTTCCAGAACTAAACTTTAAATCCACACATCCTCTTCCATGCACCAGGGCTGTTGACTCATTCCCCATATGAAGAATATAACCATCATTCATTGACTCATAAGTCTTGAACCAGCTTCTATCTTTACACACATGAATTGTTGCTCCAGAGTCAACCCACTACGCAACATCATCATCCTGCACAAAGTATACATCAGATATATATGTAACATAATAAATCTCTAAAGACTTATTAAATATATTATGACCTTTTAGAGAATTGGTATTACCATTCCCTGATCCACTTGTGCCTGATCCATTGGTTTTATTGCCAATCTTAACACCTTTACAATCTTTCCTGAAGTGTCCAGTTTTACCACACTTCCAACAAGTCACTTCTGGTTTCTTGTTAAGATCAGATTTGGTGTTATCCTGATGCTTACGTTTGCCCTTGTTGTCATTGTTTCTAGAGGAGTTGTTATGCTCCACCATATTGACAACTTATGAACCAGTAGCATTGCTACTCTTTGGCTTGTCAATGTCTTATGCTTTGAGTGATTCCTCAATGCGCAAATGACTACCCAACTCAACTAGAGTTAATTCCTCCTTCTTATGTTTCAGCATATGCTTAAAATCTTTCCAAGAAGGAGGTAATTTATCAATGATACAAGAGACTGAAATAGCCTCATCCATGTTCATTTTGTGTTGTGTGAATCGACCAAGTATACTAAGAAGTTTATTGTATTGTTCCATGACAGGTCTAGAATCAACCATTTTGTAATTTATAAAATTACTTACAAGGAACTTCTTACTTGATGCATCCTCAGCCATATATTTGGCTTCTAAGGAATCCTATAGTTCTTGAGAAGATTCAACATTATGATAAATATCAAAAAGAGAATCAGACATACCATTGAGAATTAAACCCCTGCAGACGTAATCATCATTCTCCCATTTGCTTCTTGCCCTCATCTGTTCCATAGTAGCATCATCCCTATAATCTTCAGGAATCTCAGTTGTCAGGACATATACCACATTCATACTTGACAACAAGAAGCGCATCTTCTTTTGCCAACTTCTGAAATCAACACCTTTAAACTTTTACAACTTGGAAAAGTTAGCACCCATCTGTCTCATAGCAGCAGCCATTAATTATCACTAATAATTTCTATTGATTCTTGGTTAATTTGGTGTTTGCAAGTATTCCCATATTAGGGTTAAAATAATCAATGGTACTGGATATTCACTTGAAATCGTGTTATCACTTTCCAATAGAAACTATTCAACCCTATGCCTGAGTTACACGAATATCTCTATGGGATAAGACCAAGTGATGTTCTTGTTTTAGGCACAAATCAAGAACAGAATTGTATTCAAGTGTTTAGGGTTTGTGTTATATCGTATCCATGCAGATGTGTTATGACCTTTATTTATAATAGAGAATACTCAAACCATAGTCCATGGAATTATGTATAATTAACGGCCCATTAATTATACCATAATAGTTTCCATAATATCAGGGATCAGTGGTTAAAACGAGCAGCAGAAACTCAAGCAGTAGAATCCACTGACAGCAGAATCAATACTAGCAGCAGAATTAGATTCACACTAGCAGCAGAATCAGATTTACACTAGCAGCAAAATCACTTCATAACCACTATTTAGTCAGGATATTCAGGGACCTAATGGGTGTAAATTAACTTGGATTTGTGCACTAAATTTTCCAATAAAAAATACATCTACAAATTCTAAGCTTCTTCACCAAAACATTTGATTTGAATTTGACACAAGCTAGAATATTAAAATGAACTTGGATTTGTTCTTAGCCTTAATGGGGAATCAGATACCGCCATTAGAAACCAAATTTTATATATAATCTATTAATCTCTCAGTCACAAAGTTAATGTTCTCACACAAAAATCGCACAAACCATTGCAAATGGTTTAGTATAAATCACATAACATTTTTACGAATAGTTGAAAGTTCAAACTCCATCAAGTGCATGTGTAATTTGAGGCGATTGAAGAAAAATATTATAAATGGTAAAATGGTCAACTGGTCAAAAAAATGTCTTGAAATTTTAATACATCTACAAATTCGAAGCATCTTCACCAAAAAAATTTTGAACTTGTAAAAAAAATGTAATTATTCATCATAGATTTTATTGTTACTATTTAAAATGTTTGATTGGTGAAATTTACCGATAAACATTTACTTTGAGAGTAGGGTGGGTGGTACCACTCAGATTGTGGCCCATCTTCCTAACTGTGCCCAGGCTAGGCTAAGAGCTCATGAGACTCTTCTGCGCAGAAAGTATCAAAAAGAACTTATTATCGAAATTCCGAACCTCACCAACTGTCGTTTCATATCTACAGTATTACAGAGAACATAAAGTGTATTGAATCCAAATGTATCTACGATGCATATCATATCATATCATACTATCTATTATGCATGATGAATCTTTGTTGACGTATATGTCCGGAAGGAATGATCCGGACGCTGCAAATATGACCGGACGGTAAACATTACCCTCCGGCAAGTGGGCCAGGAGGCAAGTCCACGTGCGCCGCTTTCCCAGGAAATCTGCAAACATGTCTCCAACTGCTACTGACACAAGCCTAGTCCTAGAATAACGGCTACTGTTCATGAGATATCCTACTATTCACAGGTACGATTACTATTCAAATAGTGTTACTTTCACTGTTCATCTGTACCCTCTTTGGGGTGGTATAAATACCCCCAAAGTCATTTATGGTAAGTGACTTTTTCTCCCAAAGAAAACACACACATATCACTATACATTTCGGTCTTAAATCCATACTTATTTTCACGCCCGAGCTTGGTCCTGGGATAACACCCGGGGCGAGGCTAACGAGCGATTGTGCTTGTGCAGGGCTCAAGGCCGAAGGAATCACCAACCAGACATCCGGAGGGAGCAAGTATTTACTTCAACAAATTGGCGCCATCCGTGGGACCCTTTATTCACTCTGCCAATCAAAAGTATGACGGATCTCCCTCCTATCACTCCCCTTACGGGAAACGGAGGCGATGACACCGGTGAGGAAAATCCGGAAGGATCCAACCGGAACAACCGTGATTCACCCAACATATCGGATTTAATACAGGGGCATCTAACCGCTCTGAAGGAGCTGGTCAGAGAACACAACGCCCTCGGAGGGAGCGTCCTCAAACCCATACGGTTGGACTTTGGAGATGCCGATGACAAAGTACCAGAAGACAATCGGGGGAAAAACCGACCTAAGGACGATTTGGGAAAGCCTTTCAAATCTGTGCACAAATTACCTTTCACCCGAAGGATAATCGAGTTCTCCGGGCCATCACACAGAATGCCGAACAACATCAAATTATACAACGGCTCGACTGACCCGGATGATCACATAAACCTTTTCGCCGGAGCAGCTAATCAGTTCGAATGGCCGATGCCGGTATGGTGCCGAATGTTTCAGCAAACACTAGATGGTCCAGCACAAGGGTGGTTCAGTCGCCTCGAACCGGGAAGCATTGATAAGTGGGAGGAATTAGAAGAACAATTTGTCACTCGATTCTCTCTTCGGCAAAAGGGAATCCGAGACCCAACCGAGATTGCAAAAATAGTGAGAAAGGCGAATGAAACCCTACAAGACTTTAAGGAAAGATGGACAGATGAGGCCAGCTATATCCCGGGGGTTCCAGAAGTTATGCGCATATCGTCTTTCATGAATAGCCATAAGTGTCCGGAACTGGCCAAGCGATTCTCCGATAGGGTACCCCTCACGGTAAAAGAAATGATGACAAGGGTGGACGATTTCGTAAGGTCGGAAGAAGCATACAAGAATACGGAGCTTCCAAAGGATGAGGCACAAGATTATCATCGCAAGAATTTCCTCTCAAGAATGGACAGAACGAGGGGGTTGCATTTGGACAGGCGGAAGAACGACCGCCGAGGAGAGTATCGATACAAAGAATCGTACTCGCCGTACATGCCGCCCAAGCAAGGTCTTCAACCAGGAGATCTTCAAAGAAGGGAGATAGGGAAACATGATCATTATCGCTCCGGTTTGGCCGCTTTGATTAAACAACCAAGAGAAATACTGGCCACAGAGCATCAGCTCCGACTACCACCTCCGCCACCGTTGATAGGAAAACCAAGTAGGGAAAATGCCGACAGATATTGTGAATACCACGGGGAGAAGGGGCATTTCACTAATGACTGTCATCATCTTAAAAAACAACTGGAAACAGCATTGGAATCCGGGAAGCTAGATCACCTCCTCCGTGCTGTGCGACAGCAGGGTAAGGATCAGCCAAGAGAGACGGGGTGAGGGAAGGCAAAAGTAATCCACATGATAGGCGCGGTGAGTTCCCAGAAAAGGAAAGGCATGGAACCGGAGGAGCCATGGATGCTGGTCCCAATAACTTTTCCCCCCATACCAACGAAGGATTTATCTGACGAACCGCTCATCATTGAAGCGGAAGTGGAAGGCTATCTGGTTAAGAGGGTTTTCATGGACGGAGGAGCATCATTAGAAGTAATGTATGAACATTGTTTTAACAACCTGTGTCCTTCAATAAAGTCAAGACTGAGAGAATGCGACTCTCCCCTGATGGGATTCTCGGGTGAGGTGGTCCGGCCTTTGGGAAAAATAGAGCTTGATGTATGTTTTGGTGATCATGGGCTGTATCGGAAGGCGAAAATGAAGTTTGCAATAATCCGATCATCCTCCCGGTATAACATCATCCTAGGAAGGACAGGATTAAGGGAGCTGAGGGCCATTCCTTCCACCATACACGCCATGATAAAATTTCCCACACCGAAAGGTATAGCTACACTAGTCACCCGGTCAGCAGCAATGATGGAATGCAGACTCCGAGAAAAAGAACAGTTGTCATTTGAGGACCAGCAAACAAAAGCTGAAGTAGGTATTACGGAAGAAATATCCGTAAATCCAGCCTACCCTGATCAGTTGGTCACAATAGGAGGAAATTTTTCAGATGAGTACAGACGGAGGCTGATAGACTTACTAAGAAGGAATAAGGATGTGTTTGCTTGGCAACCTAAAGATATGACCGGTGTACCCAGATTCGTGGCGCAACATACCCTAAATGTAAAAATGGAAGACTCTCCGGTTGCTCAGAAAAGACGCACGTTTTCGCAAGAGAAAAACATGATAATAACTAAGGAAGTACAAGAGTGGATCAAGGCCGGGATAGTACGTCCGGTCCGATATCCAACATGGATCTCCAATCCGGTACTAGTCAAAAAGTGTGACGGGAGTTGGAGGATGTGCATAGATTTCAAAAACCTAAATTCATCTTGTCCTAAAGATTATTACCCCTTGCCTGAAATAGACTGGAAGATTGAATCCGTGGTGGGGTTCCGGTATAAGTGTTTCCTAGATGCTTATAAGGGGTACCATCAGGTGCAGATGGCAAGGGAGGACGAGGAGAAGACAGCATTCTACACAGAGCAAGGAACTTTTTGCTATACTAAGATGCCTTTCGGATTAAAAAATGCAGGAGCCACGTACCAGCGTTTGGTAGACTCGGCCTTCAGCTCTCAAATAGGAAGAAATCTGGAAGCATACGTGGACGACATGGTCATCAAAAGTAACTCCGAACAAGCCATGCTAGCAGACATTGCCGAAACTTTCGACAATCTCCGAAAAGTAAATATGAAGCTAAACCCAAAAAAGTGTTCCTTCGGAGTAGAAGAAGGAAAATTCTTGGGGTATATGGTAACCTCCGAAGGAATCAGGGCCAATCCGAAGAAAGCCAAAGGAATCGCCGACATGAAGTCTCCTGGAACTTTAAAGGAAATGCAGAGTCTCAGTGGGAAGTTAGCAGCACTTAGTCGGTTCTTATCTCGATCGGCAGAAAGGTCGCTCCCATTCTTTGAAACCCTTAAACACATCACGAAAGAAAACAAGGACGAATACCGTTGGACACCAGAGGCCGAAAGGGCTTTTCAAGCAATGAAAAAATTGGTTTTAGAACTTCCGGCTTTAACAACACCCAAACCCAAAGAAAGATTGTACTTATATCTAGCAGCCGCTTCCGCAGCAGTAAGTGCGGTCCTAATCGCCGAAAGAGGAGGGAAGCAGCTGCCGGTGCATTATGTTAGCAGAACACTACACGAAGCCGAAAGGTACTACGCTCCCCTGGAGAAACTTGCTCTTTGTCTGCTGCATGCTTCGAGAAGGCTGCGGAGGTATTTTGAGGCACATCCGATGACTGTAATCACCGATCAGCCCATTAGACAAATATTGAACAAGGCGGAAGCATCTGGGAAGATGGCGAAGTATGCCGTCGAGTTGGGAGCATATGAAATTACTTACATACCCAGAAATGCAGTCAAAGGACAGGTATTAGCAGACTTTCTTACCGAGGTACCGGTAGAAGAAAGGGGTAGAAACATGGTAGGGGAGCTCAGCAAGAACGATGAATGGATACTATACACGGACGGAGCATCCAGTAAAAAGGAGGCTGGAGCTGGTCTTGTACTCATCGGACCTTCGCAGGAGGAGTACACCTACGCCCTCCGTCTTAAATTTGAAAGCACAAATAACGGGGCAGAGTACGAGGCATTATTGGCTGGACTACGAATTGCTGAACAAATGAAGATAGAAGCTCTGGATGTAAGGGTTGATTCAAAGCTGGTGGCCAGCCAGGTAAACAGAAGTTTTGTTGCAACTAAGGACAGCATGATACGATACCTGTCAAAGGTAAAGGAACATGTGTCCCGGTTCAAGAGTTTCAAAATCCAGAATATACCCAGGTCGCAAAACCAAAAGGCGGATGTACTAAGCAAGTTAGCTTCAGTTGCTTTTAACCATCTCACTAAGGAAGTGCTGGTGGAAGTTCTAGAGATGCCGTCCGTTGAGGAGGAACGGGTACATGCAATAGTAGAGGAGGAAGAGGATAACTGGACGACTCCAATCGTCAAGTGTCTAGAAGAAGGAATATGGCCGGAGAATACCAATGATGCCAGAAGCCTACGGATGAAAATCCCACATTATACAATACATGACGGAGTCCTCTTCAAGAAATCATACTTAAATCCAATGTTGAGATGTGTGGGTCCCCTACAAGCAAACTACTTGGTAAGGGAAGTACACGAAGGGATTTGAAGCATGCACTCTGGACCCAGGTCAGTGGTGGCCAAACTAATAAGGCAAGGGTATTATTGGCCGACTATGCACAGAGACGCCAGAGAGGAAATCCGCAAATGTGATTCTTGTCAAATACACGCTCCGGTACCGAAACTCCCAAAAACACCCCTCACATCAATCATGGCACCTTGGCCTTTCTTCCAATGGGGCATGGACGTGTTAGGCCCCTTTCCGGAAGCACCTGGAAAAGTAAAATTCCTCATTGTGGCAATAGACTATTTTACTAAGTGGATAGAGGCAAAACCGCTGGCCAAAACCACTGGAAAGGACGTAAAGAAGTTTGTATGGGAAAACATTGTGTGCCGTTTTGGGATACCGGGGATAATTGTAACGGATAATGGGACCAATTTTGTAAATGATCCGTTTAAAAGCTGGTGTCAACAGTTGCACATCAGACAAAGGAATACGGCGGTGGCACATCCGCAAGCAAATGGGTTAGTAGAAAGAGCCAATGAATCTCTCTTGAAGGGAATGAAGGCAAGGCTGGGAAAGGCTAGGTCTGGATGGGTTGACGAGCTACCAAGCATTCTGTGGGCTCACCGAACATCTATCAAAACAAGCAGTGGAGAAACTCCTTTTAGTCTCACCTACGGTAGTGAGGCCATGATTCCGGCGGAAATAGGGATGCCTACATATCGGACGATAATGTTGGATGAGAGCCGGGATGATGAAGATCTATGGAAGGCAGTAGACCGGAATGAGGAGGAACAGCGCCTCTCGCTAGATTTGTTGCAAGAAAGAAGAGAAGCTGCGGCCATAAGGGAAGCTAAATACAAAACACAAGTGGAGCGATACTACAACCGAAGGGTTAAGCCCGTTAGCTTCAGAGTGGGGGATTTTGTGTATCGCCGGAATAAAGCTAGCCGAGTAGAAAATCTGGGAAAGTTGGGTCCAAATTGGGAAGGCCCTTACCGGGTGGTGGAAGCATATGACAACGGTTCATATAAGTTGCAGACAATGGACGACAAGGACGTACCTCGTCCATGGCATGCTGTGAATCTCAGGAATTGCTTCTTATAAAAATTGTTATTATTAGAATTCCTCACTAAATGTAATGACTGTTTATTTCTGTTTAAATAAATCAAGTTGGAGTGTCCTTCCCGGGAGAAAAGGAAGGGACACGTTTTGCAAAAAGCAGTTGTTATTTCTTTCCTGATGGCTGGCCCCCATCAGGAATATAGTAATACCCGGATAGTAACTTTGATCCAGATTCCCGGATGGTAATTCCATTCCGGATGCTCAAACAATAATTTTGTTTTGAATGCCCTGTAACACTATGGATGCCCGGATGATAATTTCATTCCGGACGCTCGGATGGTAATTCCATTCCGGATGCTCAAACAATAATTTTATTTTGAATGCCCTGTAACACTATGGATGCCCGGATGATAATTTCATTCCGGACGCTCGGATGGTAATTCCATTCTGGATGCTTAAACAATAATTTTGTTTTGAATGCCCTGTAACACTATGGATGCCCGGATGATAATTTCATTCCGGACGCTCGGATGGTAATTCCATTCCGGATGCTCAAACAATAATTTTGTTTTGAATGCCCTGTAACACTATGGATGCCCGGATGATAATTTCATTCCGGACGCTCGGATGGTAATTTCATTCCGGATGTTTAAGCAATAATTGTTTTAAATGGCCTACGGCCCACAAACTGGTATTGAAACGGAGAAACACAAGTTTAAGCTATTAAAATATATATGTACAGCAAAAATCACGTGGTCCTTACAAGCAAAGTACAAATATCTGAAAGACATTAAAATGTATTTACATATGATAATAATCAAACAGGAGGAGTAACATTCTCCTCGACCGCTGGGGTGGATGTCTCAACCAATGTTGTCGGAGTAGGGCCGCCCGTAGGAAGATCGGGACCACCAAGCAAACCTTGGGGAACGGGGGAGGCAGGAAAGATATTCATCAGGTCTCCCAATGGAAGTCGATAAGAATCAGCAATCCTCCTGATAAAGGGATACTCAAAAGAAAAGACCTTGTTAAATTCAGCCTTCCAGATCGACGGAGCTTCCAGGTTAACCTTCTTTGAAGTACGAAGGATTTTCTCCACCTCCTCCGGTTTTCGAGCAAGACGAACCCCATCTAACCAACCAGCTGAATATGAAAGGCTCAAAGGTTTTGCCAAAGACTTCTTATATTCCTCGTTATCCATTAACCGGCGAAAAACGGTGGGGATCAAGGATTTGATTGTGTTTTGGCGAACGACCTCCGCCTGCCCCAGATTCACGGTCAGATCTGAGTTATCTGCCTTCAGCTTAGCTACCAAATCTTTCGAGGCGGCCAGTTCGGCTTCTAACTGTTTTATCTTTTATGCCTTCTGAGCCTCTGCATCCAACCAAACCTCTTTCTCTCTCCCCAGCTCCTCTACTTTCTCAAGCAGTGTTTTCTCTCTGTTGGCACAAGCTTCAAACCGGCGGCAAACATCCTCATGTTCAGCGGAAAGTTTGTTAAACCTCTCGGCATGAGCATCACGGTCCACCTCTAACCTAGCAACCTGCTCAGAACATTGGCCGTGGATATGATCCAGCTCACGGAAGTCAGCATTCAAATGTCTGAACCTTCTCAGCACTTCCCCCTGGGAAATGATACTTGTGCCTAGCTGCTCATATGCCAACCGTGCTAAGTCAATGTTGTTTAACCCTTCTAAGGCGGATTGTTCGGCCGGAGTGGGCAGATTGGCAATCATCTCACGGCAAGCCCTATAGGAGTTAATTCGGACATCATCACGGAGGGTCCAGGTCGGAACAAAAAAGTTAGCTTGCTCCACGGATCGGTCTGCAAATAAAAAAAAAAAGGGAGAGGAGGAAGAAGTAATTATCAAAGACAGTTGTAAACGTTTCCCAAATATCTATAAATAATATATATGTAAATAAAAAAAAAAAAAAAAAAAAAAAAAAAAAAAAAAAACGGTCATACCGGACTGGTCGGAAGGAACCACATGGACAACCGGACGTTTAGAGGGGCCTGAATGGTGCGCAGACATCGCTGCAACAAACAAAGCATAATATGTTAGAACAGGTGAGCAAAGCAAAATACTTAAATCAAAAACGGAAAATACACTGACCATCCGAGGCACGTGGTTCTTGATCTCTCTCAGGAGAGTTTAGATGAAGAGGAGTGTTGCCCCGGACCGGCGGGGAATGTTCATTGCCATTGATTCCACCGCCCAAATTCTCCTCGACCCCATGATCGGCATTCTCCTCCCCGGACAATTGGGGGGCAACGTTCTCCTCGGCATTTGCGGCCACCTCGGGGTGAGGCTGATTAGGTAAGGCTCCACCGGACGGAAAAACTTGATTTATTGGGGTGACATCCTCTGTTTCAGTCTGGGAAACCACGCCCTCAACAACATTGGGATCTTTTCTGATCCTCTTCGGCATGGCTGTAGAAGGCCCTTCCCCGGCCCTGGCTTTTCTCTTATGCAGCTCCTGCTCCTTTTTATGACGAGCGTCAATTACCTGCTGGGAGGGTCGCTCGGCCAATCGCATCAAGTTATCCTTTGGGGGTAACTCTTTGCCGGCCTCTAGAAATGGAGCAGTTCGTTGGGGTCGCTCTTGACCCGCAGGTATTTCTTCTCCCTCAGTCACCTCAGTACCCTCCCAATCCGGCAGTTCAAGGAATTCGGCCATACTCAAAACTACAATCAATACCGGAATAAATAAAGAGAGGAAAAAACTAAGGAAAATCAAAGTATTAATGAAATGGGTATTACCATGCCCCTCGGCATCCTTTAGAACGACCTAAACATTCTTGGTCTCCCACACGGTGGAGAGCCCATACACCCATAACAGACAAGAGGGCACCTCCCTCAGCTTGATGATTTTCTCGCTAAGTCTCTCGGCTGGTTCCTCTGGATAATTGATAGGAAAAGTATCGGAAATCTTGGAATCATTATGTCTCAAAGCCATGGCATCCGGAATAGCCCTTCGGTCAATCAGAAAAAACTTTTCTTTCCAATGTTTTAGCCCAGATAGGACTTCGAGGAAACATTTCTTGGCTTTCTTCCCGGTCCGACTCTCAAAGGAAAACTGATGCGTGGGAATCGCAACAGGCTTTACCTCTCGAGGGATCTCGAGAAGCTTACAACCCCCACCAGGCAGTGTACCTGATCGTTGTAGTATAGTATAGTGACAAGTACCGGGGGATTGATCGTTCAGCTTAGGAATAGTGTCGCTAGGATTAGAAAACCTAATTTACTAGTTCTAAAGGTGAGGGATGATTATTTTTGTATTTTTATATTTTTATGAAAGCAAGTAAAATCTCGGGTTTTAGAAGAGTGGGCGGAATTAGTTGCTATTCAACTAACCCAAAACTAAGATGCAATCAAAATAAAATACTGAAAATGAAATTAAACTAAATTATACTAAGGTTGTGAGCAGTAATTGGAGAAATTGTGTTTACTTAGACTTCACTACTCCCTAGATATCTTTTACACGTTAATTACTTGTTATACTTGTATGGATGACGGATTGTATTCCTTAATACCATTCGTGGGGTGGCATACATAACTCCCCAACTCTATGAGCTCTTATCTCCTCCTACACCATGACCCAGCACAACTATAGGGATTGTAAACAGTGGCTCATGCATTAAATACAACCAATAAAGACCTAGTACGCCTCGGTTCATGTTTCTTAAGACGTTCAAGCATGTTACCATTTGGAGATCTGCCAGTTTTCTTAAGCCTAACATATAAAATCATTCATCCAAGAACAAGAATAAACAAGTAATCAACATATAATCAATATCTAGGTTTCATTAGATCTAAGCAAACACAAAAGAGATCTAGCCTAGCATAATGGAATTGAGACAAGAACAAGATATAAACAACCAACACATAGACATATTGATTGAATTAGAAGAACACTTATCTCAATTACAATGCAAGGTATCAAGGGTTTGGAACCCTTGAAAAACCTGTAAAAGATACACCAAATTCGTCTTTAGGGTTTCACCAAAACTTCTCCCCCTTTTTTATGAAAAAACTAGAAAACTATATATAGGAAAACTGGGCTGACGGCGTCAAGACAACCATGTGACGCCGTCACCTCGCCGCCAAATACTTCCTCGGACGGCCTTGATCTACTTATGACGGCCTATGTGACGCCGTCACCAACCACGGTATTTTATTCTTTGTACTTTGACGCCGTCAGGATGACTTTTGACGCCGTCATCAACTACGGTGTTTTATTCTTGATGTCTGACGCCGTCAGGGTATAACTCTTGACGCCGTCACCTAGTGTTTTCAGCATGGAAAATTGATACTTTGCCGTTTTCTTCACTTTTATGCTCCAAAAACGTCCAAAATGGCTTCTTTTCCAGAATTCACTCTCCAAACACCTAAAATCACAAAAGGAACGATTTAGGGCAATATTTGATCAAATAAAGTCAGATTCGGGCTTAAATGACCCCCTAAAATGAACAATCAAAGCTTCCCTTCCAGAATATAAATCATCTTCTTGTCATAAATAACCTGTAAATCCTGACAACAATAGACAAGGCAACCTCGCGTAAAATCGGCGGCATCCTATATAAGTTACTAAATCCTAGAAAACAAAATAAGATATAATGCTTGTGGAATGAAGTTTGCAGATTTCCTGGAGATTATAAAACTTAATAATTCACAAAAACCATAAGACTCCGTTAGAAAAACAAAACCGGTAAAATTTCCAGATTTTTAACTCCTGACGCCGTCAAGAGTAATACTCTGACGCCGTCAGAATGGACCTGCAGAAATTCTTATGTTAAGTTTCCGGAAAATTTATGGAAAAACTTGGTCCTACTTCCTGGAAAATCCTGCAAAACTTCATTATGACTCAATACAAGCATTTGACTCTAACAAATACGAATATACATGTTCATTTAATATTGTGGAGAATCATGATCGGTTTGTTTCTTAAAAACATATTTGGGGTTTCCCCTTACACTTATCTTTTGCAAAAATACCTTTAGGTTGAAGTTAAGACTAGGCCAAACAACATAATAAAGTATTTCCACATTTTAATTGAGAAACATGATCAACCAACAATAAAAATAAAACATGCATACGGAAGCAAATAACTATCAAACAAATAAAATCACACAAAACATGGGTTGCCTCCCAAGAAGCGCTTTTCTTTATTTACGAGTCTTGTAGCTAGACTCAAAGTCATGGGTTATCACGTGACCTCATCATTTGAAATGATATACCCCATATAGTTGCGATCATTACTGTTATGGTGGTAGTGCCTCAATCTATCTATACTTGCAATCACCTAATCCTGCAACATTGACTAATACATCTTCTGCGATTCCTAGGGGGTATACGTACGAGTGTCCCACAAGAGATAGCCTAACACGAGTAGGTGCTGACATTTTTGACGTTAGTTGGATGTAAATAGTTAGGGGCATAAGATTTACTTTGGTCGGCGAAAGCACTAAGATGTTTCATGCCCCCGATGCTCATTGGTATTTCAAAGTTCCCACATGCTACCTGCTTAGTAGCCACTTTCTGTATCAATAATCTCTCGACCACTGACCCTCCAGGAAGCGTATCATACTCATCATCCTCTTCTTCCTCTTTCTCAGGAACCTGTCCGGAGGATTGGTTATGCCTATCACCCTTAATCCAATTTGTTATAGTGCTTTTGTTTATATCATGTTTCAGGTAGTAACTCAAAGGTTGGGACTCTGGTGGTTTTTCTAAGGTCTGTTTAGCAGGAGTTTCTACCGTCTTGTTATCTTTATGGACAACGGTGACTGAGTTAACAAATTGGGTGGTGGGAGTGGCGCTTTCTTTCCTTAGCAGTATTCGTTCGGGGGTTCCCTGATTGGTATACTCCTCCAATAGACTCAGCATCTCATTCATTTTCTCCTGCATCTCCTCTTTTTGTTTATAAACTGCTTCTTCGAATCTAGCAAGCCGATCAGAGTGAGTTGCCATATATTCTCTCATCCTAGCCTCAAACTCCAAGCTAAGTTCCTTGGGAGGGGAACAAGGTGGGGTGCACTTCTGAAAAGTCTCGACATGTTCTCTAGAAGGTGACTCAGATAATGGTGTCGAAGTTGGTTTTGAGACAGAATTGACAGTGGCTTGTCTAGGACTTAAGGGTCTCCTTTGCCTTTCCTCAAAATAGTCAACTTTTGCCTCAAGTTTGCATAAGAGTTCATCAGGGATTTCGGTGGTTCCTCCAGATATCGAGACTGCATTGATGGCCGCTTCTATCGTATGTTTAAATTCCCAAATCTCATTATTATCAACAGCGAGCTCTTCGATAATTGCCCAAGACCCCTCGGCATTTTTATCACGCAATTTACCTCCCGCGGCCCTGTCGATGGTGCGCTTAGTGTGATAGTCAACATGGTTGTAGAAAATCTGGACCAATAACCAAAGGTTTATGCCATGATGGTGGATCTTGTGGAGGAGATCCTTAAAACGGGCCCAAGCCTCGTAGAAAGGTTCACCCCGCTATTGCTCAAACATCAAAATGTCCCTTCTAAGCATTGCAGTCTTTTCTGGCGGAAAGAATTGGGTAAGGAAGCGATTGGCGAGATTGTCCCATGTAGTGATGGATCCCGCGGGTAAACGCTCAAGCCATTGACTAGCTTGATCCCGTAGAGAGAATTGGAATAGGCGTAAACGGGTAGTCTCTCTGGTTTCAACACCTAGGTCTATGGAATCTACGATTTTGAGGAAGTCCTTAAGGTGTTGGTTTGGATCTTCGGAACGAAGTCCATGGAATGCACATCCGCTTTGCACCAACCGGATGGTGTCGGATCGCAAGGGGGTCACATTGTCTCCGGTGAGCTCAATGGTGTTTCGGTAGCCTTGGTGGCTAGGTCGGGAATACTCTCCTAAGGTTCGGGGCCTAAGGGGTTCTAATGGTGGGTTTTGTTATGGTGGGATGATGGGTTCAAAGATGTTACCACCTTCCATGATGTCGGATGGTAAAGAGTTACGAACAAAGGCACGAAGAAATAAGATAGACTAAAGAAGACCTAAAAAATAAAAATAAAATCTTACTAGAAAGGAATCTAGCAAGTAGACCTAATAAAAAGAAATCCTAACCTAGACAATAACTATTCCCCGGGCTGCGGCGCCAAAAACTTGATGCGTGGGAATCGCAACAGGCTTTACCTCTCGAGGGATCTCGAGAAGCTTACAACCCCCACCAGGCAGTGTACCTGATCGTTGTAGTATAGTATAGTGACAAGTACCGGGGGATTGATCGTTCAGCTTAGGAATAGTGTCGCTAGGATTAGAAAACCTAATTTACTAGTTCTAAAGGTGAGGGATGATTATTTTTGTATTTTTATATTTTTATGAAAGCAAGTAAAATCTCGGGTTTTAGAAGAGTGGGCGGAATTAGTTGCTATTCAACTAACCCAAAACTAAGATGCAATCAAAATAAAATACTGAAAATGAAATTAAACTAAATTATACTAAGGTTGTGAGCAGTAATTGGAGAAATTGTGTTTACTTAGACTTCACTACTCCCTAGATATCTTTTACACGTTAATTACTTGTTATACTTGTATGGATGACGGATTGTATTCCTTAATACCATTCGTGGGGTGGCATACATAACTCCCCAACTCTATGAGCTCTTATCTCCTCCTACACCATGACCCAGCACAACTATAGGGATTGTAAATAGTGGCTCATGCATTAAATACAACCAATAAAGACCTAGTACGCCTCGGTTCATGTTTCTTAAGACGTTCAAGCATGTTACCATTTGGAGATCTGCCAGTTTTCTTAAGCCTAACATATAAAATCATTCATCCAAGAACAAGAATAAACAAGTAATCAACACATAATCAATATCTAGGTTTCATTAGATCTAAGCAAACACAAAAGAGATCTAGCCTAGCATAATGGAATTGAGACAAAAACAAGATATAAACAACCAACACATAGACATATTGATTGAATTAGAAGAACACTTATCTCAATTACAATGCAAGGTATCAAGGGTTTGGAACCCTTGAAAAACCTGTAAAAGATACACCAAATTCGTCTTTAGGGTTTCACCAAAACTTCTCCCCCTTTTTTATGAAAAAACTAGAAAACTATATATAGGAAAACTGGGCTGACGGCGTCAAGACAACCATGTGACGCCGTCACCTCGCCGCCAAATACTTCCTCGGACGGCCTTGATCTACTTATGACGGCCTATGTGACGCCGTCACCAACCACGGTATTTTATTCTTTGTACTTTGACGCCGTCAGGATGACTTTTGACGCCGTCATCAACTACGGTGTTTTATTCTTGATGTTTGACGCCGTCAGGGTATAACTCTTGACGCCGTCACCTAGTGTCTTCAGCATGGAAAATTGATACTTTGCCGTTTTCTTCACTTTTATGCTCCAAAAACGTCCAAAATGGCTTCTTTTCCAGAATTCACTCTCCAAACACCTAAAATCACAAAAGGAACGATTTAGGGCAATATTTGATCAAATAAAGTCGGATTCGGGCTTAAATGACCCCCTAAAAACGGATCATTTTTCGCCTCATCAAAAACCAATGTCCTTGCTTGCATAATCTATAGAACACCCGGAACAGAGAGACGGTAGGCTGGCAGTCTAGGCTATAACAGCGAACCTCGAACAAAGTAACCCGGTTCAAACCTATCGGAACCAATTGTGAAATGTGCACCTTGAAATGTTTTAGCACCGCAAGGAGAAACTTGGAAAAGGGAACCCTAATCCCGCCTATGTCCAGCTGGCGGGTATAAATGCCGATCTTATCGTCGGGTAACCTGTTCATAGTCATGTTTGGATCCGGAAGCATGGGGTGTAATTCCTCCGGGATATTATAAGTAGCAATTATGTCATCCAGCTCTTGTTGAGAAAGCTTGGACTTATGAATATGCATATCGAACTTGGGCACCACGGCCTCTCTAACTAGCGCTTCGGCGTGTTCAGACATACTCTAAAGGATGGCCAGGAGAAATGGTAATAAAGCTAAAAGAAGAAGGATAAGAACTCACCTCGGTACTCGCTTCGGTGAAAGAACAAACGCTCGGAATGGCAGTGGTGAGAATTATCAACTGTGTGTAAAAATGAGAAGTAAAAAGGGGTAGTATATATAGGGAACGCATGGGGTGAAGCGAAACGTCACATCTGTCAGAAGTGATGACGTGTCTCAATCTCAACCGTCCACGACCGAGGAACGGGGTAACGTGGCACGAAAACACTGTGACAGGCCCAAGCCGAGGCCCATGGACCAACTTGCTCATTGGACCTATGATGGCCCAATAAACGCAAATTTTCATTTCCAGGGTCACACTTTTGCATTTGAGTATTGAATCACCGACTAAATAACTCGATAATTCAATACTGGGGGGTGAGGCATGTTGACGTATATGTCCGGAAGGAATGATCCGGACGCTGCAAATATGACCGGACGGTAAACATTACCCTCCGGCAAGTGGGCCAGGAGGCAAGTCCACGTGCGCCGCTTTCCCAGGAAATCTGCAAACATGTCTCCAACTGCTACTGACACAAGCCTAGTCCTAGAATAACGGCTACTGTTCATGAGATATCCTACTATTCACAGGTACGATTACTATTCAAATAGTTTTACTTTCACTGTTCATCTGTACCCTCTTTGGGGTGGTATAAATACCCCCAAAGTCATTTATGGTAAGTGACTTTTTCTCCCAAAGAAAACACACACATATCACTATACATTTCGGTCTTAAATCCATACTTATTTTCACGCCCGAGCTTGGTCCTGGGATAACACCCGGGGCGAGGCTAACGAGCGATTGTGCTTGTGCAGGGCTCAAGGCCGAAGGAATCACCAACCAGACATCCGGAGGGAGCAAGTATTTACTTCAACAATCTTCTAAATTAAATTTTAAGCTTATTATACATATTTACAACACACAACAATGTTACAATAATATTAGGAATTACATTTATTCAAGACATTTAATTCAAGACTTAAACCTCGCTATTAAATTTTAACATATCCAAACTTCAATATGAACTATTTCCTAATGAATTTGTACATCAAACCATTATTCTTTATAGCAGACTTCACCAGTCATCGACTTATTCAAGAACCATATCTCACGTAAAACATATGATCAAAAAAATATTCGATTGCAAAAAATTTAATTACATAATACTTATTGTCGCAATGCACGGATACCCTGCTATCAAAACTAAAAAAAGTGGTCAACAACTTGACATTAAAAAGGGAATTTAAACACATTAAAAATATGTATGAGTATTAAATTGTTGAGGGACCAATTTCGTAAAATAAATAAACATAAGTACTCGTGTAAGTGTGTTTCTTTTTTTGTTTGGATTAAGAGACTTATAAAGGGTAGTGGGTCCCCTTCTATTACAACCATTTAATGGGAAAGAGTGGTATTTGTGACAACCGGCAATTTAGGGAGTTATTTTGAAAACCCGCATTACGTTAAAGTTCGTTTATAATTTTTATTTGGAATTTTTATTCACAACGAACTTGTAAGACCTATTTTATGGATAATTATGTTTTTATGACGTTATGGAATTCGTGAATTATTTTAATAATTCATTTTGATTTTATGCTCGGTGATGTATTCTTAAATTCTCACCGGTACTACGTTTACTCTGGCACTAGGTTTACCTAACGGAAAATTTTATGATTCGTTTTACGAGTCCGATGATATTTGAGTAATTACGTGATGTTTTTTCGAGAGATATTAAAGTTTGAAATGAGTTCGGGTTTCGGGCCACATGTTTTACATTTAACCACTTTACCCGCTCCACGCTACTAGTAATATTATTATTACTATTATTATTATTATCATTATTATTAATTATACAAAAAAAAAAAAAAAAAAAAAAAAAAAAAAAAAAAAAAACTACAAATTGGTCCTTGGGGGCCGGTTCACACCAACACAACACCCATCACCAACACTCATCTCTCTCTCTCATTATCCTCTCCCCACCTCTAACCCTAGCCGCCGACTGGGAAATCCGGCCACCACTCCACCGCCGGTTATCACCACACACAAACACCACCACCGTAATACAAACGTCTTTCTCCACCTTTTGAACCACTTCACGCGCCGAGAACAAGAAACCACCACCTCTTGCTTGTTCCACCGCCGTGCGTACACCACACCACCACTATTATTTTCGAAGTTTGATTTAGATCCGTGTATTGGAAGGTGAGAAAACGCGTTTTTACGCGTGGGTTTTACTAAACCGAGTCAAACTCGGATTATCTTGTATTGGGGTTTAAAAACTACAAGTTCTTTTAAAGATTTTGATAAAGATTAGTTTGGTATCCGGTTTGGGTTGATTTGGGTTCGGATTTGTGGAAGGATTTGGTTGTTTTATGATATGTCGAGGGTTTGGTTTTCTTGGTTTGAGCATAACCGAGACCCTTGAGGTCTCGGGGTCGCTTTTGGTTGCTCGTATAACCAGGTCGAGACCCAAATGGGGCTCTCGTTTGGTTGTGACTCGAGCCTTGGGCTCGTTATTGCCTTGGTTCGACTCATTGGAGTCGCGGCTCGAAGCCGTATTGTTGTTGTTATTGCCGAGACCCTTATGGGTCGAATGGGTATTTTTGGAGTGCTCCTTGGAGCCATTTCTTGTGACCCTTGATACTTGGTTCGAGCCTCTTGGCTCGTGGTGGTTACCACGACTCAGTCGAGTCGTGTGGACTCGGGTTTGGCTTGGTAAACCATCCCGAATGTGACCTTGGTTATATGTTTCTTTATTATTTGGTTGTTAACTTGGTGTTGGCATTGGCTTGGTTGATTATTTATTGGGCCGAATACTTGTGGGTCGAGACCACGTTTGGTCTCGGCAATGGATATTTGGTATTGTGAAGTTGTTGACGAAATGTGTTATTGGGGACCGATTGTGAGACGGTCACTTAAATTGACGGAGATAGGTTAGTCGGGTTCAGTAGTCGGACCCTATTGTTGTAGCACGTGGAATGGGATTGTGTTGGACGGAGATGTATTGATATTTATGACAATTGCTTATTACTTTGGACTTGGACAATGAGCCGAGAGTCATGACTCGGACATGTGACCATTTCGTATGACTCGATAACTATTTACAAATAAAACGTAAATAATAAAACTCGTAATAATAATTATTTATAATATAAACGTTTGTATGAATATATAGACGTGAATAACGGATATATAATTATATAAGCGCGTATATTAATAATAATAATAATCACGAGTCATATTATAAATAATACGACTAGATATATATTAGGCTACGAAAGTGGCGTAATATTATTGAACGTATTACTATTATAAAAATGTGTTATAAAACGAGAAACTCTCGACAATTACTGAACATTAAATAAAATGTCATTTTATATATATAACGAGTAAACTTATCGAGTTATGCGGAGTCGTAGTCACTCGAGTTCAGGTAAGTTTTATTTGTGACTTTCGTGTTGTCACGGATATATGACGATTAATATAAACGTTTTCTATAACTAAATAACCACTTAACCGTAGGGTTGAACCGGGTTATTTGGCTATATGAAATGAATATATTAATGGGCATCGTATCCTACGACGCCCATAGGTTGTGGTATATGTAAAGTGTAATAAATTGCGAATATATATATCGGGAAATCTGGCCAATTTGACGATGTATATAAGGAATTTATTAAACTACGATATATACTATATAGTATTTATGTGCTATGTGCTTTAGGATTGGGTGTAATCTTGGAACGGTATGTTACGTAAATAAATACGAGGATTATCAAATCGACGGATTTAATAAACTTCGGCGATTTATTTAAATAATATATTGGGCTAATATTAGATCTATAGTTTATTTTATTATTTCCTTGTGTGACCTTTTTGGTTTGTTTTGTGTCGACCCACTACCCGTATGGATACCAAACGTAAATACACCAAACTAATACGAAATGGATTTTCGGAAAATAAAACGAATTTCGTCCGGGTTTGGGAATATTTTGAATTTTAGGAAATGATTTCTGAACGAGTTAATATTGTTAGGTCGTGCCGAGTCCGTAGTTGCTGTTTCGTGAGTTACTATACATCTTATTTCTACCGACTTCTTCTTGCTATTTTATGGACTTGAGGTGAGTCATAGCCCCACTTTTACTCTTGAACTATGTTTTTCAATACTTGGGGTGAGAAACGTGCAAATTATTTTATGTGGACTATTTATCGCTTTTACATTCTTTCTAAAACTTGCTATGCGTATGGACTAGGATGTATTGTCAGCTTTAGTCACATGTTATGTGTACTATTCAAGGTTGGCTTATTTGTTATTGTCAGCTTTAGTCACACGATTCGTGTGTACTATTCAAGGTTGGCTTATTTGGATACTGTAGCGTGCACCTATAGGTTATTTGATACTTTGGAGGTTATCCGAGTATTTATTTGGTATTGCTGGGGGGTTACCCGAATATCTGTGTTGGAACGGAGGGTATCCGTGTGTTAGGATTGGAGCGGAGGGTATCCACAGGCTTTTAGTGAATCCTTAGTCTAGCTAGCAAGCATTTTGTGTATATGTCCACTATATTGTTAGATGAATTTAAACCTATGATCTCACCAGCGAAAGCTGACTTTTAGCACGTTTTCTCAGGTAATTAAGTGATGATATGGATGCTTGGAATGGAAGGCTTGGCTAAGGCTCATGGTTCATGGATCTATTTTTCTAAACTCTGATAATTAATTTTGGACCTACTGTTATGTTATTTTGGGCCTGACTCTGAATGATGTTGGGATAAATGTAAACCTTAAAACCCCGTTTTGGTTGCGTTTTTATTATGTTTACTTTATCTCGTTCTATTATGTCTTGTGTTGGATACCAATCCCCGTAGCACCCCGAAAGCTTGTTGAGTCTTCCGCTGTATCAAATTTTGGGGGTGTTACAGATTGGTATCAGAGCCAAGGTTATAGAGAACTAGGTAAATAAACGCCTAAACTATAACCGAATTTTTATAGAAAATGATCCTTGACCACTGCCCGCCAGCCCGCCAAGCCGAAGCATTTTCTATTAATTGAGGTATTATGAGATATTTGAGATGATTGTTAGATTCGGGATTTCTTGAGATGATTTGAGGTTTATGGATTTAGTAATAAGATGGCGTTTCGAGGAATTATATGGTCTAATTGTTGTATAAACATTTTAGTAATGCGGTGTTTGAAACTCTTTTTATTGAGATTATATGATTGAATTATTTGATGAGGATTTTTGGTATGGTATTTTGAGTTGTGATTTAGTTGTTTTGAAACACTTACACCTACCCTACGCCGTTGTCACAGACCATGGCCTCACATATGCCCGATGTTGTCGAGGATATTCTTACTGCACCGGTTTTACCTGCACAGTTCACTATGGCATCTGATGATCCTTACCAGATGGCCATGCTTTTAGCTACTGTGCCACATACAGCTTCTACTTCAGCACTACCTGCTGCATCTACGCAGGGACCCTCATCTTCTTTAGGGCTCCCTGGTACATCGTGGCAGCTTACTCTTCATCAGGCTTTGGCTCGTGTGGCCCCACGCTTTGCCCACCGAGCTACGGCACGCATGTCGGTACGCCTGATTCGCCTCAAACGGTCAGATAATTATTGATCAGCCACTTGTGAATGGCCAACTGTAATAGTCAAACAGCTGAGGCAAATGCTTCCGTGAAATACAGTGTTTTCCCTGGTCGTAATGTCCCAACGAGGTTGTGATGGTATTAAAAACGAATCTGTGATCAGTGAATGTGAACAGGAAAGGTATAAAGTGTGTGTGAGTTATTTAAACTAGGGTTTTATAACTTAAAATAACAAAGGAAAACTAAATTAACGATTACGTGAAACCTAGATATCTAAAACGTTAAAACGCACACCAATTTAAAATCAGACGCGACTGCGTACTGAGAAAAAGGTGAGTTTTAAGGAAAAATAAACTATAAGGGTTAAAAATGAAAATTCTATAAACTTAAACTTAAAATAAAATTAAATTAAAAAGAAAACTATTTTTTAGATTATTTTATTATTTATTATTAATTATTTAATTAAAAACTATTTAACTATTTAATTAAAATTAAACTAAAAATGATAAATACTACAAATTAAACTAAAAACTTATAAAAATAATTTATAAAACTTAAAATGAACTTGAAGAAAGTATAAAAAATAAAAATAAATCTTTTTGTCTTTTTGTGAGCTTTTTATTAATTAAAAACTATTTATCTTAATTAAACTATTTAAACTAATTTAAATTACAAATATTATTAAACTAACTTAGAAAATTATGAAAAAATTTATAAAACTATTTTATAACTTATAAAAGCTATAAAAAATATAAAAACTAGGTGTTGCTATATAAAAATTAATTATGCTATTTAAAACTTATTTATTGATTAATTATTAAATAAACTAATATTAATTATAATAAATACTAAATGACAAAACAAAAATCTGAGAAAATTATGAAAATTACTTTAACCTAAAAGGAAATTAATAAAAATATAAAAATACAAATTACTTAATAAAAATGTAAAAATGAAAATTAAAATTAAATTAAATTAAATAGAAACTATCACTTATTTTTATGTTGTCTTTTCTGGATTTTTCTTTTACAAAACTATATTATATATAAAAACAAGCAACTTTTGTAAAAACAATTAATTTAGAACTTATTAATAAGCACTGTGGAAGCTTATTTCTACCACAGTTGACTTTGGTTGACTGAAATGAGAAATAAGCTCAAATGAGCTTATGTGGGACCCACCTTGGTATATTCTGGTTCTAATAAGTTAGTTGGACTAGTCAAAGCTAAATTTAGCCAAATAAGCTCAGTAGATAAGCTGATAAGCACAAATAAGCAATTCCAAAACTCAATTTGAACTCAGAATGGGGACAAAGTTCAAGGGCAAAACTAAGTGGGGTCCACAGGGTACCAGGTCAAACTAATGGTCAACTATTGTTCCCTGGTAGGAGGGGGTTCAAAGAAACTAATTAGAAGGTGTGGGGCCCACTGAGTGATCCACAAAACTACCACAAAGTGGGTGGTGTGGCTTGGTCTGCTGGTGCACAGGGGAGGTTATCTCCCTGCAGCTGTGTTTGGCAAGATGTGGGGCCCACCACAAAAATCACAAAAATAAAATGGAACTGAGACCTTGAAGCTGAGGTGGTAGAGTATCTATGGAAACAAGTTTCAGGGTCCCAATCCAAACACATAAATCAAAACAAATACTTGGATTTTTGGAAAAAAACTGAGATGAGCAAATGTTGACTTTTGATGAAACTTGCTAAATTGACTATTTTGGATTTCTAATGATCACTACAGATTGTATATGTTATATTAAGCTATTTTGAACCTATTTTAAGCTAAAGCTATAACTTATAAGCTAATGGGTGGGTTTGAGAAACACAAAATCACAACAGTTGACAGTTGGAAGGTTTATTTGGTGATTTTGACTTTTTAAGGAAAAAGACCTAAGTTTTAAACTACTTATGACCTAAATATACTTGACTAAGCATGCAATAACCAAAGACAACTCATGAAACACATATGAGACCCACCTATTCTACTGTTCCAAACACCACCTTAGGATTATGAAAATGAGATTTTTGAATCAAAAGACTGAGTTAGGCCAATATACTGAATTCCAAAGTTATAATATCATGCAATAAGATCTTTTAAGCACACAAACTCAGTTTGTAACAACTAAAACTTACAAATTAAAATTATACCAATGTGACAGTTAAAATGAAAGATTAAGGAAGTAGAGATTCTAATGAACAAGCATCAAACTTTTAAGCATAAACCACTTCCAATATGCAAATAGAACTTAGATTACACAATTAAACATCATTCTAGGTAGTGCTACAGTAAAATGTAAATATGTTGAGAAATTGCTTACAAGTGAATGAAACTGAAAACCAGTGAACATTCGATCATAACCATAACCTATAGCTTACCACTAAGCTCTAAAACCCAGGGCAATTCACATCATCCCTGCTCCAAGCATCTTCCCATAACTACACTGATTTTTATTTTTCTCTATTTTATTAATTATTTTTGGTATTTTTTTTATTTATCAAAACAATTATTAAACTTAAACTTATAACAGCTTATATAAGCTGTGTCAAGAGCTTATATGAGCTTAGGATTCCAATAACAACAACAACTAGCAATATCAAGTAAAATTGTCGATTTTACTTAAAATTGCTATTTACTAATTTAATGAACAAGAACACAATTAAAGGTTTTATAAAGTTTGTATTACACTAAATTAACTTAATACAACTGCTTGAATTGAAAATTACAATTAAAATGACAAGTTATACTACCTACGACTAATTTAAACTATGACTACTCTAATACTCCTCCATATCTGCTTCTCTTCTGCTTTATAGCCATCTTCTGAGTTTGTGGGACCCACTGGGGTATTTCCCACCACTTCCTAGCCCTTGATAAGGTCCAATTGATCTCAACCGTTTAAAACACCTTTTGGCGCCAAAAAGTCCTAGGGGGTACTGTGTATAACGTGGGGATGTTTTCAAGGTTTTGGAGGGTTGTGGAGGTGGAGGGGAGTGGGTAGACAGCTGGGGTGGTGAGGTGGAGGTGAAATACCAGGTGGTTTTGGGTTGCAGAGGTGGGGGTGGTAATGGGGAAGAAGGGCGGTAAAGGGGTGGTTTTGTTTGTGTTGACCGGGTTTTGACCAAGGGTGGACTGGGCTTGTAACTTTGGGCTTTGGGATAGTGGGTGGGCTGTTGGTGTTTGGGTAGTGGATTAGGATTTGGTGGAATAATAATAAAAGGGTCCGTTTGTATATTAACTAACAAGGACCAATTTTGTAGTTTGGGGAAAGTTAAAGGTGGGGTTTTGTAAATTTACCAAAGTTAACAAAAGGGCCTATCTTGCCAAGTGTGAATAGTACAAGGGTAATAAATGATAATTCACTAATTTAAAATACCCAGGGACTAAATTTGTCATTTTGGAAACTTGAGGGACTAAATGTGTAATTTATTCAAAACTTTCACCCAGGGACTAATACTGACAATTATGAATTCCCTAGGACCCTTAATGATAATTTTCCCATTTTGAACATCCGGGGACTAAAACTGTCAAGTTTAAAACTTTGAGGGACCTGTTTTGCCAAACTGTGAAACTTCAGGGACCGATTATGTAATTTCACCAAACTTATCACCAAGGACCATTCCTGCAAAAGATTATTAGTACAAGGACAAAAATTGATTTTCTCAAAGTTTTTACATCCCAGGGACCATTTCTGTCAATTTCCAAAGTATAGGGACTAAACTTGTAATTTTGTGAAACTTTGCACCAAAGGACTAAATATATAACTTTATGATTAAAAAGGACCTTTGGTGACTTTTTCATGTTTTAAGAGTAACCAGGGACTAGTTTTGCCAATTTATGAAACTTGAGGGACTGAAACTGCCAATTATGCAAACTTTGTACGTTTTTCATCTGTTTTTGCATATTTTGCATTTGAAACATATAAAACACACTTCTAAGATATTTTAAGTATTTTGATGCATATTTGAGTGTTTTTGTATGTTTAGGCAGCTCAGATTGGTATAAAATGATGAGTATTTAGACACTCATCAATTCCCCACACTAAACTATTGCTAGTCCCTAGCAATCTATTTGAGAAAAACTTAATGGATTTGAACACCTCTTTACCAAAAGCCATCACTTCTGGAGTAGCCAGGTGTAAGAACTGTGGCACACCTGATAACCGTGTGATTTTGAGCAAATCACCATCTGTCAACGGATTTGATTAGTCTTTACCAAAAGCCGTTTGCTTCTGGACTAGCCAACTCTTGATGGAATAGTCAACATCTTGGTGAGCTGATTACCAATTATGGTTTTTCCACGGCCTTTACCACAAGCCATAATCTTGCGGGCTAGCCAACTCATTATCTTTTGAGGATGATGGGGAGTTGAGGAACCATACAATTTTTGGCAAATTGCAAGCCATAAACGGGTTTGAGTTATCTTTACCAAGAACCGTTTGCTCCTGGATTAGCCAATCCTTATGTGGGTTAGACATGGCAGACTGATAACCATTTATTGCGTTCTAAGTGAGAAAAAATTTTAAAATTTTGGCTAAAATGGGGGTTTTTGATGGAACATGTATTTAAATTCGTTAGAATAACGAATCTCCCCCCACACTTAGAACTGAATATTGTCCTCAATATTCAAAGTACCAGGTGTTAAACTGAACTTAGAACGTAAGAAGGAAATATTACTAGCCATTATTTTATGGGTATATACATACAAGTATTTTTTAGATAAAACTTCTTAAATAGAAGCTATCACTATATGTACATTTTTTTTTTTTTTAGGATATATATATATATACAACATGTGGGGTATCTCCCCCACACTAGGGTGGTACACACGGGTGAAAACCCATGTTTTTGCTAATGTTTTTGATTCCCGAGTCACTAGCTTGACTCGACCCCGTATTTGATTCCTTTTCTCCCAAACTGTCAGGTTTATCACGCAAGCTAACCGCTTGTGAACGGTTAACTGTAATAAAGAGGTCCTGAACAGACCTGGAGAAAAAGCAATTTAAAAATCTATGGGGAAGTAAGTGGAAGAGACAATCTCAATCGGACTTTCATTCAAGATGTTCGGATAAACATTTGAAGCACGTGAAAGTTCCACACCGATGAGATAAGTAACCGGCTCATAATTTATAAATGAGAATGCCGGGATCAAAGATAATGTCTTCACTCCTGAAAGAGTGAAGAACAGGATAAGCCACAGGATATATGAAGAAAAGAAAGAAAGTCATGATGAAAATCATAATTAACTCCTCATCTTCAATAGGAGAATTCATTGTTTCATGAATCTCCTCTTTTAAGCTCGTTTGATCAAGACATATTATGGGTATGTCTAGATCAAAATAGAAATTATCATACTCCGGTAGAGATATGATATGAGTGAGTTCACAGGAGAACTCCTCAAAGGTGAATGATTCGTATTCGGGATTGAATTGAGTGAGTTCATTGGGGAACTCCTCAATAGTAAATGATTCATAAACGGGAAGAGAATTAAAAGAATGAGAAGTGGTGATACCACTTATCTTCTCTCCCGAAAGATCAAAATGGAACGTTTGCAATTCAGGAATAGAATCATTGATCAAAACCTCACTATCCTCAACGGGGATAGGAGATGAAATAGGCTTTTCATTAAAAGCCTCGATTCTAGAAATGAGAAGATTAGCATTTAATAATGTAAGACGAAGAGATTCGTCTTGGATGATTTCTTCCTCATTCTCTTCTTCTGAGTTGACAAGCTCAGAAGGTAATTCCCCCACATAACTAATGTCTCCACAAGATAAAGAATAGTTCTCATCAGAATTAGAGAACGTCTCAATATGATCATTTGGAAAGACAAGAGGGGGAGGGATATCACACATATGATCAAGAATTCCCTGTGACTCACTTGGGATTGAGACAAGGTTCTCAACACTAGACTTTATGAATTCGTCCGATTCCTTTTCAGGAACAGTGTCAAGATGCTCGTCCCCCATGTTCAGAGAGTGAGTGGGAACCTCGGGTGTGATAACATCATACTCAGGGAGATGAGAAGGACTAGCAGTAATGGATTCTACAAGTTCCATTATTTCTACTGCTGGTGATTCAGTTATATTCTTTTCTCCCTGTATATCCATGGAAGGAGTCTCAATTGATGAACTTGATGAGGTATCATCACTTTCATCATCCTCATCGAGAAAAACAGCATTTTGAAATTTGGTACGTGTTATAGCTGCTTGTTCTAAGACTAGTAATTCTTCCATGCTTCTTTCGTCTCTAGCAGCATGTTTTTCAGCAAGTAATTCCGTGATAGATTTATCACGAGAATATTGAGTGAGTAGAGACTGTGGGGGTGTGGATGTGTCAATACCGAAAGGTTGACATTGATCATCATTATGAGGACCCCCACAATATACACAAGAAAAACTTTGTGCATTGTGAGATGACATATTAGCCAACTCCTCCTTAAGGTATTTAAGTTTCTCAAGAACCTCTAGACAAGGGTCTTGCTGGATATGAGGAGTTGCTTGAATAATTTGGCACTGTGGAGGTGGGTCTTGAAACGAATAGTCGTAATTGTTACAAGGAAATGGATTCCTTGTTTGACAATCAGAGCTAAAGTGTGGACCTCCACAGTACTCACAACAGTTGAACTGATGTGGCTGTGAGTCGTATGTGTTTGAGTCATAATTGTTATTAGGAACCTGCTCATAGACAAGCGTGTCTCCTGATTGACAATCAGAACTGTAGTGTGCACCACCACAATACTCACAACAGTTAAACTGCTGAGTCTGGCTTGGTGTATTTTGATACGAAGCATCATTGAGATTTGGATAATATGATTCTTGCTCGTATGAATGTGATGGGTAGTTGGAAAAATTTGAGGAGTTGTTGAATGAGTTTTGATTAGGATCATAAGCAAATGAATTACTCGATCCACAAAACAAACAACTCCCGTCTCGAATATCATTACCACATTGTTCACATGTACACCAACGACATGGAAAACCGAAAAGCGGCTCACCACAACCGACACAAGGAACAAAATCTGGAGGTGGGACAAGTGGTGTGCTCTGAGAGCTAGGAATTTCCACCACTTTCGTTATGGTCTCTGGTTTTTGTTTTTGATAAATGTGAAGATTAGGCAAATCGTTCTTTTCAGTCACTGCCCTAAGCTCTGTACGTTTGCTTGACAAACTTTTAACCGTAAACCGTGAAAGATCAGGATTGATTCTTGAAGGTTTAGGAGCATTTGTGAGCTCAGGTTTTTGGACAACCGTGGTTTGGACGTATTTAGCACCTCCATAGTCAGAGGAAAGTACAAGGTCCTGTGTCACCTCGGTTTCATGATCTCTTTCCCTCACCGGAGAGGGAATAGGAATCGAAGGTCCATCATAATCAAAATAACATCTCGACATTTTTGACAAGGCCATAAGTTTTTCAACTTTACTTTTACAGGCCCTTTGTTTAAAGAAATCGTCATCGAGAGATGCCATTAGAATTAATTATTGGACAAGTGGAAGAAAGTAGAATCAAAGGGTTTTGGGGATGAGAAATGAAGAATCAAATAGGTAGGGGTGTAAAGGTGAATATTTTTGTGTTTTGTTTTATAAAAATATGGATAAAAGATGGTAAATATACAATGGATGTATATCAAGATTCACTAATACGCAAAATCGTTTAGAATATGCGCACAACGTCCCCGGCAGCGGCGCCAAATTTTGATTCGCCTCAAACGGTCAGATAATTATTGATCAGCCACTTGTGAATGGCCAACTGTAATAGTCAAACAGCTGAGGCAAATGCTTCCGTGAAATACAGTGTTTTCCCGGGTCGTAATGTCCCAACGAGGTTGTGATGGTATTAAAAACGAATCTGTGATCAGTGAATGTGAACAGGAAAGGTATAAAGTGTGTGTGAGTGATTTAAACTAGGGTTTTATAACTTAAAATAACTTAGGAAAACTAAATTAACGATTACGTGAAACCTGGATATCTAAAACGTTAAAACGCACACCAATTTAAAATCAGACGCGACTGCGTACTGAGAAAAAGGTGAGTTTTAAGGAAAAATAAACTATAAGGGTTAAAAATGAAAATTCTATAAACTTAAACTTAAAATAAAATTAAATTAAAAAGAAAACTATTTTTTAGATTATTTTATTATTTATTATTAATTATTTAATTAAAAACTATTTAACTATTTAATTAAAATTAAACTAAAAATGATAAATACTACAAATTAAACTAAAAACTTATAGAAATAATTTATAAAACTTAAAATAAACTTGAAGAAAGTATAAAAAATAAAAATAAATCTTTTTGTCTTTTTGTGAGCTTTTTATTAATTAAAAACTATTTATCTTAATTAAACTATTTAAACTAATTTAAATTACAAATATTATTAAACTAACTTAGAAAATTATGAAAAAATTTATAAAACTATTTTATAACTTATAAAAGCTATAAAAAAATATAAAAACTAGGTGTTGCTATATAAAAATTAATTATGCTATTTAAAACTTATTTATTGATTAATTATTAAATAAACTAATATTAATTATAATAAATACTAAATGACAAAACAAAAATCTGAGAAAATTATGAAAATTACTTTAACCTAAAAGGAAATTAATAAAAATATAAAAATACAAATTACTTAATAAAAATGTAAAAATGAAAATTAAAATTAAATTAAATTAAATAGAAACTATCACTTATTTTTATGTTGTCTTTTCTGGATTTTTCTTTTACAAAACTATATTATATATAAAAACAAGCAACTTTTATAAAAACAATTAATTTAGAACTTATTAATAAGCACTGTGGAAGCTTATTTCTACCACAGTTGACTTTGGTTGACTGAAATGAGAAATAAGCTCAAATGAGCTTATGTGGGACCCACCTTGGTATATTCTGGTTCTAATAAGTTAGTTGGACTAGTCAAAGCTAAATTTAGCCAAATAAGCTCAGTAGATAAGCTGATAAGCACAAATAAGCAATTCCAAAACTCAATTTGAACTCAGAATGGGGACAAAGTTCAAGGGTAAAACTAAGTGGGGTCCACAGGGTACCAGGTCAAACTAATGGTCAACTATTGTTCCCTGGTAGGAGGGGGTTCAAAGAAACTAATTAGAAGGTGTGGGGCCCACTGAGTGATCCACAAAACTACCACAAAGTGGGTGGTGTGGCTTGGTCTGCTGGTGCACATGGGAGGTTATCTCCCTGCAGCTGTGTTTGGCAAGATGTGGGGCCCACCACAAAAATCACAAAAATAGAATGGAACTGAGACCTTGAAGCTGAGGTGGTAGAGTATCTATGGAAACAAGTTTCAGGGTCCCAATCCAAACACATAAATCAAAACAAATACTTGGATTTTTGGAAAAAACTGAGATGAGCAAATGTTGACTTTTGATGAAACTTGCTAAATTGACTATTTTGGATTTCTAATGATCACTACAGATTGTATATGTTATATTAAGCTATTTTGAACCTATTTTAAGCTAAAGCTATAACTTATAAGCTAATGGGTGGGTTTGAGAAACACAAAATCACAACAGTTGACAGTTGGAAGGTTTATTTGGTGATTTTGACTTTTTAAGGAAAAAGACCTAAGTTTTAAACTACTTATGACCTAAATATACTTGACTAAGCATGCAATAACCAAAGACAACTCATGAAACACATATGAGACCCACCTATTCTACTGATCCAAACACCACCTTAGGATTATGAAAATGAGATTTTTGAATCAATAGACTGAGTTAGGCCAATATACTGAATTCTAAAGTTATAATATCATGCAATAAGATCTTTTAAGCACACAAACTCAGTTTGTAACAACTAAAACTTACAAATTAAAATTATACCAATGTGACAGTTAAAATGAAAGATTAAGGAAGTAGAGATTCTAATGAACAAGCATCAAACTTTTAAGCATAAACCACTTCCAGTATGCAAATAGAACTTAGATTACACAATTAAACATCATTCTAGGTAGTGCTACAGTAAAATGTAAATATGTTGAGAAATTGCTTACAAGTGAATGAAACTGAAAACCAGTGAACATTCGATCATAACCATAACCTATAGCTTACCACTAAGCTCTAAAACCCTGGGCAATTCACATCATCCCTGCTCCAAGCATCTTCCCATAACTACACTGATTTTTATTTTTCTCTATTTTATTAATTATTTTTGGTATTTTTTTTATTTATCAAAACAATTATTAAACTTAAACTTATAACAGCTTATATAAGCTGTGTCAAGAGCTTATATGAGCTTAGGATTCCAATAACAACAACAACTAGCAATATCAAGTAAAATTGTCGATTTTACTTAAAATTGCTATTTACTAATTTAATGAACAAGAACACAATTAAAGGTTTTATAAAGTTTGTATTACACTAAATTAACTTAATACAACTGCTTGAATTGAAAATTACAATTAAAATGACAAGTTATACTACCTACGACTAATTTAAACTATGACTACTCTAATACTCCTCCATATCTGCTTCTCTTCTGCTTTATAGCCATCTTCTGAGTTTGTGGGACCCACTGGGGTATTTCCCACCACTTCCTAGCCCTTGATAAGGTCCAATTGATCTCAACCGTTTAAAACACCTTTTGGCGCCAAAAAGTCCTAGGGGGTACTGTGTATAACGTGGGGATGTTTTCAAGGTTTTGGAGGGTTGTGGAGGTGGAGGGGAGTGGGTAGACAGCTGGGGTGGTGAGGTGGAGGTGAAATACCAGGTGGTTTTGGGTTGCAGAGGTGGGGGTGGTAATGGGGAAGAAGGGCGGTAAAGGGGTGGTTTTGTTTGTGTTGACCGGGTTTTGACCAAGGGTGGACTGGGCTTGTAACTTTGGGCTTTGGGATAGTGGGTGGGCTGTTGGTGTTTGGGTAATGGATTAGGATTTGGTGGAATAATAATAAAAGGGTCCGTTTGTATATTAACTAACAAGGACCAATTTTGTAGTTTGGGGAAAGTTAAAGGTGGGGTTTTGTAAATTTGCCAAAGTTAACAAAAGGGCCTATCTTGCCAAGTGTGAATAGTACAAGGGTAATAAATGATAATTCACTAATTTAAAATACCCAGGGACTAAATTTGTCATTTTGGAAACTTGAGGGACTAAATGTGTAATTTATTCAAAACTTTCACCCAGGGACTAATACTGACAATTATGAATTCCCTAGGACCCTTAATGATAATTTTCCCATTTTGAACATCCGGGGACTAAAACTGTCAAGTTTGAAACTTTGAGGGACCTGTTTTGCCAAACTGTGAAACTTCAGGGACCGATTATGTAATTTCACCAAACTTATCACCAAGGACCATTCCTGCAAAAGATTATTAGTACAAGGACAAAAATTGATTTTCTCAAAGTTTTTACATCCTAGGGATCATTTCTGTCAATTTTCAAAGTATAGGGACTAAACTTGTAATTTTGTGAAACTTTGCACCAAAGGACTAAATATATAACTTTATGATTAAAAAGGACCTTTGGTGACTTTTTAATGTTTTAAGAGTAACCAGGGACTAGTTTTGCCAATTTATGAAACTTGAGGGACTGAAACTGCCAATTATGCAAACTTTGTACGTTTTTCATCTGTTTTTGCATATTTTGCATTTAAAACATATAAAACACACTTCTAAGATATTTTAAGTATTTTGATGCATATTTGAGTGTTTTTGTATGTTTAGGCAGCTCAGATTGGTATAAAATGATGAGTATTTAGACACTCATCAACGCCCTACTCCATCACCTTTACAGATTGATGCTCACTCTCTTCCGTCTGAGGCGCCACCCACATCATTGCGTCGTCGTCCTAGATCACCTACCACATCTCCACATGGTTCACCTAGTAGGAGACGACGATTGATGAGGTACTCTTCCGATGAGGATGAAGAGGAGTACGAGGGTGAGGATGAGGAGGAGTACGAGGGTGAGGATGAGGCTGATGACCCTGAGCAGGAGGATGACCTTCAGGAGGCTGAGCAGGGTGATGATGATGACCCTGAGGAGGATGAGATGCCTGATGATGATGATGTGTTAGTACCACCAGCTCAGGCTGAGGAGCCTGATTCACCTGTACATCCGATTGAGCCTGATTCACCTGATCATCCGTTTTTGGTTGAGTTTCCACCTGGTAGTCCCGAGGGGTCGGATGCATCTTCTGAGGTTTCTGCTGAGCATACAGAGTTAGGTGAGATTGGCAGGTTATGGGCTCAAATTACTGAGCTTGGTGAGAGAGTTGCACGTGTATCTGATCGACTTGAGAGGGTTATTGGAGAGTTCATAGCGGATCTGAGAGTTGATATGACTGTGGTTGTAGGCAGGACTACTGAGATGAGGAGAGTTTTGATGGAGGTCCACGAGCATATCGATAGTTTACAGCGAGGTTTTGTTACTGCTCGAGAGGCCGACCGCAAGCTTTGGCAGAGGAATGCCGAGCTAGAGAAGGAGGTGGCTGACCTCAAGAGAGACCGAGACACCCATAGCGTGGAGCTAGGATCGTTATGGAGAGATCTTGATGGCTTGAGGTAGGAGTTGAGGAGCCTCCGCCAGCAGCGTGGCTAGTTGCTTGGGTTATGTTGTCTTGTTGCTTTCTTAACCGAGGAGTGTTCGGTTAGAAAAGCTAGTTATCATATTTTGATGTATTTTGTTCAGTCTTCGTCTCTTTTGGAACGATTAGTACGTTTTGTGTTATCCAGTGGTTGGAACGATGTTAGATCGCTATTGTATGGTTGATGGTTATTAGTATATGGTATTATGTGATTTTGGGTGTTATGGAAATTGAGTTCTTATCCGTTTTATTGATGTTTCATGGTGTATTGTTGCTATTCTTTCCATGACTTGGCTTCGTTGAATTTCTTTTGTTGAGCATATTGATAAGTTCTATTGGAGACTCATGAACTTGTGTGATGTTTCAGATCAATGGCCACACGACGAAACCCTGTTAGAGCTACCAGAACTGGTCCTGTAGTGACTACCCCTGGTCGTCGAGGACGCCGACCTACTCGAAATGTTGAAACCCCTACTCCTGACAACCTGGACACTACTAACCGCAACAACAGGAATCAAAATGTTGATGTTCAGGGAGACAATGATCATGTTCCACTTAATGCACCTACTGTGGATCAAGCAATGATCAATCAACTTGTGGAGCAAAAAGTTGCTGAACTACTAGCTGAGTCAAATCATTCCAACAATTCTGCTGGGACTTTTCCACCTGTTCGTGCTAATGGATATCTATACAAGGAGTTCAAGATTTGTGGACCCATTGAGTTTGGTGGAACTGAAGGAGTGGTTTATTTAGTCAGATGGATTGAGAAGACTGAGTCAGTGTTTAATGTCAGTGGTTGTGCGGAGAATGCGAAGGTAAAGTTTGCTTCCTTTACTTTCAAGGATGAAGCTTTAACTTGGTGGAACAATTACCAAAATTCAGTTGGGAGTGATGTAGCTTATGCCATGACTTGGGTGCAATTTAAGTCTTTGCTGATTCAGACTTATTGCCCAAGGAATGAGGTTAAAAAGCTAGAGATTGAGTTTTGGAACCACAAGGTGAAAGGTAATGATATGACGACTTACAATCGTCGTTACCAGGAATTAGCCTTGCTTTGCCCAGATATGGTAAAAACCGAGACTCAAAAGATCGAGAGGTATACTGATGGGTTGCCTGTAGCTACAAGGAATGATGTGATTTCTGCTAGGCCTGCAAACATCCATGAGGCAATCACTATTGCTCAACAACTTATGGATTCGTTGGAATTAGAAGGAGCTGATAAGGAGAAGAATGGAAAGAGAAAGAGAGACCAACACTCTAAGGGTAATGATCACCGAAGCAAGAGACAAGCTAAGGCTTATGCTATTGGGAATGGAGATAAGAAGAATTAGAACAGTGATGCACCCAAGTGTGGTCGTTGCCACCAGCATCATACTGGATGGTGTAGTGTGAAATGCCAGAACTGCTCAAAGAAAGGACACACAGCCGTATGGATACCCGTATGGATACCAAACGTAAATACACCAAACTAATATATTGGGCTAATATTAGATCTATAGTTTATTTTATTATTTCCTTGTGTGACCTTTTTGGTTTGTTTTGTGTCGACCCACTACCCGTATGGATACCAAACGTAAATACACCAAACTAATACGAAATGGATTTTCGGAAAATAAAACGGATTTCGTCCGGGTTTGGGAATATTTTGAATTTGAGGAAATGATTTCTGAACGAGTTAATATTGTTAGGTCGTGCCGAGTCCGTAGTTGCTGTTTCGTGAGTTACTATACATCTTATTTCTACCAACTTCTTCTTGCTATTTTCTGGACTTGAGGTGAGTCATAGCCCCACTTTTACTCTTGAACTATGTTTTTCAATACTTGGGGTGAGAAACGTGCAAATTATTTTATGTGGACTATTTATCGCTTCTACATTCTTTCTAAAATTTGCTATGCATATAGACTAGGATGTATTGTCAGCTTTAGTCACATGTTATGTGTACTATTCAAGGTTGGCTTATTTGTTATTGTCAGCTTTAGTCACACGATTCGTGTGTACTATTCAAGGTTGGCTTATTTGGATACTGTAGCGTGCACCTATAGGTTATTTGATACTTTGGAGGTTATCCGAGTATTTATTTGGTATTGCTGGGGGTTACCCGAATATCTATGTTGGAACGGAGGGTATCCGTGTGTTAGGATTGAAGCGGAGGGTATCCGCAGGCTTTTAGTGAATTCTTAGTCTAGCTAGCAAGCGTTTTGCGTATATGTCCACTATATTGTTAGATGAATTTAAACCTATGATCTCACCAGCGAAAGCTGACTTTTAGCACGTTTTCTCAGGTAATTAAGTAATGATATGGATGCTTGGAATGGAAGGCTTGGCTAAGGCTCATGGTTCATGGATCTATTTTTCTAAACTCTGATAATTAATTTTGGACCTACTGTTATGTTATTTTGGGCCTGACTCTGAATGATGTTGGGATAAATGTAAACGTTAAAACCCCGTTTTGGTTGTGTTTTTATTATGTTTACTTTATCTCGTTCTATTATGTCTTGTGTTGGATACCAATCCCCGTAGCACCCCGAAAGCTTGTTGAGTCTTCCGCTGTATCTAATTTTGGGGGTGTTACAGTATTTTTACACTCACATGGAGTAAGATGATGCAAAAGAATTGGTGGGCCCAAATAAATAAAAAAATAATATTATATAGATCTAATAATGATTAAGAAGTTCTAACAAAAAAAAGAAACGCCATTAACTGTTATCCATGAGTAGGTGGCATTTAAGTATCCCACCTTTTCTTCCGACCAATATCATTCTATTTCTCTCTTTCATTCTCTCACAATTTCTGGTCGACATATCCAGCTATTGTTTCTTCGTTGAAAATAAGGTTAGTACATTTTTTTTTTTACTTGTAACTTGCTGGTATATGATTACGATCGATTTTTTTCATATAACCAAACATGTTCCAAGCTTGATATCTAACTGCATGCACTGAATTTTTTAGTTTCTTAGACGCATTGAAGTTGAACCACGAATCATAGCTTATTATCAGGGACCACGGGACACCCATGGGCCATGACCCATATATTTTTGTGGCTTAGTTTAATTTTGGTAAAAAAAATATATGATTTTACTAAATGTACCCGGTCCAAAAAATTTATGTTGAATGATGCACCTGGTCAATTTGAGTCATGCATACTTATTGGTATTACTATAAATTAATTTGATCACATCTCTAACAAACTTATATCAAGAAATGTTGAAGTGAAAATCTTGTTTTTGACTACTTTCTGGACTTTATTATAATTCAATTTTGACAAAATCCCAAATTGCCAATTTTTAGATATTTAGTTATTTTTGTTTATTCAACTTACATGTTTCTTGCATAGATGCAAATTGCAAAACAACTATTATTATAATGTTTATGTATCTTGCTTTGCTATAAGATACTAGTAGTTTTATGACTTTTAAGTCTTAACCAGGGACGGAACGAGGGAACAAATATGACCGGCATAAATTTTTTGGAACCGTAATATATAAACATATTTCGATAAACCGGGTGCATTTAAGATGCGTTTAGGAAAAATTGATGTTTTTTTTTTCAAAAATTAACACTAAATCGAAAAAATCCATAGGGGTCCCGGGCACCAGCGGGAACCCCCTAACTCCGTCCCTGGTCTTAACAAATGTGCTTAGCAGATAACTTGATGTGAATGGTATCATTGCAGAAGCATTGTTAACTGCAAAATCGATAATGTCGTTCTTCAGGACATATCTTAATAGTCCTGTTGGACCTAAGACTACTCATTTCTGGGGTCCGGTTGCCAACTTCGGATTCGTTGCAGCGGTATGCCTGTCCACTATTTTATTTCACTGCTACTAAAGATTGGAATTGACCTTAAAAATAAGATTTTCGTTTGTTAAAAAACTATGATTGGTGAAATGTGACAGGCGATGGCTGACATCAGCAAACCTCCAGAGATGATATCTGGCAACATGACTGCAGTGATGTGTGTGTTTTCGGCTTTGTGCATGAGATTTGCGTGGGTGGTGCGCCCTCGCAACCATTTGCTTCTTGTATGTCATGCCTCAAATGAAACGGTTCAACTATATCAGCTTTCACGCTGGGCAAAAGGTCAAGGGTAAGCTACCTTTTGAAACTGTCTTTCGATTATCACACTTATTTTGCATACCACATTCAACTGGACAGAACGCTTACCTTTGTTTCCTTTTGAAAGGTACTTGCAGCTGAAAGAAGACAAGACACCCTCAACTTGACTTCACATTGTTTTCTTCTCCCTATCCAGATTCTATACCGTTCAGGTTTAGTGTAAATCTAAAGAATCTTTATATAATAATAGTTATTTTCATATCTGAGTATAAGTTTATTTAACAGATCTAAGAAATAGTTATTAATCTGTATAGTTTATTTAACAAATCAAATGACCGTTGGATGAATGGTTTCAGACTTTTCAGTACTTTGACTTTTTGAGTCTTTTTAGTGCTTAATTATCAAGTATCCATTAAGCACATAAGTAAAGACATGCTTGTTCGAGAGGAATTATTGATTAGTTTCTAGATACCATCAAATGACCCACATGCAACACATATTATCCCCTAATACTATCCTGAAATCCAAATTATAAAATATAAGTATCTGTGAAGTAATGGTCGTCTTAATTAATCTTAATCTAGTGTTATGGTATTGAATTCAAATTGGAACCGGTAGACGAAAGTGGCCAGTGATGGTTAGATCAAATGTTAAACTTTTGTATGTATGTTAGGTGAAATGTTACTGTTTTATATGTAAAATAAGCACTTTTATGACTAAATAAGCAATGATTCTTTGACAAAAAAAAATGCAATAAATAATTCCCAAGCGATCAACGATAATCGCTAGTAACGTTAACAGTCGGAGCACTGTTTAATGTCTAATGACACCAATATACCATTGTCTAGACACACTGGGGGACTTGGGAGTAATGTGTGGTTCAAGCATTAATCATAGATAATAAGCGAATCAAAATTGATTATTAGTGTGCAAGAAAGAAAAACCGAAAAGAGTCGGGTCAAAGAATGCTTATGAGTGACGTGAAATTAAGGCGGTGGTGGGTGGTGGTGGGTGTTGGTGGGTGGTGGTGGTGGTGGCGGTGGTGGTGGTGGCGGTGGTGGTGGGTGTTGGCGATGGTAATGATGCAAATATTTTAACTCAATGAGGACTAACGATGCAAATATTTTAACTCTATAGTCAATGAGGACTAACGATGCAAATATTTTAACTCAATGAGGACTAACAATGCAAATATTTTAACTCAATAAGAACTAACGATGCAAATATTTTAACTCTATAGTCAATGAGGACTAACGATGCAATATTTTAACTCAATGAGGACTAACGATGCAAATATTTTAACTCTTGTTAGGAGATAACGGAAAATAATTTGCATCGTTAGTCCTCATTAACTGATATTTCTAACGGAGGGATGGTTTTGTGCCAACTTTAATACCTTAGGGATGATTTTTGAGTCGAAAAAAGAAAAAGGATGTAAACGTATCATTTAGCATACCTCAAGGATGTATTTTGGACTTTTCTCTTAACATAAATAAATAAATAAAAAATAAACAAGACCCATTTATTTCTCATGGACACTAAGTCCACACCTAATATGCAAATTGGACTACCAAACTGGATAGCTCACCTGTGTATCCACTATCCAATATCATTTACAAGCCCATCTCACTCGGTTAGATATTAATACAATTTATTTGAAGTAGATGACATACACCCCAGACCACCACCGAACACTAAATAAGCAATGATTCTTTGACAAAATAATGGAATAAATATTTCCCAGGCGATCAACTGATAATCAAAAGATGCTAATGACGACATGACGTTAACAATCGGAACCGTTTAATCATAGATAACAAGAGATCACCGGGGGACTTGGGAGTAATATGTGGTTCATGCATTAATCATAGATAACAAGTGAATCAAAATTTCATATACTTGATTTTTGATATTAGTGTGTAAAAAAGAAAACCGAAAAGAACCGGGTTAAAGAGGGCTTATGAGTAATGTGAAATCGAGTCATTTTTTATTTTTGGTCAGGTTCAATGAGAATAGACTAATAACAATAAGCATCTTTAAATGTAATTATTAGCGTTAATCACGTTAGTACGCCGATGAAATAATCCATTTCATTTCATACCAATGACTACCTTATATTTCACTTTATACTGAAAAAGGTGTTTGCTTTAGTTTGAGTAGTTCATGGGCTTGATATTCTTTATATTAACAAAAAGCACGTTAGTAGATAAAAACAAGCAAAATCTAAGTCATCATATCATACCCACTAGTTATAATGCCCGTGCACGCACGGGGTTTTGACATAAATTTTTGATCATTTATTAATACCGAATATGTATTGTCTTAAGATTGTTCACAAATCAAATATTGTTGCATTAATACCGAATATATTTCTCAAAATTTGTTGTTTTTAACTTTGTAATTGCAACTTTTGCCTAATGATGTTTTATGGGTTGATATGTTTTTGTTATAGTTACATACTCTCGAAAGTTACTTGTACATGACTTTTGTTTTTCAATGTCATGTTGGTATAAGTATACTTTTAATTAGTTTATAATTAGTCAAGTTTTAAATGCACTGGTTCTAGATTTTAACGGGTCAAGAGAACATTCGAATCAAACTTTTTTCTTTGAATCTCTCCAAGTGATCAACATCTTCCTTTATATACATCCTCTCACACTCAAACCCCTCGGCTTCAGAGGTCGTACAACAATTTTCTTTTGACAATTAATTGGCGAACGTCCTACCTCCATGGTGTCAATGTCAACATCCTACGGCTACCGAGCTTCCAATCCATATCTAAAGTGCCATCACCAAGATTCAAGCTCTTTGCTTTATTAAACTATCATAAAACCATGATATCTTTCCATCTCTTATTAGTGAATTTAATACTGGGATTGAGTAGTTTCTCTATAGATCCCTGTTGTAACAATGTGATTACTCACAACAAAAGAATAATTAAAATTATTTTGTAACAATTTTAAAATTATTTTAAGAAACGTAGTATTAAAGAAATGAGTAGACAAACAATTTTAGCATGCAATCCTAAAAACCCCTTGAAGTGAGATTTTCATAATCTTTTTAAATCGAAAGTTTCTTAACCACGAGCAAATCTTAATTCTTAAATCCCCAAACGACGAATCCATTAAATTAAATAATAGGGGTCTAAATAAGTAAAGATGTAAGGGCAAATCGCATAAAAAGGTATCCATCTTAGGTCCAATTTCAATTAAATGTACTACTTTTTTTTTTTCTCAATTTAAGGTACCCGACTTTTTTTTTGACCGATTAAGGTTTTTTTCTAACTTTCGTTAACTATTTCGTTAGTAAATTACATAATTGGTCCTTGAGTTTGTATAGGCATTTCATGTTAAGTAAATTACATGATTTAGGTTTTTTTTTCTAACTTCCGTTAACTATTTCGTTAACTTTTTACGTTTTCGTCAGATTTTTTACGTTTTCGTCCGTTTTGTCACGTTTTCGTCCGATTTTTTACGTTTTCGCCTGGTTTTTTACGTTTTCGTCTGTTTTTGACGTTTTTCGTACGTTTTTTCACGTTTTCGTCCGTTTTTTCACGTTTTCGTCCATTTTTTCACGTTTTCGACCGTTTTTTTTACGTTTTCGTCCGTTTTTTCACGTTTTCGTCCCTTTTTTTACGTTTTCGTCCATTTTTTCACGTTTTCGTCCGATTTTTCACGTTTTCGTCCGTTTTTTCACGTTGTCGTCCGTTTTTTCACGTTTTCGTCCGTTTTTTCATGTTTTCGTCACTTTTTTTATGTTTTCGTCTGTTTTTTCACGTTTTTCCGCGTTTTAGTCCGTTTTTTACGTTTTCGTCCGTCTTTTCACGTTTTCGTTCGTCTTTTCACATTTTCGTCTGTTTTTTCACGTTTCCGTCCGATTTTTCACGTTTTCGTCTGCTTTTTCACGTTTCAAAAAACGTGTAAAATTGGAAGAAAAAGTGAAAAAATGGACGAAAACGTGAAAAAACGGACAAAAATGTGAAAAACCGGACGGAAACATAAAAAACCAGACGAAAACGTGAAAAAACGGACGAAAACGTGAAAAACCGGACGAAAACGTAAAAAAACGATAAAAACGTAAAAAACGGACGAAAACGTGAAAAAACCGACGAAAACGTGAAAAATCGGACAAAAACGTTAAAAAATAGACGAAAACGTAAAAAAACGGACGGAAACGTAAAAAAAACGGACGAAAACGTAAAAAAATCGGGCAAAAAGGTGAAAAAACGGACGAAAACTTGAAAAACCGGACGAAAACGTGAAAAAACGGACAAAAAACGTAAAAAACAGACGAAAACGTGAAAAAACGGACGAAAAACGTAAAAAACAGACGAAAACGTGAAAAATCGGACGAAAACGTGAAAAATCGGGCGAAAACGTAAAAAAAACGGACGAAAACGTGAAAAAAACCGACGAAAACGTGAAAAATCGGACAAAAACGTTAAAAAACGGACGAAAACGTAAAAAAACGGACGGAAACGTAAAAAAACGGACGAAAACGTAAAAAAATGGGACGAAAACGTGAAAAAACGAACGAAAAACGTAAAAAATAGACGAAAACGTGAAAAAACGGACGAAAAACGTGAAAAAAACGGACGAAAAACGTAAAAAACAGACGAAAACGTGAAAAATCGGGCGAAAACGTAAAAAATCAGACGAAAACGTAAAAAAACGGACGAAAAACGTAAAAAGTTAACGAAATAGTTAACGGAAGTTAGAAAAAAAACCTAAATCATGTAATTTACTAAACATGAAATGCCTAAACAAACTCAAGGACCAATTATGTAATTTACTAACGAAATAGTTAACGAAAGTTAGAAAAAAACCTTAATCGGCAAAAAAAAAAAAAAAAAAGTCGGGTACCTTAAATTGAGAAAAAAAAGAGTAGTACCTTTAATTGAAATTGGACCTAAGATGGATACCTTTTTATGCCAAGATGTAAAAATGGGCAATTCTTAATTTCTTATAATCTTGTAGGTCAAATGGGCTTGGGTCAAATTAAGCATTTTTGTATGGGTTAGTGTTCAAATGGATTGAGGACAATTTTATTAAAAATTTCAACTTTATATAAGCAGTTAGTGTGACCTGCAAAACTGAAAATACAGCAAGTGCTCAAATCTTCAATATTTCTATAGCTGCCAATCATTATTTATTACTTCATCTAAGTATAAGTAAGCCAAGTTTATATGCGATAAAATTTACATCTAAGAGGTGGTTCATCCTGTGGTTCATTGCTAGGAAAAGTAGAAATTACTGTACCAAAAGGTAATGCAAAGTTAAATGCTCGAGTACCAAAAGCATTCATAATGCATGAGTAACAGATTATAAAATTTGAAATAAGCACAAACCTAGATATTTAAGAAATCAGTGAGCAACAAAGCCAGTCTGTCAATAACTCAATACTCAATCCGAAAACCCATATTAAAACGATCATGAAGCTGAAAGCTGTAGAACGTATTCATTGTAAGTTGCTTATCACCTCTAGATCCATTATTAACTAACTTAAGCTCAGGCGACTACCCGTGCTCACCAAAAAGGAATAACAATGGAAATTGCAGTGCCATATGTGAAGGATGCAACTTACTTATTCTTTGAGGAAACCCATCCTTCATGTGAATGACTGTGTCAAAATTGTGTTTACTTCTTGTCCCACTGTCATAAACAATCGCACCAAGCGATCCTGAAACAGGAGCATTATAGCGCATTCGGTTCCCACTGTTATATACCTGATTTTAAACTCAGGAGGCTCTTTATCAACGCACATGTCTTTGGCTGTTCTAAGTAGCTTGACCAATCATTAAATTCATCAAGGACTTGAATTGAAGTCTTGACAATTTCAGGTTTCAAATCCTTCATGTGAATGACTGTGTCAAAATTGTGTTTACTTCTTGTCCCACTGTCATAAACAATCGCACCAAGCGATCCTGAAACAGGAGCATTATAGCGCATTCGGTTCCCACTGTTATATACCTGATTTTAAACTCAGGAGGCTCTTTATCAACGCACATGTCTTTGGCTGTTCTAAGTAGCTTGACCAATCATTAAATTCATCAAGGACTTGAATTGAAGTCTTGACAATTTCAGGTTTCAAATCCCGATATTCACCTCCACTAAAATAAAGAAGTCTGTTAGAGACCTCATTATCAGTGTCATAGATACAAATTTGCAAAAACCTTCGATTTTGATCCGGTGGTGGACATAAAGATCCCATCCAATGCGAAATTTATCCTTCAAACTTGAATACATAAGGCCTTGAGTCACTATTAACTGAATCATCCACATTAGCCCTAAAGGAACTCATGGCGAACATCGTGTTGTAAGCATGTTGTTCTCCTTGAAGTGCCTATCTTTGAAGAGTTCTTTAATGATCTCTGGAGGATCTCTTGGAAGTGGTAACCTGACCCGACCACCTCTACAACATCGGCTATTCGGCTATATTGAATCCTTCCATTAGGAGAACAACCTTTGAGGCGTTTCGGCATACCAAAACTCAGCATGACAATGCTCACACGCTTGATCACAGTCCCAAATCCAAAGAAGAAGTAAGGCATTCCTGCAAAATTAGCAAATTAATAAACGCGCTAAATAAAAGAGAATCATGCTATAATAAATGATAAAAGGATTATGTGTGTACAAAAAATACCATGTAAAGATTATTGGTCGCTGGTTGTTTGTGTCGAGCTTGGTGTACCTTCTGGGCATACGTACGCCAACGATATCCATCATCCACTATATCAACCTCACTGGTCTTTCGACAATCACGTGGTATGTTTCTTGGCCAACTAACCCCCATGGAGCATCCAAATTCCAAAGCGTCCTTCCAACCAACTTGTGTAGCCCAAAAAGAGTTGATAACACCTACTGAATACGTAATAAACCAATATAAATTTTCTATTATATATTTTTGTGTACACGTAAAACTCATATCATAGTTATATACTCTTGAGTTAAAATATGAGCTAACAGGTTCTTATAATCATAATTAATTTCTAAAACAAAGATACATAGCATAAGATTCTTCAAGCTTGTACATTTAAAGATAAAGGGAGTGTTTTGGCATTGCACTTCGAAAGTTATAATACGAATAATCCTATTATAAAGTCATCAATCTGTTTGAAGTTTTATTTATAATAAATTTGATATTAAATTACTAACTACCAAATAATTGACGGACCAATAATCAGTTTAAATTCCTTTTAAAAAAATAAATAATAAATAAATAAATAAACACCATAACTAACTCAAATAGTAGATATCTAGTTATCACAGGCGAGACTGTGAAAGCAAATCCAAACACTAAGGGGGTTAATATATTATAGTACATATTTTAATCTTATGGTTATACAAAACCACTTTAAACATGGTTCTCCATCTAAACACATCCTAAGAGTTACAACATAGTAGCCTTAATTTTACACAGATGATGCACAGTTTATACCTAGTAGCACCAATAGATTATACAAATATATCGCTAAATGCATATATATACATTAAGGTTCCATTCCTATTAATACCAATCAGATTATACATATTGTCTAAATTCATCCATAAACACGTGATAATGAATATATGCGCTTAAGCCCAACATCCTATGTCCAACGGAATAATTAGTCGAAGTAGATACAAAGTCTATAAAGTCATAGCCACATACCCACAATATAGCAAAACAAATAAAATCAACTGAATAATGTACAGCGTTTGATCTTTGGAACCTTAGTTTTGAATCAACTTCATGCCCGAAATACAACCAAAAAAGCTTTGAATCAATTAATGAAATTGTAACATAACATAGTAAATAGTTTTACAGGAGTCATAGCCACAATATTTACATGAAGGATATTGTTGTATCAAATCAATCCAAAAAAGCACAAAACTTAAACAAACCCAAAACGAAAAAACCACAACAATGATGTTAAAAAAAACACTAATCTCATAACAACTCACAAATCCTAACCAACCAAAAATTACTTGCTTGACTTATGATCTGAAGGTGACATAAGTAATTGTAATGATACTTTAATATTTATAATAAATTGGAATCATAAGATGTTGATGAAAAAACATACCAGTAGGTGAAGAGGTCATGATTATGAACTTTTGATCCACATGATAATCTTTGTACATCAAATTTTAATATCTTTTATATAATTAATAAAAAAAAAAAAAAAAAAAAAAAAAAAAAAAAAAAAGAACAATGAACTTCTTATCTTACAATCAAATAGACACACTAAAATTAAGGTTATTGACGACATGAGTTATGGGAATTAGGGTTCTAAACTGAGAGATGGAGGTGTACAAATGTTCGGGTTAAAGAGGGGAATCAAAAACATGGTGGTTCTTTAGTTGCATGAATTGTTTTGATTTATGGTTTTGGTGTATAGAGGGTTAAAGAGGAAGTAGAAGAAGGAAATTGGGAAAGTCATTATTTATTTTTATTTTCTGAAATTATATTAGTGCTTTTCTTAAAATTAACATTGAGACACTAAAGTTTCAATAATCACATCCGCTTTTATAACTTTTTTTATTTTGATTTTTGACACTTATAGTTTTATGATGTTTTTCTTATCATACGTACACAAAAACGAATTTATAACTTTATTTAGCAAATTAGGAAAATATATAGGCTTTTTAATATATATTTTTTTATAAATAATATAATATTTAATTTAATTATTACTAAATAAGGTATGATTTGATTTTTTGAAATGAAAAAGTTCGACTAAGGGTTTTGTTTTATTATATAAAAGATTTCTTGGAATATCCAACAAAAGTCGTCTAACACTTCTTACTCTCACCAACTTCCTCTCGACACTTGATCTCTGGTCACGGCCGACTAATCCACGAGGTTTGAACCCACCGCCACACAGACACAAACCAGGTAAAGCCCTCCCTTTTCAGGAGGTTGGCGTGAGTTTTGAACGTTTTTCCACACGCTAATATATGTCCACCACATAAAAGTATGTGGTATATCTTGAAATAAAGCATTCGTTTAGTGTGATTAATGGTAAGAGATTTATGTCCATCATTTAGATTCATATTTGTTCTTTTTGGAACATTAAAGGATTATAATTATAGATTATGTAAGCATCATAGAACTATCAACTATATACTTAGGGCCTTAGCACTTAATAATCATCTCTGTATCCTGTTGATTAACTTCCTATGATTGATTATGTGTGATCTTTTCTATTGTTTGATGACCTGTGACACCATAAAAAGTTTATTAATCTTGATATGTTTTCAGTGATGAACCACACATGTACATCCTTTCTTATCTTCTTTCATACCAATTTTGTTATATGTAGCTTAATTGCCTCAGTGTAGTTGTGGTATGGTAGCCTATGCTGCAGGTTGGGTGCTGTCGCATTTTCTTAGGACCTTGTCAATCCCATAGAAAGATGCCTTCGTAAAGCACCTTGTTGATGCCATATAAGTTACCAAAATTTATGAACTTTAAATTAGTTGGAGCTCTTCCTGACAAGAGGCTCTCCAAAAATAGGCGTATGCCAATTCATACAACGAGCACACGGTATTCTTTAGTAAAAGGCGAAAGAATAGTTCGCTTTGTGCTCATTGCTTGGCAGCGTGCCTTTCACCTTATGCATCTTGGTCATTATATACATCCTTTCTCACTCTCAACTTCCACTACTCAAGCAATGTGGGATAAGACCTAACACCCACTTGCCCAAGAGACCCACCCTCCATTTCCAGATTTTCACTAAAGGTTCATGCTATTACTCATTTTCGTTTTCTAAAATACGTTTTTCACCAGGGTTATGGTACACAGAGGTTACCAAAGTTTCACCAAAATTTGCCCTAAGGAAACAAAGTTTCATTTTGTGCTTTTAGGTTACTAATGTAAACGGGTTTATTAATTTGGTCATTAGACTTATTAACTTGTGACACTAGGGTGATTTTGTGGAAGGGTTACCGGTTGTTTCCCTTTACCCATGCCAACTTGGCATCTACATCACCAAATCGTCCTCCACGTTGGATTTCCACTTAGTTTACTTAATATTAAACCCGCCCCCTTTCTTATAACCCTAATTTTTATAACCCATTTCCACAATAATCCACCCAAATCACACTTAGGGTTTCAGAAAACTAAATCATCCACAATGAATGTGCTTTGTGGCTGTGGTGAAGTTGCTAGGCTTCGAACATCTTGGACTCAACATAACCCCGCAAGAAGGTTTCTTGGATGCCCCAATTACTTGGATCCGACAACAAATTGCAATTTCTTTCAATGGATTGATGCTCCTTTACCAAATCGTTGGTATCAAGCAAGAATGTATGAGATGCATGTGAATGTGATTAATGCTCAACAACAGATTGCTCAAGCTAACAATCAAGTGGCTCGATCTACTTTCTACAATCGGATTTTGATTGTCTTGATTGTTAGCATGTTGGTCATTAGGTTTCTAAGCTAGTTATGTTGGTCATTGTGTTGCTTTTGGTAGTTATGACATGTTAGGTTTATGTGCTTTTTGGTTTAGATGTTAGTTTGGTAGGCTGTGGTATGATGAACATGGTGTAAGCTTCTTTTGGTTTGTGGTAGGCTGTAATGTAGGTGTCAAGTTATGGTATGATGTAATGTTGGTATGATGCAACTTTGGCAAAGTAATGAAAAAGTTGTTTTGGTATGATGCAATGTTGTTATTTACTTCATTCTTTACAAGATTCTTTACATGTAACATAAAACAAGTTGTAATACCTGAACATGGTGTATAAAATGACACAAGTTATGCAAAGTTAACATACCATAACCAGGATCATATTCATTCATCCATTACTAGTCATAAATTGTTCAAGTGATTACACAAAATAACTCATAGATGGCAGATGTACAAAATTGCCACACATTTGGCAAGCCATTCTAAATCAGTTATGCAAAGTAATCAACATCATCCTAAGTCATAAGTCCTACAAATTACCAGTTTATCATAGTTTACAACTTCATCATAATTGGCAGATGTACAAAATGGCCTAACATGTGGCCTACCAATATAAGTCATATATAACAACTACTCAACTGAAATAGCATTAGTTGGATCCAATCCAGGTCCAGGTGGTAGTGGCTTGTTGAAAAGGATTTGCTTGATCCTTTTAGATCTTCTAACATGAGGTAGTGTGACTGGTTCTTCATCAGAATCATCATTTTCTTGTTCCTGACCAGCCTGTTGTTCCTCAACTTGAACTTGCACATCAGAATCATCATTTTGTTGTTCCTGCACATTTTGACTAACTTGTTCTTGGGAGGGCTGTGGTTGTGACTGGGTTAATTCAATCTCAGATTGTGCTTGAGCATGAATGATGCAATCCTCTGGTGTTATTCCTAATGGCCATGCAGGCTTAGGAAGACCCATTGTGTCCTGCTACATAAAAACAAATATCAAAAAAAAAACAAACATTAGTTTAACTAACCAAATATGCATTGTGTACAAAATTTTATAATAATACTTACTCCTAACATAGGCTCTCCATCAACTGGATCCCAAGACACTCCAAATCCAATTGGTTTCATTCCACCAAGATACATTCTAGCTTTTGATCCATCACCTCTACCTCTACTTCTAACAACTTTGCCATTCACACATCTTAAATGGCTCTTATCAACAAAACTGACATAATGTGCTTCAGATGCTATTTCTTTACCCCTAAGACTTACACCACCACCCCTCATCCTTACACCACCTCCTCTAATCCTTAAACCACCTCTAATCCTTAAACCACCACTTGGTGTTGAAATTTCTGGTGCAAACAACTCAAAACCAGGTGGGGGAGTTGATAAAGTTTGTGGGGTAGACTTGGGCAGACTTGTTGAATTGACAGTTTGTGGGGTAGACTTGGGCACACTTGTTGAATTGACAGTATCTTGGGTGGATGTTTTTGAACACCCCTTAGCACCTTTTGCAGAACCCTTACCACCTCTAGCAGAACCTTTTCCTGAACTAACTGAACACTTACCACCTCTTGCAGAACCCTTACCTGAACTAACTGACCCTTCTGCAGGCTTCTTTGGACAAGACCTTTGATTGTGTCCAGTTTGGTGACACAATGTACAATGGTTTGTTTGTCCCTTTCTACTGATCCTTGTCCTATTTTTACCATCATCTTCTGATGCATCCCTCTTTCTCTTGTGTGGTGGCCTCCCTGGCATTCTTCTCTTTATTGGAGGCAATGGCTTTTGATACTCAGTAGCAGGCCATAGATCCATTCCATTCATACTCTGAATGTAATGGTTGTAGGCTGACACAAACACTTCCTTGCTATACCATGTTGACAAGTATTCATACGGTTCTTTGTGTAGGAAATAGATAACAGCTATACCATGTTGACATGGTATGCCTGATAACTGCCAAGCCCTGCAACTGCAACTCCTTTCTTTTTCATCCACCTTAAACCCTTGATAACCATTTCTAACTTCAAATCTACTTTCACCACTGGGAACAACTTTCCAATTTCTGCAATTAACAAAAAAATGGGTATGTAAAATAAAAAACATTGTATTTCTATATATTATAAGAAAACAAATATTTACCTATGTAGATCCTTCAACACTTCAAGCTTCTTTTTTATGTTTGGACAGTAAGTGTCACTCCATTTTTCATGCTTCTCCCTCATCTTTTGCATTCTTTCCATACAGAACACCCTGATATCTTCTAACATGTTAATAATAGGTTTTCTTCTTGAATCCACTATCAGAGCATTGAAACATTCAGATATCCCATTCTCTACAGCATCACAAGCCCTATCAGTTTTGAAGTAAGCTCTACTCCAAGTCTCAGGATGCCTGTCCATTAAGTATTTGTGTGCATCCTTACTGATGGCTTGAATTTGTTGCATGACCTTCTCAAACCTTGTGGGGTATGTGGCCTTTGCTGCTTTCCAAAACAAGGTCCTGTATTCAAGCCCAGTGTATTTCTTCATGAAGTTAGCATAGATGTGTCTTGCACACTGTCTATGTTCAGCCAAAGGCATCACTTCTTTGGCAGCTTCAACAAGACCCTGCAAACAGTCATTTCAAGTAATGAACATGTGAACCAATCTCAGATACTAAAATTCTTAAGAGTACAAGTATGAATATGTACCTTATGTTGGTCAGAAATGATAGTCAATCCTTGACCAGCTACAATTCCAAGATCCTGCATCAAACACTGCATGAACCAACTCCAATTGTCCTTATTCTCAACACTAACCACTGCCCATGCAATTGGATAAATCTGATTATTCCCATCTCTTCCTACTGCAGACAACAATTCTCCTTTGCATATGGTTTTCAAAAGGCAACCATCAAGACCTATAACCCTCCTACATCCTTCCAACCAACCTTCTTTCAAACCCTTAAAGCATACATAAAACCTATTGAAATAGTTCTTACCATCAGGCATAGCATCCACACTCATCAAACAAGTAGAACCTGGATTAGAATCAAGTATCTCCCTAGCATATGACCATAACATCCCATAATGATCCTCTAAACAATTCTCATATTGGTTTAAAGCTTTCTTCTTTCCCTTCCTAGCTTGACTGATACTCACCTTGCATTTATATTTTTTTAGAATCATTTCAATGAGTTCATTAACTTTCATACAAGGATTAACCATTATCTTTTTTGCATAGTTTCTAGCAATCCAGTTACTTGTGATTAAGGTCCCATATTCATAAGTCCTAGAACACGAGTGCTCATCATTCAATGTCTTTATTTGAAAAGTTTTCTCGTTTTGCATCCAAGATGCCCATAGTCTAAATGGACATTTTCTATCAACATCATCCTTACTACACTTAGCCAGAAGTCTCTTGGTGTTGTTCACTTGATAATATAACTTATACCCATTAGCTAAAGCATAATATGTCAAAGCTCTTTTAAGTTGATCTGGTGACTCAAACTTTTCACCTAAATGAGGTTTAATTAACTTTCATTTGATATGAGGATCATATACTGGCCAGTGATCACCTAACTTATCAGTGTCCTCTGAAGTCTTTTCAGTGGCAGCTACCTCATTTTCCTCAGCATATTCATCCTTAGGTAAGCCATTGTATAACCTACTCAGAAAGTTAGCATCAAACATTTTTTTTACTTCTACGTTTAGGTCCAGGCTCTGCTTTGCTCTTCCTAATATCATAAACTTCCTCTTCACCATCAGATAAATGATCAACTGATGCAGTATCACTCTCATCAGAACTATCATACTCAAATACATTATAATCACCCTCTAATTCACTGTCACTATCATCATTTTGTTCTACACTTTGAACTTGACTAGTGGAAGTAGCATCATGTAACTCAAACACAGAGTGAGACATATAAATATGTATGACATTATCATTTTTTTCACCTACTTGAACACACTCAGCTAAGTCACCATCATTTTTTAAGGTTTTTAAACCTAAATCTAACTCAAGACCTGGAACACAATAAAATATCTGTTTGATATCACATGTAGTACATTGACTTACTAACAGCTTAACCAAACCAACAAATCCCAAATCAAGCAGGTTCACATTTGGAATTTCAGTCAAAACATCGAAGTCATAAACAAGGTTAGGATCCCTTACAAAGACACCACCACGATGATATTTTATGAGAAATGTGGAAGATGATGACGAAGTTGCCATCATTAACAAGAAAATTCAATAAAAAGTGTTAATTAGACAAAACCCTAATTTGTTATACAAAACCCTAATTTTATTAGACCTTAATTGGAGTTACTAAACAATTAAAAGGATTAATTAGGATGTTGATTTTACCTTGTTGGGAAGATGACAACCTTGATGCGAAGTCAATTTGAAAAAACAATTGGATGTTATGGTTGATTGGTTTGGGGGGGAGTGAATATGCGTTTAGGGTTTTTTATGAAATAAGCTTTGGGATTGAGCCGATAATATAATATGAGATGGGTCAATTTTGTGATTAAAATAATTAAGCTCAGCCACGTATGATTGTTACTGGCTAACGTGAGTTGCAATATAATGGTAACATAAAGACTCGGTAACGTTTACATTAGTAACCTAAAAGCACAAAATGAAACTTTGTTTTCTTAGGGCAAATTTTGGTGAAACTTTGGTAACCTCCGTGTACCATAACCCTTTTCACTAAGCTATTTACTCTGTAATAATAAATCAAAATGAACATCAAATTAAAGAACTTTCATATTATCTTATCTTATACTAGTTTTTCACTAAGATTGCAATGGAGTTCCCAACTTAATATCGGTTTAAGATACCATCAAAACTCAAAAGTGATTATTCTCACATGTGTAATCACATGTTAAAGCAATAACTAATGACTATTCTTTTGAGAGGAAATGCATATTTGATAGAAACGGATATAAGATGATTAGTCTCCGAAAATTAAACTACTAAATGAGTAATGGCTATAATGAATTTAACAGACGACAAAGACTTCAATTTTCTCTTTTTCACTCCATTACAAAAAAAAAAAAAAAAAAAAAAAAAAAAAAAAAAAAAAAAAAAAAACTATGCTATTCTTTGAGAACTATGGAACAATAGGAGAGTAGGAGATCTACATTCATGTCCTAAAATATATGCATGGCAAACACTCATTTCAACTTTTATGCGAAGATAGTGTGAAAAACATAACTATCATGAAGATGTGTGCTTTTTTCTTTTCTTTTTTTTTTTTTTCTTTTTTTTTAAAACTATGATCTCCAACCTTTTAGCCGTCTAATTCACGAGGTTTGAACCTACCGCCATATAACTCAAATCTGGTAAAACCACCCATTTTCAAAAGGTTGATGTGGCAATTTTTGGGTTGTTTGCAGCTAGCAAAAATTCAACTTAAGACCGCACACATTTTAATGTGATAGTCAAAAGCACTTTTGTCGCTAGACCTGAATGATTAAATTTAAGCTATGTTTGGCAAAAGTAACGGTGAGCCGTAGCTGTGAGAAGTAGCTATCGCTCATCGCTCACAGCTTCTTAAAGAATCATTGGAAAAATGAGTATTTCTTAAAAATAGCAAAGCTCACTGCTCTTGTGCCAAACAAACACTAAAAATAAAAAAACTCATTGCTCACCGCTCATTTTTTCAAAATGCTCCAAAACACTCTGCGCCAAACATAGCTTTAAACTTACCGAAAGAAAGTCTTATCCAAGACCTAACTCACCTTTAGTGGATAACCATCACATGATATACATGTAAAACAAGTTATCCTCAAGCCTATTTTTAATTCAAAATATAATACTCTACGTCTTAAATCTTGTCTACTTTTTTAATTAAGATGTTTATATTTATTAAATTTACAATTTTACCCGTCTCATTCATTTCTGTAAAGAAGTTAAATGTCAAAATTTAACGCATTTAATAAACTTATCATTTTAATAAATAATCGTCTACATTCATAGAATCTATTTCAAATTAATTTTTTTATGGGTGGACTAAAGTGGAAGGGAGGGAGTATCTATGGTCATCTTTATCCATGTTTTTTTATGTTTAGTTACGTGTTATCAGTTGTTATGAGTTTTGTTGATTGGTTGAAATATGTTAAAGATGTTTTAATATTGAATTCAAAGTGTAAAATGCGTCACATGTAGTCGATGAAAGTGACCAGATACACAAAAGGTAAGATTATCTAAATATATTGTACTTTAATATAAACGTTGTTGTCGTATGCATGTGAAATAAGCATTTTTCACGTCCAACTTTTATTGAATTCAACATAAGAGAAATAGTATAAAAATAGTTTATGATATCAAATAGGCTACAAACTCAAAGTTTTATAGATGAAAAATACTAGATCCACTCAATGTTTACAAAATTTCTCTCACACGCTGATGTGGCAGAGAGATGATGCCACATCATCTCTCTGCCACATCAGCGTGTGGGAGAAAGTTTGTAAATATTGAGTGGGTGTAGCACACCTCTTTATAGATAGCGTAATCCGCATGGCTTGAGCCGGAGTTAGAGTTGGAGCTGAGGTTTATATTATTAGCTGAAAGTTTAAGCTTATATTTTGATAAAGTTATTTGGCGAATTAGTTTGAACTGAAGCTTATTAATATAAAATCGCATAAAAATATATCAAATTAAATTCAGATATATTTTTGGCTTTTGCGTGATAATACATTATATTTTAAAGATTTAAGTAATTTAACTAACTATAAACCCTTTTCAATGAGCTAAGCTTATAACTTATATAGGTCTTCATAAATCCATATGACAAATAAAACTTATTTTTTAAACCGCCTTATTTTAAATAGAAAGAGCCTAAATATACAAACACTTTAGTCCAACTTTATCCAGTTAAAGAAAAACACATTGTGAGATAAAAATACTATAAATAAGCAAAATCCAAGTCATCATATCATCCCCATTTCTTGGAATATCCACCAAAGTCCTCTACACTTATTATTCACCAACTTCCTCTCTACACTTGAATACTTGATCACCCCAGGGGGTAGCGACTGTTTATTAAAAACACAGGACTCTGCTAAGTGGTAACACGATGTATAGAGTCTGACACCTGCCCGGTGCTGGAAAGTCGGAAGGAGAAGGCAGCAACTGTAAGACTTTCTGATCACCTCTTAAATGTTTCTTGTGCTAGCTAGTTCAAGCTTTCCATATTTCATTTCCTTTTTGAAAACTGGCATTTAGTAGTAATTTGGAGGTGCTACTGGTCAAATAAGATAGGATCACATGTGTAGAGCAGTTAGTGTTAAGAAAATTATGTCAATATATAGTTAAGAATATATGGTTGTTGACTTCTTGTTTTAGTATATATTAAAGGATGGTTATAACAGTTATAAGTTAAATAACTAGCTAGTGTTGGCCAAAGCTGCAAAATAGCCAAGCAAACAGTATAGGAAGACAAGGATATATATTTGGTTCATGGGTTGAGTTGACCTTGATGTTTCCAGCCTTCCAGGGGTACAACTGACAGACTAGCTATGGATCATATAACCATATACTTACGGCCTTATGGGGTGTTTGGTTATCTAAACAACTTATTATTAGACAACGTATGCATTTTGATATACCTGATTAACACTTTTGAGTGTTTCGATGAAGCCAAACAGCTTTGGAGGTGTTTGAGTTAGCTTATATAAGCTAAAAAAGCTTTAGCACTTTCAAATAAGCTAACCCAAAAGCCCGGTAGGCTTATGAGCTTATTTAAGTTGTTTAGGACAAGCATTCGATGTATGTTGATAAGCCAATCTAAATACTATCCTTGCATATGCTAGATATATAAATAAGCGTAATTTTTTTACATAGGCTTTCCCAAACAACCTGTTAGCCCTTTGAAATTCTACTTCCGGTTTACTGTCAGTCAGGTAACTATTCATTCAGGTTGCCAGCAATTCAGAGTCAACTTTGTGAATCATAAAATTTTCCTATTATAGTGTAACCGAGCACTTTGGTCTTTGGTTTATAACTTCAAATCTTTGATAATTCTAACCGCAACTGGGCTGAGACTTAAGCCTTTATCTATTACTTTTTCTACTCCGGGTGGTCAAAGTCCATTCTTGTTGCCAACAATCAAGAGTCATGCTTAAAAGGAAGTGTTACTAAAACATCTAACTACCTAAATACTTTTGTTTATGGATATGACTTTACGACTCGTATTTTCATCACTTAAGTCTCAGTCAATATGCTTTGTATAACTTGTTGCAAATGATACTATTATACAGATTTAACTGCAGGATCATCCATGACGTACTTCCGGGCATTACTGAACAGCCCTGTTGGACCTAAGACAACTCATTTCTGGGGTCCGGTATCCAATTTGGGATTCTTTATTGCAGTATGTTTTTCCCTAATCTTTTCGATAACATTACAACTAATCATACACCTATTTGTGTCAGACTAGTTATGTTAAAAAGTTGTGAGTGGTGAAATGTGGCAGGGGGTGGCTGACCTGCAGAAACCTCCAGAGATGTTATCCGGAAACATGACCGGAGGTTGGTACTCAAATGTTTAAATAAAAGATTGAGTAAGATTTGTGTGTAACAACCTTAATGTTTGGCTGCAGTGTTGTGTGTCTATTCGGCTTTATTCATGAGGTTTGCTTGGATGGTGAACCCTCGCAACCATATGCTTCTTACAAGTCATGTCTTAAATGAATCAGTTCAACTCTATCAACTTTCACGTTGGGCAAAACATCATGGGTAAGCTACATTGATGTGATGTAATTGCATAGTGCATACTAATACGTTTTTATAGTTTTTATAACCGTCTTTAAATTCTTTTGTATATATGCACCAAAGGCTTACCTTTGTTTACTTCTGAAGGTACTTTCCACTGAAGGATGTTAAAACGACAGCTTGACTTCAGATGGTCTATTCATGATCTCCCTTCATGTGTAATATAATTTGGTGGTTATTGAAGTTTGACTGTAAGTCTAAAGCATGGCGTAATTAGAACTACTGATTTTCAAAATAAGCATTGGCGACCACACTTTCTCTATCTTGATTAACTATGTACTTGTTATCATTTCTGTGATAGTTATCTCTGTATTTCTTTGTTGTACAGTTTATTAAACAAATCAAATTGTATTTCCCTTGCGTTAATGGTTTTTATAACTTTAATTTCGTGAATTTCTTTGGACAAATTTTCATCACGCAATCACATTTCTAGGATTGATTGTTGGAAATCCTTGTTTATGATGTCACCCTTGTCCGCAATGATGGGTATTCCTAAAGAGAGTGCATCAATCCACATGTCATGAGTGCATTTTATATGTTATATCTGACTTCGTGAGTTTTGTTCTTCGGCCAATGTAATGGCTGTTATGTTTATGCATTTGTATCAGATCTTTATAGTTTTCGATTGTTTGAGTGGGCCTGTCATGATGCTTGTATTTTCAATTATGAAGAATGACCTAAGCAATCTGACCTGCATAACATTTAGTTTAGGCAAGTACCAAGCACAGCTACTTGTCTAATGTTCGGGTAGATTCAAAAATCAAAAGTAATAGAACTTTCTCATTAATATACTTTGGATCGGGATCTATTGGCTCAGATTTATTGAAGACTTGGCAATAGGGCAACATCGTTTATCACCTTGGCCTAGTCAATATATATGCCGGCTTTCTTATTTCTTTTTTATTGAGGAATAGATCTAGTAAACAGTACGGACTATTTGTTTCAAAATACAAAACATTTTTATTTAAAAGAACACATTACTTTTTGTATGTTTGGACATTTGAAGAGACACCACCTTACAATTTGCCCCCAGAAAATAGTCAGCTGTTGCCATTCTCTTTGGAAATAAAGGTGATTAGTCTTATTTCGTACTCAAACTTTGCAAACTGGCATCATTTATGTCGTTCAGGGCATTCTTGAATAGTCCTGTTGGACTTAAGACCACACATTTCTGGGGTCGTGTATCAAACTGGGGACTCGTTGTTGCGGTTTGATTTACCACTTTTTTTTTAGATGTACTACATATTGCTATGCCAAGAGTACTTACGTTAAAAATATATGATCGCTGAAATGTGACAGGGGCTGGTGGACACGAGGAGACCACCAGAAGATATATCTATAAACATGACCGGAGGTTGGTTGTTGCATGTTTATATACGTGTAGTCACAGTGGGTGAAATTGTTATTGTTGATTATAAATTTTGGATGCAGCGATGTGTGCATACAATGCCTTACAAGTGAGGCTAATGTACGTGGTGCAGCCTCGCGTATTTGGGAGTAATTGCCATGTCTTTGGTCTAACGGTTCAGCTCATTCAACTTTCGCGTTGGGCAAGATGTCAAGGGTAAGCAACACACCATCTACCACATTGTCTTTGATTCCCACATTTCTCATGCATACTATCTTGTTTGATATGCACATAATATTTACCTATGTTTCCTTTTGAAAGGTACTTTCAGCTAAAGAAAGATAAGACACTGTCAACTTGACTTCATAAGTTTTCTTCTAGCTTATCGGGCTCTATATCTAGGTGGATATTTCAATTTTTGAGTGCAAGTCTAGAGCTTGATGATTCTTTCAGATTTTCTTAAGCAAGCATTGGCGACTACGTGTTGTGTATATTGATTCGTGATGATGATGAATTTCAGTTTGTCATTTTTCTCAGTTCTGTTACCATCGTTTCTTTAGTTCTTTGTTGTACAGTTAATTTTGTAATAGGATAATTTGCATAAGATAGGTACATATGATATGTTGATTCTGTTTTAGTCAATGCACTTCTTTTACTAGTAATAGGCTAATAGCAACCTACTTCTGGTGAAAATCGAGCGACTTTGAGTGGCAAGATGCAAATGCTGAAAATTGAGCTATTTGAAGATAACCATAATCTACCTATCGTCACTCAATTTTGATCCATTTCCATATAAACTAACTACTCGCACATGTGGTGTACATGCCTTTGTTAGGATCCTTTTGATGCAGTCAGATAAATGTGTTTCAGACACACGGTCTGGTTACGTGCACCACGCTACATTTCTTTGATGATGCTTGCGTCCCATATTGGCATCCATGTCATCATTGATCTAGTGAATACTTGATTTATATAAATAGATGAAGAGCTTTTTCTGATTCAGTCATTCAAAATATTTCAAATGCGTGTGGTTTTAGAAATGGATTAGTAGGCATAAATAAAAGTTTATCAAAGACTTCTATTAAACTATGTGAATCGACCATTATATGTTAGTTTTAATTTTAAAATTGCCTAACAGGGACAAGTTTAAATGGCATCTTTGAATTTTATCAACCAGAACACTACAAATTTACAATTTAAAAAAGAAAATAAAAAATAAAAAATAAAAAATAAAAATAAAAAATAGGTGACATGCTAAATTTTTTATTCATCTCTTTTGTATGTATAACATATGTTTAAACTTGTATCAGTTGAGAATAAGGAGTAATGAAGATTTATAAAGTTTCATAAATTTGCATAACTTTGCAAAACATATGTTATAATTAGGACAAGATAAACGCATATGATACAGTGCCTTATAAATTAATACTCCAATACATTAACAAAATACAGAAGTATTCATCTCACTACATATTTATTTATACAAAAGTCTGCTAAGTGTGCTCTTTTCAATTTTTCGAAAAGACATCACTTTGTAATTTGCCACCAAGAAATAGTACATGTTGGACATGTTCAGAGAACAAACATATATGAAATACAATCATATATGATATATGTCGAACACAACTTGATGGTAAATGGTCTACGGTACCATTGCATACGCGTTGTTGAAAAGTATGTGGTTTAGGCGATTCCGTAACCATCCTGTTGGACCTAAAACCATTAATTTCAATGGTCCTATAGCAAACTGGGCATTTATGTCGCGGTATGATCTACCACTACATTTTCAATATTTTGATTACAATTTACTATACTAATGGTTTCACTACAGGGTCTAGTTGACATGCAAAGCCCTCCAAATTAAGACAATATCTGTCAACATGACTGGAGGTTGGTTTAATAGGTGAGATTATTATTGTTACATAACTAATGGATGCAGCATTGTGTACATATTCACCTTACAAGTGAGGTTTATGTACACGTTGTAGCCTCGCGCATAGGGAAGTAACTTAACTGTCGTTTCTTTAATACTGTATAATGGTTCAGCTTCTTCAACTTTTGCGTTGGGCAAAGGGTCAAGGGTAAGATACAATCTTCAATTTTCATAGTCTTGTTTGCATACCATGTCGTTAATATGAACATAATGTATCTTCAACTCAAGAAAGATAAGACTTCAATAACTTGACTCTAAATGTGTTTCTTCTTCTACCTTCTTATGCTCGATACAGTGGCGGCGATTAGCATGTGAAGTGTTGCAACCGCACATGGCCTCCATTTGTAAGAGGGCCTCCGATTTTGTATATCTCTATTATTATTTATAAATGTCTAAGTATATTTATAAATGTCTAACTTAAATTTTTACACCTGTTTTTAAATATTATGTGATGAGGCATCCGATTTAGTATATACTATCTATTACTCCCTCCGTCCCAAATTTATTGTCCACTATTGACTTTTTTAGTATTTCTTTTTCAACTTTGACCTTAAATATTTTTGTGGGTGTTATATAATATTTGATGCAAAACAAATAAATGGATTGAGTTTTAAGTGTACTTTTCAATGGTATAATTTTTTATCAAGTATTATATAATATAAAAAATATATATTTATGGTCAAAGCTAAATCAGTTTGACTTTGAAAATTCAAAGTGGACAATAATTTTTGGACGGAAGGAGTAGTATTTATATATGTCTAAGTATATTATGTTTTGAATTTTTCATAATAGTTAAGATTTCCGTAATTTCAGAGGCATCATTCGCATCGGGCCACCCAAATCAATTGGACGGCCCTGGTTTGATATATGTGGTTATATACTTTATATATATGTGTTTATTTTCCTGAGAAGGATTTGCAACTACACTATGTGTATGTTGATTCCTGATGACGACAGACTTTCATTTTTGTCATTTTTCGTTATTGTTTTTCTCCATTTATTTGTTATACATTTCTATTTAACTCTTCATACCGTTGTTTTCTTTTGGTAATGTTTTTCATCAGTTTGGTTTGTGTTTTTCTTACGTTTTCATCATTTTTCGTTATTTTTTTTTTTCTTTTCTTCATTTGTTGTTTTTCTCAACTATGTTTATAAGAAAACAGCTAACTTTTGCCTAAGTTAAACAGAACTGTTTAGCTCCTTCTAAATCTGAATGAAACTTTAAAATTTGTTTATGCACAAAACTAGAGTTTTTTACAAAATCAAACACCCTTTTAATTTTAGGGCCGTTTCTATAAGTTGGTTGCTAGTTGGTGCATGACTGTATATTAGGGACGGAACCAAGGATTCTTGCGGGATCCCGGGACCTCTATTAATTTTTTCGATGCAGTGTTAATTTTTGAAAAAAACATTGATTTTTCTAAAGTGCTTCTCAAATGCCCTTGGTCCATCGAAATATGTTTTAGTGTTAATATTATATTACGGTTCAAAGTTTTTGTGCACCTTATCATATTTTGTCCTAGTTCCATCCCTGATGTATATATGTTGCTCGAAAATTTCTGATCAAGCTAAAATACGTATAGGATTTGTTTGTTCGAGGTTTAAGAAATGCTTTTTTCAAAAGGTGAATATTGAAGTGAGAAACAAACTCACTCAGAATTAGTCATGTAACATCTACGTTCATGTAAACAAGATACATTTGTGATTTTGATCATCGTTTGTTGAATAAAGAGCTTAGATCGGTTCTTTTGATTCCAAAACTTTTACGAGTAATCAATTATAGTTTGACCTTTTACTTTTTGAAAGCTAATAAAAAAATGTTTATTATTGTTTAGCATAAGTTATTTATTAGTCGAAAGAGTAAATGACAAATGTGCCTAATTCACTACAACAAATTTGTTATTTTTACACGCTTTTTTCTTCACACTTTATAAAGTGTGAACTTTTTCTTAAAGGTATTCACACTTAAGAGTGTGAATAATTGTTTCAAAATCTTCACACTTAAAAAGTGTGAAGAATTTCAATCTCACACTTAAAAGTGTGAAAAATATTTCAAAATCAAAATCATCACACTAAAAAGTGTGAAGAATTATTTTTAAACCCTCACACTTAAAAGTGTGAAAATATTTATAAACCTTCACACATAAAAGTGTGACAATATTTGCTACACCCAATTGGTTCACACACATGATAGTGTGAACTTTTTAATTCTTCACACTTTAAAGTGTGGCGCCATGCTCTAATAAGTGTGAGCATGTTAGTATTTTGTTGTAGTGATTCTATATTACACATGCTCTCTCTTTACATTGCCAACAATATTTGACATATGCCAACTTCAAATTGTTAGAACTTTTTGTAGGTTTACGAGTTTGACCTACAAACTATCTTCCTAGTCCATAAACATGACAGTGGGTATGCTTCCAAAATCTGGATTGATGGCATTTGCTTAATTGGATGTTTTGGTCATATTAAAATCTTAACTTAATGTTTTTCTACTTTCAACTTTTGATTATGTTTGCTTGGGGCCGGAGCTTGAGCAAAAGCTTGTATTTGCTATGTCTGGCGGCATGTAGCAGTAACAATAAGCAGTAGCAGTAAGCAGTAACTATTTGTTTAAAAACGTGTTTGGTAATATAGTTGTGACTATAATTATAAAATATAAAACAAGCAAATGCTTACCGCTTGTCGTTTGCCGCTTCTTCAAGAAACATTTAAAATTGGAGGAGTTGGTCATGTTTCAAACGCTTGTTGAGATGTTGCCAATCAAGCGAATATTTACCGCTTGTCGCTTATAAACGCTCCAAAACACTTGTAGCCAAACACAGCCTTATAAGCTAAAAGTTGGAGTATTTATTTTTATAAAGATTTTTGATGAATTAGTTGAATTTGAAACTTATTAATGTAAAATCACATAAAATACGTCAAATTAAATTTAGATATATTTACATGTTAATTTATTATATTCTAAAGAGTATTTAAGTATTTTGAGTAACTATAAGCCCTATAAACTCATTTTTAACTGGTTTGTGCTTAAGGCTTGTGGTTTATAAAAGCTTCAATAAACTTGTGTGAAAAATAACACTTAATTTATAAGCTCGAGTCTCAGTAAGCCTCAAAAAACCTCACACCAAACACAACCTATATTTTTTAAGAGTTAGTATCAAATAAGAAATAAAATTAAAATCACAAAAATTGGAAGTAATCGCAAGATTTTAGATGCACCTAAAAAATGCATCTCATATAATTTTTTTTTTTTTTTTTAATTTAAAATATGCGACTAAATTTTGTAATTTATTATTATTTTTATTTTTAATTTTAATTAACAAACCCACGTGTATTTTATATGTATTAATTAGGACCGCCCAACATAGCATGATTGCGACACATGCTCAGGACCATGGTCAAGGATGAAAAAACTGACTTCTCATAAATGGTTAGGCCAACCGGTCAAGAAGGAACCACAAGGTTCTCTACAAAAATCTGAAACTCAAAAATTAGATCCATAATTGTATTTGATCTTTATGTAGATTTATTTCACCTGAATAAGTGATAGTTTTCTACTGGTAGCACTATATTAATTTTTAAGATACTTGATAGTTTGACAACTTTCAACACAAACGACTACTTAATATTAAACAATTTGTAATACCAACGTATAATACTTGGTACTACAGGAGTGTAGGCAGCCACATTGTACATTTGTACCTGATGCTAAAATCAGTGACCACGTTGTACCTTATGGGCTTATGTTAGAAAAAGGTGAATGGTACATCTTTAATAAACCACCAAACATTTTATTCGTGTTAGATCTCTAATTGATATTGCTTTGAACAATCACATTAGGGCTGGCATAACAGGTTACACGAACATGTTAAGACACGAACCTGTTAAGGTCAAACACGAACACAACCTGTTAGCTTATCGTGTCATTTTTCTCAAACACGAACACGACACGAAAATAAACAAGTTAACCTGTTAAGACCTGTTAAGAACCTGTTAACATGCATATTAGGATTTTAGGGTTTCTTTTTTTCTTTTCTTTTATTTATTTATTTATTATTTTTTTTTTTTTTTGCGAAAAACAAATTAAATTGATATTGAATTATTGATATGGAATTATGGATCTGAACAACAACAAATCCATCAAGAACAAGCAACAACAAATCCATCAAAACATCAAGAACAACAAATCCAAATATATCACCACCGAGAACATCACCAACAATCCAACATCACTAACACAGGTTCGAACAAAAGAAAAAGAAAAAAAAAAATCCAATAACATCAAATCCATCACAGATTCACAGGTTAAGAACCTGTATTCCAGTCAACAAGAACACCCCATTATTCCAAGCCAAACCCATCACAGGTTCGAACAAAAGAAAAAAAAATATATCCAATAACATCAAATCCTATAATCAAAGATGAGATGATCGGTTTCTTGAAGCCTTTGTTCGAAAAAAAAAAATCACAGGTTCGAACAAAAGAACACCCCATTGATTTCTTGAAGCCTTTGTCTTGATTTCTTGAACCGGATCTTGAAGCCTTTGTCTTGATTTACTTGCGTTTGTGTTTGAGTGATTCGGTTAGATGGTCATGAATTTGGTGATGAATCTTAGACGGTGAAGACAATAATCGGTTATGACTTGAGGTTTGATATTCTTGTGGGAGAGAATGAGAGATAAGCTGATCAAAAAAAAAAATTTTAAAAAAAAAAAAAAAAAAAAAAAAAAAAAAAAAAAGGCAGGAGAGAGGTGTAAGATGTAAAGATTGGGGCGGACAAATATTTGAACAAATATTTAGGGTTAGGATTTTGGAACTTATATATACAACATCATAACAGGTCACTAACAGGTCTTAACAGGTCTGACCTGTTAAGACACGAAAATTAACAGGTCTTAACAGGTCTGACATGTTAAGACACGAAACCTGTTAAGGTCAAACACGAAACCTGTTAAGAACAGGTCGTGTCGTGTCGTGTTAACAGGTTTCGTGTCAAAATTGCCATCCATCTATCTCGGATGCAAGCAGAAAAAGGTAAATGGTATAACTTTAATAAACCACCCAACATTTTATTCGTGTTAGATCTCTAATTGAGAAAATATCATTATTCAAGTTTCAGATAACACATGTAATAAGCATCAAGTTACAAGTATATATGTGCAACTCATTTGAATATCGATCACCTTTTTGTTGTCACGACAACATAAGCGGGTGTTTGTGTATATATCCGGACGGACCTATACGGTCCGGACGAACTTTACCGGATGGGTTAATATCCGGACGGTCAGCCCTGGCGTCATCAACAACTCTTATTCTATGGACACGTGTCCCCTATGACTGACATCTCATATAGGGGTGCATCGTTCCCTACATGTCAGGAACAGTTACCTACTAGTACTACGCACAGTATCGTACAGTATAAAGGTACAGGTCTAAGGTAGTATAAATACTTCTCATTTACTCTTATGATATTTAGCATTTACTGCATATACACACATATACCTTTATCAATACCTCGTACTTACTTTCACGCTCGAGCTTGGTCCTGGGTCAAACACCCTAGGGCGAGGCTAACGCGTTTCCTTTGTGTATCTCCAGGTTCGAAGAACTCTCAGGATTCTCGGCTAGGAGGTAACGGTTGGTTGGTGTAAAAGCAGTCAGATATTATTGACCAAGGTTAATAAGTCAAAGACAGCCTCGTTCCAATTGTCCGGTGATAGTATAGTGTGTCCCCGGGTCGTTAAGTCCCAGCGAGATTGAAATGGTGCTTTTGGAAATCGTTTAGGAATGAGTGGCACTAGGACAGTAGCCAAGATGATATGGAATTGATTTTGCTACTGATATTTTGGTATTTGTACACAGATATAATATTCACAAATATACAGGTATATGCACAAATTCACAATCTGCTAACACGTAATCAGACAGAAAAATGGGATTTGGTAAATTACAAACTACAGGGGTGCAAATGAAACTTTTGAAAACTTAAAATTAAAAAGAAATTTAAAATTAAAATGAAATTATAAATGTGATTATTTTAATAATTTAAATATTACTTAATTAATTAAAACTATTTAAATCTAATTTAAATTAACTAAAAATTACAAGGATTACAAATCAAACTAAAAATTTGCAAAAATATTTTCTAAACTTAAAAATGAACTTGAAGAAAGTATAAAAAATAAAAAGAAATATTTTTGTCTTTTTATGAGTTTTTTATTAATTAAAAACTAATTAACTGAATTAAACTAATTTAAATATTTTAAATCACAATTAATACTAAATTAACTTAGAAAATTATGTAAAAATTTCTAAAACTATTTAACCATCACAGGAATCCTACAAAATTATAAAAACTTCTAAAAATTATGTTTAAGGCTATTCCACTAATTAATTACCTTTTATTTAACTTAAATCTAATTTAAATAATTAAAATAAGAAAAATGGAAAATGAACAGTAGAAACTAAAAATATATTTTCTAAAAGTCTTAACTAATTTATAGAACTTAGAAAAATTATAAAAACCTACTGTTGTTACTAAAAATTTAAGAAAACTAATTAATAACTAATATTACTTATTTAATTAATTAAACTACTTTTAAATCTAATAAATAGTAAACAGATTAGGAAAAATCTAAGAAAATTATTTGAAATACTTAAAGATACTAGGAAATTAAGAAAATTATAAAAGTGGAAAATTGCTTATAAATAAGCTGAAATGAAAAATGAAAAAGATAGATTCTATTAAATAGAAGCTAACACTAATTTTATGTTTGGTTTTTTGGAGTTTTTCTTTTTGACAGCTAAATATATGATGAAAATAAGTAACTTTTGTGAAACAACTTTTTATTTGGCTTAAAAATAAGCAGTATGCACCCCCTTATCTAAAACAGTTGACTTTTATTGACCAACTAGGCAAATAAGCTCAAATGAGTGAATGTGGGGTCCACAATGATAAAACTAGGTTCAAATAAGCTAAAGGAACTTGAATAAGCTAGAAACAATAAGCAATGAGCACTGGTAAGCCAATAAGATAGAAATAAGCACTTTGAAAACTTGAAATTTTACACAGAAATGGGACAGACTTTAAGGTTGATTCCAGTTGAGGTCCACTAATTCCTAGGTCAAACCAAGGGTCAAATCTTGTACCCTGGTAGGAGGGGAGTTGGGAAAACCAAAAATGAACCACTGGGGCCCACTGAGGTGTCTACAACAACCACCAAAGGTGGTGGTGTTGTGGTGGTATGCTGGTGCAGGGGAGGTTTCCTTCCCTGCAGGTGTGTTTCAAGCTTTGTGGGGCCCAGAGTAAATTTCTTAAAAATGTAACAATGGTGAGACCTTAAAGTAGAGCTGGGAGACTACCAATCCTAGAAATTACACGGCCTAGATCCTCACTTAAAAATCAAAATAAATCACACCATTATTGCAAAAACTGAGACAAGCAACTTTGACTTTTTAAGTAAAACTTGCAAATTGACTTTGGTGAACTTAGAGCTTGATTTACTGATTAGTTATGAAATATCTAACTGTAATGAAGCTAAATCAAGATCACTTAAACACTTTTACAAGGAATTGAAAGGTTGAGGTGCTCACAACTTACACAGTTAACTGTGTAGGTGATTTATCTTTTGATTTTGACTTTTTTGTATTACAAGTACCAATTTTAATGCTCCTCAAGTCTAATAATACCTAATGCACACTAAGGAAACAGAAGTCAAGACCAAATGGCAACTGAATACCACAACAATCCAATGAACCAAACGCCCCTTTAACAATGACTGTTTTAGGTTTTTCAAATCAATTAGGTGCTAGGGCTCATGAACTTGATTCAAAACTACTATTTATGATTAGTTAAACTTATTTAAGCACTTAAAGACAGATAACAACTACAAATACCCAAGATCAATACTTAAACTAGTTTGACAGTGAAAACTTAAGATTTTAAGTAACTACAAATTCTAACAAACAAGTTATATCTATTAAGCTATAAATCACTTAAACAATACTGAATAAACACAAATCACACAGAGTAGCAATTACAAGCAATGAATCAGAAACTATAAGGAACTAGGATTTTTTTGAGGAAATTTAAAATAAGCAAATGCTTACAAACCACCCCTAGCATGAACAAGGGGTTTTCCACTGATGCCTATCTTTAGATAGGCTATTCCACTTCCAAACTTGCTCCTCAATGCTTCTCAAAACCTGCAATCAAACTCAAAACAACATAGTTGACTATTGTTGACTCTTTTTTTGGATTTTTGATTTTCTTTGTCTAAGCAGTATTTTAAGAGTCTCTAAAAGCTTAAATAAGCTTGAGGGGAGCTTATATGGCCTAAGAGTCCATAAGTCTTTAATGATAACAACAACTCAGTAAACAAAGAAACTCAAAATAAATTTGAAAATGGCACAATCTGAGATACCAAAGGAAACTTGAAATTGATTACTTAAAAACTTGAAATTACATTTAAACAAACTAGTACAGTGCTTAAAAGCTTAGAAAACCAATGGAAATTCAAATTACAATTGATACGACCTAAATTATACTAAGAAATTGGACAACTCTTCTTCCTTGCATTCCTCTCTCTTTTATAGGCCACCATTAGGGTTTGTGTGAGCCTCTGAGCATATCCTAACAAATTCCAAGCCCTTGGATCACTGATACACCTTAATCATGCGCCACGTGTTTTTGGCGGGAAGGAATTATTTGCAAATTGCTTTGGTAATCAGACAAGGGGGTGGGGTGCATTTAATGCATGAGGTGAGGGTGGAGTGTAGTGGATTGGGCGGTGGATTGTGATGGTGGGGTGAGGTGATGGTTGATTGACCTGCAAGTGGTGTGGGGGAGGCTGGGAGAGGGAAAGGGGGGGTAGGGGTGATGTTTTGACTCGGTTTGACCAAAGTCAAACCTTTGACCCTGGGTTTTATTATAACGGGGGTGTTGGATGGGCTTGCTTTGGTGATGGGCCTAGGATAGAGAGTGGGCTGGGTATGGATTATGGATTGGATTTGGTTTTTATTTTGGGTAATAGTTTTTAAGGGTCCGGTTATGGTTTAAATTATCACAAGGACCAAATGTGTAATAATTCGAAAGTTGGAGGGTGTGAATTGGCAATCTTCCAAATTGTTTCCAAGGGTGTGTTATGCCAAATGATGAATAGTATGAGGTCCTTGTATGATTTTTCCATTTTAATTTCACCAGGGACTATTTCTGCTAAACTTTCAAACTTCAGGGACCAATTATGTAATTTCACCAAACTTTTCCACCAAGGACCAATCCTGTCATAAAAGATTAGTGCAAGGACAAAATTTGTTTTTCTCAAAGTTTTAATATCCCAGGGACCATTTTTGACAATTTTTAAAGTTTAGGGACTAAACTTGACTTTTTGTAAAACTTTGCACCAAAGGACTAATTTTGTAACTTTATGATTTAAAAGGACCTTTGGTGACTTTTTCAAGTTTTTAGAACAACCAGGGACTAGATTTGACAACTTTTGAAAGATGAGGGACTGAAACTGTCAATTTTGCAAACTTTGTGCGTTTTTCATCTGTTTTTGATTATTTTGCATTTGAAACATGTAAAACACTTTCCTGGGATATTTTCAATATTTTGATTCAATATTGAGTGTTTTTAGATGTTTTGGCAGCTTAGAAAAGGTAAAAATGATGAGTATTTACACACTCATCAACGGTAAATTACTCAAACAAATTGGCGCCATCCGTGGGACCCGGTTTCAATCTACCAGGGTTACAGAATGTCTGGACCACCCCCGGAAACTTCCGGAGGAAACGAAGATACCCCCTCGAGCATGAGGGAACAAATTGAGGGACACTTGTCAGCCCTCAAGGCGTTAGTGGAAGAACATAACCGGAGAGAAAAAGTTCAACCCATTCGACTGAACTTCACCGAGGACAGGCCTGAAGACGACGTAAGAAACGAAAGGACAACGGGGGGAATCGTAACGGGAGCGAGAGTCTCAGACGAAGATCTGGGAAAACCCTTCAAGGAAATATCCAACTCGCCCCTGTCTCGTAGGCTCCTCGAATTTTCAGCTCCGGAGCATAAGATGCCACCCCATATTAAGCTCTATGATGGTTCATCGGATCCGGAAGATCACCTCACTAGATTTTCCGGAGCCGCGATGCAAGGATGCTGGCCCATGCCGGTGTGGTGCCACATGTTCCAACAAACGTTAGATGGGAGTGCACGGGGTTGGTATGACAAGCTTCCCCTCGGTAGTATCGACGAATGGGTGGACCTTCGTCACCAATTCGCGACCCGTTTTGCTCTTCGCAAGAAATGTTTCAAAGACCCTACAGAAATAACCAAGGTCATCAGGAATGCCAATGAATCCCTTCCCGAGTTTAAGGAAAGGTGGACTACGGAAACGGGTTTCATCCAAGGTGTGCCGGAAATAATGCGAATATCTTCCTTCATGGATGCATGTAAGACCCCAGAATTGGCTAAACGTTTCGCCGATAGGGTACCTAAGACAGTCGAAGAAATGATGAGCCGAGTGGATGATTTCGTCAGATCAGAAAAGGCTTTCGCCAGCACCGAGTTACCCAGAGGGGAAAGATTAGAGTCCTCAAGAAGGCCTCCTATCAGCAACTTTCAATGGGAGGAAAGACAGTTTCGAGGGTCATACGGAGGAGATAGAAGACACTACGAAGGAAGGACTAATTCCTCCGGGCGTGATTGGTATGCCCCTTATAAACCCAGGGAACGACCCCCATTGCTCCCTCCTCGAAACAATCATCCCGTGCGTCAAAACAACTACCCTCCCAAACTTACGCTAAACTCTCTCACCAAACTACCCCGGGAAATCCTAGCAACCGAACGCCAGCTGCAACTTCCACCTCCTAGACCTCTCGGCTATCCGCCTAGAAGGGATGATCAAGATAAATATTGTGATTATCACATGGGTAACGGCCACCACACTAATGATTGCCATCAACTCCGGAAACAACTAGAGGCGGCCCTCGAATCAGGGAAGCTCAATCACCTTGTCAAAGACGTTCGACAGAAAGGTGGTAGACGACGGGAAGAGGAACCGCCGAAAGGCAGAGTCATCAATATGGTTCACGCATGCACGAATGATAAGAAAAGGAAGAATAGAGAACAATTGGAGGATTGGATGAATGTGCCCATAACATTCCCACCCATGTCGCCAGATGATGTATCTGAGGAACCTATCATTATAGAGGCAGCGATAGAAGGATATCTTGTTCGGAGGGTCTTTGTGGATGAAGGGGCGTCAGTAGAAATCATGTTCGAGCATTGCTTCAACCAATTGCACTCCTCGATCAAGTCTAGGTTAAGGCCCACGCGCACGGATCTGCTGGGATTCGCCAGTAGCGTGACTAAACCATTGGGGAAATTAGAGCTGGATGTGGAGTTCAGGAACGGAAGGTTGTCTCGGAAGGCGACCATGAAATTCCCAGTTATTCGTGCTCCTTCACCTTACAACGTGATCCTCGGCCGGAGTGGTCTTAAAGCACTCAGAGCAATCCCTTCGACCATTCATTCGATGATGAAGTTCCCTACGCCAGGAGGAATAGCCACACTGTCCACACAGTTCGCTACTGTATTGGAATACCGGAGGATAGAAGAAAGCCAAACCGAAAGTAAAGAGGAATATGTGGTCGAAGGACATGAATCAAAAGCCAAAGAAGCGGAGGAAGTAATGGTCAACCCAGCTTACCCGGACCAACTTGTTACAATTGGAGGTAGTCTAACGAAAGGGTGTAGAGCCCAACTAAAGGCGTTGCTCATAAGGAACCTAGATGTATTTGCATGGGAACCGAATGACATGACAGGAGTACCACGACGGATAATAGAACACCGTCTGAACATCAATGCATCGATAGAGCCAGTGTGTCAGAAACGAAGGATATTTGCGCCGGATAGAAGCCAAGCTGTGTTAAAGGAGGTTGAAGAATGGACTCGGGCCGGGATCATCAGGCCGGTGAGATATCCGACATGGATATCCAACCCAGTATTGGTGAAAAAGAGCGACGGCACCTGGAGAATGTGCGTCGACTTCAAAAACGTCAACTCGGCATGTCCGAAAGATTACTACCCTCTTCCGGACATCGATTGGAAGATAGAGTCCGTGATGGGATACAAATACAAATGCTTCCTGGACGCATATAAAGGCTATCACCAAGTGCAAATGTCCAAAGAAGATGAAGAAAAGACAGCCTTTTATACAGATCAAGGAACGTATTGCTACACCAAGATGCCTTTCGGTCTTAAAAACGCCGGTGCTACATACCAAAGATTGGTAGACGCAGCATTCCAAACGCAGTTGGGGAGAAATTTGGAAGCTTATGTTGATGATATGGTCATTAAGAGTAAAGAAGAAAGGACGATGATAGCGGACATTGCTGAAACATTCGACAACTTAAGAAGGATCAACATGAAGCTTAATCCGCGAAAATGTTCGTTCGGAATGGAAGAAGGGAAATTCCTGGGGTACTTAGTCACTTCCGAAGGGATTCGAGCCAACCCGAAGAAGACAAAGGCCATACTAGATATGCAATCTCCCCGAACACTGAAAGAGATGCAAAGCCTCAGTGGTAAGTTAGCGGCGCTGAACCGATTTCTTTCTAGGTCGGTCGAACGGTCATTACCCTTCTTCGAGACCCTGAAAAACATCACCAAAGAAAATAAGGATGAATATAGGTGGACGGAGGCAGCAGAAGAGGCCTTCCAAAAGATGAAAAAACTCATTAAAGACCTTCCGTCTTTGACTACACCGATCGCAAAAGAGACTTTGTACGTGTATATCGCCGCGGCTGAGGAAGCTGTTAGCACCGTCCTGGTGACGGAGAGATAGGGAAAACAAAGTCCAGTCCATTACGTTAGTAAAACCCTGAACGAGGCGGAGAGGAATTATGCTCCTTTGGAGAAGTTGGTTCTATCTTTGTTACATGCATCAAGGAGATTGCGCAGATACTTTGAAGCCCACCCTATTAAAGTCATCACTGACCAACCAATCAAGCAAATCCTTGGCAAGGCACATGCATCCGGAAAGCTCGCCAAATATTCCGTGGAACTAGGTGCGTACAACATAGATTACATCCCTCGGAACGCAATTAAGGGGCAGATTCTGGCCGATTTCTTGTCCGAGGCACCCATCGGAAATAGTTCCCCTTCTTACTTCCAGCAGCCGGCAAGGAGGCCAAGCAAGGACGAAACCGAACGATGGACGCTATTCACGGACGATGCCTCCAATCAAAAGGGAGCCGACGCCGGGCTAGTACTCATCAGTCCCACAAAGACAGAATATACATATGCCCTTTCGTTTGAATTTCAAAGACACCACCAACAACGAAGCCGAATATGAAGCGTTATTGGCCGGCTTAAGGATAGCAACGGATATGGGGGTACGTAACATAAGGGTATACGTTGACTCGAAATTGGTAGCCAATCAAATAAATGGTGACTATGTGGCCGTCAATGCCAACATGGTCAAGTACTTAGCCAAGACGAAAGAATTGACGGCGGGTTTCGACAGATTCTCCATAAGTAATATCCCCCGAGCACGAAATCAGAAAGCCGATGTACTGAGTAAGTTGGCAACCGTTGCATTCGACCACCTAACCAAGGTGTGGAAAACTAGAAGGGGGGTTGAATAGTTTTGCGTCTTTTTGTTTTAATAAAAGTTTACCTTCAAAGAATTGATGGTAATTTGTAAAAACCTTTGAAGCTAAAGTATAGATACAAATTAATTTATATATGTCACACAAATACTACTTATTTAAAGTGTTGAATAGATATTATAATTTCATATATCTCACTTAAATATAAGTTTGTATTAATATGTGTATATGTGTTTTAATGATTGTATATACTTTTAATTTACTAATGTATAATTAATGTTTTGAATGGAACCTAGTTTGATCTTTATGTGAAACCAATATATGCACAACACACAATAATAATAATGTACGAGAAGCAAGTAAGTAAACAAGTAAGGAATGAGGGATGGAAAGATCAAACCGAGAGACAAAGGATTTATAGTGGTTCGGCTACAAGGACACCTTCCTTGCCCTACTCCACTCCCCGAGCACCGAACTCGAGAGTTTTCTTCACTAAGTCAATAACCTCCCTTATGGCGGAGAAAACCGTACACACCAAATGCTTACACCAATTAACGACACAAAGCAAGATGTCGAGTTCTAATCGTAGCTAGAACCAATCTTACACCAAATAACACACCACAACTTCTTCACACCTTTGAATTCTTCAATAAGTCTTCACACCACGAGTATCTTCACGCCTTCATAAAATTCTTCACGACTTCAATGTCTTGCAACTTCACAACTTCAAAGCACCTATGTCTTCACAACTTCAAGCCAATAATATCTTTCCACCTTCAAGCCAATAGAGTCTTCACAACTTCAATCTACTAATGTCTTCAAGTCTTCTCCACTTGAAAGCTTCACTTTCTTCACAACTAGTCACTATTGTCACTCTCTCCTATCTTCACTATTATCCAACACTACTTCTTCACTTCAACTTCCACTACACACTTACAACAATTCTAGATTCTACAACTAAATCTAGCAAACTAATACATACACCTTATTCACCAAAATATGAAAGATCAACAAGATGAAAAAAACAAACAACTTAGATAGCAAGATGATACTAAGTTGTAATACTTCTAGTAGAAGTATTCTTCTCTTTGCACTTGAGTGTTGAGGCTTGAAACACTTTGAAACAAAGATCAAAGCATATAAGATCAAAGGATTTTTAGAAGATGGAGAAGGATGTTTAGATCAGAAAGTTTTTAGTGCAAAAAGGTGAGAAAAATATGTGGAATGATCCAATATTTATAGGGCCAGAAAATACTGTTCTGGAGCGTGTCGGTCCCCTTAATTAGGGGGCGGTCCCCTTAATGATTAAGGGGGCCGCCTAGTATAATAAAGGGGGCCGCCCTCCTGAACGTTGGATTTTCTTGTCCTTTTGTGAGGGGAATTTTTCTGGATTAGATTTGCCATTTTTGGTTGAAAATTTGAATTCACAAATTTGTAATAAATAAAACATATTCTTTTAATTCCAAAAATGTTTTACAAAAGATATAAAATGCTTTGTAACATTTTATAATTATCTAGTGATTAACAAAAATGTTCCTTTGATCTTGTAATACATTAGACACTTTGTTTATTCATACCTTAAGTGATTTAATGGTAAAGATGAGTATTTACTACTAAATACTTGTTTATGTCATAATCTTTGGATTTGATGAGTTTTCGTTTTGTGATTATCAAAACATAGAGATATCGAAAGATATGAATAACGTTTTTAGTCATTTATTTATATCAACAATCTCCCCCTTTTTGATGATTACAAAACCTAAACTCATTAAATCCAAAAATTAATTTTTAGACAAGTATTTAGTGAGTATATAATCACTTCTCCCCCTTTTTGTAAAATCAAAAATGTTTAAGCCAAAAGGAAGTAAGCTCCCCCTTGATGTATGCTCCCCCTCGTTTGAGGGCACCAAGGGTTCGAGAATTGGAATTCTTGCAAGAAAAATATTAGAAGCACAAGCATAGCAAAAGCAAACACATATATCATAATACCAACAAGTAATAAGCATGGCAAAAGATAATAAGGAATACATATTAAGTCATTCATTGATAGAAAATGATTATGTCAACCCATAATCATTGTTACAAAAGCCATAACCATAGAATACTAAAACTAAGTATAGCATCCTATTGTGCTAACAAGGAGTGTCACCAAACTTTTTTGAATCCCAAAATGGTTTAAAGGTTTTATTTGAAAATGAGAAACATAAGCATATAAAATGCTTGGTGGTTTAGTGGAGATAAACTTTTGGTTTCATGGATGTTGGGGAGTTTGAAGATGTGGAACTTGTAGGTGGTGGGCTAGAGATAGGGTTTGTTGATTTATGGTTTTGATGTTGTTCAAGTGATGATGTTTGTTGAGATCTTGTAAGAAGATACTCAATCCAAGTGAAGTGCTCATTCAAAGCAATGGTTTGTTGTTGAAGGAAGATGCAACAAGGGCAATTGTTGACATGCTTCTCAACTTGGTTGATGTTATGTGGTGATGATGGTGAGCTTGATTGGGGTGGATCCAAATTGCGTTGAGCAAGATGTAATGCTAAAAGAGCACTAAGCTCATGAGCCACTTTAAGCTCCTCAACAAACTTCAAGTGTTCGGAGGAAGGTGATGATGGTGGAGCAAGATGGTTGTCTTGGGTGAAAGTTTGAACATGCAACATAGGAATGGCATGTGAGGTTGTAGGATGTGGTGGTGGTACTCTTGGTGGTGGAGACATGGTTGAGCTTGGGTAGTCATGAAAACATGAAATGGGTGGAAGAGGTTCTCCAAGAGTGAGTGGTGTTTTTGTTGAATGAGCAATATGTGAAGTATTGATTGAGAGATTGGGATTGTTGTTTTGGGATTCAGCATGCTCATCGTAAGAAGAAGCATGAATGAGGGAATGAGTGGGTGATAGGTTGTGAGATGAATCATTTTTGTAGGTTTGAGGTTTAGTAGTTGGTTGACTTGGAACAACATCACTTGAGTTATGGCAAGAATCAAGTTTCCTCCTCTAAACGGGTTTGACGGAGATCCTTGCGGTTCTTGAAATCTTAGGTTTTTGGTTGTTGGGAGATGACATGTTTGGGTGTGATGGCATTAATGATGGGAAAAGGGTATTTATAGTGTATGAGAAATGTGGTTTAGGAAGACAAATTTTGAGGGATAGCATGGGACAGAATATGTTTGTGAATTTTGGGAAGTATAGGCTAAAATGGGTCAAAAAGTGATAAAAAAAACAGTATCCCCGATCATCAGATGGCCGGTCCCCTTAATTAAGGGCTGGTCCCCTTAATCACTAAGGGGGCCGCCTTATATAATTAAGGGGGCCGCCCATCTGGTGATTCCCAGAATGCCAGAAATGGATTTTTGGCAGAAAATTTTCAAAAAGGTTGTGTTTTTGGATTTGGATTCAAGTAAGTTCAACTCTTTGAGGCAATACAGGGCATACTATTCATGAATGTAGAGAGTGATATAGAATTAATTAAAATATGCAATTAATTTCTAATAATCATGCTATCTATTAATTTATCAATTAAGATATGCAACAAAGGAGACAATAAGGCAAATAAGTTAAATGTGTAACTATATGAAGATGATAACATTTAGTCTAGAGCAAACATATTGATGATTGTTAACAAGTAACAAATAGGTGGATATGATTATATGGACTTCAAGACTTGTTACAAACAAGATCCATATGGGCAAGCCATGATTCTCATGAAATGATTTGATTAAATTGTGAATGTCATTTCCAATAGAAGTGTATGACACATGTGAGAAAGTTAAATGTGTTTTAAGCAAAACGTTTTTAGTTTTATTCAACAATGTTTTGAAGTAAATTCAAGTGTGCATTACAATAACATAGATTGAATTTTGTTTCATAACGTGTAACAAAAAAAATCAATCTTGTTTTTGATTAAAATAATGGTTATGAAATAAATTTTAGTTAAGTAAATTGTTTTAAGAAAAATATTTCATTCAAAAAAAGAGAAGTTTTGAACATGATGTTTTGATCATGATAATCAAGAAGTTGCAAGTGAAGGATTTGAAATGTAAGCTTATCATGCTCAAGAGAATCAATTAAGCCCATTGTCACACATAATCATCTTTAATGACACCTAAAGATATTAAAGTGAAATGATAGATATTTATGATCTAAATGCAATGGGACAGGAAGGGGCAAGGTAAATAGTTCATGGATACAAGATAGACATGTGTGTGTGTATATATATATATATATATATATATATATATATATATATATATATATATATAAGTATACAAAGAACATCATAATATCATGTTGCAAACAAATCTCAATTATAATACATCAATTAATGCAACTAGTAAGATCATATAGCTTAAGTGGAAGGGTTCTACTATAGATCATAGAAGATTAAGAAAAATGATAATAGACTAAATAACAAGAAGGTTAATAATGCTAATATCATATATGCATATATTAGTGTTAATAATCTAAAAGCATGACAATTTATCAGTTAAATCATATTCACATACTAATTAAAACATTCTAAAATATAATGTAACATTGGCAAGTTTTTGAAAAGAAAACTCATCTCAGGTCCAGCTTTTCTTTAAGAGTGGGCATGACGGTGATAGAAGAAATCTTAAGAGTTAGTCCAAAACATGTCGAAGTAGCCAAGTAATATTCCCATGAATAGAAATTAAGGGAACTAGATCCGAGATGCTCAATCGATCACACCAATCATCACAAGTCGTGAAGGCTAAAAGAAGTAGTACTTAGGAGGCTTCATCTTGAAATAGTAACAGACACACCATGATACCAATACTCCAAGAGTGAAGAACAAAATGCCGAGACAAGAATAATCCCGTAACAACGTCATAGGCGAAACATTAGCAGAATGTGAAACAACGTGATAGAGACCAATATCCGTCAAAGGTAATAGAGCGAGATGAGTAAATCAACACTTAATAGACTCTTCATTCGTTAATTACCTAAACATGATAAACAGCTTGGTACCCAGATTCTCATGGGTCCTAGTTGGTTAGATGAGAACATCCATTGCATTTGAATGCACATGATGGGGATGTCGTCGATAAGTACAAGAATTCATCAATAGTTTGTTTTAATTAACAAAGAATGACTTTCTTGACTAGAATAATAAGTAATGAATGTTAATAGTATTAGTTCTAAATTTATTCACTAGGTTTAACAAAAATTATTTGTTTTGATACATTTGTTGAAGGATCATTTACGATAAATCCTAAGCCGGTTTTATCATAAAATGGCTTTTGAATGTTGAGAAGATATTTTAAAGATTTAGAACTATTTTCGAATTTTGCCAATGTTTTTGCTTTTTCATTTTCCATTTTAATTTCATGTTTGTAGTCTCAAAATTTTTTACATTCAAGATCGATTTCAATATTACTTTTAAGTCTAGACATTTTATCTTCTAAAATGATTTCTTTTTCAAAGTTGTTTTCAGCGGATGTTGAAAATTCGTTCTTAAAAATAATTTTTGAGTCAATGTTGCAAAAATGTTTGAAGTTGTTTTCTATTTTTAAAAATTCTAATATAAATTGATCATAGCAAAAATGTTTAGTTTTTGATTGTACCTTCTTTGTAGTTGTACATTCTTCAAATGTTATACGGTGATCAATTCCATTTTCCATGTCGCTCCATGTTTTGTTTGTAGTTTCACTTGGATCTAGAAACATGTAGTTCTTGCCATCAATACTTGTGTTCTCATTTGTTTGAATATTCTCATAAGCCGTATTATCATCGTCTTCTTTGCACTTGTTGCACTATGATTTATTCATGCTCTTTCTTCGGATTTGGCTCATGTATTCTTCGTTGTAGATAACTTCAATGATCACATTTGAACTAGTAGTACATGTGTTTATTTCAACTAAATATTTATTTACTAAATTTTCTAGATTAACTATTTCTTGTGCAATATCAAGTTTATCATTTTTGGTTTTACATTTCTCTTGGTGAATCTTTAAAAGACATTTCCAAATATCATTTGCCGTTTTACAACGAAATAATCTTTCATATTTAACTTTTGGTAGAGTTTTAAAAATAAGTAATTTGGCTTTAGTGTTTTTATCAATTTTAGTTTGAAGATTATTATATTGATTTTCAAAATCTATTTTGGTTGGTTTAAGATCACCAATTGAAATGATATGCCAAAAATCAAGATCTATTGATTTCAAATAATTTTCAAATTTGTTTTTCCATTCAAGAAAATGATCATTTTCAAATAAAGGTGGCTGTTGTGCAAATTTCCCTTCTACATATTTTTCAAATTCCATCGATCATTGCAAGTTTTAAAGTACAATCTATTTTAAAAATCTTGCTAGACGTGGCTCTTGATACCAATTGTGGAAAACTAAAAGGGGGGTTGAATAGTTTTGCGTCTTTTTGTTTTAATAAAAGTTTACCTTCAAAGAATTGATGGTAATTTGTAAAAACCTTTGAAGCTAAAGTATAGATACAAATTAATTTATATATGTCACATAAATACTACTTATTTAAAGTGTTGAATAGATATTATAATTTCATATATCTCACTTAAATATAAGTTTGTATTTATATGTGTATATGTGTTTTAATGATTGTATATACTTTTAATTTACTAATGTATAATTAATGTTTTGAATGGAACCTAGTTTGATCTTTATGTGAAACCAATATATGCACAACACACAATAATAATAATGTACGAGAAGCAAGTAAGTAAACAAGTAAAGAATGAGGGATGGAAAGATCAAACCGAGAGACAAAGGATTTATAGTGGTTCGGCTACAAGGACACCTTCCTTGCCCTACTCCACTCCCCGAGCACCGAACTCGAGAGTTTTCTTCACTAAGTCAATAACCTCCCTTATGGCGGAGAAAACCGCACACACCAAATGCTTACACCAATTAACGAAACAAAGCAAGATGTCGAGTTCTAATCGTAGCTAGAACCAATCTCATACCAAATAACACACCACAACTTCTTCACACCTTTGACTTCTTCAATAAGTCTTCACACCACGAGTATCTTCACGCCTTCATAAAATTCTTCACGACTTCAATGTCTTGCAACTTCACAACTTCAAAGCACCTATGTCTTCACAACTTCAAGCCAATAATATCTTTCCACCTTCAAGCCAATAGAGTCTTCACAACTTCAATCTACTAATGTCTTCAAGTCTTATCCACTTGAAAGCTTCACTTTCTTCACAACTAGTCACTATTGTCACTCTCTCCTATCTTCACTATTATCCAACACTACTTCTTCACTTCAACTTCCACTACACACTTACAACAATTCTAGATTCTACAACTAAATCTAGCAAACTAATACATACACCTTATTCACCAAAATATGAAAGATCAACAAGATGAAACAAACAAACAACTTAGATAACAAGATGATACTAAGTTGTAATACTTCTAGTAGAAGTATTCTTCTCTTTGCACTTGAGTGTTGAGGCTTGAATCACTTTAAAACAAAGATCAAAGTATATAAGATCAAAGGATTTTTAGAAGATAGAGAAGGATGTTTAGATCAGAAAGTTTTTAGTGCAAAAAGGTGAGAAAAATATGTGGAATGATCCAATATTTATAAGGCCAGAAAATACTGTTCTGGAGCGTGCCGGTCCCCTTAATTAGGGGGCGGTCCCCTTAATGATTAAGGGGGCCGCCTAGTATAATAAAGGGGGCCGCCCTCCTGAACGTTGGATTTTCTTGTCCTTTTGTGAGGGGAATTTTTCTGGATTAGATTTGCCATTTTTGGTTGAAAATTTGAATTCACAAATTTGTAATAAATAAAACATATTCTTTTAATTCCAAAAATGTTTTACAAAAGATATAAAATGTTTTGTAACATTTTATAATTATCTAGTGATTAACAAAAATGTTCCTTTGATCTTGTAATACATTAGACACATTGTTTATTCATACCTTAAGTGATTTAATGGTAAAGATGAGTATTTACTACTAAATACTTGTTTATGTCATAATCTTTGGATTTGATGAGTTTTCGTTTTGTGATTATCAAAACATAGAGATATCGAAAGATATGAATAACGTTTTTAGTCATTTATTTATATCAACACAAGGAAGTTCTAGTCGAAGTGTTGACGGAGAAATCCATTGAGAAAAAAGAGATAAACGCAGTGGTAGAAGAGGAAGGGGATAACTGGATGACGCCCATCATCAAGTGTCTAAATGAAGGAATCTGGCCGGAAGACAAGAATGAAGCACGTGCCCTGAGAATGAAAATAAACCAATATGTGATGGAAGAGGGAGTTTTGTTCAAAAGATCTTATTTAGTGCCCATGTTAAGGTGTGTGGGACCTTTGCAGGCCAACTACGTGATCAGAGAAATACACATGGGAGCGTGCGGGATGCATTCTGAACCGAGAATGGTCGTTGTGAAAGCCATGAGGCAGGGATACTACTGGCCAACCATGCACCGGGACGAAATTCGAGAGTGTGATTCTTGCCAAATTCACTCCAGGGTTCCAAGGCTCCCAAAGACACCGATGACATCCATAATGGCACCTTGGCCCTTTTACCAATTGGGAATGGACATTCTAGGTCCCTTGCCCCAGTCGGCGGGGAAAGCAAAATACGTGATAGTGGCTATAGATTACTTCACCAAATGGATCGAAGCTAAGCCGCTGGTCCGCATAACTGGTAAGGAGGTCAAGAAATTCACATGGGAAAACATAGTATGCAGATTTGGTCTCCCACGAATAATAGTCACTGATAATGGAACACAATTTTTCAATGACCCGTTCAAAAGATGGTGCGAACAGCTGCACATACAACAGATCAACACAACGGTTGCCCATGCACAAGCGAATGGCTTAGTGGAAGCCGCCAACAAGAGTTTAATGAATGGCATCAAAACCAGGCTGGGCAGGGAAAAAGCCGGATGGGTAGATGAGCTACCCAATGTTTTATGGGCCCACCGGACGACACTTAAGATGAGTAACAGAGAGACACCATTCAGCCTTACATATGGCAGTGAGGCAGTTATACCAGCAGAGATAGGAATGCCCACTCGCCGGACGATGATGGTAAGAGAAGGGATGAATGACGAAGAGATTCGCCTGAATTTAGACCTGCTGCAGGAAAGGAGAGAAGAAGCAGCAATCCGGGAAGCCAAATACAAAACGAAAATAGAGAAATATTACAACCGACGCGTTCGCCCGGAAACCTTCAGGCCCGGAGAATTTGTGTACCGCAGAAATGAGGCTAGCCGTGTCGAAGATCAGGGTAAACTGGGCCCAAAGTGGGAAGGACCGTACCGCGTAACAGAAGCATACCAGAATGGATCCTATAAGTTATATACGATGGATGACCAAGAGGTCCCCCGGAAGTGGCATGCTGTCAACCTCCGGAAGTGTTATTTATAGTTTGTATTATGTTTAGAGTTCTGAATGTTAGACCCACAATCAAACTATGTTGCTAATGAAGTTATTAAGAACCCCGCCCAGACGGGGGGGGGGGGGGGGGTAATTTTCCATTATAATTGATTGACGCAGGAAATCCTATATAATTCGAGCGGAGATTAGCTACCTCCGCTCGACCAAACGTTTCATCATCACATTATTGCCCTAACGGCGCGAAGACGCCTAGGGGTCCATCTATTAACCTAACGGTGCAAAGACACCTAGGCATCTATTAACCTAACGGTGCAAAGACACCTAGGGGTTACATTATTGACCTAACGGCGCGAAGACGCCTAGGGGTCCATCTATTAACCTAACGGTGCAAAGACACCTAGGGGTTACATTATTGACCTAACGGCGCGAAGACGCCTAGGGGTCCACCTATTAACCTAACGGTGCAAAGACACCTAGGGGTTACATTATTGACCTAACGGCGCAAAGACGCCTAGGGGTCCATCTATTAACCTAACGGTGCAAAGACACCTAGGGGTTACATTATTGACCTAACGGCGCGAAGACGCCTAGGGGTCCATCTATTAACCTAACGGTGCAAAGACACCTAAGGGTTACATTATTGACCTAACGGCGCGAAGACGCCTAGGGGTCCATTTATTAACCTAACGGTGCAAAGACACCCAGGGGTTACATTATTGACCTAACGGCCAAAGACGCCTAGGGGTCCGTCTATTAACCTAACGGCGCAAGGACGCCTGGGGGGTTATATGGTTGACCTAACGGCCGGACGCCTCGAAGGTAACATCGCTAAGCAATAAAAAAAAATAAAAAAATAACAAATGTGGGAAAGTAAAATGAAACAATCACAATATATCCGAACGGAGGGACCATCAGTAAATAATCATAATGTCCATAAGGAAGGACCATCCGAATGTACAAAATACAGTCAAATTGTTCAAATATTACAGACCATCAGAAAAACAAGTGAAAATAACTAAGAGATCTCATGCTCCGACTCTTTTAGTATAGATGTAAAGCATCGTTTAGTATGAACGATTGGCTAAAAAACCTGCATCTTATTTTTTTGTAAGTTCTAGCTTCTTGCTAGTTTTTTTAAATAAAATGGCCGTTCAAAAAAAAAAAAACAAAAAAAAACAAAAAAAAAACGGCATACCATGTGCAACTCTTTTGAAATGTGTTCAAAGTTAGAATAATAGTTAGAAAAATGATTGGGAGAACTAATTTGTGTGCCTAAATTCATGCTTAAACATATGTGGCATGATCATGATGATTTTTGAAAAAGTCGTCCCTTGTTGCAGCCATCAGAATGATACCATTAAGTGTAAACATGAATTTAGCCATATATTTTAGGCCGCACAATCACTACTCTGATAGTTAATGCCTTAACGGTACTATTATAAAACTATACGAACAATACATCTTTGACAAAACATCTAATTCGTTCTAGATCTTTAACTCATTAACTGTTATACGTTTATAGTCTTTAATTCGATATATTTGACGAAATTAGTTAAAGGTAGAACTTATATTATAAGTTGAAGCCGAGTGTTTTATTTTGATAGAGGTATTTGAAGCAAGGCTATCAAAATCGCAATCTTATCTGAAATCGTTTTTGTCTTTGCAAGATCGAGATCGTATGATCAGATCGAGATCTTACGATCATACCAATTTGTAATATTTTGTAAACAAATGATAAACGAGTCAAACTGTTTTGCATTTCTACTCAACGTCAAAGATAAATTCATATAATATCCTCTTAAAAATGCCAAAGTTCAAATTTTAAACACCAAAGTAATAATACTAAAACACACAAAAAAAATCAAGTTTCAATAATTACATTAACGATTTAGCGAAATAAGATTACAGTCCTAAGCATCTCAAACCATATGAGCCATCTACATGATTTCAGGCAAACAAACGTTTCATAAGTTGCATTCTAAAGCATACCCTTTGATTAGTTTAATCACACTGAAGTAAAGTAAATTAAACTATTGAACACTTTTGGACTTTTAGGTTTACACTTTTACTGCATCAAGTAACGATCAAGGGATTAAAGGCTCTTGTAATTGTAACAATGGCACTATTTCCACTAATTATGTGGTTCAAACTTAAAGGTTAAAACTATGAAAAGGTTTACATTAAAGATTTAAAGTGTTAAGAAAAAACATCAATTACCTGTAATGAAATCTTTGCTTCAAGTGATTAGATCATGAAAAGAAGATCAGTAGTTTGTCAATTGGAATTTTGATTTGGGAATTTAGAATATGAAACGGTAGTGGTTTACTTATTAGACATTAATAAAACTCGTTTATTTATGAGCCTAAGCAAGTGAGATAGATTTAAAAGATAGAAAAAGTGAAAAACATAAAATAAAAATAGGTGAACTCGGATCGAGTGTCGATCTTACGATCTTACGTGCGATTCCACGATTTTACATATGATCCCACCTAGATGCGATCTTATTCCGATACTACACGATCTTATCTAGTAAACACGTAAGATCATACGATCTTACGGGTTTACTGACGATCTTGACAGCTTTGATTTGAAGAATTATTCAAATAAGGAGCTTACTACTGTAAAATGAGATTTGAAACTTAATAATTGACGTACAATAAAAGCTTCCTATGTTCGTTATCGAGTAATTTAACTAATCACAATTTATACTCATTTCTAAACATTAACTTATAGAATGAGTTCCTTTGACTTTATAATTTATAAAAACTCCAGTAAACCAATACCACAAGCAAAATTTATTTTTAAATTTGAAGCTTTTAGAAACTTCAACTAGCTTGTCCCCAAACACACTTTTAAGATGACTAGTTATTAAAAGGATTGTTTTAATCAGTGGCTAAAGGATAAACCTGTTAAAGTAATCGCTTTAGGCCTTCGATTTTTTAACGCCTTTTATGAATATATATAGTGAGTCACTTATGAATATTTAAGACCCTTGATTTTCTACCCTTTATGAATATTTAAGGCCCTGAATCTTTTTGGAACTCATCTTTAAGTCTCGATATATAAAAGACTCATATTACTAAAAATGCTAAAACTTTTAAGGATTTTTGCTTATTTTTTGTTTATTTTTTAAAATCATACCACTAAGTACTTATTTGAGTTTAAAAAACTTGACCAGATCCATCTTTTTATTATTATAAAACGATGAATTTAACTCATTTAATGCTAGAGATTCTAACAAATCTTAGCTGATATTGTAAACAAATTAAATATTTCAAGAATCATTCATACATAATGTCCTAATAAATGAAGAATAACCTATTTTTCAAAGAACAAACACGAACACCAGTATCCGTTTGTTTAAATGTTCATGTTACAGTAGTTCGTTTGTTTGGTTAAACCAAAACTAACGAACCCGAACAAACTTTTTTCGTGTTGGTTCAGTTATTTAGCGCTACTTATATTACATTGTGTTTGGTTTAATAATTAGATATTTTATTAATCCAAAATATTAAGCAAAGACAGAAAAAAAATTGAAAATTTTAGAAAGACTTCATACTTGAATTTAGTTGCGTGAGAGACTCCTTACCTAATGGTTATAGGTTCAAGTCTTGTGAAATAGTTTGTAGTCATATATTATGAGAAAGTTAGTTGCGGTTAAAATAAATAAATAAATAAATAAATAAATAATATATATATATATATATATATATATATATATATATATATATATATATATATATATATATATATATATATATATATATATATATATATATATATATATCTTTTTATTTACGTATACATCTTTGTTACGTCATTTCGACACATTCATAAATTTCAGAAATAGTGCCTCACGAGTCATATTTCCCTTAAAAATAAAGTTAAAAATCACATTTAACTCCAAATAAACTAGTGTCCATACGTACCTTTCTCATATAAAACGTCGGAAGAATTAGTCATGGAATCAAATCAAATCAAAATCACACGTACCTTTCTCATATAAATACGTACCTTTCTCATATAAATCTTTTTATTTACTATAATTGATTACTGGTAAAAGTTTTGAAATCAAATTGGGGGAAACCCGTTACCACCTGAGATCAGCGTAGACCCGGTTAAGACAACATAGTCTGGCGGGGGTGGCGATGAGGTCTTCGCTGTCCGCGAAGGTGGTCGTTTCTAAGTTGAAATTTACCTTTCAAAAAAAAAAAAAAAATCAAAAGAAGTAAAGAACCGATCTAAACTCTTTATCCAACAAACTAGATGATCGAAATCACAAATGGATCTTGTTTACATGAACGTAGATGTTACATGACTCTAATTCTCCATTAACACCAGCGTCTCACCTAACGAAATGTGCCTAATTCCATATGAGGAATGCTACACTCACAAAAATAACATCCACAAAATAATCCACAAAATAAGGTGTCACTCTCTAATTGATATACTTTGTGATAGTTTCTCTCTCTTCTCTCTGATTCAGCCACCCACTCTTTGCTACATCATTTTGTGGCTGGTTTTCTGAATTTGTTTTTGTGGATGCAACATTTCTCATTCTATATTACACATGATTTCTCTCTTTATATTGCCATCTCTTTACATTGCCAACAATATTTGACATATGCCAACTTCAAATTGTTCGAACTTTTTGTAGGTTTACGATTTTGACCTACAAACTATCTTCCTAGTCCAAAAACATGAGAGTGGGTATGCTTCCAAAATTGGTTTGATGGCATTTGCTTAATTGGATGTTTTGGTCATATTAAAATCTTAACTTAATGTTTTTTCTACTTTCAACTTTTGATTATGTTTGACAAAATGGTTGGGGCCGGAGCTGGAGCTAAAGCTTGAGCTAAAGCTTATATTTGCTATGTTTGGCGGCATGTAGCAGTAACAGTTAGCAGTAAGCAGTAACTGTTTGTTTAAAAACGTGTTTGGTAACGTAGTTGTAACTATAATTATAAAATATAAAACAAGCAAATGCTACCGCTTGTCGCTTGCCGCTTCTTCAAGAAGCATTTAAAATTGGAGCAGTTGGTCATGTTTCAAACGCTTGTTGAGATGTTGCCAAACAAGCAAATATTTACCGCTTGTCGCTTATAAACGCTCCAAAACACTTGTTGCCAAACACAGCCTTATAAGCTAAAAGTTGGAGTATTTATTTTTATAAAGATGTTTGATGAATTAGTTGAATTTGAAACTTATTAATGTAAAATCACATAAAATACATCAAATTAAATTTAGATATATTTAGATGTTAATTTATTATATTTTAAAGAGGATTTAAGTACTTTGAGTAACTATAAGCCCTATAAACTCGTTTTTAACTGGTTTGTGCTTAAGGTTTGTTGTTTATAAAAGCTTCAATAAACCTATGTGAAAAATAACACTTATTTTATAAGCTCAAGTCTCGATAAGCCTCAAAAAACCTCACACCAAACACAACCTATATTTTTTAAGAGTTAGTATCAAATAAGAAATAAAATTAAAATCACAAAGATTGGAAGTAATCGCAAGATTTTAGATGCACCTAAAAAATGCATCTCACATATTTATTTTTTTTATTTTTTTTAATTTAAAATATGCGACTAAATTTTGTAATTTATTATTATTTTTATTTTTATTTTTAATTAACAAACCCACGTGTATTTTATATGTATTAATTAGGACCGCCCAACATACCATGATTGCGACACACATGCTCAGAACCATGGTCAAGGATGAAAAAACTGACTTCTCATAAATGGTTAGGCCAACCGGTCAAGAAGGAACCACAAGGTTCTCTACAAAAATCTGAAACTCAAAAATTAGATCCAAATTTGTACATTTGATCTTTATGTAAATTTATTTCACCAGAATTAGTGATAGTTTTCTACTGATAGCACTATATTAATTTTTAAGATACTTGATAGTTTGACAACTTTCAACACAAACGACTACTTAATATTAAACAATTTGTAATACCAACGTATAATACTTGGTACTACAGGAGTGTAGGCAGCCACATTGTACATTTGTACCTGATGCTAAAATCAGTGACCACGTTGTACCTTATGTTAGAAAAAGGTGAATTGTACATCTTTAATAAACCACCAAACATTTTATTCGTGTTAGATCTCTAATTGATATTGCTTTGAACAACCACATAAGAATCAGTTCGTCAATGGCTTTCATCCATCTATCTCGGATGCAAGCAGAAAAAGGTAAATGGTATATATCTTTAATAAACCACCCAACATTTTATTCGTGTTAGATCCTCATTATTCAAATTTCAGATAACACTTGTAATAAGTATTAAGTTACAAGTATATATATGTGCAACTCATTTGACTATCGATAAATTGATGGTCACCAGTCACCACAACATCGGGCATACTATGTGCAACTCTTTTGAAATGTGTTTTCAAAGTTAGAATAATAGTTAATGCCTTAATGGTACTGTTATATAACTACACGAATGATACATCTTTGACAAAACATTTAAGAACTAATTCTCCGAATAGATGAGTCGCTTAATGTGTATATATTTTCTAGATGAAAAAATAAAAAATAAAAAAAAATAGTTTTTCTCTATCTAGACTGAACGACTTGCGATTTTTTTACTTTTGACGAGATGTCGTCAAGTGTCACTAAAAAGTTCATGCCCATTCTTATTTTATTTCGCATGTGTAAGCTACTGTGTCAGTACTTTTTGTGTACTTTTCGAGCTACCTAAGTTAAGTGACTTTTGTGTATTTTAAGCGATCTTTTATTTTGTCATTTTCTTATAAAAAAAGTCAAACTTCAAAATAATATTTTAACAATCCTCGTGTGTTTTCGTTTTTAACAAAAGTCATCACGTATTACTTTTATAAAATTACCTTTACATTTTCATCCAGCAAAATCTTTTATAAAATATTGATTGATATTAATACATAATGAAAAAAAATATATATGTATATGTAAAACATGTGCATAATTATTAGTTGTACGTATATTACAATTACAAAATATTAAACACTGATAAATTTATATGTCCGTGTATTAATTAAAATTTTAAAATATATTAGATTAATGTGTAAACCTCGTATGTACACGAGACTTATAACTAGTACATTATCTTTTAATATAATAATAATATTTATTTACGTATATATTTTTCTACGTCATTTTACATTCATAAATTTCAAAGACAGTGCCTCACGACTCACATTTAAATATAAGAAGAATTTTATATATCCGCCGGAATCTTTCCTAATTTCATATATACCCAAGCTAGCTCTTAAATTTCATATGGATAAAGAGTCTATCAAGTTGTAAACACAACTTGAGTCAAGTTAGGGCATTATGAGCCATTTGATTTGATCCAATGGCTCAAATAAAAAAAAAAGTTCTTTTGATTTGAGTCATTGAATCAAATCAAATGGCTCATAATGCCTTAACTTGACTCAAGTAACTTGAGACAATCTTAACCCTTTGTTAATCAAGCTCTTTATTTCAAGGTACATGATGAGATCATGAATTAGATGTCACTGTAAATAGATTTCCATTATGATAATGAAAGTTTTCTTTGATTAAATACTCTTCTATTTTAAAATTGGTTGGCGGGTTTGTTGAGGTAAAATCTTGCTTCTACCTCGGACAAGCGGAATGAGCCCTCCGGACTATGATTGGTCCTTCGAGTTCGAGGTGTTCCTTGGTTAGTGTTAGTCCCTTCGGATATCTACAAAACAGATACGTCCGTTAGTCTCGCCCCGGGAGTGTGTATCAGGACCAACCTCCGGCGTGAGAGTAAGTATATGTTCTTAGAGAGAGAAAGTGTAAATATAAATATAAGTAGAGTTTTAAGAGTGAGAGAGTTGTTTAACCTTGAGGATTTCTTCTCTATTTATAGGCTATCTTGGTGAAGTACAAGGCTCATTAGTACTAATCACTTAGTGGTTGCTTGTTTATGCTTCATTACTTGTGTACTTGTTTGTACTTTGGTTTACTTGACTATTGTATGTCCGGAGTGTCAGTTCATCCGGAGGGATGTGGTCTTTCGGATGTCGTCATTATCAGCCTAGTTCCAACGGTCCGTTCCGTTTGACTGTTGGTTCGAGCCGTTCGGGTTTATTCCGGAGGGTACATACGTCAACAGGGTTGATTCCAATCATTCTACCATACATGATGTTTTATTTGTTCTTGGGTTCTTATATATTGTCATTTAGGTTTTAAAAAAATGTAACGCACTGATTATTAATATATTAGAGGACCTCTATATTTTTATATCATAGCTGCATTGTTTGTCAAATTACTTTTTAGGGATAATTCCATATATACCAAAAACAAATACCATAATTTAATATATTCCTAAATAACAAGTTTTCAATGCATGAATACAACGCTTTTAAAGTATGTGTTGAGAGATATAGAATTATGATATTTGTTTTGGGTGAACATAATGGGTAATGTTAAATTTATTGTGAGTGAATATTTGATTTAAGAAAAAAGAAAACGTCCCACAATAATATTTTACTTTTTCTTACTCACTTACAATAAACTTAACATTACCCATTATGTTCATTTTGAACATTAGAGGATCACAGTCCGTTCATAAAATACTTTTTATTTAGCACGAAAGTAAACTATGATTTCATGTAGGATTGAGCATCGCAGACTCAAGACCGAGAAAACCAACCGGACCGACCAAACCGAAAGATCATCGGTTTGGTCTCGGTCTCAACATTTTCCTTATTTCGGTATTGTCCAGTTCGGTCAGGTCCGGACCGATTTTACGTAAAACCCGACCATTATGCCTTCTTGGATCGGACCGAACCAACCCGGACCAGACCGGACTGGACCAAACACTTTTTGTTCGGTCCTCAGTCTAAGGTTTTGGTCGAATTCAGTCTCGATCCAGTCTGATTTTGGATCAATGCTCACCCCTTAATTTCATGTATGAAATGGTTCTAACGCCACAAACATGGAAGAACAATATTAATTTGGAGAAGAAGAAGGTATAAAATATGTGATTGTTTTTCTTCTCACCCATTATTATTTTAGTTTTCTACTCTCCTGTCTCATATTTATTGTTCATTTTTCTTTTTATTGATGTTTCAAATTAATTGTTCATTTTCTATTATTGGTAAGTTTAAGATAATTTAGTGGGGAATATTTTATTTGAATGGTTGAGAATTATAATGGTCTTACTTTTATTAAACTTTGTAATTCTTGTCTCCTAACAATAATTTTGAGGCACAAAGAATAGTAGGAGTAGTTTTCTTTTTTTTTGAAAGATCAAAATTATATAGAAGCCACCAAAAAAAGGGACGCCCTGTTTCGAGAAGAACCAGGAACACCAACCCAAACAATTACATCATGTTAAAATTACACCAAATATCCCAATCTACCTCTTTACATTTAGACCTCTTTTTGAACCATAGAAAACCAATCGCTTTAACCGCCGAAATAATCTCCACACTAGTACATGTCCGGTGTGAAAAGATCCGCTCATTTCTCGCCTTCCACATTTCCCAACACGCTACAATGATTAAACCTCTAATCACTTCACCCTTTACGCTTGAAACCCCCGCGTGTTTATGAATCTCCATTAAGTCTCGAACCGAAAACGCAAAAATAGGAGGGATGTGCCACCAGTTTGAAAGAGCTTGCCACACCCTCCATGCGAGACGACACTCTGTGAAGATGTGATCGACCGTCTCCTCCAATTCTCCGCAAAAACTACAAACCTGGTCGTCCACCATAATATTTCGTCTCTGAAGCGCTTCCTTTGTAGGTAAACGATCCAAAGTCGCTCGCCACATGAAAATATTGCACTTAGAAGGAACCCATTTTACCCACTTGAACACCACTTCCCTGTTTGTAACCTCCTCCTGTATAATAATTCTTTTGACAGCTGCAACCGAAAAAGGTTCTGATCGTATACCCAGCCAACGCCACGTATCAGGCCCTGGCCGAAGTCTAACCTGATCCAGCAACCTGCAGCATTCAGAAAGCTGCTGTAACTCCAAATTAGATGCTGGCTGCCGCTTCCAAACCCAGCTAAAAACTCCCTGATCTGTCCTCTCTTTAAGTCTATCCGCCACATAACACTTTTTGTCGGCTTCGAGCAGGAACAAATAGGGATAAACCTTTCTAAGCGATTCAAACCCACCCAAATATCCAGCCAAAATCTCACATTATTTCCACTCCCTATCACACCTTGAATTCTGTCGCTTATTCTTTTACCATCCGGATTCCATTTTTTTTTCAAATCGAGCCAAAGACGTCCAATTAGACGCTAACCGAGCGTTGGATGGGATCGCCTCCCATTGTCTATTACTCCCATGTAACGCCTCTATAACAGTCTTCCAAAGCGCCTGTTTATCATCTTTGTATCGCCATATCCATTTTGATAGAAGCGATTTATTACACCAATCCAAACGCGATAATCCCAGGCCACCTTGACTCTTTGGCTGAGTGACATCTTTCCAAGCAACCCAATGTATCTTTTTTATACCATCATCACCTCCCCAAAGAAATCTTTTTATCAACATTTCCAAGTTACCAATAACTTTAGTAAGCGCTTTAAAAAGCGAAAAATAATAAGTGGGGATACTTTCAAGAACTGCTTTAATCAAAGTAGTCCTACCCCCTATAGAAAGAGCCGAAGCTTTCCATTTTGACAACCAATTCCTAACCACTTGCATCACCGGATCCCAATTGTTAATTCTGTTCCTATTCGCACCCACCTTTATACCCAAATAAACAAAAGGGACGCTACCCGTTTTGCACCCCAAAACTCTCGCCATATTATCAACTTCAAGATTATCCACACCCAAACCGAATAAATTAGATTTTGAAAAATTAATTTTCAAACCGGAACAAATATTAAAAACTCTCAACAATCTATTGACAGTTTTAACATTATCCACCGACCACTCCCCCATAATCAAAGCGTCATCCGCATATAAAAGATGAGACAAGCAAGGACCTCCATTAGGGAGATTAATACCATTAAACCGATTCAAACTAGATGCCTTACAGAACATACCTGCAAAAGCTTCCATGACTAAAATAAATAAGAAAGGAGAAATCGGATCCCCCTGTCTAATACCTTTCGAGCACTCAAACATGAAAGTAGGAGACCCGTTGACCAAAATGGATGAAGAGGCCGATTCTAACACCCCACGTATCCACTTGCACCACCTGTCCGGAAAACCCATTTGTCTCTTCACCTCCATAAGAAAATCCCAACTCACATTATCATATGCCTTCTCAAAATCAATCTTCATTAGAAAGAAGCTTTGTTTATTTTTCTTAGCCCACGACAAAATCTCATTAATAATAAGAGGCCCGTCCAGAATATATCTTCCACTCAAGAAAGCTGACTGAGTTTCGGATTTTATACTTCCCATAACTACTTTCAAACCGATTAGCCAATATTTTTGAGATAACCTTACTAATAACACCTATCAAGTTAATAGGCCTATATTCACCCAAACCCACTAGACTCTTATTTTTAGGAATAAGAGTAATAAAAGAAGCCCCAACACCTTTACTAATCGCCCCCCGCTCATAAAGATTATTCATGATTTTCTTAAAATCGTTAGCAAATAAGGACCAAAAATTTTTATGAATCGAAAGTTGAAACCATCTGGACCCGGGGCTTTATCATCACCACAACTGAAGACAGCTTCTTTTATCTCTCTTTCTGAGAACCTTGTGGATAACATATCTTTATCCTCCTGAGACACTTGTTTAATATCAAAGCAAACAAGCTTCGGTCTCCATTTTATTTTTTCCTCGATCCGCTTCCCAAAAAAAGTCCCAACCTGGTCTTTTACCTCTGGAGGTTTGGAAACCCAAACATCATCAATCAACAACCCGGGAATATTATTACATACCCTTCTTTTATTAATAATGCCATGAAAGTATTTAGTATTATCGTCCCCCAATTCTGCCCATTTGTCTCTAGATCTTTGTCTCAAATCTTTATACTTAAAACCTTCAATTTCCGCCAAACGTTTTTTGCATTCAACCAAAACCCAAAACTTCTCTTCGTCAATGTCTCTACCTTCCAGAATTGTCTCAATCGACACAATATCTGATTTTAGAGACCTTTCCTCCTCTAATTCATTGTTCTTATTTATCTCTTTCCACTCATTAATAGCCGCCCTTATCTTTCTAAACTTCTTCATCAGACAAACATCCGCTCGCCCTTCCTTTTGAAACTCCTCACTCGCCCTTATAATGACACTTTAAAAATCATCACGATCAAGCCATGAATTATAGAATCGAAATGGTTTCGGACCAAAGTTTTTTGATTCAACGAACAATAATAGAGGACTATGGTCCGAATAAAGTTTCGGGAGAGCTCTATAAATAGATTCCGGCCACTTATTCAAAAAACCTCCACACACAAAAATACGATCTATACGACTTAACTTATTCCCTGCATTGAAAGTAAACTTATTACCTCTAAGCGAGAATTCGTTTAACCCCGCCTCCTCAATAATAGAATTGAAATCATTAGCAGCCCCCTATTAAAAACCGAGTTTCTCCTTTCTTCCTCGAATCTTACAACATTGAAATCCCCCGCCACGACCCACAAACCTTGAAATCGAGCAATTATCGTAATAATCTCATTCCAAAGAACCCGTTTGTCGACTATATCCTGAGGAGCATATACATTTAGGAAATTAAACATTTCCCCATTATCCTTACACATGCCCTGAGTTAAAAGATAGTTTCTATTCTTTATAGTATCAACCCTGTGAAACACGTTGCAATCCCACAGATTCAACATGCCACCCGATCTTCCTACGGCGTCCACATGATCTTCTTCAAACCCTGAATTACCCCAAAAATTGTCTAAATTCAAACCGTCTAAAGAACTATGTTGTGTCTCCTGTAACATAATAACTGAAACCTCATGCTCCTGCCGAAGCTCCCTAACCCATTTATCTTTACCACATACACCCAAACACCTTATATTGATCGACAAACAATTCATGATTGTGTTTGCTGTAAACCTTCCACCTGAATAGTATCCGTAACCAACTGTGCGAACTCCTCTAGTCTCTCGGCTCCCACCGCCACCCCCAACCTAATAGTTTCCTCCACCTCTACCTGTCTAGATTTACCCATTTCCGACCCTTCTTCCACATTCTCGACATGTATCACGCCGATTTCCTCCTCAGTCCTTATACTGTTATTTAGATCTGGAGTTTGAAACACCTCCTCATTACCTCTATTAAAGTTAGACGGCCCAACCTCTGTTATAGGATTAACAGGAAAACAACCAATAAATCGGTCCAAATCAAAAGGATCATCATCATTTCTTGGTCTCTTCATTGGGCGAGCCTGGACTTGAGGAGAAATAGATTTTGGCCTACCAGTTTTTTTTATTTTTGGGCCGCCTTTTTTCTTTTCCTTAGATCTTAAATCCACCGAAAAACTGTTTCTACAATCATGTAGATAATCCCCGTCAATGGAATGTGAATCAATCTCATTCAATTCAGTCCTTTCCTCCAATATCTCCTCAGTTATCGGCTCCTTATTTTCCGTTTGATTTCCGGCCAAAGTGACCGGATTCTCAGAACTGTGAATTTCCCCGTCTTCTTTCTCCATAATAACATCTTCATAATCATCCATCGATGATACGCTTCCATCTTCATCAAGACAATCCGGGGTCTATTCACCCATATCCTCCTCTATCCAGATTCTGAAGGTCTTATTCCTCCATCGAAGTTTTAACTCCTCCTGTATCCTTAAACAATCACCAACAAGAACACCTAAACAAATAAAAGTTAAATCATCGTCGTCATCCTTAATCTGCGACGGTTGAATCACTTTGCCAAACCTCTTTCCAATGACATTAAAAACCGGATCTAGACTCAAACGAAGAGGAATCCCATGAATCTTTAACCACGCTATACGTTCATACGCTAGAACTTGACCCTTCCATAAATCCATTGATTCAAACCATTTATCCCACACCTCCTTTTGATTCATAAAATCCTGGACCTTCTCCGAGTCTTTGAAAACCAACATCACCGATAATCCTCCCAGATACTTAATCCTTCCACCTTCTAGCTTTTCCTTCTTCAACAAACTCCTCAGTCCCGTCAGAACGCTAAACTCCCTGACCCTCCCCACCACCGCCACCTCATGCCAAAAGGTGAAGGCTTGAACATTATCATCAATATTGATCGTATCTTGATTCTTCAGTATCTTCTTATTCAATAATATGTCCTTATAAGACAAACTACCATCCACCTCTTTTACTTTCAATGGCTCTTCACCCTTCGACTTACAAATATCCACCTCCTTAATTTTCTCTTTTTGCCTGTCAATACCCGGTTGTCTCCTTTCATCCATATTGGTCACAACTTTTCCATCAACAAATCTTGCTAAGTTAATAAAAAGCTTATGTTGACCCATCTTTACATTCTTCAATTGATAAACCAAATCTTGGATATCTCTGTCTTTCTGGAAACTAACGAATCCGACTTATTCAACTTATCCAACTTTCTGGCGATATAAACCCCTGTGATGTGACCAAACCTTTTAAGTGTCTCCTTTAGATATGTTGATGACGCCCCTTCCGGTATATTCGAAACAAAGAATTTTGATATGTTAACCGATCCCTGTCCTTTATGTTCTACTGATTTGATTTTAGCTGTTGGAATCATTTCCTAAAATAATACAGAGTAATCTGTTTATTTACGTATGCATATTTCTTACGTCATTTCACATTCATAAATTTGGAAGACGGTGCCTCATGAGTCATATTTCCCTTAAAAATAAAGTTAAAACTTAAAAATCACATTTAACTCTAAATAAAGTAGCGTCCACACGTACCGTCCTCGTATAAAAAGTCAGAAGAAGCTTGAAAACATCCTCTTGCTCACCCCAAATCCCACTATATATTTTCACACATCCCAATATCCCATCAACAATCCCACCATGACAAACCCCGACACCATAAACCCACAAAACGGGTTCAACCCAACCACCAAAACATTCCACAGCCTCCGTCCACCCGCACCACTCCCACCACCATCACAACCACTCTCCATCACCGACTACACTCTCTCACTCCTCCGTTCAAACCCTTCATATTCACCATCAACTCCTTTCCTCATAGACTCCAATTCTTCTAACAACACTCTCACCTACTCATCTTTCATACACCAATTCCAATCACTCGCCACGTCACTCCTCTCAACCTACCCCACACTCTCCAAAAACGACGTCGCCTTGATAATCTCCCCTACTTCACTCCACATTCCTGTTTTATATTTCGCTCTTTTGTCCATTGGCGTAACTGTTTCCCCGGTTAATCCGCTCTCCACCGAAACTGAATTAACTGATTTAATTAATTTAACTAATCCTGTCATCGCATTTGCCACGTCAGCAAATTCTAAAAACCTTACGTCCTCATTTCCGTTAGGTTTAGTCATTATTGATTCACCTGAGTTTAAACTCATGCTACAATATAAACAGCTTAATAAAACTAATAAAAGTTATGAGCATGTTAAAGTTAAACAGTCTGATACTGCTGCGATACTGTATTCTTCCGGTACGACTGGTAGGATCAAAGGAGTTGAGTTGACTCACCGGAATTTTGTATCCATAACGGCAGCCGGTAAAGAGAGTAGATTTGTGAAAGATGTGAGTGATGATGTACATCCGATATCGACATTTCCGTTACCGTTGTTTCACGTTTTTGGATTCTTCATGTTGATTAGGGCGTTTGCGTTAGGTGAGACGCTGGTGTTAATGGAGAGATTTGATTTTGAAAGCATGTTGAAGGCGGTTGAGAGGTTTAAGGTGACGTATATGCCGGTGTCGCCGCCGTTGGTGGTGGCGATGGCGAAGAGTGAGGTGGTGATGAGGTATGATTTGAGTTCGTTGCGGTTGATTGGTTGCGGTGGTGCGCCGTTGGGGAAGGAGGTGGCTGGGAGGTTTAAGGCTAGGTTTCCTGATGTGGAGATTGTGCAGGTATTGGTTTTGGTTTTGCACGCGCTGCCGTTTGGCGCGTGTGGATGTGTGAGTTGTTTAGATATGTTTTTTTTGTTTGGACATGTGGTGGCTTGTGTGGCATGAGTGTGATGAAAAGAATTTTTAAAAGTATATACTGCTGTACTAGCTTTCTAGATCGAATTTTTATATATATTTTATTTGGATGGAATTGATGGATAAAGTTGTTAGAAACAGGACCGCCGTAGCTAAACCACCAGAGGCCCTGCGATAGATAAATGCGATGGTTAGAAATATATTATACTGACTATGGAAACCAAAATCATAGTGTTTTGATGATCTATCTTAAGATAATTTTTGTTAGAAAGTGAATTTTGAGGCTCCAAATATATAACGGAATATATATTTTGAGGCCATGTGCGGTAACACACCTCGCACACCCTCGTATACGGCTATGGAAATAGCCATGCTAGTTCGTGTATGCGTATATTTGTGTTAAGGATTCGGTCTTTTGATTAATTTGGGCAGGGAAAGCATTCGTTTACTTTATGATAAAGTTATTTTGGAGGTTGGCTGAATATAGGTTGGTTGGTGGCTCGGTCACTTGTCGAGAGTCTTAAATGTATGCGGTGGGTGGATAGTTTGGGTAGTTTGATAAATCAAGGAGCTCTTATGCTATACTAAATGCACCATATAGTTCAATTTATCTGCAATTTGTTTAATGTTTATGTTTAAATAAGATTTCGTCTATGTTGTAGCTAATTAGCTGCTTATAGTTACTGAATGAAATCAGGTATAGATGCGTGATCGCACATGCATAAGATAACCATGGCTATGCAGAGTATAAACACAATAATAAAGAACACTGGTGTAGTTTTCATGAGACGCAGAAAGTCAAAGTTTGACTTTTGCTTATTTAAGGCTTCAGAAGTGTTATATGGACTACATATAACTAATTTAAGGCTTCCAAAGTATTGTATGGACTACATATAACTAATTAATTATCTAACTAATGCTTTGGTGATTTTCAACTTATAGAGTTAGGTGTCAAATTGAATTTGATTATTGGTGGGGTTGAATATAACTGTATAAGGAATTGACCTTTATGACACAAGTTATTTAGTAGGGTGACATATAAACAAAAAACATGGAGGAAATTTTATAGGGATGTATAACTTCTAAGGCATTTAAATAATGATCGAACTTTGATTATGCAGCAGTCCATAATTTTATAATGAAGGTAAACGATGATTAAAGACCCTTTCGGTGTCGTTGTATACCTGTATACATGTTTCCTAATATATTAAAGAGAAAAATCAACACAATATAACTGGTGTATTCTTTTTAAGGTCCAGGTGGGTAATTATAAAGTGTTAGATTTAAACTCATGACCATTAATTTATGTCATATAGACAAAATTCCCGCTTGGTATTCCTTTGATAATGTCTTTTACATGATTGTGATATAGCTTTGGATCTTAGTTTGTCATGCTATGTTGATTCTTTTGACTAGGTCATCATCATTTTTGCTTGTTTACACATGTTAACACTTGAAATATGGTAAAATATGTTATTCAAATAAAAGATGCAAAACATGCTTAAAAAACATAAAGTATATATCAAACAAATTTCAGTGTCTTGCAATCGTCTATAAAAAAGGTATCATGCTTAACTTATCTTCCAAAAAATTTTGTAATGGCTAACAATCTGACAATCTGGTTGAGTGGTTGGTCATGGCAGAATAAGTTTCTGATGTATACTTATGAACTGTTTGTGGAAAAACTTGAAATGTGGTGAATATTGAACATTATTGATAACTGATTCTATGCATATGATTATATTTTCAAGGGATACGGTATGACTGAGACGGGAGGAGGGGTTTCAGGAATGAAAAGCCCAGACGAGTGTGACCGTTATGGCTCTGCAGGTCGTTTATCATGTAATTTAGAGGCCAAAATAGTTGATCCCGAAACTGGTGAGGCTTTATCTCCCATGCAACAAGGGGAACTGTGGTTAAGAGGTCCCATGATCATGAAAGGTGATGCATCTTCTGCTTTTTAGTTTCTAGTAAAAGTTATTGGTGGGTTCTTTTTTAGTGTCTGACTTTTTGAAACAAGATACGTGGTTCGGGTGTGGAATGAGCCATAATCCTTGTGACAATGACAAAAGATATTTTATATTTCTCTAAGAATATGCTATTTTAGAAAAATTAAGGAAATATAATGCAAACAAAATCATTGCATACAACACTTTCTGTCTAGGATGGGGAGTTCTTGGAAAATACAGTGTTCGACACTTCTACTGTTCTGTTTCTTGTATCTTTTTTTTTTTTTTTTGGGTGGAAACGAATGGTTTAAGAACAATGTGATGGTGTCCACAATGGTTTAATTGTTTAAAAAGTCAAATCAAGGTGGATACAACAAAGAACCTCACAGGTGATAGTAAATAGTTATGCCAACATGAATTTGATATGGATTAGTATCTTTAAAAAAATATTACGTGCATTATGCTGTTTTATCTTGTAAAAAAAATGAGTTATGCCTGTTCTAGTCGGCATAGGTTTCATATTGGTAATTCGTTTATAATTAAAGAGCATGATCTGATACACTTAAAATTTACATCTTTCAAATGAAGTGACCACTGCTTGCTTGCATTCATTCTGATTTTACACGGGCAGTAGTTTTGACCTTCCGCATATAAATGAGACACCTTTTATGTGTGTGAAATATCCCTACCGTCCAACAACTTTGTAAAGACTTTTAAGTCCGAAATAAAATTTAGAAATGTTCTAAATCTGATTTTCAAATTTCAATTGTGCATTTTGCCACAGGTTATGTTAGAGATAAGGAAGCAACTGTTGCAACCTTGGACACTGAAGGATGGTTAAAGACCGGTGACCTTTGTTATTTTGATTCTGATGGCTTCCTTTACATTGTTGATCGACTGAAAGAACTAATCAAATACAAGGCTTATCAGGTGAGGTTCTAGCTATGCATACTTTTTGTTTTGTGAGCAACTGTGAGGTTGCAGTTCTCATTTCACCACAAGTTACTGGTCCTCATATTGATATAAATTGCAGGTCCCACCAGCTGAACTGGAAAGGTACCTTCAATCTATTCCAGATGTCGCGGATGCTGCTGTGATTCCGTAAGTGCAAATATTTCTGAACTAGAGCTGACAAAGTAGATGTGTCTGATAAACGGATCAAAATGGGTAGTTTTTTGCTCAGGCAAAACGAAATGGCTTGGGAGTTAGGTTGACCTGAAACACCTTTTTGCCTAAAACTTCAAATTTCTTTTACATGGTTAGCATATTAAATTATTCAGTGCATTGAATTACCCTTTTGGAAAATTTCTACCCTTTTCATATAAAGCCAATTTTTATTAATTACTCGTTTGACCCGCCAGAGATAAAAACATACCACTTACAGTCTGAACCATCTTATAAGATATGATCAAGCCGCCTCTAATTGTGCTCATTATCATTTGGCTGAGGGGGTAATTTGCATCTAACATGTGTTTGGGACATTGGAATTCAAAAAATCAGATATCCAGATGAAGATGCAGGGCAGATTCCCATGGCTTACGTAGTGAGAAGACCCGGGAGCCAAATCAGCGAGGCTCAGATTATGGATATAATTGCAAAAAAGGCATTTCTTCTTCCTTCTGTCTATAATTTGCACAACATTTGAGAAAATCCATTATCATTCCCAACAATATGCGCATAAAGGAAACAACATGATCAACATAATTACCACTGCCTGAATTCTTTACCTGCAAGTTCAGTTATTTACTCTTTGTTGATCTAGTAGAGTTTTTAAGTCTGTATGGCATTAACGTTTGCAGGTATCACCATACAAAAAGATTCGAAGAGTTGCATTTATAAACGCAATCCCGAAAACACCAGCAGGAAAGATATTGAGAAGGGAGTTGGTTAAGCATGCTCTATCTGGAGCTACATCTAAACTGTAATAATGATAAGCCAGTTTTTCAGTCCTTGTTTCATTGAAACACATGTTTAGTTAATGTAGTTCATCGATCATCATTCATCAATGAAATTGGATACACAAGGCTAGGCTGGATTTTACTGCAAGACTCGGTTGTTTTTGTGGTTTCTTCAGTAACTCTAAATAAATAACGTCCGGTTAAAGCTATTGATTTGAATGCTGATTTACTGTTCTTAAAATCGGCGTTTGCTTCAGTGTGAATAGAAGTCACATTTGCTCTGGCATATTTGGGCAGTTTAACTAAGGAGTTTGATTATATTAAACCAACTATAACTGTACACCGTTTACCTTTAAACAACGAAATAATAGATTAAAGTCAATATCTTGACCCCCTTTTGCTTTCATGCTTACTATGAAAATTCAAAGTTGATCGGAGTTCAGTTGGTAAAACTATTACCCATAAGAGCATGCAGTGGTAACGCAAGTTATAACTTAACTCAGCGCCACATCAGCTTTAACACTTTAACCTTAATTTAAAAAAAAAAACACCTACAACAATAACTTAACCTTAACTCAACAACAATTTACAAAAACACTCATTCATTTAGGGGGGAAAGTGAAACTTTTTTTTTTTTTTTTTTTTTTTTTTTTACTAAAGTTGCATGTTAACGCCAAGTTAAGGGCTTAACGTCTCACGTTAACGCCACCTTAACGCGGAAGCACGCAATGGTTAACTTCAATTTAACGTGCGTTAAATGCACCATAACGCAACTTTGACGTTATCACTACATATGCTCTAACAAAAGTTCAATCCTCTTCTTTATGTCAATAGATTAAAGTCAATATGCTTAACTGAAATTATTAGTTACAGATCTAATTCAGACTAGTAGTCTAGTACAGCAATTGAATGGTTTGCAAAATTGCTAATTATCTTTCTACTAATAACTTAAAGGTGTAATCATCTATGGAACTTATATCTCTATGATTATTACAAATGAATAGTTAAAGTCAACTAGTTGATATGGATTGAATTAAATTGATTTCTCAACACTTCCCCTTTTTTCTATAAAAACTTTTATACATTGCAAATAAATGCCAAGTCATAATCAACCAATTTTACCAACACAATTTGAGAAGGAGGAGTATCCATTTGGGAAAGATTGCAATTTTAAAGGTTTGAGAAAAGAGAAGAATAGATAACCGACCATTTGATAGCTCCTACTTACCGGTCCCACAACTTTACTTTAAGTTACATGTCTTTTATTTATTTATTTATTTATTTATTTTATTTTATTTAACATGGGTTTCCGATTCGACATTGAAAGACTAATATTCTTACAGTTGAGTTATTATCACCTAGACTCGATTGAATACATGTTCATATCTTTCCAAAACCTCTCGAGTTAGAACTTGCTGAATAACCCGAGTCTTGGACCATCCAAGACGTGTCTCCCTTATTACGGAGGTCTTCAAGCACACGTCTTCAAGCTAAAAATTGCAAGACTCGGTTTTGTAGATGACCGAGTCGTGTAATGTGTGTTTTTGTGTTTGTGTTTTGGTGGGATTTATTTTGTTTAAGTGAGGTATGTTTTGCCGTTTTGGTGATGAAATTGTTTTTTTTATTACATCAAAGTTGATGGTAAAATTATATGTAGAAAGAGAAAGTCATGTAACACTTAAATGACGATGATAAATGCAATCTTGAGGTTACCACATCCATCCTAAAATGAAGCAAAACAAAAGTCGTTTAGTGGGACAAGATCAAAAGAAGAATGAGAATTCAAATTTATCTTTATTAAAGTCCACATCAAGGGATGCAAATGCAATAAAACACATTAAATACCAACTTGTGCACCTAACCCATAAATCAAGGACCATTTTACAACAAGTCTCTTTCCCAATTCCCACTCCTTTATTTCACATTCCCTCACTTTTCCTCAACAAACACACACACAGTGATGACGTCACCTCCCCCCTCCTCACAAGCACCACTCATTGACACGTCACCCGATCACACAGACAACGAACACGAACATGAACACGAACTTGAGCTACAACAAGCTTTAAACAAGCTCGAAACATTCCTCACATTTTTTGGCTTCATACAAACCTCACTGATCACAGCCACTATCTCATGGACAGCTTTTGTAGTTATCGGTGTCGTAACGCCGATAACATTGATAGTTTACTCGTTCTGTTCGGACTGTGCTAAGTATCAGATCAGGCAGTTTGAGTTGGAGATACTTGTGTCCCAAGGTGTTGTTGCTGCTATTGCTTTGTTTTGTGTTTCGCGTAATTTGAGAAAGTATGGTGTGAGGAAGCTTTTGTTTGTTGATGAGTTTGATGCTTATGCTGTTTCGTATAGTAAACTTTATGTGCAGAAGATTAATGTAAGCTTTGATCTAAGTTAATTTTACGTGTTTGTAGACAGTTTTGTTAAATAAGTAGCAATGCCGTTTAGTTAAAGCTAATTAAATGATATTAGTGGCGATATTGCTTAGTTAAGCTGATTGATCGACTTTGGAACATATTAGGATGTTGACTGATAGGTATATATATTCACCTATCATTAATTAGTTAGTATTATCGTAATGATATTAGCAGTGAGATATTATAGTTATTGATTTAGGTGACAACTGATACTTGCGAGTTAAGCTTAACTGCTTAAGAATACTTGAATTGACCAGCGATAAAGATATTACTTACAAGTGAATGAAGATTGAGGGTGTAAGTTCTGTGTGAACGATCTGCAATTTTATTTGAACTTCAAATTTTATAATGCTGATAGCTTGATAGTGGTTGAATTAAGACTGAGAAGAGATGATGTAGAGTATTACTGTCTGATTAAATAGGCTTCAGTTCAAGGTTATAATGTCTAGTAGCATCTGTCAGTCACAATCTAAAACTCAGCTATAGCGAAGATGTAAAATTTTAGGCACCTGTAAAACGGGTGTGACAATGCTTCTAGTGAACATATTACTTCCTGGATGTCACGGTGTTTCTAGTGAAATTAGCACTTCCTGGTTTTTCTATGTGAATAAATGAATTCATGCTTGCAGCCGATGTGTGAATCTGTTACTAAAATCGCTCTGTTTTGACACTCATTTACCAGGGTTTTTTCCGTGGGCTAGCTGTGTGGTTAGTGGTATGTTTATTGTTGAAGACTGCTCGTGAGGTTACTCGTGTTGTTTATCTGCACCATGATTCTTGGTGGTTGTCTGCTGTCTATTTAATAGCTTCACTCGTAATGTGGGCTTACTCTGCCATAATCTTTCTATCAAGCGCCGCTTTGTTCAATTTGGTCGGCAATATACAAGTGATTCGCATTGAAAACTATGGAAAGATTTTAGAAAAGGATTTGGATGTTTCTGTTTATATTGAGGAGCATATGCGGCTTGCCCATTATTTATCAAAAATAAGCCACAGGTTTCGAGTTTTTCTTCTTTTGGAGTTCTTGGTTGTCACAGGCAGTCAATTTGCAGCTCTCTTGCAGACAACTCAAAACAAGGGAATCATCAACTTCATCAACACGGGTGACTTCGCTGTAAGTGAGGTTTTTACTGCCACAGAAAGAAACGTCACACAGCATTGTCTAACATTTTCTGATCATACTGCTGATCCTATTTACTTATTATACTGCTTAAACTTTAATGATGCAGGTCTTGTCAATACTTCAGCTAGTAGGAATCATTCTTTGTCTATCTGCAGCTTCAAAAATCTCACATAGAGCTCAAGCACTTGGAGCAGTTGCTAGTAGATGGCATGCACTAATAACATGCGACTCAAATGATGCTTCTCAGTCTGGAGTATCAATCGATATCAAGAACACAGAAGCTGTTAACTCGACGGGTTCCTTGGGCATTAATAATTCAGAGAGTGAGCTGGAGTCTGATTTTGTGCCATTTGCTATAGATAATCAGTTCGCTTCTTCTACTTCATCATATCACAAAAGACAATCATTCGGTATGTGTTAACAATTGTCCAACTACATTCTGTGTAGTTGGGGCATTCCTAGATTCAATCCCATTTCATATTTTAAATGATTTATACTTTGTTTTATTTGCAGTATCATATGTGCAATCAAACACAGGTGGGTTTACCATTTTTGGCTGGATCATTGACCGAATGCTCATCAACACCATCTTCTTCATTGAGCTCTCGCTAATCTTCTTTGTTCTTGGCAAGACCATCACCATTACGCTCAGGTAGAAATGACCTCAATATTGTAGCAACCCTAGCGGACATGTTTTTGTTGGTCTGTTTCTTGGTGGGTATTCTGTAACCATATATAACTAACATCAGATTTTAGTATCTAGCCGAAGCAAAAATTGCCAGTATTGTAGTGGTTTAATTGTATTGGGCTATACCATTACAATTTTACAAGTATTAGTATTTGTATTTTGTAATCACATATAACCACACATAACTAATGTCTGACTTTAGTAGTATCTAGTAGAAGCATGTACCATGATATAACACTGGCATGATTTGTTTGTACCTTCGTTAAAATTGTATTAATCATTCGCTTAGCCGTCATAGATCTGTTCATGTCTAAAATACATGATCCACCACGCATACGCTACAACAGATCAGAAACATTCTATATTAGCTACAACCAGAACAAACAATACACAAAACGGTAAAAATGCAATGATGGTTGGATATCATTAGATGTTGTAATGTTACAAAGATCATTAAACATGGTTTGCACCAAGAAAGATCAAATAGGTAATATTTATTTACAAATCCTAACATGTTGAGCTGGATGAGGAGACTCTTGGAACCATTTATGTTTAAGAGCTTCTTTTGCAGTTATTCTCTTCGCCGGATCGTATGTCAGAAGCCTGCTCAACAAGTCAAATCCCAATTCAGTAAGTGAAGGTGAACCCATAAACATAGCTACAGGGAACTTTTTCCTCAAATTATTGTAAGGCTGCTTAACAAGCTTAGGCTTTGACTTGAGCCCTGGCAGCTTAGAATACCCAGGCCATCGGGAGTCGTCTGGTGTTCCAAGCATACTAAAAATCTTGTTGATCTGCTCCAGTTCCTTGCTTCCATCAAAAAGCGGTTTCTTGGAAAGTAACTCGGCCATTATACACCCCACAGACCACATGTCAACGGCAGTGGTATAATGCTTCATCCCCAAAAGAAGCTCAGGTGCCCTGTACCAAAGAGTGACCACCAAGGAAGTGTAAGGTTTTATTGGTTCAGCGTAGTGTCTCGCCATTCCAAAGTCACAAATCTTCAACTCACCCTCGTTGGTCAACAGCAAGTTTGATGTCTTCAAATCCCTATGAATCACATAATTGTCATGTAGATATGACAGCCCTTTCAGCAGTTGATACATCAGGCCTTTAACCTCACTCTGACCAAAAGGCTCATCCATACGCTCCATGTACGATTTCAGTTCATGATCAATATACTCCATGACCATATAAACACCATCAAATTCATCCATAACAACTTCCTTCAATCCCACAACGTACGGGTGTCGAAGTTCCCCAAGAAGTTTAATCTCCCTTAAAGCCGTCAGTGGGAAACCTTCTTCTTTCCCCATCTTAATCTTCTTCAATGCAACAATTTCTCCGGTTTTCTTATCCCGGGCTTGGTGAACAACACCATAAGTCCCTTCACTAATCTTCCTAAGCCTCTCAAACTCAAACACATTTCTACAGCTAGGTCCCACACCATACGCAACAGACAACTCTTCACAATCACTATCACTATCTAAACCCGAGTAATCCATACCATCACTACCAACCTTACCATCACCACATTCGTACTTCTCACCTTCAACATCCTCATCCGACAAAGATGACACAGCCTTCCCTTCAGACCCATCCCGTTTAAACTCTCCACTTTCCGGACTCGAACCGTTCCCATCCAATTCTCCTCTAGGCGAGTCGTGAAAAGCCCACTTGGATTTCGACAAGTTAGGTTCCACAACATACTCTCCATCTTCATTCTCGGCCCACTTGGATTTCGACAAGTTAGGTTCCACAACATACTCTCCATCTTCATTCTCAGCCCACTTGGATTTCGACAAGTTAAGTTCCACAACATACTCTCCGTCTTCATTCGGACTTCCATCTGAAACATTAGTCAAAGTAGACTCGGCAGAAGAAACCTGAATCTCAACATCAGTAACAATTTCATTAAATTTACCCGAATCTTTCGAAGAAGATCGAGCAATTACAGTACTATTCGAAGACGTCTTAACCTGCTTGTCAACGCGGTCCCAGACAACAGGCGAAAACTTTCTTTTTTTAGAAAGAACCGCATCCTCCCTGTTTCTACTCTGGTCAGATTGGTGCTTAAAGCGGCTTTGTTCGAACCCATTCCTTCTAGAATCAGATGGGTTCCTATAAACACGTGTTTCGGATTCATTCGAGTATCTTTTCCTAGAAAAGCTGTTGTTGTTCTGTCGCCCTGCCGCCATAATTAAAAGTAACAACAACCAACAACTAGTTTTTCAGCAACCGAATAACAACACAATACAAATTTCAGATCTAAACAAAAAAATTAAATCTTTTTTTTTTTTTTTAATATGGCAACAAGAAACCCTAATTAACTACCCAAAAAAACTCCCAAAATAAAAGCAAGAATAAGACAAATATAGCAGAGATCGGTGACGATGTTTGATTCGATAAGGAATCAAAGGTGACGATGTGTCTTACCGGAAGACAAAGGATCTGAAACTCCGGTGAGATCAACGGTGGAGATTGAATGATTGAAGGAAGAAGAAGCTTATCGTCAACGATAGGATAGCCGCCCTAATTGATTGAATGATTGATTTTGTGAGATATCTTTTTGCCCTTTGCGTGATATAAAGGGGTTTGAATACGCGTATGAGAGTCGGTTACTTTTAGGGCTTTCTTTATGTGTTTTGGGCTTTGTTTTGGATTTTGTGGGCTTGTATGATTCTCTTTTTATTACTTTTCTTTAGGGAGCAAAAGCGACCAAATCTTGAAAATCGAGTAAAATTGACCGATACTGACTGTCCCAAATCTGAACCGAACATACTCGGTTTGGGTTTTCAAGGATTTCGGTTTCGGGGTGGAGCGGTTCGGGCCGAAAACCGAGAAACCTGATCGAAACCGACTCGTCCCGAACTGAACCGAGTAAAACCGAGTAATTTCGGTTTGGGTTTTTCAAGATTTCGGTTTCGGGATGGATTGGCTTCAGGTCGGGACAGGTCGGTTTCGGCCCAATGCTCACCCCTACTTTTCTTATTAGTGGGTTATTTTCTTTAAAAAAAATGTAAGACTAAAATGATCTCACAATAATTAATAGCCGGGTTGTAAACGAAATAGAATGGAGCTTTGTTCATGTTCGTTTGTTTAAATTTAACCTGACAAATAAACGGACACGAGCATTTAAACAGGCGAATTTTCTTGTTAATGTTCGTTTATTAAGAAAATGAGTTGTTCATGTTCGTTAATTAAAACACTAAACGGACCTTAAGCGAATATAAGTGAATGTCGAAAAACAAACATAAGCTTTATTAAATTATGCATAATATTTTGTTTTATAAGTGTTGTTTTGTTTAAACAAAAAAGTATATAATTAAAAGTACGATATATAAACATAAACGAACGTTAATAAACGCATAATCAGACATTCACGAACATAAATGAATGGACGCGACTTTTGTTCATATTCGTTTATTTAACTCAACAAGCGTAAAATATTGGTCATGTTCGTTCATTTAAAAAATAAATAAACAAAAACAAACTTTTTACCGAACGGTTCATGAAATGTTCACTGAACGTTCAGTTTGTTTACAACATTAATTATTAGAATTTCACGTATGGAGACTTGAATGTACAAACTACAAACACTTGATATGAAAGAATAGCATGCATACCAATAAGTAGAATGGAAATTTGAGACTCATTGGTTAAAAATGGTTCTAGTTGGATAAAAATATAGGGATAGATGTAGTTGTGTCTCCCTAAATATTATAAACGAGGTGGTTAGCCCGTGCGTTGCCGTGGGGTGTTGGGCAAAAAATGGATTTCCGTAGCTAAATAAAAAGAGGTCGTTAAATGTGGTGTGCGGCAAAACTATTGTGTTGGTTTGTTTTTGGTAACTGTATGTATAATTAAAAAGGAAGTTTGAGTATTACATGATATTTTACCAATTGTACGAAACTTTGGATACATATTTAGTAGTTAGAAACTCTTAGTATGACCTTTGTCATATAAAGGAGGTTCCGTTGCGTTCAATAAGTGGTGTAAACTGGAAATGGTGGGAAGAAAATTCTAATAGTTAAACATTCTGATAGTGTTTTCCATACATAAGGCTTACATTCATTTGCTGCATAAATGTTAAACAAAAAATGGGGTTCACATTCGAACGTGCATCTGCTACAGAAAGCATGTGTGGACAAAAAAGGTGTTTGTGCAGCTACATTGTAAATGTTATACAAAAGATTAGTAGGTTGCTATACATAGATGTTTTGAGAGATATTTGTGCAGCTACCATCGTCTTCATTTACATCTGCAACCTCCTCCTGTAAAAACTTGATTGTTAAGTAAATTAGTAATTAGAAAACTATGAACCATATGCAACTATCAAGAATGCCATATGAGTAAAATGAAAGAAAAAGGTGGCTAAAAATTAGAAAGATCAACTAATGGATATGACCTCCTTGATCGGTTTATAAAGAAATTTTGGTGGTACCTACCGTAATAGGTGTGTTTTTACGTTTATAACTAACTCGTTGTTTATTAGAGAAATCACATGTCAACAGATACTGATCGTTCGGATTTCAAATTCGTACTAAGAAGTGACCCGTTTCAACATACCAAAACTTTTACGCTTAAGTCTATAAGCTTTTTTGCTCCTTTTTACCATAAGCTAATCTAAACACTCAATATGACCTTCTATAAGCATATTTATCATAAATCATAAACTACTCATTAAACATAAGCTTAAAGAACACCCTCTCCATAAACTTCAAATAGTCTTATATTGAGACTATTATACCATGAGTAACCATATAAAACCGATTAACAGCGAGACCAACTATAAAGACTAACAACCATATGAAGTCACATGATAAGCAATAAGATCCTATTATGATGTTGCTATTCAAAGTAGCTACTAATGTGATTGAACTATACAACATGATGTCATGAAATTAAGGAGATAGAACTGATGACTCACAATTTCTGTTGCACAAACAATTATCACTTGCCATGTTTAAATTTCAGCTCCGGAAAAAGCAGTCTTCTTCAGCTAACACCTTCTGCAAATTCCCAACATCTTCATCTCTGTTAATGGTCATTTGTTCAAGTTGTGACTTTTCTCTTAAATGCACAAATTGGACTATGCAACTTCTGTAAGCTTTGTGGTCTGCAAAAAGAAAATGACCAGGAACAATTAAGACAAAAGTATTAAAAGCTACTAAAAAAATGACCATTAACAGAGATGAAGATGTTGGGAATTTGCAGAAGGTGTTGTCGCTATTGAATAGAACTTATACAGTAAACCACTCTACTGTTATAAAATGTATCCTAATTCTCTTCTTATTTTAGGCCACGTATTATCTCATATTCTACCACTAATTATTATTATTCATGAATGAAAGGCAGCTGCTGTTTTGTTGGTATCAAGAAAGTCTATAATGCAAATGACAGAACTTACAATAAAAACCCATTTTAAATCACAAAAGTGAAATAAACGGGTCGATTAATTTCTTGTGCAACTTAAAGGGGTGTTTGGGTAAGCCTCTAAGGAGTGGAAGGAAGAAGAACCTGATACAATTGCACCTAGGCTTCGAGGACTTTCAGTACCTTCTCTTTTGCATTTCCCGCAACTCTGCTGTTGATACATGTATTTTTAAGATCATCTTTATTATCCCATGATTTCTTTGTCTAGGGTTGTAACAGACTTTGCAATTTCGAAGGATCCAATTCTTTGTTTTTATTACATCTTCGATCTTAGCCATCTTTAAATTCTGGTCACGATCAACATTACCTTTACGTTTAGCGCTTCCTCTAAAGTCTCTTTCTCCTCCTTTATTTCATCTTTGCCTAATAAAATGAGCGTATAAAAAATTTATAAACCTACTATGTGTTTCTCAACTCGAGGGAAGAGAATGAGAGTCCAAAACTTTGTAAGTATAAAGATTTACGAAATGAGGAGGGCTAATGAATATTCATCAGTTGAGCTATAAAATCAGCCATGTTTTCTAGTGGCACCGCCAGTGACAAATGGCTTTGGTTCACTCATGTAAAAAATAGAAATGCACTTAAAACTTTTTGTAGCGAACTGCAAAAATTCATATAATTAACAACGTTTAATTATATATTAATCTCCGTCATTATATTTTAATCACCATTTTTACGAATTTTTTTTATATTATATTAATTTAACGTAATTACGTCATTACAAAAATTACCAAATAACGGGACGAGCTCGTACGCGAACCACGAAGTCAAAACACACAATATAAACATCATATGGGCCAAGAAAGTTTCAGCCCAAATGATGAGGCGAAAAATGAACCGCTTTTAGGGGGTCATTTAAGCCCGGAATTGAATTTATTTGATCAAATATTGCCCTAAATCGTTCCTTTTGTGATTTTAGGTACTTTGGGAGAGAAATCTGGAAAAGGAAGCAATTCGGACGTTTTTGGAGCATAAAAGTGAAGAAAACGCCAAAGACTTAATTTTTCATGCTGAGAACAGTGTATGACGGCGTCAAGAGTAAATATTTGACGGCGTCAAGAGTAAATTCCATGACGACCCAGAAGAAACGTGAAGGCGTCACAAAAAGAGCGTCAAGAGTTAAAATCATGATGACCTGCATAAGGTGTACACATGACGGCGTCAGACCCAGATCTAGGCAGTCCGAGGAACTATTTGGCGGCGACATGACGGCGTCAGGCATTTGTTCTTGACGCCGTCACCTTCTAAAATCTATATATAGTTTTCTATTTTTCATTCATTGAGAGGAACAAGTTTGGAGAAACCCTAAGGCCGAACCTTGTACGTATTTTACAGCTTTTTCAAGGGTTTTCAGCCCTTGAACCCTTACATGTGCTATTGAGATAAGTCTTCTCTTAATTCAATCAATATGTCTATGTGTTGGTTGTCTATATCTTGTGTTTGTCTTGATTTCAACATGTTAGGCTAGATCTATCTTGCGTTTGCTTAGATCTAATGAAACCTAGATGTTAATTATGTGTTGATTACTTGTTTATGGTTGTATTAGATGAATGATTTCAATGTTAGGCTTAAGAAAACTGGCAGATCTCCAATTGGTAACATGCTTGAACGTCTTAGGAAACATGAACCGATGTGTACTAGGTTTTATTGGTTGTATTTAATGCATGAGTAAATTCTAATGATCCCATGTTAGGAGCTTCTTAGCTGGCTCGACATAGGAGTGAAGTAGGCACTCATAGGATTGGGGAAGTAAGTACGCCACCCCATGAATGATATTAAGGAATACAATCCGTCATCCACGCAACTATAACAAGTAATTAACGTGTAAAAGATATCTAGGGAGTGGTGAAATCTAAGTAAACACATTTCTCCCACTTATTGCTCACAACTTTAGTTTAATATAGTTTATTTTCATTTCTAGTATTTTATTTTGATTGCATCTTAGTATTGGGTTAGTTGACTAGCAACTAATTCCGCCCAAATCCTTCAAACCCAAGATTTTTACTTGCTTTTCATAAAATATAAAAATACAAAAAGAATCATCCCTCATCTCTAGACTTAATCTTTAGGTTTTCTAATCCTAGCGACACTATTCCTAGCTGAACGATCAATCCCCCGGTACTTGTCATTATACTATACTACATCGATCAGATACACTGCCTGGTGGGGGTTGTAAGCTTCTCAAGATCCCTTGAGAGGTAAAGCCTGGTGCAATCCCTACGCATCAAGTTTTTGGCGCCGCAACCCGAGGTATAGTTATTGTCTAGGTTAGAATATCTTTTTATTAGGTCTACTTGCTAGATTCCTTTCTAGTAAGATTTTATTTTTATTTTTAGGTTCTCTTTAGTCTATCTTATTTCTTTGTATTTTTGTTCGTAACTCTTCACCACCCGACATCATGGAAGGTGGTAACATCCTTGAACCCATCAACCCACCGCAACAAAACCACCCACAAAACCTACCACAACCAATCCACCCACCTATAAGGTCCATCCGCTTGCAATCCAGCACCGTTCGATTGGTGCAAGTCGGATGTGCATTCTATGGATACTTTTTCGAAAACCCGACCCAACACCTTGAGGACTACCTAAAAATTACCAATTCTGTAGGATTAGGTGTTGATATTCAAGAAGGGGAACTCTTAGCCCTCTTTCAATTCTCTTTACATGGTCGGGCTCTTCAATGGTTATGTCAACTCCCTGAAAGATCCGTCTCCTCTTGGAACGATCTTGCTTCCTACTTCTTAACTAGATTCACCTTGCCCAAGGAAGTTATTTTGCAACATAACCAACTTAAAAAGGAAAATGATGAAATAAGGAAGGTCAATGAGTTAAATGAAGGTGAAATCAAGCTAGGGAGTAACACTTGTAGGGAAGGGCCATGGGATGATTATAGAATATTTAGGAGTTCCACACCAACTCTTGAGGAATTGAGGTACCATAAGTTCCTTCTAAAATGCCCTTGCCCCGCAAGGTACCGAAAACGCCCATGGATTAGGAAACATAATTCTATAAATCTTAAGGTCCCATGCATGATTGGTCATATGTTTAGAGAACACACTTATATCGATTTAAAGGCACCAATGAACATCATGTCTAGGCTTTATTATAATTGGATCATGAATGAAAAATTGAAACTTAGGCGGGACCCTTACAACCCTAATCGCATGAGTAATTTTGTTAAGCGGGTTAGAGGGTTACATGTTTTCGTTGGGGATTTTGTTTATAGATGCGACTTTATGATCTTAGAAGATGTTAGAGGAATTATTGATCAATCTTTGTGTCAGATTGTTTTAGGAGAACCTTTTTTCAAAACCTCTAAAATGACTTACAACCATGATGAGCGCACTATCACATTCGCAACCAAAGAGAAAAACATTAGATATAGGATGCCCCATAAAGAAGAGAGATATAGAGAAGTTGAGGGTCTCGATATTGACAACATCCCCGTGATTAAGGTTGAGAGTGAGGAAGAGAGAAACATTGGAGGTCACAAAAAGAAAGAGATCTATTACTCGAAATGTTTAGCTTTAGGCCCCGAGTATAGGAAGGATGAGAGATTAGTAAAGATGTTTGAAACCGCATTCATTTTGCGGGATAGGAAAACGTAGTAACCCATTACCTTGAGTCTAGCTACAAGACTCGTAAATAAAGAAAAACGCTTCTTGGGAGGCAACCCATGATTTTGTGTGATTTTTATTTTGTTTGTTTGTTATTTACTTCCGTATGCATGCTTTATTTTTATTGTTGGTAGATCATGTTTCTAAACTAAATAGTGAAAATACTTTATTTTGTTGTTTGGCCTAGTCTTAACTTCATCCAAAAGTATTTTTGCAAAAGATAAGTGTAAGGGGAAACCCCAAATATGTTTTTAAGAAACAAACCGATCATGATTCTCCACAATAATTAAATGAACATGTATATTCGTATTTGTTAGAGTCAAATGCTTGTATCAAGTCATAATGAAGTTTTGCAGGATTTTCCAGGAAGTAGAACCAAGTTTTTTGATACGTGGGAATCGCACCAGGCTTTACCTCTCAAGGGATCTTGAGAAGATTACAACCCCCACCAGGCAGTGTACCTGATCGTTGTAGTATAGTATAGTGACAAGTACCGGGGGATTGATCGTTCAGCTAGGAATAGTGTCGCAAGGATTAGAAAACCTAAATACTAGTTCTAAAGATGAGGGATGATTATTTTTGTATTTTTATATTTTTTTGAAAGCAAGTAAAAATCTCGGGTTTTAAGGATTTGGGCGGAATTAGTTGCTAGTCAACTAACCCAATACTAAAGATGCAATCAAAATAAAATACTAAAAATGAAAATAAACTAACCCAATACTAAAGATGCAATCAAAATAAAATACTAAAAATGAAAATAAACTAAATTAAACTAAGGTTGTGAGCAATAAGTGGAGAAAATTATGTTTACTTAGATTTCACTACTCCCTAGATATCTTTTACACATTAATTACTTGTTATAGTTGCGGGGATGACGGATTGTATTCCTTAATACCATTCATGGGGTGGCGCACTTAATTCCCCAATCCTATGAGTGCCTACTTCACTCCTATGTCGAGCCGGCTAAGAAGCTCCTAACATGGGATCATTAGAATTTAGTCATGCATTAAATACAACCAATAAAACCTAGTGCATGTCAGTTCATGTTTCCTAAGACGTTCAAGCATGTTACCAATTGGAGATCTGCCAATTTTCTTAAGCCTAACATCGAATTCATTCATCCAATACAACCATAAACAAGTAATCAACACATAATTAACATCTAGGTTTCATTAGATCCAAGCAAACACAAGATAGATCTAGCCTAGCATGATAGAATTAAGACAAGAACAAGGTATAGACAACCAACACATAGACATATTGATTGAATTAAAAGAATACTTATCTTAATTACACATGAATGGTATCAAGGGCTAAGAACCCTTGAAAAACCTGTAAAAATTTGTGCCAAGTTCGTACTTAGGGTTTCTCCAAAACTCCTCTCTTTTTAATGTGAAAATTAGAAAAATATATATAGGAAATGGGGTCTGACGGCGTCAAGAACAATTTTGTGACGCCGTCACCTCGCCGCCAAAATACTCCTCGGACTGCCTTGATCCAGATCTAACGCCGTCAAGTGTTACGTGTTTCCAGGCCGTCATGCATTTTCCTCTTGACGCCCTACCTTGTGACGCCATCAAATATGTACTGGGCCGTCATGGAAATTACTCTTGACGCCGTTAAGATTTTCTTCTTGACGCCGTCACCTACTGTTCCCAGCAAGGAAAATTAAAACTTTGGCGTTTTCTTTACTTTTATGCTCCAAAAACGTCCGAATTGCTTCCTTTTCCAGATTTCTCTCCCAAAGTACCTAAAATCACAAAAGGAACGATTTAGGGCAATATTTGATCAAATAAATTCAATTTCGGGCTTAAATGACCCCCTAAAAACGGTTCATTTTTCGCCTCATCATATACCCTTACACTTGAGATTTGCTTGTCCTCAAGCAAATGCGCTTTTATTCTAATCAAAATACAAGTTAGGGGTCATTTAACACTAATATAAAAGTAATTACAACAAATAATCGTTCCACTAAAGACCAATAGACAAGCACGGAGGTCATACACTAGCACCTCACAAATAGTGTTTAGATACTCACATCTCTCGGGTGTAATAAAGTATAAATTACAATATGGAAACGGAAGATATCTCTCACTACCTGTCATAGCAAAATAGATTACCATAGGCTTGGGAAAGGATCAACTTCCACCACATGGCGTAAGCACCTAGGATAAACTATCAAAGAGGTCTTTTAAAGGGTTGTAACGTTAGGTGTAGGGATATGAAATACACGGTTTTGTTGGATAAAGGAAGTTTTACTGGTGGCGAGTTAACAATCTTGGTTAATTACATGTATAATGTGGCGTTGCTAATCCAAGACTAGACTCGACTTAAGCTAATAAATGAAAAATAACAAAAACACAAAATAAACATAGAATAAAAAGGGATGGTAGTCCGTATGTTTTTTCTCTTTTTCTTTTTCTATTTTTTTTCTATTATTATTATTATTATTATTATTTTTTTTTTCATACACTCTTGCCCTACCATCCAAAATAATACATCATAGGGGATGAACATTCCCCTTACACTTGAATTTTTACATACTTTACAATAACTAATCTAATGACTCGAATTAAGAAAATCAAAACACTTGGAGTACTTTTAAGATTAACGCACATACGGGGGTAATATATGATGTTCTTCCCCATTACTCCATAAAATAAGTACTTTACCCATGAGTCTCAATCGTCCCAAAACAATATGTACAAGGATATGACTCGACTTAGCAACCATATAATCAATTAGATAGTTAACTTAGGGTTTAACAAATAACAATAATGCACTAAAAATGAGCGCATACACGGAAGGCTAAGGCGATTTGGGTGTACATTTAAGTGGGGTGTAACAAATTCTTCCTTTAAGTAAGATGCTTAAAGTTAGAAACGAAAAGATAGGCTCGGAGGGGTGTACTAGGGGTTTCGTGTACTAAAAATGAGTACAACGCTAAGGGTGTGGGAAAAATTAGTTGACTTAACTAGCCAAACAATATGACATAAATGGTCAAGTAATTATAGTACGGGTTTAACACAAGGGTGATCCTAATGCCTCTTATCATGTAGGAAATCTTACTACACGAATGTAGTCTCACTAGCGGTCTCGGGATGCATCACTAACGCAAGTTCGAGAATCTAAATGCTACCGGTACACTCATAAGCACTAATAGTAAATGCTTTTCCTATCAAATCTAAAGGCGAACCTCACATATTTGGGTGGAAATTTTTTCTGAATATACGGTTATGTGCTAGTCATACAATCTCCTATCCATGAGACATTTCCTATGGCTAAAGTTTCACTCCTAAATGTTGTAAAAAATTTTAAATTTGGCGCTAAAATTACACTAACAAGTGTTTCTCATAGTTTTATTACACATCTACCATCAAACAAAACAAACTCAAGCGAAAGTGCATATGTAAGGTATCATCTTTTTACCCTCCCCTTACACTTAAGATGAACATTGTCCCCAATGTTCAAGTAAAGAATGTAACAGTGAAAAAGTAAAAAGAATGAAGTCAAATACTCCCCTGATTCGCTCGGTATGGATAATAAGGTGGCCAGGTTAAATCTTCCTCCAAGAAAATGAACAATCAAAGCTTCCCTTCCAGAATATAAATCATCTTCTTGTCATACATAACCTGTAAATCCTGAGAAAATAGACAAGACAACCTCGCATAAAATCGGCGGCATCCTATATAAGTTACTAAATTCTAGAAAACAAGATAAGATATAATGCTTGTGGAATGAAGTTTGCAGATTTCCTGGAGATTATAAAACTTAATAATTCACAAAAACCATAAGACTCCGTTAGAAAAACAAAACCGGTAAAATTTCCAGATTTTTACACGTGACGCTGTTAAGAAGAAATTCTTGACGCCGTCAGAACTGACCTGCATAAATTCTTATGTTAAGTTTCCGGAAAATTTCTGGAAAAACTTAGTCCTACTTCCTGGAAAATCCTGCAAAACTTCATTATGACTCAATACAAGCATTTGAATCTAACAAATACGAATATACATGTTCATTTTATATTGTGGAGAATCATGATCGAGTTTTGTTTCTTAAAAACACATTTGGGGTTTCCCCTTACACTTATCTTTTGCAAAAATACCTTTAGGTGGAGTTAAGACTAGGCCAAAACAACAAAGTAAAGTATTTCCACTATTTAGTTGAGAAACATGATCTACCAACAATAAAAATAAAGCATGCATACGGAAGCAAATCAAACAAACAAAATAAAATCACACAAAACATGGGTTGCCTCCCAAGAAGCGCTTTTCTTTATTTACGAGTCTTGTAGCTAGACTCAAGGTCATGGGTTACTACGTGACCTCATCGTTGGTTCCACTCTCTAGGTCGTCTTCTAAACTAGTATCGCTTTCATAGTGTACGTACTTCGGGTCTTCAAACTCGAAGATATCTTCTCGATACTTAGAACCAAGCTTGCTAACATCCTTAAAGAATCCACATGATAAATCAGAAGTGTTCTTACACCCTCTCCGAACATCTTTGATGACGTATAGCCTATATATGGGCCACAAGCCCAAATGATAGACATTACTCACACCTAAGCCCACCACGAATGGGCTACCATGACAATGGTATAGGCCGCAGTATTAACGCTTCGGGCTCATGAAGCCCAAAGGCCCAATCCAACCCACCGGGTACACGATAAGGATTATCTATTCAAGGAATAGATATCCTTACCTCGGATAAGCACCACGCGTGCGAAGAGTAAGGAGCAAGAAACACGTTTTCTTAGCCCCTATATATAGAATCATACGATTCTCATTCAAGGTACGATATACAAAACCCTAACTCTTTAAGAGAACCCTAAATCGATTACTTACTCTCACGCCGGAGTCTAATCGGGGGAGACAATCCCTCGATAAGCCTAACGGTGTTGTTTTATTTTCTTAGTACGCAGGTAACGAAGTGCTAAGAAGCGAATTGATACGAGAGCAAGAGCTCAATAACCAGGTACGCCCAACTTTTGTATCAACAAGTGGCGCCATCCGTGGGGCCCTACTAAGAACTAGAATGACGAAGCATAAGAATTCAAGCCAGCGGACTCCGCAGTCAGAAAAACGTGACCATCAGAGGAAGAATCAACAAGATCCGACCTCCAGACAAGTTGCTGGTACGACCAGCGCACCTGGTCACCACGAGGCAGGAGCAACCCCACCTTGTCTAGCAGTAGAACTACCTGTAAGGACTACCCAAGTCACACCAGTGTCCCCAAGCATTGAGGAACTCCAGCGCACCCTCTTCACCACTCCTCATCAAGCCACACCCGTAGTGAACAACACTGCGATGCCAGGCGCACCTGAACGAAACAGGGTGCCTAATACCGAGGCAGAAATTCTTGCAACAACTGAGGGCGCACGCGATCTAACTTTGGGAAAATTTGTATCCCAAAATTATGAAACCCTAACCGCCCTCATGCAAGAAGAGCAAGCGCGGACCTACAAGCCCGACTCAATTTTGGTCCTGAACGCGAACCATCACCACCGCGTCACCCACGAGGAAGACGCGCAGAACGTACCACTATCCATGATAGGTTGGGTACGATATCTGATTCACAATACTCTGGAGACAGCGAGAGGCGCACCAATGTCCACTCCAGACTTGGCAGTCGGGGAATACATGATCGATTAGGGCCTCAACATTCGCCAAGCCAAGGATCTTCCAAACCTGGAAGTAGGCGGATCCAAGACAGGTTGGGTAGAAGAAGATCCCCAAGCAGAGATCCCTCAGGCTCCTCTTCTGAAAGAAGCAGGCGCAAGCGCCGAAAAAGAGACTACTCTTCTTCCAGCGACTCCTCGGACAACGAGGATAAAGAAACAGGACACTGGAAGTCAAGAGGAAGACGTCGCGAGGAGGAGAATGAAGATATGTCTCTCCCATGGCGACGCCAGAAAATTGATGCGTTTACACGGCGCATCAGCGATTACTCAGACCACAAACGCAGGCGCATGCCCGCTAACGTGAAAACATATGATGGAACAGGTGATCCTGACGATCACCTAAAAATTTTCGAGTCAGCCGCAACTATCGAAAATTGGCCACAGCCTGTGTGGTGCCACATGTTTAATTCCACGTTAGTAGGAAACGCGCGCACATGGTTTAGCAAACTCCCACGTAGGAGCATCGGTGGATTTGAGGAATTACGGAAAGCATTCCGCCTCAACTTCACCCAGCGAAAGAAGTGCGCTAAAAACCCTGTGGAGCTAGCAAGAGTGAAACAGCGTCAAGGGGAATCAACCAGCGCTTTTATGGAACGTTTCAAAGATGAGTGCATACAAGTCAAAGCATGTCCTGAATCCTAAAAATTTCAGGGTTCATGAATGGGATCAATAACCCAGAACTCATCCGGAAGCTTAATGACAAGGTTCCACAGTCCTTTGACAAGTTAACAAAGCGCACTAGATCCTTCATACAAGGAGAAGCAGCTGCTGCAGATAGCAAAAAAGGATATTCAAACTATAGGCAACAAGAACAGCCGCGGAGACAATCCAATGATCAGAACAACAACCGCAGCAGGAATTATCGCAGTGGAAGAAACAACGACAAATATACTCCTCTCACTAAAACTCCGAGAGAAATATTTGTAACAGAAGGTGCGAACTTCCCAAAACCACCACCAATGCGCACCGCAGAGGAAAAGCGCCTAGGTAGTGGATACTACGAGTACCACGGCCAAAAAGGCCATACAACTAACGAGTGTGTCCAACTGAAACAACTAATTGAAAAACTAGTTAGAGTAGCCAGGATGGACCACCTCGTAAAGAATATCAAGGAGGGAAAAGATAAACAGAGAAATGGGGGCAAGAAAGAACCCCCAAAGGAAAAAGCTGATATTATATACATGATACAATCATGGCAACGCAAGATAAAGCAAAAAGTCAGCCAAAAATTCTCTCCAGAAAAAGAGATATCCTTCCCTACTATAGCTGCGGACAACGCAGTCGTGGAGCCTCTAACCATTGAAATACATACAGGGGGACATGACATCCACCGCATGTACATTGATGGAGGAGCATCCGCGGACATCCTGTACGATCACTGTTTCAAAAGACTGCGACCTGAACTCCAAAGTCAGCTGATACCAGCTACAACATCATTAACAGGATTCACAGGAGAAAAGATTTGGCCCATGGGGCAGTTGCGTTTGTTGGTGGTCGTAGGAGATGAACAACACTCAACCGCAGCTTGGATAAACTTTATGGTAATAAAGTCTCCCTCACCATACAATGGTATCATTGGAAGACCAGGAATATCATCCATGCGTACGGTACCATCCACAGCGCACGGAATGCTTAAATTCCTAGTGGAAGGGGGAATTGTCACTCTCTATAACACAACAGTACCACCAAGAGAATGCATCGCAGTAACTACCGAAGCAGAGACTATTCCAGAACAGCGCACGGAAAAAATGCCAAATTTAAAATTCGCCATTCATCCAGATTATCCGGAACAACAAGTTTCGATTGGAGGATCCTTATCTGAAAAAGGTAAAGCAGCTGTATGCGCACTATTGCAGAAGAACCTAGACATCTTCGCATGGGAACCAAAGCATATGACTGGAGTACCGCGCTCCATCACAGAACATAAGCTACAAATCCGACAAGGATACCCTCCAATACGACAAAAGAAACGCGGCCAGGCCCCAGATCGTGCAAAGGCTATTCTGGAAGAAGTACACAAGCTAGTGGATGCAGGCATCATGCGCGAGGTATACTATCACGACTGGCTTTCTAACCCAGTTATGGTAAAGAAGAGCGATGGTAGTTGGAGGATGTGCGTAGACTTCACGGACCTCAACAAAGCATGTCCGCAAGACTGCTATCCACTGCCAGAGATAGACTGGAAGGTCGAATCCTTGTGCGGATACCCTTTCAAATGCTTTCTAGATGCATATAAAGGGTATCATCAGATCCAGATGGCAGTGGAAGACGAAGAAAAAACAGCTTTCCACACCAGTCAAGGAGTATACTGCTACACAAAAATGCCTTTTGGCCTGAAAAACGCGGGCACGACATACCAACGACTGGTGGACACAGCCTTCGAAAAACAAGTAGGCCGCAACTTGGAAGTCTATGTTGACAACCTTGTCATCAAAAGCCATACAGAGGACGAATTGGTGCGCGACATCGAGGAAACATTCCAAACGTTGGGGCGGATAAACATGAAGTTGAATCCCAAGAAGTGCACCTTTGGCGCAACTGAAGGCATGTTCCTCGGATATTTGATAGAACCCGATGGAATCAAACCGTGCCCAGAGAAGACAAAGGCTGTTATTGATCTCCCCTCCCCGCGCACACTCAAAGAAGTCCAGTCACTGAATGGAAAGTTAGCAGGGCTGAATCGCTTCTTATCTAAGTCAGCAGACAAATCCCTTCCCCTCTTTAAAACACTCACGAAGTGCACAAAAAGGGAGACTTTCGCTGGACTAACGAAGCAGAAGAAGCTTTTCAACAACTTAAAAACCATCTGGCATCTCTTCCCAAACTCGTCGCACCACGACCAGGGGAAGAACTAATTATGTACTTATCGGCAACCCATGGAGCAGTTAGCGCGGTACTATTGACAGACATAGACTCCGTCCAGACACCCATATATTTTGTAAGCAAAGCCTTAAAGAAAACAGAGGTTAACTACAGTGCTATGGAAAAGCTGGTCTTGGCTCTAGTGTTCGCAGCCAAAAGGCTGCGCAGATACTTTCAAGCGCATCCAATAGCGGCCGCACACTTCAATCAAAGGACAAGTCTTAGCCGATTTTATCGTGGAGAAGCCAGATAGCGACAGCCCGACATCTGCAGCTAAAACAAATTTACAGGAACCCTGGATCCTGTTCACAGATGGGTCTTCATGTGTAGATGGATCAGGCGCAAGCCTTATTCTTACAAATCCAGAAGGTATGGAATTCACCTACGCGCTACGCTTTGAGTTCGCAGCCACAAACAATGAGGCAGAATACGAAGCCCTACTAGCCGGACTACGCATCGCAATCCAAATGGGCGTTCGCAACCTAGAAGCAAATGTAGATTCGCGTCTAGTTGTTAACCACGTGCTAGGTGAATACGAAGCCAAGGATGAACACATGATCCAATACCTGGAGAGGACAAAATCTTTGATCAAAAACTTTGATAGGTTCACAATAAAACAGGTACCTAGAGGAGATAACAGGAAGGCGGACGCACTCAGCAAGATCGCATCCACAAGCTTCGCACACCTCTCAAAACATGTATTGGTAGAAACCCTAAAAAACAAGTCAATCTTGGATATGGAGATATCAACGGTGATAGAAGAACAAGATCCTACGTGGATGACACCTATCATCGAATTCATTAGCAAGGGAATCCTACCCCAAGATCATAAAGACGCTCGAAGAATACGGCGCACAGCGCAACAATTTGAATTACGCGACAACGTACTCTATCGACGGTCTTTCTTACAGCCATGGCTCAGATGCGTTGGACCCCTCCAAGCAGACTACGTACTCCGCGAAATTCACGATGGGTCATGTAGTATGCACTCAGGGCCACGATCCGTGGTGGCAAGCGCTCTAAGGTCAGGATACTATTGGCCAACAATGCATCGCGACGCACGCGATCTGATAAGAAAGTGCAGCAACTGCCAAGTACATAGGCCTATCCCGCGCCGACCACAACAAGAACTAACACCAATCACCTCACCATGGCCATTTTACAAATGGGGTATTGACATCGCAGGACCTTTCCCTGTCGCAGCTGGAGGAGTAAAATTCCTCATCGTAGCCATAGATTACTTTACGAAGTGGATCGAAGCAAAAGCGGTGGTGAACATCACGGGCAACCAAGTCAAACGCTTTGTCTGGGACAACATTGTCTGCCGCTTCGGACTACCGGGAGCGATCATATCAGACAACGGAAAACAATTCTGTGATAACCCATTCAAAGATTGGTGCGCACAATTGAACATCACAAAACACTTTGCTTCAGTCAAACACCCACAAACCAATGGCCTAGTTGAGCGCGCAAACCGCAGTCTAGGCGAAGGAATAAAAGCGCGCCTTGACAGACACAAAGGAAGGTGGGTAGACGAGCTCTCACATGTCTTGTGGGCACATCGCACAACAATCAAAACCAGTACTGGCGACACGCCATTTTCCCTAGTCTATGGAACAGAAGCCGTCATACCAGCTGAGATAGGAATGCAAACTATACGCACAGCAGAGGTCAACGTCACGACAAACGACGAAGAACGGCGCATAGACTTAGACATACTGGAAGAAAGACGCGAACGTGCAGCTATACGCGAAGCAAAGGCTAAGGCAAAAATGAAGAAGTATTATGATGCAAAGGTCAAACACACTTCATTCAGACCAGGAGACTTTGTTTACCGCGCCAATGACGCGAGCCACGCAGAAGACACAGGCAAACTCAGACCTAAATGGGAAGGACCTTACGAGGTCACAGACGCGCTCGGCAATGGCGCATACAGACTGCGCGATATGGAAGGTCACGACCTAGCGCGCACCTGGAACATCTGCAATCTCAAAAGATGTTACTTTTAGGCTACGACCCTTACACAAACACCCTTGCATCCTACGTGGTGCCCAATAAGTGTTTATCTTTCTTTTCTTTTCTAGGAATTGTATTTTCTATTTTTTCAAATAACTTGCAAGTATCAATAAAATGTTATGGTTTCTAGCTAACTCCATAGCGCATTTTACTTTATTGCATATATGTCAATATTGTTTATCTTATATTTCTGCCTACATGGCGTGCATGCACCACTTAAAGACCCACGAAGGCATAAAGGATGAGTTAACCTACTAATTCACTCGTTGAATAAGAGGGTTGCAAACCCATCAACATTGGATCACGCATCCTTGCTAAGCGCCTTACTCTCGAGACGTCGAGGTAAGTATCGCGTGCGCACCCCACGACGGATGCGCATATACCAAGTACACCGTACGAGCTTAGCAATATAACGAGCCGAGACACTTGGTCAAATAATAAAACTTCGTAAACAATACAAGTATAATTCTTCAAAGTCACGCACTTAAAAGACTTAGTTAAAAAATTAAGCTTAGCAAACAATGCAAGTATATTTAAGTCACGAACTTAAAACAAAAATGTATCTTATTCCACATTTATTAATAAAAATTACAAGGAAAGATACATAAATATACAAAAAGCCTATACACTATGGCGATGCTCAGGACCCTCCTCTGGGGCGGCGGAACTCCCCGCTTCCTGCAGTTTCCTCAAAGTTATAGCATCCTGCATAGATACGGTCGGAACGCTTACAGGCACGCCATCTGCTCTGGGAAGGTGTGCAGCACCGATGCCACACATCACGGCCTTGCCCTTGATACCCTTCTTCACAGCGACCCTCTGCTCATGACGCTCCAGCACCTCTTTCAAAGGAATTTCCTTCTCAAGAGCAAAAGGCTTGAGGATGTCGCGAGGCCGCGCGAACACAGGGACTTGAAGTTGCGAGACATCAGGTTTCAGATAGTAATCTGATTCCTCTTCCGCGTTATCCCCAAGATGGCGCTGCAAAGTCAAACCTGCCGTCAGCACATCTATGGGGTCATCTTGATCGCTCTCTAACCTCCCTATGTGCGGTAATTCAAGAACCTTCAGCCCCGCCATTGCCTGCAGCAGCTCATCATAAGCCGTAGGGCTGTAACCAGGGACTTCCGCCAAGTCCTTCTCCAGCAGCTTGGCCTCATGAAGGTCCTCCATGGCCTGCGATCGACCACACGCAATCGCGCAGTGCACCACCTTTCCAAAAGCTTCCACTACCTTTGCGGACTCTAGTGTGCTCAGGGCTGCCAGGCGCAGCCCATGGCTAATCAACCATCTGCATTCACAAAGAAAATTTGTGTAAGTAAACAACACGGCGATAAAGTAATTATAAAGACAAGTAAATGAAAATACCTGCGCTTAGCTATAGTGGACATCAGATGGGGATACAACTCCTCGTCATACTCTATACTGAGGGCGCGCAGCTTTTCCTCCTGCATCGAAATCGCCTTCTCGATGCGCCCCTGAAACTCCTGGACACTGGCATGATGCTCCGCCCTCTTTTCTTCAAGATAAGACACCGACCAGGAAGTTTTAGCCTTTATTTGCTCAAGCTTAGCCCTCGCATACCTAAGGTCGGCTAGCATGCTCACCTTATCCCCAGCAATCTTTTCAGCATACGCCCTCGAGGCCTCCAACTCCACTTGCGCATTAGCCAGCTGCGCACGGAGTGTCACCAACTCCTCCTCCTTTTGGGCAAGAGCACGCCTCTCCCCAACATACTTCCCTTTCAGTTGAGCCACCAGCTCAGCTTGGCGCGCAGTGGTCGCAGCCAGCTCATCCATTAGCTGCTGCGCCTCACCACCATCAGCAACCTTGGTCTTCCCCTCCCTGTTTTCATTCTGTGGAGAGGAAACCTCATCAACAAAAACCCCATCATCCTTCGCAGCATCATCCCTACGCAACAAAAAACAATTAATAAATATTACAACAAGTAATATGATAAAACAAAAAAGGGGAGAAGGATGATAAAAATGCACACTTACAGAAACGGAGAAACATCATCAACTTTTAACCGTGTGCCAGAAGTAGATGTCTCTTCCGCATTCGACTCCGCGTCCCTGATGACGTGTCGACGCCTCTTCCTGGTGCCACTGCCTCCAGCCTCTCCCTTGCACTTCATATTCTGCGCAACCTCCTCCCTCAGCACTTCTTCAGGTTTCAGGATCTTGATGCTGTCAGACGACCCCGATCGCGCCTCCTCATGCGCCACTTCCACATTTGGCACCACCTCCACAGTGGGCGCCACCTCCGCATTGGGGGCCACACTCTGGACAGGCGTCACCTGAAGTGGTGGCGTGTCCTCAGGGACCGCCTCAGGCAGGACAGTCAAGCGCCCCTCCGTCGCCTCCAGCAGGGGCCGCTCTCCTTCCCTCAGAGGACGCACCCCTACGGTTACCTGCTTTGGCTTATCCAGCTTGACCACCGCGAACAGATCCATCTCTGCGCGCATCAATAAAGCAAGAAAGACAAAAAAGGATTAGTTATTAAAAGCGCGAAGACAAGAATAAGACTTACAAAGCATGAAGTATAAGGGATGAACACCCACCCCGGCCATCCTCACTTAAGAAAGTGGGAACCTCATCTGCAGCGCCATAATAAGCGCGGCTCAACCCCACATGTACCAAAAACTCCTCCGGATAGGGGTTAATGGCCAGTCGATTGGCATCTAGAGTTTGCGCGTCAGCAAGCCTGTATGAACCGGGTGCGGGGCGCCCATCCCTTGGTAAGGATTCCTGAGTATAAAACTCATAGGGAAAGGGAAAGACTACGTCATCCACCCAAAAGAAGTACTCCCTCCAATTCTTGAGGGCGTCAACTTTCTCTGTATAACACCGAAGCGCCCCCTGGCGCTTCACAAAAGAAACCCAACCATTTGACCACGTCGTGTGGTAAAAGGAACGGAACAAGGCCACGGTTGGTTCTATCGCAAGTAAACGGCAGTTTACTTCAAAATTCGACACCTTCGCCGCACCTATACAGTGCAGCTGAGAGATGTGAAGGCGATAGTGATTGAGCAAATCGCTCAGAAAAATAGATATGGGTACGCGGTAATTCGCGTACTCAAAAAATTTCGTGTATAGTCCTATCTTCCCTTCGGGGAGGTCAGCTATACATGCGTCGACATCTGGAGCCTCTGGACGTACATCCAAAGGCACGAAATAGTCGGACGAAAACTGGGTAACATCCTCAATGGACATCACGGAGCGAAAATCCTCCAATTGCGCAACCATTTTCATTTGAATACTAGGTGGGACGCACACAAATTACCTACGAAAGTGAAGTAGTTTCTTTGCCAAAAAACGCTCTCAAAGAAGGTGAATAGTGATTAGTGTGTGTTTTACTGTGTGATTGTAAAAAAGGGGGGGCGGTGACTCTTATATAGGGTGGTAAAAACCCTAAATTCTATCCACGTGGAACCTACTCACAGCAAATGTATGGCTAGAAGTTGAACGGGTACATGCACTTTTTCCCGAATTCCGAGGGCTACGTGGACACCACCCCCGATTTTCGAGGCATCCATTTTGAAATTATTATTAGTTAGGTGCATTGCACCTACAAAAAGGCGGTAATATTTGTTTGATCTCCCGCCACGCTTACCGCTGATGGTATCAAGTCTAGTACCCACGGCTACGAGCCGCGCACACTAGACTGGGGGGACATGATGACGTTTAGCCTATATCTGGGCCACAAGCCCAAATGATAGACATTACTCACACCTAAGCCCACCACGAATGGGCTACCATGACAATGGTATGGGCCGCAGTATTAACGCTTCGGGCTCATGAAGCCCAAAGGCCCAATCCAACCCACCGGGTACACGATAAGGATTATCTATTCAAGGAATAGATATCCTTACCTCGGATAAGCACCACGCGTGCGAAGAGTAAGGAGCAAGAAACACGTTTTCTTAGCCCCTATATATAGAATCATACGATTCTCATTCAAGGTACGATATACAAAACCCTAACTCTTTAAAAGAACCCTAAATCGATTACTTACTCTCACGCCGGAGTCTAATCGGGGGAGACAATCCCTCGATAAGCCTAACGGTGTTGTTTTATTTTCTTAGTACACAGGTAACGAAGTGCTAAGAAGCGAATTGATACGAGAGCAAGAGCCCAATAACCAGGTACGCCCAACTTTTGTATCAACAATCTTCATCACACAAAATAAGTTGGGAACTTATCTTGTCAAGCCCGTCACAATTGATTTCCTTAAGGTCTCTTCTCTTGTATGGCGTTTGGTATGAAACCCTCCTAATTCCATCAGCGAAGGTCATGATTCCGTTCCGGTCATCAATTATCAGATTAGTGATCTCGCAAAAGGGTGCCCCAAAAATAACTTGTGATAATCTAGGGTCGACATAGTCTTCGATATTGTCCACAATCGTAAATTCCATAGTGAATGCCATATTTCCTACAAACACCTGGATTGCATGATCCTTACCAACTACTTTCTCTCCTTTGCAAATCATTCCCCATATGCAGATATTGTTATAATGGAATAGGGACATAAAATTCTTTGGCAGGAATACGTTAATGTAGATGTTATCGAAGTACTTATGACCGATCATGCAAGGAATTTTGAGATTATTCGGATCACGCCGTCTTATCTTCCCTGACTCTCCATCCTTTGATCCATATAGATTCCCCTCAAGGGAAGGACGATACTCGTACACCTCCTCATTATCCCTACGAAAAATTACCTTCTTAACACCATCGGTGAATAATGCACTACCATCCTTCTCATCAAGGATCACTCCCGATTCATTGATAAATGGTTTCCCAAGAACGAGGTTGGTTAACGTTTGATTGGTGAGAGGGTCCACGTTATCGACCACAGTGAGGTCAGTATTGTAAACAAGTTCTCCAATTGTAATGGATACATTTTTTATTACCCTTGCATTATTGACTCTCTCGCACACAATGTGTTCTCGGGAGGCTTCTTGGTATAGGGAAAGGGGTATTATGTTGTCTGGGAAACTAGGATCTATATGACTATCGGTTAAGAGCTTTCCCTCGATGGTGTAGGAAATCTTAAATACTTCAGGGTTGCTTACTTTAATTCCATCGCTATTCCTACCGGTAACATTCTCCATTTTTCTCTCAGGCTCCTCTAAAATATATTTGCCCAACCTAGTCGGATTTCTCGTATGTTCTTCTGATCTCTTTTTCCCATTATCCGATTCGCTAGATACTTGCGCGGTGCACTGCTCGAATGAGTTGGTAAGGCTTCTAGCCAAATCGTGATTTATCCTTGAGGTCTCATCTTTGGCTGTACGACCAATCTTGTTAGTTTGTTGTTGGGTTGGGTTGGGTGTAGAAGCAGATATCGTGGTGATGGTGTTTACGAAATGGATTGGTCCTAGGGGGTTGACAGGTTCTTTTCAATTTGGTGATAGATGTTTGAATAACTTACTAGGACTTTTTATTTTCACAAGGGAGGTTGGTGGACTTATGACGGTAACAGACTTAACCTCATCAACGTGAATGGGTTTATTGACAACATGCTCTTTGATAGCAGTTAACAGATTACAAATCTTGTTATTCATATCAGCCTGCTGTTGTCTAAATTTAGCCTCGAGCGTAGAGAGCTGTAATTCTTGAGATAGAATGAATTTTTTTAGAGTATCTTCACAGCTTTGCCTAGGAACGCCTTGTGATGGAAAATGCTCGGACCAAGTGAATGGTGAAGAGTCATTGAAGGATACGCTCCACGTTTGGTACCCTCTGAAATTAGGTTTGTTCTTCCATGCCTCATAGGCCTCGCCAGAAGTTCGAGGACCTCGACCCACGTGTGACGACGTGAATTCATTATAAGCATGTTTTGGAAGCTCCATGCAGTAATGAGTCTCGTGAGGGCCATTACATAATTTGCATGTAGAAGCGATTCCGCTTACTTGGCTTGAAGGTTTTTGAGCTTCGTAAGATTTCATGAGAGACTTGACTCGACCTTCAAGTTCCATGATCCTATGGTCGGGAGTGCTAGAATTGTTCGAAGGCAAAGATATTGCCTTGACCGTTTTGTTCAAATCACGGGGATCATTCCAACTTTCGTTGTCATAGAGAGCAAGAACTTCTATGAGTTCCCATGATTGTTCCGCACTTAGATCACGTAGCTTACCACCGGCCGATTGGTCAATGGCTCGCCTTGTGGAGAGATCGATATGGTCATAAAAGATTTGGACTTGGAGCCAAAGATCTATGCCATGATAAGGGACTTTTTGGAGTAAGTCCTTGAAACGAGTCCATGCTTCATAGAGAGATTCATTTTGACGTTGTTGGAACATCAAGATGTCATTTCTAAGCTTAGTAGTTCTCCCCGGTGGGAAAAATTGAGCAAGGAAATGAGTGGTGAGATCATCTCATGTGGTGATGGATCCCGCGGGTAAACGCTCAAGCCATTGACTAGCTTGATCCCGTCGAGAGAATTGGAATAGGCGTAATCAGGTTGTCTCTCTAGTTTCAACACCTAGGTCTATGGAGTCTACGATTTTGAGTAAGTCCTTAAGATGTTGGTTTGGATCTTCGGAACGAAGTCCATGGAATGCACATCCGCTTTGCACCAACCGGATGGTGTCGGATCGCAAGGGGGTCACATTGGCTCCGGTGAGCTCAATGGTGTTTCGGTAGCCTTGGTGGCTAGGTCGGGAATACTCTCCTAAGGTTCGGGGCCTAAGGGGTTCTAGTGGTGGGTTTTGTTGTGGTGGGATAACGGGTTCAAGGATGTTCCCATCGTCCATGATGTCGGGCGGTGAAGAGTTACGAACAAAGACACAAAGAAATAAGATAGACTAAAGAAAACCTAAAAATAAAAATAAAATCTTACTAGGAAGGAATCTAGCAAGTAGACCTAATAAAAAGAGATTCTAACCTAGACAATAATTATTCCCCGGCAACGGCGCCAAAAACTTGATACGTGGGAATCGCACCAGGCTTTACCTCTCAAGGGATCTTGAGAAGCTTACAACCCCCACCAGGCAGTGTACCTGATCGTTGTAGTATAGTATAGTGATAAGTACCGGGGGATTGATCGTTCAGCTAGGAATAGTGTCGCTAGGATTAGAAAACCTAAATACTAGTTCTAAAGATGAGGGATGATTATTTTTGTATTTTTATATTTTTTTGAAAGCAAGTAAAAATCTCGGGTTTTAAGGATTTGGGCGGAATTAGTTGCTAGTCAACTAACCCAATACTAAAGATGTAATCAAAATAAAATACTAAAAATGAAAATAAACTAAATTAAACTAAGGTTGTGAGCAATAAGTGGAGAAAATTGTGTTTACTTAGATTTCACTACTCCCTAGATATCTTTTACACGTTAATTACTTGTTATAGTTGCGTGGATGACGGATTGTATTCCTTAATACCATTCATGGGGTGGCGCACTTAATTCCCCAATCCTATGAGTGCCTATTTCACTCCTATGTCGAGCAGGCTAAGAAGCTCCTAACATGGGATCATTAGAATTTACTCATGCATTAAATACAACCAATAAAACCTAGTGCACGTCAGTTCATGTTTCCTAAGACGTTCAAGTATGTTACCAATTGGAGATCTGCCAGTTTTCTTAAGCCTAACATCGAATTCATTCATCCAATACAACCATAAACAAGTAATCAACACATAATTAACATCTAGGTTTCATTAGATCAAAGCAAACACAAGATAGATCTAGCCTAGCATGATAGAATTAAGACAAGAACAAGGTATAGACAACCAACACATAGACATATTGATTGAATTAAAAGAATACTTATCTTAATTACACATGAAAGGTATCAAGGGCTAAGAACCCTTGAAAAACCTGTAAAATTCGTACCAAGTTCGTACTTAGGGTTTCTCCAAAACTCCTCTCTTTTTAATGTGAAAATTAGAAAAATATATATAGGAAATGGGGTCTGACGGCGTCAAGAACAATTTTGTGACGCCGTCACCTCGCAGCCAAAATACTCCTCGGACTGCCTTGATCCAGATCTGACGCCGTCAAGTGTTACGTGTTTCCAGGCCGTCATGCATTTTCCTCTTGACGCCCTACCTTGTGACGCCGTCAAATATGTACTGGGCCATCATGGAAATTACTCTTGACGCTGTCAAGATTTTCTTCTTGACGCCGTCACTTACTGTTCCCAGCAAGGAAAATTAAGACTTTGGCGTTTTCTTCACTTTTATGCTCCAAATACGTCCGAATTGCTTCCTTTTCCAGATTTCTCTCCCAAAGTACCTAAAATCACAAAAGGAACGATTTAGGGCAATATTTGATCAAATAAATTCAATTTCGGGCTTAAATGAACAGTTTTTAGGGGGTCATTTAAGCCCGTAATTGAATTTATTTGATCAAATATTGCCCTAAATCGTTCCTTTTGTGATTTTAGGTACTTTTGGAGAGAAATCTGGAAAAGGAAGCAATTCAGACGTTTTTGGAGCATAAAAGTAAAGAAAACGCCAAAGTCTTAATTTTCCTTGCTGAGAACAGTAGATGACGGCGTCAAGAAGAAAATCCTGACGGCGTCAAGAGTAATTTTCATGACAGCCCAGTAGAGAAATGAAGGCGTCACAAGGTAGAGCGTCAAGAGTAAAATACGTGACGGCCTGGAAAAAGTTATAACGTGACGGCGTCAGAAGTGGATCAAGGCAGTCCGAGAATTCTTTTGGCGGCGAGATGACGGCGTCACCAATTTGGTCTTGACGCCGTCAGCCTCAATTCCCTATATATAGTTTTCTAATTTTCATTCATAAAAAAAGAGGAGAAGTTTTGGAGAAACCCTAAGGTCGAACTTAGTACGAACTTTACTGGTTTTTTAAGGGTTTTCAGCCCTTGAATCCTTTCATGTGTAATTGAGATAAGTATTCTTTTAATTCAATCAATATGTCTATGTGTTGGTTGTATTGGATGAATGATTTCGATGTTAGGCTTAAGAAAACTGGCAGATCTCCAATTGGTAACATGCTTGAACGTCTTAGGAAACATGAACTGACGTGCACTAGGTTTTATTGGTTGTATTTAATGCATGAGTAAATTCTAATGATCCCATGTTAGGAGCTTCTCAGCCGGCTCGACATAGGAGTGAAGTAGGCACTCATAGGATTGGGGAATTAAGTGCGCCACCCCATGAATGGTATTAAGGAATATAATCCGTCATCCACGCAACTATAACAAGTAATTAACGTGTAAAAGATATCTAGGGAGTAGTGAAATCTAAGTAAACACAATTTCTCCACTTATTGCTCACAACCTTAGTTAATTTAGTTTATTTTCATTTCTAGTATTTTATTTTGATTGCATCTTTAGTATTGGGTTAGTTGACTAGCAACTAATTCTGCCCAAATCCTTAAACCTGAGATTTTTACTTGCTTTCTAAAAAATATAAAAATACAAAAATAATCATCCTTCATCTCTAGAACTAGTATTTAGGTTTTCTAATCCTAGCGACACTATTCCTAGCTGAACGATCAATCCCCCGGTACTTGTCACTATACTATACTACAACGATCAGGTACACTGCCTGGTGGGGGTTGTAAGCTTCTCGAGATCCCTCGAGAGGTAAAGCCTGGTGCGATCCCCACGCATCAAGTTTTTGGCGCCGCTGCCGGGGAATAGTTATTGTCTAGGTTAGAATCTATTTTTATTAGGTCCACTTTCTAGATTCCTTTCTAGTAAGATTTTTTTTTAGGTTTTCTTTTGTCTATCTTATTTCTTTGTGTTTTTGTTCGTAACTCTTCACCACCCGACATCATGGACGATGGGAACATCTTTGAACCCGTCATCCCACCACAACAAAACCCACCACTAGAACCTCTTAGGCCCCGAACCTTAGGAGAGTATTCCCAACCTAGCCACCAAGGCTACCGAAACACCATTGAGCTCACCAGAGCCAATGTGACTCCCTTGCGATCCGACACCATCCAGTTGGTGCAAAGCGGATGTGCATTCCATGGACTTTGTTCCGAAGATCCAAATCAACATCTTAAGGACTTCCTTAAAATCGTAGATTCCATAGACCTAGGTGTTGAAACTAGAGAGACAACCCGATTATGCCTATTCCAATTCTCTCTACGGGATCAAGCTAGTCAATAGCTTGAGCATTTACCCACGGGATCCATCACCACATGGGATGATCTCACAACTCATTTCCTTGCTCAATTTTTCCCACCGGGGAGAACTACTAAGCTTAGAAATGACATCTTGATGTTCCAACAACGTCAAAATGAATCTCTTTATGAAGCATGGACTCGTTTCAAGGACTTACTCCAAAAAGTCCCTCATCATGGCATAGATCTTTGGCTCCAAGTCCAAATCTTTTATGACCATATCGATCTCTCCACGAGGCGAGCCATTGACCAATCGGCTGGTGGTAAGCTACGTGATCTAAGTGCGGAACAATCATGGGAACTCATAGAAGATCTTGCTCTCTATGACAACGAAAGTTGGAATGATCCCCGTGATTTGAACAAAACGGTCAAGGCAATATCTTTGCCTTCGAACAACTCTAGCACTCTCGACCATAGGATCATGGAACTTGAAGGTCGAGTCAAGTCTCTCATGAAATCTTACGAAGCTTAAAAAACCTTCAAGCCAAGTAAACAGAATTGCTTCTACATGTAAATTATGTAATGGCCCTCACGAGACTCATAACTGCATGGAGCTTCCAAAACGTGCTTATAATGAATTCACATCGTCACACGTGGGTCAAGGTCCTCGAACTTCTGGCGAGGCCTATGAGGCATGGAAGGATAAACCCAATTTTAGAGGGTACCAAACGAGGAGCGTATCCTTCAATGACTCCTCACCACTCACTTGGTACGAGCATTTTCCACCACAAGGCGTTCCTAGGCAAAGCTGTGAAGATGCTCTAAAAAAATTCATTCTATCTCAAGAATTACAGCTCTCTACGCTCGAGGCTAAATTTAGACAACAGCAGGCTGATATGAATAACAAGATTTGTAATCTGTTAACTGCTATCAAAGAGCATGTTGTTAATAAACCTATTCATGTTGATGAGGTTAAGTCTGTTACCATCATGAGTCCACCAACCTCCCCTGTGAAAATAAAAAGTCCTAGTAAGCTATTCAAACATCTATCACCAAAAGGAAAAAAGCCTGTCAACCCCCTAGGACCAATCCATTTCGTAAACACCATCACCACGATATCTGCTTTTACACCTAACCCAAACCAACAACAAACTAACAAAATTGGTCATACAGCTAAAGATGAGACCTCAAGGGTGGACCACGATTTGGCCAGAAGCCCTACCAACTCATCCGAGCAGTGCACCACACAAGTATCTAGAAAATCAGATGAAGGGAAAGGAGATCGGAAGAGCATACGAGAAATCCAACCATTTTGGGTAAATCTATTTTAGAGGAGCCTGAGAGAAAAATGGAGAATGTTACCAGTGGGAATAGCGATGGGATTAATGTAAGCAACCCTAGAGTTTTTAATATTTCCTGCACCATTGAGGAAAAACTCTTAATCGATAGTCATATAGATCCTAGTTTCCCAGACAACATAATACCCCTTTCCCTATACCAACAAGTCTTCCCCGAACACATATTGTGCGAAAAAGTTGATAACGCAAGGGTAATGAGAAATATGTCAATTATGATTGGAGAACTTGTTTACAATATTGCCCTCGCCGTGGTCGATGATGTGGACCCTCTCACCAATCGAACATTGACCAACCTTGTTCTTGGGAAACCATTTATCAATGAATCGGGAGTGATTCTTGATGAGAAGGATGGAAGTGCATTGTTTACCAATGGTGTTAAGAAGGTGATTTTTCGTAGGGGTACTGAGGAGGTATACGAGTATCGTCCTTCCCTTGAAGGGAATCTATATGGATCAAGGGGTGGAGAATCAGGGAAGGTAAGACGGCGTGATCCGAATAATCTCAAAATTCCCTGCATGATCGGTCATAAGTACTTCGATAATGTCTACATTAACATATTCATGCCGAAGAATTTTGTGTCCCTATTCCATTATAACAATATCTGCAGATGGGGAATGGTTTACAAGGGAGAGAAAGTGGTTGGTAAGGATCATGAAATCCTGGTGTTTGTAGGAAATATGGCATTCACTATGGAATTTACGATTGTGGACAATATCGAAGACTATGTCGACCCTAGATTATCACAAGTCATTTTTGGGGCGCCCTATTGCGAGATCACTAATCTGATAATTGATGACCGGAACGGAATCATGACCTTCGCTGATGGAATTAGGAGGGTTTCATACCAAACGCCGTACAAGAGAAGAGACCTTAAGGAAATCGATTGTGACGGGCTTGATAAGATAAGTTCCCAACTTATTTTGTGTGATGAAGATGTTCAGAGAGGGTGTAAGAACACTTCTGATTTATCATGTGGATTCTTTAAGGATGTTAGTAAGCTTGGTTCTAAGTATCGAAAAGATGTCTTCGAGTTCGAAGACCCGAAGTACTTATACTATGAAAGCGATACTGGTTTAGAAGACGACCTAGAGAGTGGAACCAACGATGAGGTCACGTAGTAACCCATGACCTTGAGTCTAGCTACAAGACTCGTAAATAAAGAAAAGCGTTTCTTGGGAGGCAGCCCATATTTTGTGTGATTTTATTTTGTTTGTTTGTTATTTGCTTCCGTATGCATGCTTTATTTTTATTGTTGGTAGATCATGTTTCTCAATTAAAAAGTGGAAATACTTTACTTTGTTGTTTTGGCCTAGTTTTAACTCCACCGAAAAGTATTTTTGCAAAAGATAAGTGTAAGGGGAAACCCCAAATATGTTTTCAAGAAACAAACCGATCATGATTCTCCACAATATTAAATGAACATGTATATTCGTATTTGTTAGAGTCAAATGCTTGTATCGAGTCATAATGAAGTTTTGCAGGGTTTTCTAGGAAGTAGGACCAAGTTTTTCCAGAAATTTTCCGGAAACTTAACATAAAGATTTCTGCAGGTCACTTCTGACGGCGTCACGAGTTAACTCTTGACGGCGTCACGTGTAAAAATCTGGAAATTTTACCGATTTTGTTTTTCTAACGGAGTCTTATGGTTTTTGTGAATTATTAAGTTTTATAATCTCTAAGAAATCTGCAAACCTCATTCCACAAGCATTATATCTTATTTTGTTTTCTAGGATTTAGTAACTTATGTAGGTTACCGCCGATTTTATGCGAGGTTGTCTTGTCTATTTTCTCAGGATTGACAGGTTATGTATGACAAGAAGGTGATTTATATTTTTTGGGTAAAGGGGAGTAATCCTGCACCCTGGTAAATATATTAAGACCAAAACGTTTAAGTACAAATGGAATGTGGCTGAAGTACCACATTAACCTCAAGCTAAAACAGCTTGATAAACAAACTAACCTAGAGCTTATGACATGCCAAAAGCTCTTGTCAACTCTAGAATAAAAAAGAACCTAGAACAAGAAACAAAAACTAAACAAGCTAACCAGCAGCATCCGTGAAATATGAACTCCCACCTTTAGCAAAGTTAGAGAATAAATTAGCTGATTCATCGTACATGTTATCCACATAATCATCATCACCATCTTCTTCAGTAAATTGTTTGTTCATTTTCTTGGAGGAAGATTTAACCTGGCCACCTTATTATCCATACCGAGCGAATCAGGGGAGTATATGATTTCATTCATTTTACTTATTTCACTTTTACATTCTTTACTTGAAAATTGGGGACAATGTTCATCTTAAGTGTAAGGAGAGGGTAAAAAGATGATACCTTACATATGCACTTTCGCTTGAGTTTGTTTTGTTTGTTGGTAGATGTGTAATAAAACTATGAGAAACACTTGTTTGTGCAATTTTAGCGCCAAATTTAAATTTTTTTACAACATTTAGGTGTGAAACTTTAACCATAGCAAGCGTCTCATGGATAGGAGATTGTATGACTAGCACATAACCGTATATTCAGAAAAATTTTCCACCCAAATATGTGAGGTTCGCCTTTAGATTTGATAGGAAAAGCATTTACTATTAGTGCTGATGAGTGTACCGATAGCATTTAGATTCTAGAACTTGCGTTAGTGATGCATCCCGAGACCGCTAGTGAGATTACATTCGTGTGGTAGGATTTACTACATGATAAGAGGCATTAGGATTACCCTTGTGTCAAACTCATATCATAATTACTTGACCATTTAAGGCATATTACTTGGCTAGTTAAGTCAACTAATTTTTCCCACACCTTAGCGTTGTACTCATTTTTAGTACATGAAACCCCTAGTACACCCCTCCGAGCCTATCTTTTCGTTTCTAACTTTAAGCATTTTACTTAAAGGAAGAATTTGTTACACTCCACTTAAATGTACACCCAAATCGCCTTAGCCTTCCGTGTATGCGCTCATCTTTAGTGCATTATTGTTATTTGTTAAACCCTAAGTTAACTATCTAATTGATTACATGGTTGCTAAGTCGAGTCATATCCTTGTACACATTGTTTTGGGACGATTGGGACTCATGGGTAAGTACTTATTTTATGGAGTAATGGGGAAGAACATCATTTATTACCCCCATATGTGCGTTAATCTTAAAAGTGCTCCAAGTGTTTTGATTTTCTTAATTCGAGTCATTAGAATAGTTTATTTTAAAGTATGTAAAAATTCAAGTGTAAGGGGAATGTTCATTCCCTATGATGTATTATTTTGGATGGTAGGGTAAGAGTGTATGCAAAAAAAAAAAAAAAAAAAAAAAAAAAAAAAAAAAATCGAAAAAAAATCAAGAAAAAGAAAAAAAATTAGAAAAAAAAGAAAGAGAAAAAAAAAACATACGGACTACCATCCCTTTTCATTCTATGTTCATTTTATGTTTTTGTTATTTTTGATTTATTAGCTTAAGTCGAGTCTAGTCTTGGCTTAGCAACGCAATATTGTACATGTAATTAACCAAGATTGTTAACTCGCCACCAGTAAAACTTCCTTTATCCAACAAAACCGTGTATTTCATATCCCTGCACCTAACGTTACAACCCTTTAAAAGACCTCTTTGATAGTTTATCCTAGGTGCTTACGCCATGTGGTGGAGGTTTGATCCTTTCCCAAGCCTATGGTAATCTATTTTGCTATGACAGGTAGTGAGAGATATCTTCCGTTTCCATTTTGTAATTTATACTTAATTACACCCGAGAGATGTGAGTATCTAAACACTATTTGTGAGGTGCTAGTGTATGTCACAACTCACCATTTCAGGTCATTTACCGTTTCAGGTCATTTTCCCAAACTTCGACTTTTTACTATTCATAAATCACTATTCATCAAAACACTATTCATCATTTTACTATTCATCGTTTTCGGGGTCAATTTGATATTCTGAGAAACTTTTGGGAAATTTACTATTCACCGAACACTATTCATTTCCGGAAAAGTTTTCATCATTCACTTGCATTACTCATTTCATCGTAAATTTAGTTTACGGGTATTCAAATTCGCGTAACCGGATTGGTTTAGGTGCGAATTCATTTCATTAGTGCTAAGGACATTGCATACGGACTGGAGATAGTCTACATATCATCATAACAACATTTTCATGTTATACCACTCTCAGGATTTTCAAATTTATATATTTGATGCATTTAACGTTTTTACGTATAAGTATTTATAGTAAACGTTAACACCCGGTTTATACACGACGAATATATCTAAATATTCCCACAATGGTCCCGACATATTTTTATATCCATTTTAACATCATAAAACTTATAACATTCAGTTACCCAGTATTTTGGAAATTTATTTTATTTATAACGTACGCGTATGAATATAACGACGGTTTTCGTGAAAACTAAACAATAATCACCCGATCACTCAGTAAATGTACCCAACATATTTTTAATATGTTTTTATCATTATTATAACTTTATTTCATCCCGGTTAACTTCGTGAACATTTATTTCTATTAAACCCGGTACCCGATTTTAACAAACAACACATAATAACACTTAAACTTATACTAATTTCCTAATTAAATACCAAGTACCCCTACCCCCCCCCCCCCTTGGCTCACCATGGCTGGTCCTAAAGTCCTCTCCTAGGCAACTTTATACAAAAATCTTAACCTTGTGCATTTATAAGGATTATTATACATTATAACTAGTAACTAAATATCTAAAAACTCTTTTCACAAGAACACTTATCCATTTTTTTAGATCAAAACCTCATCTCATCTTCTTCCCCTCTCTTACACCCCACGACTTCACCATAAAACATAGATCAAGTGATCTTTTTCCAAAAGTTATAACACCAAACTTGTTCCTTATACTTGCCTAATCAAGAATCAATCAAGAAAAACACAAATAATCCAAGCATACTCATCATCTAATCATCTCATTTTAGCAAGTAAGTTATCAACTTTATTTTTCATGAATCATCTTATATTTACTTGTATTGCATGATTTCCATGCTAAAAACCATGTACAACTAGCTATACCACCATTTATTTTGTCAAAAATGGAACATACAAACCCTAACTTTTTATTTATGAATCCCCTTGCTATAATAACTTGGTTAGGAGTCCATGGCACCCTAAGAAGGTGTATGGTAGGATTAGATTAGCTATGTGGTGATTACAAGAGGTTTGGTGATGTTAGAAATTAGTTATAAACCTTAAAAACTTGATTTGGAACATATTTTAGACATGCTGTCCCATTTTGTGAAAACCTGGAAAATCAGTAAACACCAAGGGAACTTTGGCAAAATTTTTAGAAAATACTTTCAAAAACGAATCCGTAGGCGAAAGAACGGATTAAAAAGAGTTTATAACGAAGAAGTTATGATTTTTGCAAGATTGTTGACGAAAAGTATTTTTCTGAAAATTTGTTGCTGTTGGACGTTTTTCATTGGACAAAAAGAGACTTTAGACGTAACCCGGAGGAGCCGAGCTTTCCAAAATATATTACTACATACTAAGACGTAACCGTGGATATAAAGAACAAGTAAAACGGACAAGTAACGACAAAGATATTCACGTTTGAATATCGGCAAAACCCATTTTTATTTTGACAGCTTTTAGAAAATTTGACACTAAAACTACGTAGTACTTTTATAAGCTAGAAATAATACCAAGTACCAAATTTTATAACTAATGAAGTATTAGTTATTACGAGTATATTTTCATCATTTCAAGGCGATATTTCAAGGATTACAACCCGAGGATTTCAACACTAACATGGAAACATACGATATATATATATAAGTATATATATATTACAACTAGCTTATTTTATTTTCTAATAGCAATATTTTTCCAAAATCTTGGATTATATATTTTTGATAACACAAGTGTTTTTCCAAAGAGTAGAGTGGTATAGGAACATGTGCATGGACATTCATAACATCATTTGGTGATCTAAATGAGATCGTTCATCATTCATATTAGGTTGCGGCAGCTAACCGATCATTGTTGTTCACTTCATTTCATTTCAAGTATCATCACTTAAGGTGAGTTTTCATGGCCCCGTTTTCAATTACTTATTTGATTTCAAATCCCACGGGGGAGAATACATTGCATCAATTACTTTCGTACATGCCCAAGTATTACAAATTCCTTACATTGCTTAAGTTGCCTTGCTACCACGACACGACAAGTCCCCTTTATTTCATGGACCGTTAATTACAGTACGAGCGAGAGTGAGTGAATAGATCTATTGAGGGTGACTCCTCCATTCGTGTTTGGGTTGCTCCAACGGAATTACGAATGCATTTCATTTCTAAATTACGAGTGTCTGGTAAACACTCACTTGGGGCAAGTTTTAGTACGTCTAGCTTCGGGGTCATGAGCTTAAGAGACAATGTAGCATTTTTGACATTTTTGTCGACTTACTTTATACTTGTGGCTTATGTACATACGATTTAACTTACAAACCTATGATTATTCACCAACATTCGTGTTGACTGTTTTCGCAATGTATTTTCAGGTAACTAAGGCATTATCATATTACATGCATGGAGTCACATTAGGGTGTGCCAGGGATGACGCACTACATTTTGGATTTTTCATGCACTTGTGTAAATTATCGTTTGACAGTTCCTGAACTTGTTTTCTGTAAACGTTTCAACCTTTGGGGACCTATGTTTTGTAGCAATGGATGCTTTTAAATAAATCAAACGATATGTATTTTCCAAACGACACTTTAGGTCGTTCAATATTTCCTTGTTATGGTGCTATGACAGTTACACTCCCAGACATTCCATTCCGCTGCAAGTCAGGTAAATTGGGGGTGTGACAGATTGGTACCAGAGCTAAGGTTATAGAGAACTAGGATGTATCATTGACCCTAGACTATAACCACATTATCATAGCATCTCATCATTTTATCATAAGTGCATGTTCATTGTTTTTGGTGATTTCATTACGAGTTATTTATTTTATTTCACCTTGATTATCACAGAACCATGTCTGCAAACCCAAATGTTATACTGTACACCATCTCAAACTCTGATGTCGAAGGCTCTATGTCTTCTACTGCCCGTTCACCATTACCTATTCCTCATGTTTCCCCTACTGCACCACCCGAGATTTCCTGTACACCCACTGATACATCATCCCCTGCTACCACTGTTCCATCAGAACCTAGACTTATGTTTCCACGCAGTAAGACTACTATAGGTCCTAGGAAGAGAGTTTGCCCTATTACATCTACCTTTAAGGTACCCACTATTCCTATGTTACCTACACCACCACCAGCCATACCTGCTACTACATGCATATCGACTTCACTATTACCGCTTAGGAAGCGTGTTAGGTTTACTACACCAGATTCCCCTACTACAGAGTCAGAATCAGCAGAACCACCACCAGTATACCATGTAGGGGAGTGTTCGAGAGTAGCTGCTGCTAGGGAGCCTACTGCTGCTAGGGAGCCTACTGCTGCTAGGGAGTCTACAGTTGCTAGTGAGCCTACTGATACTAGGGAGCCTGCAGATGTTACATTGGAGGGCCAGCTAGGGGCTCATCAGGATCAGATTGATAGTTTGGACTATAGGGTTGATGAGGATATCACTCTTCGACTAGAGGCGGCTGAGAAGCAGATCGAGGGTTTGCTGTTAGGTGAGAGTTCTAGAGCGGCTGCGGCTAGGAGCCCTACAGCCGTCACATTAGAGGATCAGATGGGTGCTCAGCAGGAGCAAGTCGATAGGTTGGGGTATAGAGTTGATGAGATCATTACTACTCGACTTGAGACTGTCGAGGAGCAGGTTGAGGATTTGGTTCAGGGCAGGGTTAGTATTGATGTGACATATCATGGACTCGAGGCACGACAGTTGAGGCACCAGGAGGAGATTGAGCTACTTAGGGATGAGTTACCTGAGATTAGAGATAGAGCTCAGGCGACACAGGAGACTCAGTGGGAGCAGGTAGATCAGTTGGCATTGCTTCGAGAGAGGTTGGTCATTTTGGAGGGCAGGGATGTTTCTTCTCAGTTACGAGTTCAGCATCTGGAGGAGATCGTGGTTGCGATGGATCGTGAGATTCGCCGCTTGAGGGGAGAGCCTGGAGCATCTGGAGCTCCTGGACCATCTAGAGCACCTGGAGGAGCATAGACATAGACTAGTATTATATTAGCTTTTACTATTTCCTAGTCCCGAGGTGTGGGACGTAGTTCAAGAACTTGTAGTCTTTTGGTTGTTGTACAAACAAATATATCAAGTGCGACTCTACTATGTTGGAAATGTTGTGCTATATATATCAGTCTATGTAGGCCAAAATTTTCATGTATTATACTCATGTGTTGTGATTATATTTATGATGTTTCATGGTTGCTCCTTATGGTTAACGTATTTATTACAGGTTGTGGTTGTACTTGTACATGTCGTGGTTGTATTTATACTTGTTTTGGTTGTATATATACATGTTGTGGGCGTATATTTTCGTACGATGACTATTTCTATTATAGTTTTCTCATGGTTGTTGTCGATTATTATTTATCAGAAGTATGGCGCCAAAGAAAGCAAAGGCTACACCAGGAACACCCGCTATGACACAAGCAGCTATCCGCAAGTTGGTCAGGGATAGTGTAGCAGAAGCTCTAGAGATTGAAAGAGCTGAAGTTGCTGCTAGGACTGCTGAGGTTCCACCTACTACTGAAGTGGTTCAACCCACTACTAGGCGTGAATGTACTTGGAAGGATTTCAAGATTAGTGATCCTATCAAGTATAAGGGCACTGAGGGAGCGGTTGCTTTAATCCGCTGGTTTGAGAAGACTGAGAACGTTTTTCTCATGTGTGATTGTCAGGAGGTTAACAAGGTAAAGTTTGCTACAGGAATGCTGCTGGATGAAGCCATGTCTTGGTGGAATTCGTATGCTCAGCCTATTGGTATGGAGAATGCCTACAAACTCACTTGGGCTGAATTCAAAAAGCTGATGACTAAGAAGTTTTGCCCTCGTACTGAGGTGCAAAAGTTGGAAACCGAATTCTATGAGCTGGTAACAAAAGGTGATGACATTGAGACTTATATCAGGAAGTTTCAGGAGTTGGCTACACTATGTCCAACTATGGTTCCGGATGATGAGAAAAAGATGGAGAATTTTACTGGAGGACTACCCGAAAGCATCCGAGGGGATGTGATGTCTTTCGACCCACAATCAATGGAAGAGGCCATTCGTATAACTCAGAAACTTATGGTCCAAGTGTTGAAAGGAAAATCTGCTGCAAACAACAACAATAACCGAAACAACAACCCAAACAACAATAACAACAACAAAAGGAGGTTTGACGGTAACCAAGGTGGAAATGCTATTCAGCCACCACCTAAGAGGCAAGAAATGGCAAGGGCCTATGCTGCAGGACCTACTGAAGGGAGAGGGTATGCTGGAATTCTACCCAAGTGTGATAAGTGTCAGAAACACCATAACCCAGGACGTTGCCCAGATACATGTGGCAACTGTAAGAAGGTTGGTCACCACACCAAAGATTGCAGGATTCCAAACTTGGGTGACAATCAGAAACCACCAGTAACATGTTATGGCTGCGGAGAAATTGGACACTTTAGGGGTGAGTGCCCAAAGAGGAAGAATCAAGGAGCTGGAAATCAAGGAGGAGTAGCTCGAGGAAGGGCTTATGTTATGGGAGGAGAAGATGCCCGTGAGGACCCGAATGTTGTTGCGGGTACGTTCTTCGTTAATAATCGTTATGCATCCATTTTATTTGATTCAGGAGCGGATAGAAGTTTTGTTTCTATTGCATTTGCACCTTTACTTAACATAGAACCAACTACTTTAGACATTCCCTATATTGTTGAATTAGCCGATAGGCCTTTAGTTAACACCAACACCTTTATCCGTGGTTGCACCATCAATTTCCTAAATCACCCATACAATATAGACCTTATGCCCGTAGAACTTGGAAGTTTTGACGTTGTTATCGGTATGGATTAGTTGTCTCAAACCTTAAGAAATGCCTTTCAGATGAGTCATCCGTTATACCATTAGAAGAGATTCAGTTAGATGACAAACTTAACTTTGTGGAGGAACCAGTTGAAATCATGGACCGAGAGGTCAAACAGTTAAAGCAGAGTAGAATTCTGATCGTTAAGGTTCGCTGGAATTCTCGAAGAGGAACCGAGTTTACTTAGGAACGAGAGGACCAATTGCAACGCAAGTATCCACACCTTTTCACCAAACATATTACCGAGACCAACACTAGCTGAATTCAGGGACTGAATTCCTATTTGGGTGGGCGGATGTCACAACTCACCATTTCAGGTCATTTACCGTTTCAGGTCATTTTCCCAAACTTCGACTTTTTACTATTCATAAATCACTATTCATCAAAACACTATTCATCGTTTTACTATTCATCGTTTTCGGGGTCAATTTGATATTCTGAGAAACTTTTGGGAAATTTACTATTCACCGAACACTATTCATTTCCGGAAAAGTTTTCATCATTCATTTGCATTACTCATTTCATCGTAAATTTAGTTTACGGGTATTCAAATTCGCGTAACCGGATTGGTTTAGGTGCGAATTCATTTCATTAGTGCTAAGGACACTGCATACGGACTGGAGATAGTCTGCATATCATCATAACAGCATTTTCATGTTATACCACTCTCAGGATTTTCAAATTTATATATTTGATGCATTTAACGTTTTTACGTATAAGTATTTATAGTAAACGTTAACACCCGGTTTATACACGACGAATATATCTAAATATTCCCACAATGGTCCCGACATATTTTTATATCCATTTTAACATCATAAAACTTATAACATTCAGTTACCCAGTATTTTGGAAATTTATTTTATTTATAACGTACGCGTATGAATATAACGACGGTTTTCGTGAAAACTAAACAATAATCACCCGATCACTCAGTAAATGTACCCAACATATTTTTAATATGTTTTTATCATTATTATAACTTTATTTCATCCCGGTTAACTTCGTGAACATTTATTTCTATTAAACCCGGTACCCGATTTTAACAAACAACACATAATAACACTTAAACTTATACTAATTTCCTAATTAAATACCAAGTACCCCTACCCCCCCCCCCCCCCCCCTTGGCTCACCATGGCTGGTCCTAAAGTCCTCTCCTAGGCAACTTTATACAAAAATCTTAACCTTGTGCATTTATAAGGATTATTATACATTATAACTAGTAACTAAATATCTAAAAACTCTTTTCACAAGAACACTTATCCATTTTTTTAGATCAAAACCTCATCTCATCTTCTTCCCCTCTCTTACACCCCACGACTTCACCATAAAACATAGATCAAGTGATCTTTTTCCAAAAGTTATAACACCAAACTTGTTCCTTATACTTGCCTAATCAAGAATCAATCAAGAAAAACACAAATAATCCAAGCATACTCATCATCTAATCATCTCATTTTATCAAGTAAGTTATCAACTTTATTTTTCATGAATCATCTTATATTTACTTGTATTGCATGATTTCCATGCTAAAAACCATGTACAACTAGCTATACTACCATTTATTTTGTCAAAAATGGAACATACAAACCCTAACTTTTTATTTATGAATCCCCTTGCTATAATAACTTGGTTAGGAGTCCATGGCACCCTAAGAAGGTGTATGGTAGGATTAGATTAGCTATGTGGTGATTACAAGAGGTTTGGTGATGTTAGAAATTAGTTATAAACCTTAAAAACTTGATTTGGAACATATTTTAGACATGCTGTCCCATTTTGTGAAAACCTGGAAAATCAGTAAACACCAAGGGAACTTTGGCAAAATTTTTAGAAAATACTTTCAAAAACGAATCCGTAGGCGAAAGAACGGATTAAAAAGAGTTTATAACGAAGAAGTTATGATTTTTGCAAGATTGTTGACGAAAAGTATTTTTCTGAAAATTTGTTGCTGTTGGACGTTTTTCATTGGACAAAAAGAGACTTTAGACGTAACCCGGAGGAGCCGAGCTTTCCAAAATATATTACTACATACTAAGACGTAACCGTGGATATAAAGAACAAGTAAAACGGACAAGTAACGACAAAGATATTCACGTTTGAATATCGGCAAAACCCATTTTTATTTTGACAGCTTTTAGAAAATTTGACACTAAAACTACGTAGTACTTTTATAAGCTAGAAATAATACCAAGTACCAAATTTTATAACTAATGAAGTATTAGTTATTACGAGTATATTTTCATCATTTCAAGGCGATATTTCAAGGATTACAACCCGAGGATTTCAACACTAACATGGAAACATACGATATATATATATAAGTATATATATATTACAACTAGCTTATTTTATTTTCTAATAGCAATATTTTTCCAAAATCTTGGATTATATATTTTTGATAACACAAGTGTTTTTCCAAAGAGTAGAGTGGTATAGGAACATGTGCATGGACATTCATAACATCATTTGGTGATCTAAATGAGATCGTTCATCATTCATATTAGGTTGCGGCAGCTAACCGATCATTGTTGTTCACTTCATTTCATTTCAAGTATCATCACTTAAGGTGAGTTTTCATGGCCCCGTTTTCAATTACTTATTTGATTTCAAATCCCACGGGGGAGAATACATTGCATCAATTACTTTCGTACATGCCCAAGTATTACAAATTCCTTACATTGCTTAAGTTGCCTTGCTACCACGACACGACAAGTCCCCTTTATTTCATGGACCGTTAATTACAGTACGAGCGAGAGTGAGTGAATAGATCTATTGAGGGTGACTCCTCCATTCGTGTTTGGGTTGCTCCAACGGAATTACGAATGCATTTCATTTCTAAATTACGAGTGTCTGGTAAACACTCACTTGGGGCAAGTTTTAGTACGTCTAGCTTCGGGGTCATGAGCTTAAGAGACAATGTAGCATTTTTGACATTTTTGTCGACTTACTTTATACTTGTGGCTTATGTACATACGATTTAACTTACAAACCTATGATTATTCACCAACATTCGTGTTGACTGTTTTCGCAATGTATTTTCAGGTAACTAAGGCATTATCATATTACATGCATGGAGTCACATTAGGGTGTGCCAGGGATGACGCACTACATTTTGGATTTTTCATGCACTTGTGTAAATTATCGTTTGACAGTTCCTGAACTTGTTTTCTGTAAACGTTTCAACCTTTGGGGACCTATGTTTTGTAGCAATGGATGCTTTTAAATAAATCAAACGATATGTATTTTCCAAACGACACTTTAGGTCGTTCAATATTTCCTTGTTATGGTGCTATGACAGTTACACTCCCAGGCATTCCATTCCGCTGCAAGTCAGGTAAATTGGGGGTGTGACAGTGTATGACTTCCGTGCTTGTCTATTGGTCTTTAGTGGAACGATTAATTGTTGTAATTACTTTTATATTAGTGTTAAATGACCCCTAACTTGTATTTTGAGTAGAATAAAAACGCATTTGCTAGAGGACAAGCAAATCTCAAGTGTAAGGGTATATGATGAGGCGAAAAATGAACCATTTTTAGGGGGTCATTTAAGCCCGTAATTGAATTTATTTGATCAAATATTGCCCTAAATCGTTCCTTTTGTGATTTTGGGTACTTTGGGAGAGAAATCTGGAAAAGGAAGCAATTCGGACGTTTTTGGAGCATAAAAGTGAAGAAAACGCCAAAGAATTAATTTTCCTTGCTGAGAACAGTAGATGACGGCGTCAAGAAGAAAATCCCGACGGCGTCAAGAGTAATTTTCATGACGGCCCAATAGAGAAATGAAGGCGTCACAAGGTAGAGCGTCAAGAGTAAAATACGTGACGGCCTGGAAAAAGTTATAACGTGACGGCGTCAGAAGTGGATCAAGGCAGTCCGATAATTCTTTTGGCGGCGAGATGACGGCGTCACCAATTTGGTCTTGTTGGGTCTGAAACTGCTGCTGAGTAAAATTGCTGCTAAGTGAAACTGCTGCTAGTAATAATGATTCTGCTGCTAATGTCAAAGTGCTGCTGAGGATAAATGCTGATGACAGAATCTGCTGCTAATGGGATAAGGATGTATACGGTTTAGATAAATATAGAATAGATTGTGTAAATATTATATTTATCTAGAATATACTTATCTTGTAGAGAAAGGTATTGTAAACCTAGTAGGACTCCTTGGTCTATAAATGGAGGATCCTAGGGTTAGTTTATGTACGTATTATTATTCACTTCAAGGTTGTAAAATCCTAGCATTGTTGAGTGCTCGTATTAATAATATTGAAGTGTTGAAAGAGAATCATAATTCTTCTTAAGTTAAGCTTTTATATTCCGCGTATTAGCTTAAGTGTTCATTCAAGTTAACTTCTATATAAGATCGTTTAAGCTCAACTGGGATCAACAAGTGGTATCAGAGCTTGTGATCTAGAAGTTATTAACAAGAAGATTTTGTTTCTTAAAAGTTTGCTATTCCAAATCTACTGCTACGATGGGTGATGAAACTCATATGGTGACTGCTTCAAGGGTACCCATGCTGAATCCTGCTGAATATGAGCTTTGGAAGAGAAGGATCAGACAATACATTAGCATGATTGATTTCAACATGTGGAATGTCATTGTTAATGGTGATTCTGCGCATGAGAAGAGTGCTGATGGTAAAGAGATACCAATAAAGTCTGCTGAAGCAAATACAGTAAGGAAGATGGAAATCAAAGCACATAGTATTCTCTTAATGGGAATACCTAATGAATTTCAAATGGACTTTGATGACTGTGAATCTGGAAAAGAATTGATGGATGCTGTTGAATTCAGGTTTGGAGGGAATGATGCTACTAAGAAGTCAAGGAAAAACATGCTGAAGCATCAGTTTGAGAATTTTACTTCTGAAAGTGGAGAGAAGATTATTGGCACATACAACAGGCTAAACCAACTTGTTAGCCATCTAAAGCTTGTTGGTTATGTGGTTCCACAAGAAGATGTAAATCTAAAATTTCTTAGAAGTCTTGCACCTGAATGGAGTATGCACACAGTTGTTTGGAGGAATAAGCCTGATTTTGAAACTATGAAGTTGGAGAGTCTCTACAACAACTTGAGAGTGTATGAAGCAGAATTGTCTACCTCTTCTACTTCATCCTCTGGTACTCAAAATCTTGCCTTTGTATCCTCTAAAGGAAAAGAATCTCACTCTGCTGCTCATTCTACTGCTTATGGAGTCTCTGCTGCTGATGGATCTGCTGCCAGTTCAAATGATAAGATCTCTACTAGTGATATTGCTTTGTGTGCATTCTTGGCTGAGCTCACAACTACTATAAGATCACATGTCTTAAATCAAGATTTGGATTACATTGATCCTGATGATCTTGAAGAAATTGATCTTAAATGGCAAATGGCTATGTTAACTTTGAGGGCAAGAAAGTTCTTGAAAAAGACTGGAAAAGAAGTCAAGTATAAAGCTAAAGATAGTCCAGGCTTTGACAAATCAAAGATAGAATGCTACAACTGCAACAGGAAGGGACATTTTGCTAGAGAATGTAGAGCCCCAAAGAAGAATGCTGATGCTGCAAAGAAGGTTACTGAAGAATCAAAGACTACTGCACTGGTGTCTTGTGATGGACTGGGAGATTATGATTGGAGTGATATGGCTGAAGAAGAACCAAACTTCTCTTTGGTAGCTGTTGATCAACCCAAGGTGCAGAATTTTGCACTTATGGCCTATGGTTCATCATCAGGCTCTGACTCTGAGGTATCTAATGATTCAGACTTATCTATGTGTTCTTTTAAATCTTGTGCTGACACTATAGAAGAACTTAAGTCTAGGAATGAGAGCTTAAATAAAGAAATTGAACACCTAAAACTTGATAACTTAGGTTACAAAGTAGGTATTCAAAATGTTGAAAGAAGATTAGAATATCTTAAATAGTGTGAGAAGGAATATGTAGATCAACTTAATCTCAGAGATATAGAAATTTTTAAGAAAAACAGTGAAGTAGAAGTTCTTAAAAATAAGTTGGTAGAAGCAGAAAAAGAAAAAGAGGAAGCTCTTGCTGAAAAAGATAAACATGTAGTAAGAGTTCAAAAACAAAAATTTGCTTCTGATATGGTTCATAAATCTATTGAGAATAATTTGATGAGAAAAGGTAGTGGAATTGGGTATAATGAAGTGGCTCCTCCAGCCAAAAGTGCTTTTGCTCCACCAGGGAAAGAACTATCCTTCATTAGTGAGCTAAGTATTGAAAAACTGTAGGTGAATGTAGTACAAGTAAAATTGAAACACCTAAGGTTGAGGATAGAAAATTTCCTGAAGCACCAATTATTGAGGATTGGTATTCTGATACTGACAGTGATGAGGAACAGGTTAAACAAAAACAAACTGTGAAAAAGGAAGAAATTCCTACCAAGTTTAAACCTAAAATTGAACAGGTTAAGTTTGTCAAACCTGTGTTAGGAAATAACTTCTCTAGGAAAATGGTAGAATACAATGAGATACCTAGAGAACAGATGGAAAGGTTCAATAATAAGCCTAGGGGTAACCAGAGAAACTTCAACAACCTAGTTTCAAACAGATTAGGTAATCAGTTTCAATTACAAAAGAAGGCTTGTTATAAGTGTGGTAGCTTTGACCACTTGATTGTTAGATGTCCTGAACACCAAAAGCCTGTTTGGAATCAATACACTAGGGTGAATCATAAATATGTAACTAAACAAACTCACCCACATCCTAATAGAAACATGGTTCCAAGAGCTATTTTGTTGAGATCTGGTGTTACTAGATCTATTTATGCTGCTAAATCAAATGGTGTTTTCAAATCAACAACTAGTTCTTCTACTGGCTCTACTGCTAGTAAGCATTCTGCTGCCAGTATGCACTCTGCTACTAGCAAGCAATCTGCTTCTAGTATAAAACTTTCTACTTCTGGGCCAAAAGTTTTAACAAATACAGTTGTTGGTAATCACTTTTATGCTGTTAAGGCCTCAGCTTGCTGGACTTGGAAACCAAAAACAAATGGTTCAAATTCTGTTTCCAAGGATAGTAGTGCATCAAGTGATTTAAAGAAATTTAATTATGTTGATGCACAGGGCAGATCCAAGTCAGTAATGGCTTGGGTCATCAAGAGGAACTAATGTCTCTATTTTTCATGTGCAGGTCAATCTACTGGATGAGCTTAAGGATATGGTTATTGTTGACAGTGGATGTTCTGGTCACATGACAGGAGATGAGTCTCAACTTGAAGACTTTGAGGCTTTTGATGGTGGTTATGTTGCTTTTGGGAATGATCCAAAAGGTGGAAAGATTGTTGGAATAGGAACCCTAAAGACTGGAAATTTGGACTTTGAGAAGGTGTTTCTTGTGAAAGGACTTAAGTTTAATCTTTTTAGTGTCTCACAAATGTGTGACAAAAAGAACTTTGTTCTTTTTACAGACACTGAGTGTATGATCCTTTCTCCTGACTATCAATTGCCAGATGACAAATCTGTACTTTTGAAGGTCCCTAGAAAAGAGAATATATACAGTGACCATATTAAGAACATTGTTCCTAAGAGGACTTTGACTTGTCTAATTGCAAAAGCCACTGTTGATGAGTCCAAATTATGGCACAGAAGATTGGGACATCTGAACTACAAGACCATGAACAAATTGGTAAAAGGAAATCTGGTCAGAGTAATGCCTACAAAGACTTTTGAAAATTGTGAAATTTGTGTTGCATGTCAAAAGGGTAAACAACACAGAGTTTCATTCAAGTCTAAGACTGTGAATACAAATACTGAGCCACTACATCTATTGCATATGGACTTATTTGGGCCTGTATTTGTCAAAAGCTTGAACAAGAAGTCATATTGTCTTGTTGTCACTGATGACTTTAGCAGGTTTACTTGGGTATTCTTTCTTGCTACAAAAGATGAAACTCCAGAAATACTCAAGGCATTTATTACAAGAGTTGAAAACCTGTACAATCACAAGGTGAAGATTATCAGATGTGACAATGGTACTGAGTTCAAGAATAGTGTGATGAATCAATTCTGTGTGGGGAAAGGAATTATAAGACAGTACAGTGTAGCAAGAACTCCACAACAGAATGGTGTTGCAGAAAGAAGAAACAGGACACTTATTGAGGCTGCAAGAACAATGTTATCTGATTCAAAACTACCAATTCCTTTTTGGGCTGAAGCTGTGAACACTGCATGCTTTGTGCAGAACATAAGTAAGGTAGTCAAGCCTCATAATAAGACTCCATATGAGTTATTTCATGGAAAGAAGCCACTGATTGATTTTCTCAAACCATTTGGATGTCCTGTTACTATTTTGAACACTAAGGATCAGCTAGGCAAATTTGATGAAAAAGCTGATGAAGGAAATTTGGTTGGTTACTCTGTGATTAGTAAAGCTTTCAAAGTATACAATAAGAGGACCAAACATGTAGAGGAGACTTTGCATATTAAGTTTTCTGAGAACACATCTAATCCTGAAGGAAAAGGACCAGAATGGCTAATTAATGTGGATATGCTTACCAAGACAATGAACTATGTGCCAGTTATTGCTAGTGTTGACAAGCCACAAGAAGAATTTGTCTTGTTTGAGAAACTTAAGGTTGGTCCTACTCTACTACCCTCTCAGACTGATCTAGGTCCTAAAGATGATGTGGTTACTCAAGAGAAAACTAAGGAAACTGAAGATGATATTGAAATTCCTATTGAAGTAGAAAAAGAAACAAGTGTGGATCCCAAAATAGTTGTTGATGTCTCTCCTTCAAAGCCAGAAGACTCTGCTGCTGACTCAACAGACTCTACTGCTAGGCCAAAAGTTACAACTACTGCTCCACCACATTCTGCTTCCAAGCCTACTAACTCTACTGCTACTTCAGTGTTTCCTCATTTGGACTCTCAGGGCAGACCCATTGTTGATTCATTCTACCCTGATGATCCAAATATGCCTCCTCTTGAGAATATTTACTATGACACAGATGACGATGTTCTTGATGGTCAGTTATTTGGAGCTTCTGCAGATTTTACTAACTTGGAACTCAATATTCCTGTTAGTCCTACAACTACCACAAGAATATACAAGGATCATCCCAAAGATCAAATTCTAAGTGATCCACAATCATCTATTCAAACTAGGCAGATGACTAAAGCTTTGAAAGATCTTCAACATCAAAGTTTCTTTGCCAGATCACTGCATCAAAGAAATAGTCATAAAGATCTTCAAAATTGCCTGTTTGCATGTTTTCTTTCTCAAATTGAACCCAAAAACACTTACAAAGCCTTACAAGAAGCAAGTTGGGTGGAAGCAATGCAAGATGAGCTTCTACAATTTAAGCTGCAAGAAGTTTGGACTTTGGTTGAACTGCCAAATGGAAAAAGAGTAATTGGCACAAAATGGGTTTTCAGATGCAAAAGAGATGAGAGAGGAATTGTCATAAGAAATAAAGCAAGGTTAGTAGCACAGGGATACACACAACAAGAAGGCCTTGATTATGATGAGGTATTTGCTCCAGTGGCAAGAATAGAAGCAATCAGAATATTCTTGGCTTATGCTTCATACAAAGATTTTGTAGTGTATCAAATGGATGTAAAAAGTGCCTTTCTGTATGGGACCATTACAGAAGAGGTGTATGTGTCTCAACCACCAGGCTTTGAAGACCCTGATCACCCTGACAAAGTTATCACAAACCCTAATACCTTGTTTCTCTCAAAGTCAATAATTCCCAATTTCCCTAAACCCTAATTCATGGAGTGCGTTCGTACCTGGGCAAAGCAACACAACAGTGTAGTGGTTCTTGATGCTGAATCAATTAATGCAGAACTCACAAACATGGTAAAATTTTTGAATGCTACTTCTCTTAAGTATGCACTCACTGTGAATCCTACTATATTTGTTTCCCACATCAAACAGTTTTGGCTTACTGCAAGAATCAAAACTTCCAATGGGGAAAAATATGTCAGTGCTTTAGTAGATGGGCAAAAGGTTCGTATAACTGAATCATCCATAAGAGAAACTCTTCTCTTAAATGATGAAACAGAGACCACTTGCCTTGCTAATTCTGCTATTTTTTCTGGGCTAAAAGATTTGGGATATGAGGGGAATCATACAAATTTAAAATTTCAAAAATCTCTCCTCTGTCCTCAATACAAGTTTTTGATACATCTTCTTCTTCATTGTTTGAGTCCTAAAACTTCTGGATGGCATGAGTTTAGTACTACTATTGCTTCTGCAATGGTATGTTTAAGCAAAGGTCACCCTTTTAATTTTTCAAGAATGATTTTGGAAGGGATGTTTCAAACTATAAAAGAGTCTGGTTCATATTTGATTTATCCAAGGTTTATCCAACTCTTTGTTCTAAAACAGCTTACAAAGTTTAGAGGCCATGTTTCTACCTATGATGCACCAAAATTGGTTTCTAAAACTTTTACTTTCTTGGTTAAACATGGAAAAGGTTTTTCAGGCAAAAACACAAATCTTACACCTTCCATGGTGCAACTTGTGCAAAACAATCAGGGTGAAGGATCAGGAAATCCCACTGAATCCCATCACACACCCAACTTTTCTGCATCTGCTACACAACCAAAAATACTCTATACCCGTAGGAACACCAAAAAGAACACTGATCTTCCTCAGGATAGTGTTAGTATGGCTGTACCAGATGAGGCTGTCCTAGGTGATGAAGAGGACATGTTGGCAAGGGCTGTCACTACTGCTTCTAGCTTAGCAGCAGAGCAGGATAGTGATAACATAAATAAGACCCAAACCAAGGCAACATCTAGAGATGATGATTCTAATGAATCAAATTCTCAGGATGGTAACCCTAGCCAAATGGCAAAAACAGGGGGCTCAGATGATCAAACTAGGTTTGATACTGAGTTTATGTCCCAAGATTCACCTCTCGGACCAGGTTACACAGGTCGAAGTGATGAGGACAAACCAGTGACCAATGAATTGACGGAAAATCTTGTACATGATGACAATGTCCATGATTCACCTCTCGGACCAGGTAATACAGGTCGAAGTGATGAGACTATTATGCAACTCATTCAGGAATTGACGGTTACTTGTACCAAACTGGGGCTGAAATGTATTACCTTGGAGGACAAAGTTCTTACTCTTTCATCTGTTGTTGCTGATCAAGACAAGACCATCATCAGTCTGCAAAAACAGATAAAGACCTTAAAAAGATCAAAACCTTCAGCCTCATTGAAAAGATTGAAGAAAGTGGGCACTTCTCAGGTTGTTAGTTCTCCTGAAGTCTCTACTCACTTGGAAGATGATGCTTCCAAACAGGGGAGGAATGAAAAGGCAATGGGTTCAGGGGAGGCAAATGTTGAAATAGCTGATAGTGCTCTAGGTTTAAATGATGGATTGGTTTCAGGGGAGGCTCAAGTGATTGGTGATATGGATGTTGAAAGTCCTCAGGATGCTGGAGACTTTGTTGTTGCTGATAAATCAGGGAATGAGGTTGTTATGGAAGAGGTGGTTGCTACACAAGACAAGGTGGTAGAACAACTCACAACTTTGGAGCCTGAGCAATTAGTAAAGGCAACAGGGTTGATGGGTGAAACATTGATGAAGTTGGGAGATAGTCTTGACTCTGCTGCTCAAGAATCTATTGCTAAGGAAATCACTAACTCTGCTGCTAGTGGATCTGCTGATGCACAAGACTCTGCTGCTGGGTCTGGTGACAATGCTGCTGCTGAAGCTATGGTTTTGCTGAGCAAGAAGACTACCCCATTACCAACTCCTTCACTATCACAACTCACAACAACAACAATCAAATCATCAGCCTCTAGAAAACCTGAAAAAGGGATTGTGATTAAAGAACCTGCTGCTCAACAAAAGAAGACTATTACTGCATCTTCTACTGATAAAGGAAAGGGCAAGCAAATTGAAACCCCAAGGATAATGTATAAGGGGATTGACTTTACTGATGTACCTTTTGATTCTTGGCCTAAGCCATTGCAAGTTGAACATGATGAAGCTGCTGCTATTAAAGCACAAGAGTTGATTAATTTGGAAGATCAACAGCTGGCTGAGAAGGAGGCTGAAGGCTTAAGAAGGTATGATGAATGGGTTGATGAAAAGATCAGAATTGCTGCTGATATTGAACTAAACAAGCTGATCAAGATTGAAGATAATGAAGTTCCAACTTTTAATGTGCAATCTTGGTATAGTGACTTTACTTCTAAGAAGAGAAAAGAGAATGCTGCTGCTAGAAGAAAGATTAAGATATTTAAAGGTCCAACTGTTAAACAGCAAAGGAAAGAATATGAAAGGTATCTAAAGAATATGGGTGGATGGACATTGATGCAGTTGAAAGCTTATTCTGATAAAGAAGTTTTTGATTTGTATCAACAAACAAAGAAGAGAACAGATACTTTTTATGCTATGGGATGTGCTGAGGATTTGGAACAAATTGCTCAGATGAACAAGAAGTTGGTACCTGAAAAGATAGCTGAAGCAGGGCAAATTCAAGAAGCTAATGTTGTTGAAAAGCTTGAAAGTGATGCAGCAAAGATTACTTCTTTTGTGCAAGGTGATAAGAGAAAAGGTGTTGTTTATAAATCAGTTGCAAAGAAGAAGAGAAAGATTGGAGAAGGAAGCAGTTCTATGCCTGAAGGAGATATGTTTCAACATGATCTTGATCACATTCCTTCTGAGCATCTTAAAGAAAAATTGAAGGAGTATACTGTGGTTGGCAAAATGGAAGATCCTGAAGTTGTTGATGCTAAACCATTAGGAGTCAAATATCCTATTGTCAAAGTAACTACAGGATATGATACTAATATTGGAGCATTTCATGATGTCCAGAGATCTGATGGTAAGTCTTACAGATTTCTTAGATTTCAACAGATGCTACATTACTTTGATAGAGAGGATGTTGAAGACTTGTGGAAGTTATATAAGGCAAAGTTTGGAGCTAAGAAATTTGATGGTGCAAAGTATGAGATAGATCAAATTGATCATATCTTAACTTCTTCTGATAATGTTTTATGGAGAGCTCTTAAACTTATGTTTGAACCTTCAATGGATGATTCTGAATGGACAGAGATAGCTGATTACAAGGTAAAAAGATGGAGACTCTTTCAAGATTCTGGAGTTCATATGTTAACTATTGGACCAATTACCTTGTATATGCTAGCTGAAATGGATTATCCAGTGGTAAGATACTGGAATATTGTCAATCAGATGGTTAATAATGATAGACCACTTAAGCTGCAGAAAGACTATGATTCTGATGATCAAGCATTCAATTTGCTGACAAAGTATAAGAAGATATTTGATCAAATGAATTCTAAAGGTTTGAAGTGTTTGGAAGTATCCTCCAAGTGATTCATTGAGCTTAGAAGAAACTTACTTATTTAGAAATAAATAATAAGTTTAGGGGAGGATTGTTGGGTCTGAAACTGCTGCTGAGTAAAACTGCTGCTAAGTGAAACTGCTGCTAGTAATAATGATTCTGCTGCTAATGTCAAAGTGCTGCTGAGGATAAATGCTGCTGACAGAATCTGCTGCTAATGGGATAAGGATGTATACGGTTTAGATAAATATAGAATAGATTGTGTAAATATTATATTTATCTAGAATATACTTATCTTGTAGAGAAAGGTATTGTAAACCTAGTAGGACTCCTTGGTCTATAAATGGAGGATCCTAGGGTTAGTTTATGTACGTATTATTATTCACTTCAAGGTTGTAAAATCCTAGCATTGTTGAGTGCTCGTATTAATAATATTGAAGTGTTGAAAGAGAATCATAATTCTTCTTAAGTTAAGCTTTTATATTCCGCGTATTAGCTTAAGTGTTCATTCAAGTTAACTTCTATATAAGATCGTTTAAGCTCAACTGGGATCAACAAGTGGTATCAGAGCTTGTGATCTAGAAGTTATTAACAAGAAGATTTTGTTTCTTAAAAGTTTGCTATTCCAAATCTACTGCTACGATGGGTGATGAAACTCATATGGTGACTGCTTCAAGGGTACCCATGCTGAATCCTGCTGAATATGAGCTTTGGAAGAGAAGGATCAGACAATACATTAGCATGATTGATTTCAACATGTGGAATGTCATTGTTAATGGTGATTCTGCGCATGAGAAGAGTGCTGATGGTAAAGAGATACCAATAAAGTCTGCTGAAGCAAATACAGTAAGGAAGATGGAAATCAAAGCACATAGTATTCTCTTAATGGGAATACCTAATGAATTTCAAATGGACTTTGATGACTGTGAATCTGGAAAAGAATTGATGGATGCTGTTGAATTCAGGTTTGGAGGGAATGATGCTACTAAGAAGTCAAGGAAAAACATGCTGAAGCATCAGTTTGAGAATTTTACTTCTGAAAGTGGAGAGAAGATTATTGGCACATACAACAGGCTAAACCAACTTGTTAGCCATCTAAAGCTTGTTGGTTATGTGGTTCCACAAGAAGATGTAAATCTAAAATTTCTTAGAAGTCTTGCACCTGAATGGAGTATGCACACAGTTGTTTGGAGGAATAAGCCTGATTTTGAAACTATGAAGTTGGAGAGTCTCTACAACAACTTGAGAGTGTATGAAGCAGAATTGTCTACCTCTTCTACTTCATCCTCTGGTACTCAAAATCTTGCCTTTGTATCCTCTAAAGGAAAAGAATCTCACTCTGCTGCTCATTCTACTGCTTATGGAGTCTCTGCTGCTGATGGATCTGCTGCCAGTTCAAATGATAAGATCTCTACTAGTGATATTGCTTTGTGTGCATTCTTGGCTGAGCTCACAACTACTATAAGATCACATGTCTTAAATCAAGATTTGGATTACATTGATCCTGATGATCTTGAAGAAATTGATCTTAAATGGCAAATGGCTATGTTAACTTTGAGGGCAAGAAAGTTCTTGAAAAAGACTGGAAAAGAAGTCAAGTATAAAGCTAAAGATAGTCCAGGCTTTGACAAATCAAAGATAGAATGCTACAACTGCAACAGGAAGGGACATTTTGCTAGAGAATGTAGAGCCCCAAAGAAGAATGCTGATGCTGCAAAGAAGGTTACTGAAGAATCAAAGACTACTGCACTGGTGTCTTGTGATGGACTGGGAGATTATGATTGGAGTGATATGGCTGAAGAAGAACCAAACTTCTCTTTGGTAGCTGTTGATCAACCCAAGGTGCAGAATTTTGCACTTATGGCCTATGGTTCATCATCAGGCTCTGACTCTGAGGTATCTAATGATTCAGACTTATCTATGTGTTCTTTTAAATCTTGTGCTGACACTATAGAAGAACTTAAGTCTAGGAATGAGAGCTTAAATAAAGAAATTGAACACCTAAAACTTGATAACTTAGGTTACAAAGTAGGTATTCAAAATGTTGAAAGAAGATTAGAATATCTTAAATAGTGTGAGAAGGAATATGTAGATCAACTTAATCTCAGAGATATAGAAATTTTTAAGAAAAACAGTGAAGTAGAAGTTCTTAAAAATAAGTTGGTAGAAGCAGAAAAAGAAAAAGAGGAAGCTCTTGCTGAAAAAGATAAACATGTAGTAAGAGTTCAAAAACAAAAATTTGCTTCTGATATGGTTCATAAATCTATTGAGAATAATTTGATGAGAAAAGGTAGTGGAATTGGGTATAATGAAGTGGCTCCTCCAGCCAAAAGTGCTTTTGCTCCACCAGGGAAAGAACTATCCTTCATTAGTGAGCTAAGTATTGAAAAACTGTAGGTGAATGTAGTACAAGTAAAATTGAAACACCTAAGGTTGAGGATAGAAAATTTCCTGAAGCACCAATTATTGAGGATTGGTATTCTGATACTGACAGTGATGAGGAACAGGTTAAACAAAAACAAACTGTGAAAAAGGAAGAAATTCCTACCAAGTTTAAACCTAAAATTGAACAGGTTAAGTTTGTCAAACCTGTGTTAGGAAATAACTTCTCTAGGAAAATGGTAGAATACAATGAGATACCTAGAGAACAGATGGAAAGGTTCAATAATAAGCCTAGGGGTAACCAGAGAAACTTCAACAACCTAGTTTCAAACAGATTAGGTAATCAGTTTCAATTACAAAAGAAGGCTTGTTATAAGTGTGGTAGCTTTGACCACTTGATTGTTAGATGTCCTGAACACCAAAAGCCTGTTTGGAATCAATACACTAGGGTGAATCATAAATATGTAACTAAACAAACTCACCCACATCCTAATAGAAACATGGTTCCAAGAGCTATTTTGTTGAGATCTGGTGTTACTAGATCTATTTATGCTGCTAAATCAAATGGTGTTTTCAAATCAACAACTAGTTCTTCTACTGGCTCTACTGCTAGTAAGCATTCTGCTGCCAGTATGCACTCTGCTACTAGCAAGCAATCTGCTTCTAGTATAAAACTTTCTACTTCTGGGCCAAAAGTTTTAACAAATACAGTTGTTGGTAATCACTTTTATGCTGTTAAGGCCTCAGCTTGCTGGACTTGGAAACCAAAAACAAATGGTTCAAATTCTGTTTCCAAGGATAGTAGTGCATCAAGTGATTTAAAGAAATTTAATTATGTTGATGCACAGGGCAGATCCAAGTCAGTAATGGCTTGGGTCATCAAGAGGAACTAATGTCTCTATTTTTCATGTGCAGGTCAATCTACTGGATGAGCTTAAGGATATGGTTATTGTTGACAGTGGATGTTCTGGTCACATGACAGGAGATGAGTCTCAACTTGAAGACTTTGAGGCTTTTGATGGTGGTTATGTTGCTTTTGGGAATGATCCAAAAGGTGGAAAGATTGTTGGAATAGGAACCCTAAAGACTGGAAATTTGGACTTTGAGAAGGTGTTTCTTGTGAAAGGACTTAAGTTTAATCTTTTTAGTGTCTCACAAATGTGTGACAAAAAGAACTTTGTTCTTTTTACAGACACTGAGTGTATGATCCTTTCTCCTGACTATCAATTGCCAGATGACAAATCTGTACTTTTGAAGGTCCCTAGAAAAGAGAATATATACAGTGACCATATTAAGAACATTGTTCCTAAGAGGACTTTGACTTGTCTAATTGCAAAAGCCACTGTTGATGAGTCCAAATTATGGCACAGAAGATTGGGACATCTGAACTACAAGACCATGAACAAATTGGTAAAAGGAAATCTGGTCAGAGTAATGCCTACAAAGACTTTTGAAAATTGTGAAATTTGTGTTGCATGTCAAAAGGGTAAACAACACAGAGTTTCATTCAAGTCTAAGACTGTGAATACAAATACTGAGCCACTACATCTATTGCATATGGACTTATTTGGGCCTGTATTTGTCAAAAGCTTGAACAAGAAGTCATATTGTCTTGTTGTCACTGATGACTTTAGCAGGTTTACTTGGGTATTCTTTCTTGCTACAAAAGATGAAACTCCAGAAATACTCAAGGCATTTATTACAAGAGTTGAAAACCTGTACAATCACAAGGTGAAGATTATCAGATGTGACAATGGTACTGAGTTCAAGAATAGTGTGATGAATCAATTCTGTGTGGGGAAAGGAATTATAAGACAGTACAGTGTAGCAAGAACTCCACAACAGAATGGTGTTGCAGAAAGAAGAAACAGGACACTTATTGAGGCTGCAAGAACAATGTTATCTGATTCAAAACTACCAATTCCTTTTTGGGCTGAAGCTGTGAACACTGCATGCTTTGTGCAGAACAGAAGTAAGGTAGTCAAGCCTCATAATAAGACTCCATATGAGTTATTTCATGGAAAGAAGCCACTGATTGATTTTCTCAAACCATTTGGATGTCCTGTTACTATTTTGAACACTAAGGATCAGCTAGGCAAATTTGATGAAAAAGCTAATGAAGGAAATTTGGTTGGTTACTCTGTGATTAGTAAAGCTTTCAAAGTATACAATAAGAGGACCAAACATGTAGAGGAGACTTTGCATATTAAGTTTTCTGAGAACACATCTAATCCTGAAGGAAAAGGACCAGAATGGCTAATTAATGTGGATATGCTTACCAAGACAATGAACTATGTGCCAGTTATTGCTAGTGTTGACAAGCCACAAGAAGAATTTGTCTTGTTTGAGAAACTTAAGGTTGGTCCTACTCTACTACCCTCTCAGACTGATCTAGGTCCTAAAGATGATGTGGTTACTCAAGAGAAAACTAAGGAAACTGAAGATGATATTGAAATTCCTATTGAAGTAGAAAAAGAAACAAGTGTGGATCCCAAAATAGTTGTTGATGTCTCTCCTTCAAAGCCAGAAGACTCTGCTGCTGACTCAACAGACTCTACTGCTAGGCCAAAAGTTACAACTACTGCTCCACCACATTCTGCTTCCAAGCCTACTAACTCTACTGCTACTTCAGTGTTTCCTCATTTGGACTCTCAGGGCAGACCCATTGTTGATTCATTCTACCCTGATGATCCAAATATGCCTCCTCTTGAGAATATTTACTATGACACAGATGACGATGTTCTTGATGGTCAGTTATTTGGAGCTTCTGCAGATTTTACTAACTTGGAACTCAATATTCCTGTTAGTCCTACAACTACCACAAGAATATACAAGGATCATCCCAAAGATCAAATTCTAAGTGATCCACAATCATCTATTCAAACTAGGCAGATGACTAAAGCTTTGAAATGTATTACCTTGGAGGACAAAGTTCTTACTCTTTCATCTGTTGTTGCTGATCAAGACAAGACCATCATCAGTCTGCAAAAACAGATAAAGACCTTAAAAAGATCAAAACCTTCAGCCTCATTGAAAAGATTGAAGAAAGTGGGCACTTCTCAGGTTGTTAGTTCTCCTGAAGTCTCTACTCACTTGGAAGATGATGCTTCCAAACAGGGGAGGAATGAAAAGGCAATGGGTTCAGGGGAGGCAAATGTTGAAATAGCTGATAGTGCTCTAGGTTTAAATGATGGATTGGTTTCAGGGGAGGCTCAAGTGATTGGTGATATGGATGTTGAAAGTCCTCAGGATGCTGGAGACTTTGTTGTTGCTGATAAATCAGGGAATGAGGTTGTTATGGAAGAGGTGGTTGCTACACAAGACAAGGTGGTAGAACAACTCACAACTTTGGAGCCTGAGCAATTAGTAAAGGCAACAGGGTTGATGGGTGAAACATTGATGAAGTTGGGAGATAGTCTTGACTCTGCTGCTCAAGAATCTATTGCTAAGGAAATCACTAACTCTGCTGCTAGTGGATCTGCTGATGCACAAGACTCTGCTGCTGGGTCTGGTGACAATGCTGCTGCTGAAGCTATGGTTTTGCTGAGCAAGAAGACTACCCCATTACCAACTCCTTCACTATCACAACTCACAACAACAACAATCAAATCATCAGCCTCTAGAAAACCTGAAAAAGGGATTGTGATTAAAGAACCTGCTGCTCAACAAAAGAAGACTATTACTGCATCTTCTACTGATAAAGGAAAGGGCAAGCAAATTGAAACCCCAAGGATAATGTATAAGGGGATTGACTTTACTGATGTACCTTTTGATTCTTGGCCTAAGCCATTGCAAGTTGAACATGATGAAGCTGCTGCTATTAAAGCACAAGAGTTGATTAATTTGGAAGATCAACAGCTGGCTGAGAAGGAGGCTGAAGGCTTAAGAAGGTATGATGAATGGGTTGATGAAAAGATCAGAATTGCTGCTGATATTGAACTAAACAAGCTGATCAAGATTGAAGATAATGAAGTTCCAACTTTTAATGTGCAATCTTGGTATAGTGACTTTACTTCTAAGAAGAGAAAAGAGAATGCTGCTGCTAGAAGAAAGATTAAGATATTTAAAGGTCCAACTGTTAAACAGCAAAGGAAAGAATATGAAAGGTATCTAAAGAATATGGGTGGATGGACATTGATGCAGTTGAAAGCTTATTCTGATAAAGAAGTTTTTGATTTGTATCAACAAACAAAGAAGAGAACAGATACTTTTTATGCTATGGGATGTGCTGAGGATTTGGAACAAATTGCTCAGATGAACAAGAAGTTGGTACCTGAAAAGATAGCTGAAGCAGGGCAAATTCAAGAAGCTAATGTTGTTGAAAAGCTTGAAAGTGATGCAGCAAAGATTACTTCTTTTGTGCAAGGTGATAAGAGAAAAGGTGTTGTTTATAAATCAGTTGCAAAGAAGAAGAGAAAGATTGGAGAAGGAAGCAGTTCTATGCCTGAAGGAGATATGTTTCAACATGATCTTGATCACATTCCTTCTGAGCATCTTAAAGAAAAATTGAAGGAGTATACTGTGGTTGGCAAAATGGAAGATCCTGAAGTTGTTGATGCTAAACCATTAGGAGTCAAATATCCTATTGTCAAAGTAACTACAGGATATGATACTAATATTGGAGCATTTCATGATGTCCAGAGATCTGATGGTAAGTCTTACAGATTTCTTAGATTTCAACAGATGCTACATTACTTTGATAGAGAGGATGTTGAAGACTTGTGGAAGTTATATAAGGCAAAGTTTGGAGCTAAGAAATTTGATGGTGCAAAGTATGAGATAGATCAAATTGATCATATCTTAACTTCTTCTGATAATGTTTTATGGAGAGCTCTTAAACTTATGTTTGAACCTTCAATGGATGATTCTGAATGGACAGAGATAGCTGATTACAAGGTAAAAAGATGGAGACTCTTTCAAGATTCTGGAGTTCATATGTTAACTATTGGACCAATTACCTTGTATATGCTAGCTGAAATGGATTATCCAGTGGTAAGATACTGGAATATTGTCAATCAGATGGTTAATAATGATAGACCACTTAAGCTGCAGAAAGACTATGATTCTGATGATCAAGCATTCAATTTGCTGACAAAGTATAAGAAGATATTTGATCAAATGAATTCTAAAGGTTTGAAGTGTTTGGAAGTATCCTCCAAGTGATTCATTGAGCTTAGAAGAAACTTACTTATTTAGAAATAAATAATAAGTTTAGGGGAGGATTGTTGGGTCTGAAACTGCTGCTGAGTAAAACTGCTGCTAAGTGAAACTGCTGCTAGTAATAATGATTCTGCTGCTAATGTCAAAGTGCTGCTGAGGATAAATGCTGCTGACAGAATCTGCTGCTAATGGGATAAGGATGTATACGGTTTAGATAAATATAGAATAGATTGTGTAAATATTATATTTATCTAGAATATACTTATCTTGTAGAGAAAGGTATTGTAAACCTAGTAGGACTCCTTGGTCTATAAATGGAGGATCCTAGGGTTAGTTTATGTACGTATTATTATTCACTTCAAGGTTGTAAAACCCTAGCATTGTTGAGTGCTCGTATTAATAATATTGAAGTGTTGAAAGAGAATCATAATTCTTCTTAAGTTAAGCTTTTATATTCCGCGTATTAGCTTAAGTGTTCATTCAAGTTAACTTCTATATAAGATCGTTTAAGCTCAACTGGGATCAACAGGTCTTGACGCCGTCAGCCTCAATTTCCTATATATAGTTTTCTAATTTTCATTCATAAAAAAAGAGGAGAAGTTTTGGAGAAACCTTATGGCCGAACTTAGTACGAACTTTACAGGTTTTTCAAGGGTTTTCAGCCCTTGAATCCTTTCATGTGTAATTGAGATAAGTATTCTTTTAATTCAATCAATATGTCTATGTGTTGGTTGTCTATATCTTGTTCTTGTCTTAATTCCATCATGCTAGGCTAGATCTATCTTGTGTTTGCTTAGATCTAATGAAACCTAGATGTTAATTATGTGTTGATTACTTGTTTATGGTTGTATTGGATGAATGATTTTGATGTTAGGTTTAAGAAAACTGGCAGATCTCCAATTGGTAACATGCTTGAACGTCTTAGAAAACATGAACTGACGTGCACTAGGTTTAATTGGTTGTATTTAATGCATGAGTAAATTCTAATGATCCCATGTTAGGAGCTTCTTAGCCGGCTCGACATAGGAGTGAAGTAGGCACTCATAGGATTGGGGAATTAAGTGCGCCACCCCATGAATGGTATTAAGGAATACAATCCGTCATCCACGCAACTATAACAAGTAATTAACGTGTAAAAGATATCTAGGGAGTAGTGAAATCTAAGTAAACACAATTTCTCCACTTATTGCTCACAACCTTAGTTAATTTAGTTTATTTTCATTTCTAGTATTTTATTTTGTTTGCATCTTTAGTATTGGGTTAGTTGACTAGCAACTAATTCCGCCCAAATCCTTAAAACCTGAGATTTTTACTTGCTTTCTAAAAAATATAAAAATACAAAAATAATCATCCTTCATCTCTAGAACTAGTATTTAGGTTTTCTAATCCTAGCGACACTATTCCTAGCTGAACGATCAATCCCCCGGTACTTGTCACTATACTATACTACAACGATCAGGTACACTGCCTGGTGGGGGTTGTAAGCTTCTCGAGATCCCTCGAGAGGTAAAGCCTGGTGCGATCCCCACGCATCATCCTTCAAACCCGAGATTTTTACTTGCCTTTCATAAAATATAAAAATACAAAAAGAATCATCCCTCATCTCTAGACTTAATCTTTAGGTTTTCTAATCCTAGCGACACTATTCCTAGCTGAACGATCAATCCCTCGGTACTTGTCATTATACTATACTACATCGATCAGGTACACTGCCCGGTGGGGGTTGTAAGCTTCTCAAGATCTCTTGAGAGGTAAAGCCTGGTGCAATCCCTACGCATCACCAAACCTTTCCCAGTTACTGTTCATGGCAGCCCAACACAAGCCCAACTCCCCTTTTTATTTTCATTTACAGTCGAGCAATTCCACTCCAATTCGCTCCATTTTCTTTCAATTCTTAAACGTAACATGTCCATATTTTTATACCTCCTAATTTTCTACCCGCCAAAGAATTAGTATGCCAGGTTTTAGCTTCTAAGACGAACGTTTGATACGTTTAATAGAGGCAAAGTGATTGGCCTTTGAGCACCTAGTCGACATATATATATTTTCACAAACTCAATCGTTTTGACACGGGTTTGTTTTAAACCCATTCTAATAATTATATTTGATCATTTGTGAGTTGTTAAGAGTATTGATCATAGAAGGTATCAAGATTTCACGTTAGTTCCAATTTGTGTACACAAAAATTCCCTAGTCGACATATATGTATACAACTCAATTCCCATTTGATTTCCCTCACTCTCACAATCCTTAAAGTCCTTGTTATGTCAGGAAAATCACTTGAAATATCCCAACATTTCTGACATGAATAGTTCACACACGTAGGAATGTTTCTAAAATAACTATAACACAAAACATGTACATATATACACGTATAACTCATTTCTCCATCACCACCTCTCCCACACAACTCCCTTGCATGTTTTCTCAGTCCCTTTTCATCATTTAGAAACCCCAAGAAGACCAGAAGTACCCAAGTTCTCCGTTCGAAGCTTATTCGAGATATAGGGTATATATATATATATATATATATATATATATATATATATATATATATATATATATATATATATATAATCGTATAAATGGTTATGGCGAGTTGTGTTTTCCCCGTGTGTTCTATTCATCTTTACAAGTTCCTTCACCACCCTAGAGGTGTTGTAAGTCTCTTAGAACTCTCTCGATTTCATTTTATACGTTAGTTCATGTCCATGCATCGCATAATAATAATTTCGAACGTATGTAATTCCTATTTATTTTTACGTACTACATGTTAATACATAGAACACAAAAACGTGGTTGCCTCCCTTGTGGAAGGCCTAGGAACCACAAAACATTCTCACTTCACGTTATTATTATTGTTACACTTAAAATCGCAACCCATTTGAAACTTTGATTCACACGTTAAAAATGAGAAAACCACAAAAATTAACCAAGTCTTTTACTAGTAAAATCTGCTCCATGTCGCCACCTAGATGGTCATGTAAAACCAAAATTTACTTTACAACAACCCAATATTTTTATGTGTCCTATTTCTCCATGCAACTGGCTAACAAGTTCATGTTTATACTTTGTAATAATAAGCTTGTTTAACCCCTGTTAATTGCCCAAAGTAAACTTGATCACACGAATGAACACACAAAATCTGAAATTTTTCTAAGTCCTTTTCACCCAGAAAATTTCTCCAAGTAGCGACCTAAATCACTTTGTAAAACTCAATCCGACTTAACAACCACCCATTATTTTTACACAACCTGTTTCTTCTTGCTACAAACTAAAAGTTTTAAGTTTATACTTTGTAATGATAAGCACGTTTAAACCCTTAAAAAGTGCCAAAGTAAATCGACACACATGTATTTCAAAACTAGTTATAAAACCTTAATGGACTAAAAAGCCCAATAAGCTGAAAATAAGCACTCCGCATAAGCTGAACCAAAAAGCTCTTTTGATATGATTTAATAACATTAAAAATGAGCCTAGGGATAAGCCCAACTTGTCTCAACGCTCACGGATCGTTAAATGTTAACGGACCTTTAATTAGCTCGTTAAAAGCCCATTTATTGGTAAATAAGCTATTTTGGCAAATAAACAGTTGATACAAGTTTGAACAAGCTTCAATAAGCTCCAGAAAATTTAATATAATTTTTCCCCATAATTTTTTGGATGTTTGGACTAAAAATGCAAACTAGTTACACTTAGAAGGACTAAAACTGTCAAACCTTTAAAATTTGGACTGAAACTGTCAAAACAGAAAGTTTATGATAGAAATTGATATTATTTGATATTCCAAGCTCAGGATGTAATTTTGGACAAGTAGTGGACTATAAATGCAATTTATACTTAATTAAGGACTAATGATGCAACGCTAACACCATTAGAGTGTAAAGTGTAAAAATAGTAAAATTGCAAGGACCAACAGAACATGATTCATATTTTCATTTTCATATTTCATTTTACGAAAACACGTCACGTCACGTGTATTTTTGTATATTTCCTTTACTTAATATTTAACATTCGTTATATACTTATATAAAGGATTTTAAACGATTTAACTTCCTGTTTCGTTTCACCATTTTCGATGAAACGATATTATTGATTCCAAAGACATAAAAATAAGATAATATTAAGAATAATATTATTTCTGAACTTTAGGCATTTTAAGCATATCATATTCTCACTCTAACGATCATATCGTTATTCGTTCTCATTATCATTTCCATCATTAGTATAAAGTCAAAATCTTAGACCTTCCTTATAATCAGGTTCCGTATTGAAGACGTTTCCATAATCGTTCCCATAATCTCACTCGAAATTACTTTTCATCATTTCCAGTATCGCTTAAGGTGAGTCATAGCCCCATTTCCAATACTTGTTTTAACTCTTTGGGGGAAATACATGCTTACATATACTTTGATAATTTTATAAGTATATGAATAACTTACATGATCCAAATAAATTTCTTAATTTATATTTACCTGATGAAGTTTATAATTTAAGATGTGATATATATATATATATATATATATATATATATATATATATATATATATATATATATATATATATATATATATATTTTACTGGCAAATTGTTTAACTAGAATACTGAACTCATATGATAATGTTTCCACCAAAGGGTCTCTGGTCTAGCGGTATGGAGGTTTTACCTTCCTAGGCAAGGTCTCAAGTTCGAGTCTTATCTAGGGCGATAGGGGTTTCCTCCCGAGTGTGTAAAGGGAAGGGTGCCATTGCCTTCTGGGCTGGACCCAACCTGGTTGTGTGGGCTTGCTACGCCTTCTGGGCTAGGGGCCATGTAGCCACAATTGCCGTTCAAAAAAAAAGATGATAATGTTTCCAAAATGATTATTGTGGCACGATGTTTGACTATACTATAACATCCTGAATGATTCCCTTATCTCTATATGATATTTCTATGTTTCAACGGAAATAATTGCTAGGAAGAGCACAAATACTCTAGTTACATTATTACCTTGATATTGCCTAAGTTACCCTTATCGCCATAAGGTCCCTCTATCATGAGCCATTAATCACTTGTATGTGAGCGCAAATATAGTGAACAACTTCGAAACCTGTTGAGGCTTGCCATCCTATCCCACTAATACTTGACGGAATGCCTTTTGGTTAGTCGTATTAGTTGTGATACACTATATTTGAGTAAAAATAGGAATTGGCAAATCACCTATTACACGAGGGCAATATTATCATTGACTTGATAATCACCTCAGTTTTTACGGTATTTTGTTAACGTTTTGCATGTCATGAGGCTTGAGGCAATATCTATAAGAAAATATATGTCTTCAAACATATATCTAGATACAGTTGTATAGGTAATTGACCAAATTTGAATTATAAATCTCACTACATTAGTATCATGAGTTTCCATTTCATGTTAGGATTATGATTCAATACTTGAATTTAATTGAATATATATATATATATATATATATATATATATATATATATATATATATATATATATATATATATATATATATATATATATATATATATATATATATATATATATATATATATATATATCTACATTATATATAACAGGAGGCATTTGAAGGATAATGCCACCTCATTGCCCAGTCAATGCCCAGTAATTCATTATCAGCCATGTCAGCATCCATGTCATCACATTCTGTCCATGTAAGCAATTTTTACATGTCATCATATGTAAGCAATTTTTTTTTAAATTTATTATTTTTTTTAATTTTTAAATGAATTTCGTAAATTTATATATTATATACAATTTTAATATGTTTCGGCAATTTTTAAATGTGTAAAATTCAGTTTTTATTAGTGTAAAAATATATTAAGCAGGACTCGAACTAGGATCTTTTGATACATTACTAACTACTTCTATCACTTGACCAACTTAATTTTTGAGTTACATACTTCAAAGCCAAAACTATAATGTTTAGAAAAAAATTTAAACCGGATTTTTTAAAAAACATACAAAATATAGGATTTAAACATTACGGATATAGTCATACGTATGAGTTTCATCTTCTTCAAAACCCTAAATCAAAACAGGATGACGGCCGTTTGCATCTGAGGCTCACCATGAGGTATCTATGTTTCTTATGTGACTAGATCTTCAATTATGACGGTCGTTTGCATGCCAATATACTTCTTTTTTTATAGTAATGACAACCAATATGCTTAAAATCCCTTCTGCAAGACCCCGATCATTCAACTATTTTGGAATAGCAATAGCATTCTTCACTTAAGGTATAGTTACTCAGTTTGATAACTTTAGTCTGATTATATAAACCTACGTAAAAAAGTCACAGTTGATTCATAATATACTTTTTCTCATACCTTTTTTCCTTCCTATGATTCTTCAGTTGGCTATCTCGTCATGGACCTGTCTACGGTTGTGATCAGGTTTTTTTCTTACTCTACTTTTTTTATTAGATGAATGTTAATATTATACAATTGTTTTTATAATGTTTCTGATGTTTCTAGGATATAAAAGAATGATAACATCTTTTGCATTGCGTTTTCTGTTGGTACATGTTATGTTAATATTATGCTTCAGTCTTATGTGTGGAAAACTAGAAGGGGGGGTTGAATAGTTTTACGTCCTTTTTAAATTTATTTCCAAAATATTTTGTTGGTTATAAAAACTTTCGATTCGATCTTAAGTGAATTCAAGTAGCAACCAATATGAGCAAGTCTAAACTAATATTGAAAGTATTGAAATATAATGAAGAAAAGATAGAGTTAGAAAGATCAAACCACAACACGCGAATTTATAGTGGTTCGGCTACAAGGACACCTTCCTTGCCCTACTCCACTCCCCGAGTACCACACTCGAGAGTTTTCTTCACTATGTCAACAAACTCCTTATGGTGGAGAAACCTTACACACCTTGGCTTACACAAGTTAACGACACTAAGCTAAATGTCGAGTTCTAATCGTAGCTAGAACCAATCTCACACCAAATATCACACCACGTGATCTTCACACCTTAATCACACCTAGTCAATCTTCACACCTTCTTCTATGCACAACTAAGTCACTACTACTAAACTAGTTTACAACACACCAAGATTCTACAATCAACAAGTATTCACAACACCTTAATCAATAGCTATCACTAGTACTATATGAAACTAGCTATACACAACACCACTACAATAAGATGGATGTAGAGAAGTGTTCTTCTTCTTGCACTTGAATGGATGAAGCTTTGGATCACTTGGAAACAAAGACTTATGAAATATATGATCAAAGGATTTTAGATCTAGAGAAGAGGATTGGATCAGAAAGTTTATAGTGCAAAAAGGTAAGGAAAATGTGCAAAATGATCCAGTATTTAAAGGGCCAGATTTTACTGTTCGGGAGCGTGGCCGGTCCCCTTAATTATAGGCCGGTCCCCTTAATGATTAAGGGGGCCGCCTAGTAAAATTAAGGGGGCCGCCCTCCTGAACGTTTGAAAAGATTCTCTGGATAAAATTTGCCCTTTTTGGTTGGAAATTTGAAATCATATTTTTGTGGTTTAATAAAGCTTTACCAAAAATGATTTACAAATATATATAAAATGTTAAAATTATTTTATATAATGTTATGTATTAATATAAAATTTCCTTTGATCATGTAATGCATAAGTTACTAAGTTTATGCATACCTTAAGTGATATAAGATGTAGAGGTAAATATTTGTCACCAAATACTTGTTTATGCCTTATCTTTGACTTAATTTGATTTAAGTTTTGTGATTATCAAAACATAGGTTTATTGAAAAATATTAATAACATTCACAAACATTATTTATATCAACATTATGTATACTTTAAATTGTTTTCATTCTTGTGAGTTATACATGCATTGCACCTAATGATCAAGGAACAATACAGGGTACTAATAATAAAATAAAGGTGTCCGGGGTGTCCAATAATGAATTGTCAATGGAACATATATCAGTAACCATCACGCGGCAGCAAGTCAAAGTGTTCCTAACGTTCATGTTATGGAAAACGTATGTGATAAAACAATACCAACAAAGGCATAGTACCTTTAGTTCAGATGGGAATTGTATTCCATACATGCCGTCTATTGTCAGTGTTAATTCAATGACAAGTGGTGATCTTCCTTTTACTAATCTTTAGAAGTGTAAGTTCGTCGTTGTTCTTTAATATTCATTTACTAATCTTTACATATCCTGTCAATATACACAAACAGTTAACTAAGCCCAAGTAGAGGTGGATATATGTGCAAGTCAGACATTTATTAGATAATGAGTCAAACAGTGTGAGTCACATTGGGTCACATTTATTATATTTTTAATTAACATTTTTACAGGAAAAACAAAAAAGGCGGTCAGTTATGTGTTGACTGAAGCGGCACTGAGTACAATTTTGGATTCAGTCAAGTGAAAACAGGGATAAAAAGGTTGGCCCGTAATCGCTCCGTCATTATTATTTTAAAATTGAAAAGCTCATAAACTCATTTTTGAGCATGTAAGCTCGACTTGATAAATTGATAAGCCACAAAAGTGGACTTATGAGGTTTTTCAAGTTCGAATAAGCCCATAGGCCTGGAAACTAAGCTAATCCAAACACCCATCAAGTATAATAGTTCATCCACTTTTGTTGAAGTTAACGTTTTCCGATCTCATTATTGAATTTTTTTCACTTATGTGGTGGCAGATTAGGGGTTGGGTGGGAATGGTACGGAGTCAAACAGGTTGTTGAATTACTATTTGGAGATAAAATCCATTTTACTTATTTTATACAATTTTTCTAATAAACTAAACCTTACAAAATTTTCAAGTTAAATCTTTACTTTACCCGTTACAGATAAAACATGACCCATATCGACCCATTTATAAGTAAATGGGTTGAAATTTCCACCTCAAGCTTATTTGTTATCCACAGTTATAGAGTGTAACTAATCAAGTTCTGATTGTCCACATGCATGCTTTTTTATTGTATAACTTATGAAATATCTCATTACTACTTGGCATCAATTATGTTCAATTCAGATTATGAGTGTTCTTCATGAAAGCTTTTATAAAATATGGACCTATAAAAAGCTACTTGTGGCCTTACAGAGCTGAGGAGTCGGAGACAACGCTCATGAATCATGGAGATGGCTCAACAAGATAATCGACGGGAATTGAGAGCAAGGGTATTCCCACATCATATATATCTAACATTTCTTCTCATGTTTTTTCTTGAAGCACATTTAAAACTTTAGTTAGTATGGTACAGTTAGAGGGCATGTCTTATAGGTACCAAACCACCATATTAAATCCGTTTACCTAAAAACATTAGTTGAGTCATGTGATAAAATAATATATCACATCTAAAGAGACAAACGGGTAAACTCTAAAAACTTGATCGAAGCTGTTTTAACCCCTCCAACCATTCTAGCCTGCCCATTTTCCCACCACTAATAGTCTAATATGCCACATTGAAAAATTGTGAACCACCTATTTCCTTTAAAAATTCTAGATTGGGATTACAAGTTTTGATATGATAAAGGAATTGCTACTAATTATTTAAGCAGGATCATTTATGGCTATATGTCTCTCTTCGTGTTAGGCACCAAACAATGTGAAAAGAAGTGTTTCAATGTTTCTTACGTCATGCAGATTGAATATATGGAGGAAGAGGTGTTAGACCTGCAACAAATTCTTTCTGATAAGAAACAACAAGAAAAAGCAATGCTTGAGGTTTGACTAATTTTATTTATATTTGCATAATTTGTTTTACTATATTTAATATCAATTTTAATAACTACGTAAATATATTTTTTTTATGGAGTTATAAAATATTTTTTCTTAATGCATATATTACATGAATGGTAGCACTATGTAGAAGATTCAGCTTGAAGATCTATGACATTCAGGTGTCTATTGTCGTTGCTAATTCATAGTTTTATATTGCATGCAGGGAATGTTTCTGATACGGAACGAATTTGCCAAGAACATAGGTGCAATATGGGATTACAGCAGGTACGTCGTTTAACAAGATCATATCCAGTTTTAGGTATCAGTACTTCCGTGTACCTTTATATCATTAGTTGGAATTCCTAACAATTAATGTGGTTAAAGACAATTTGTGTCTGCAACAGTTTCACATACGAGTCTTGGACAGTTGTGTGGGATTGTATTTTTCAAATATGAAATCCAAAAATAAACCTATTGTTAGACGTCCATGTTTCCCATTTGTTATGCCTCAGATACCTCTGAACAATCTGTGGGAGAAGTTCCAGTAGTCCTTTATCATCACAATGAAACCCTATCAATCCCTTTTGGTCCGGATGTTGTCACAGAAAAACAAAGCAATACTTTTAAGTGAGGTGTTACTGAGCCCGATCAGTTATCTATGTTAAGTGATCAAAAGTAGCCGAGAACAGATAAATATTTGGACCTCGGATGCTCCCGTAAGTATTATTTCATGTGTTAAGTGTTTCTCTGAATTGCATTGTCTAGCTGCCGACGTTACTTCCTATTAATTAAGTAATATTTTTGTTTTGTGTGCAGGTAGCGACGGTCGTCCGTATGTGCATCATGATGACTGTCACAATCACATCCAACAGCTGCAAGTATGACCTCTTAAATGGTGGTTTCAGATGTTGGATGTCGTTCATGCTGACATTGCGTATTGGTCGTTCGTGCACTGAAACCAGGTGAGTCAACCACTCACCATAGTTGTCGGTGAGTCAGTCATTGACAACGTAGATGCACTCAAAGGACATGCCATTCCGGAGATTCCCTTTGTCAATGGTAAGTGTTCTATGATAGTCTATATCAACATCGTCTGTTGTTTGTTGCTACTTAGTGTAAAAAATACCTTCGTAACATTGCGTGTGCACCAGGTGGTGGCCCACTCATACTGGATTTTGGGAGCGGGGTCATACGCAGGGATACATAACTTTCTTTGATTCAAGCGGGATGCCCCATAGAAAACCAGTTCAACGACCATGTTGTTGGTGATCCTGAGAGTGATTCAAGCGGTTAGCTGCAAGTTGATTTTGCATCAAATGAGTGATTTAAATCACTGTTATAAAATGTGTTTTGAATTTTGTATTTAAACTAGCCTTTTCTAATCTATAATTAATTCCCTCTGGCAGTTCAATGTTTGTAATTTTGTCATATTACTAACATCTAAATTTTTTTTGACTATAACATAGGTGAATTAAAAAGGACTGGACACATATACAAAAGAATTTTGGAGCACACTAAGCATTTGAAGGTGTGGTACACCCACGTAATGTTTGAAACATCTGCCAAAATGGGCGTTACTTTTTGCTAGTGTGTAGCAATCTTAGCAGATTTGTGATGATGGACATTACTGTTTAGTGCAAATGGCGATTACCTAACTTTCTAATTGATTACTAGCCATTTCCCTATTTTCATTTAATAGGTTTACTGTTAGGAGCAACGTTGACACATCAAGTTTTGGCTTCATAACCTCTGGAGCATATTCGGAAATTTCACGGGTTTGTTTCTATCACCCTTTATGTGACAAATTAAGGCATTTAAATCGAAACCTTGAATTTTTTCTGCAAGTTAGCCTCCAAGTCTGCAATTAAGAGCCTGAATTTAAATTTAACACATTTTATCGAGCAACATGTGTTTGGCTTAAAAAGGTTGGGTTTGGTTTAAATTGGGTCACCGGCTCACTTTTGTAGTACGGGCAAGTTTAGGTTCGGTTCAGTTTCAACCACTGAACCACCAATTGTGCCTCCTCTTACTTTAGGTGTAGGTGTATAAACATTAATGTATTTTCTACATATGTGTGGGCAGGCAGATGTATGGGGTGATGGTGTTGTGCGAAGTATCAACTCACCTTGAGGGTCCTTTAAACATCGATATTGAGGGAGTGTACGATTCACCTGTTGGTTCAGATGATGAAACGAGACCTTGGTATGGCTCCCTCAAGTTCTCGCTCTGAATCGTTGCTTTAGCCACACCATTATTTTAGCAAAAAACATAATTTCTTATGGTGTGCAGGTCGTTGATAACATTTCGTATGGGTGAAGTTCTTTGAACACATTAATGAAGCAGCAGGGTATGCATTGAAATATGTTGAGATCTTAAAAGGCCAACACCCGATGCACAACAAGATGATCGTCAGATCTAAAACATAATGCTACTGTATTATAGAGTTTTACCATGGAAAATAAATATAATTCATATACTCAGTTTTCAAATGCAATGCCAAACACCTTCTTAGTGCTCCAGCCATCTATTGCACCAGTTTATTGACTTTGGTTATACTGATCTTAACGAATAACTGAATAAGACGCTGATGAACTTGATGAATCTATTCATTGGATGGAGAACAAGGACTTGGATGGTTATAGAGCAGTAATGATGGTCAACGAAATTAAGGTCAATGGTGATGCATTTAATGGTGATGAAAAAACATGGTGGCATCCGTGACATCACCAATATTGTTTTATGGAGACGGAAGAAAGACACCAAGCAAAGGTGGACCATGGCCCTTATTGTAAGTTCTTTTCCACATATTTTGCTCAATAATTTACAAGTTTTTAAGAGGCCTCTTAGGTGTTTGATAAGTATTTTATTTTGTCTTGGTATTTGCAAGCGATAATTTTGTGTGAACTTTAAATCTCTGGCAGCTATATACCATTCTGACATGTGTTATGTTCCGCATCATGTGACAGTATCTTGATCACAGATTCCCTCAATATTGAATATAATATATATGTTAGAAGATGTTTGAACAGTCGTGTCATGATTTGTTTTGGTAGTCAAATGATCAAAAGACAACGCAACCACTGATTTACTTAACATGGAGTTCCTTTGGTCGTTGTCGATATTCTGTAAGCCTCTTTGAAGACTAGAATCTAAGGTATAAGTGGAACCCCTAAACATCTTACTTGATCTTAAAGACGACCTAATTTGATCACTTATCTTTACTGATTCATAGGGTATGTTTAAACTGAAATTCAAACTTTCCACAACCTTTTCCTCTACTCCTGACAAATTTCTTGGAGAGAAAACAACACTCTTCCGCTAGGCGTTGACAGTTATTGTCATTAAATGTATCAGAATCTCTACCAGCACTTATAGGAATGCCACTTTCACAAGCATTTTGAATTCCAAGGTCGATTTTGGGTTCTTTTGCCATTTTTCCTAACCATGCTTATAGTCTTATTATGCATAGTTACAGCTCAAGTAAGCCATTTTCCATATATCAATGTTATATAATGATACTTTGTTTATATGATTATATAACAAAAAATATAACGACTACGACAGGGGCTAGACCTGGCTACTCGAGCCGCAATGATGAGTTTGAGTAAGGCAACAACTGTTGCTTCTGTGACTGTAATAACTTTCATGTTCGCCGATAGTTCTTTTTGTAAAGGTGAACACAAATAAACTATAATCTTACATCTGCAAAAGTTATTTAAAGGTACCTACCTTCATTCTCATACTAATATGACATATTTAATGTTAGATACTTTGTTTGTCAAAAATTAGCAAATGTATGATAGTTATAACTTATAATGCTATATGATAGTACATCTTTTCTTGATTCCTACAACAATATATAAAAAATGCAAGCTAGAGAGAAATCCATAACTGTCATAATCTTAACTTAATAGTGTTTTCGGATACGAGCCTACGATGGTATACCCCGGTTATGAATTTTGTATCTAAGTCATAAAAACAAGGAGGTTGGTACTTAAGCAGATATTCGTTTGCAAACACTTCCACAAAATAATGTAATTTAAACAATATTTGATTGTTCCATTGTCATTGTGTTTTAGTGCAAGCTACTTATTATTGTACATGTTGTTTAAATGAATAATTCCTTACTTAATTTGTGGTTAAGTCAACGCTTTAAGAGGATACTAACAATTTGAATAATATAATGCATATGTTTGAAATGGTGTTTAGTTTATCATGAAGTGAAATGACATATCTTTTAATGACAGGAGTGTACGTAATGCATCTGCCACTTCAAAGAGGTCAATACTATTGTGAAAAATGCTTCGATTGTTGAGATGCGAACCCATATGAAACAGCCAACTCCAAAGGTAAGTAGTGCAGTTTAAAGTTATATTGACTTTTTAAACTTATACCCAAGAATTGTATCTTTATGCGTATATCAGTGCAATGGGGGCAACATGGGCATCATCATGACTCATGAATATCAATGCTTGAATCAATCACCTAACTCTCAAATGTAATTAACTTTTGATGCTTTTTAAAAATTTAGGTGATTATTGGAATTGCTTATAAATTTGAGATTGGTTGTGTGGGTTGTAGGACCCGCCAAAATGTGTCAGCAACTGTGCTCTTTTGGAAGATCCCATTATTCATGTGGGTTAGTTCATAACTTAATTGAAGTTGTATATTTATAAGATATGTATATGTTAAAGGAGTATTTTTAAGATTAATATAATTTATGTTAGGCATTTGTTTTATATTTTCAAAAGTGGGGATTCTTTCGGAGTCATGGTAATGGAAACCTTTATTAAGGAGTTGTGTGATAGCGTTTAAAGTAGACCATTCATAGTTAAATTTTGAATCTGTCACCATCAGTGTTTTCTAAAGACTAAAAAGAGCCTCTGAACGATATATATTGTGTTGAATGGTTCATGGTATGGAGTCGAACATAATTGTTTGGCGCCCTTTTAGTTTTACCACTGTGTGTCGTCTCATTTGTTCTACAATTGTGTGATTTTTCTTAATTAGTTTATTATAATCCAAGGGCTTTGAATTTATTTCTTAAAGTGTACCTTTCGGAGGTTCTTATCCACATAACTGATAGTTATTCATGAACCATAGCCGGTGCAATCATGTCATTTTCCAGCCGCCCACATTGTCGTAATCCTTCTGCCACAGACAAAGGGAAAGTTAAAATGTAATGGGATTTGCATTATCAAGCTTCTTTTTCATCACAAGAGCTTTTCATTTGTTTCTGTTGCTCCTTTTTCAAGTATACTTCCTACAGGAACCTTTGGTTATGGTAAGCCTTATTTATGGTTTAAATCTTCTATATTTAATATCATTTATTGTTTGCTTATCTGTTTTTTTTACCGATGGGTGTTACTTTCAGGTGCTAACTATTCGGGCCCATCCAAGTTGGACTTTAGTACCCAAACAGTTCATCCTGTACCATACATGGATTCAAATGGATGTGCATCATTGGGAATGCTTATAAGGACACAAGTCGTTCATGTAGCCTCATTGGCCATTCACATTTGTTTTCTAACCAGGGAAATGCTCCCTCAGGTACTGTATTTGCTACTATATATCAGAAGCTGACACATTTTTACAAATGAGGCTTGCAATTAGTTATTGACATTTAAAAAAGCATTAATTTTGAGCCGTTTGTAGAGTATGTTTACATTTAGCTAACATTTGGTCAGGATCTTGAGAAGAGCAGAACTCATGATATCGTAAACGATGGTACATGCACATGTATATTTACTAAAACTTAAAAAAATAATAATAAATAAATAAAAAATAATAATTGTTATGAATTACATTGGAGATATTTTTAGTTTTTAGATTCTTTAAATTTGTTTAAATGACTTAATTATGATCAGCTCATGTAACGTAATGAAATATGTAAACGTAGACCTCCTTTACGTGACCTACTTGCATGATTATATTGGTTTAGATTATATCATTGTTGTGTCTACTTATACTGATTAGAAAGAAATGGTATCTACAGTTGATTTATGTGTCAGCCCTTCCTGCCGTGCCATGTTACAGGCCATCAGTTGCCTCTTTACCTTTCCCGTGCATTCTTCTGAATATAAGCTCTGTATGTACTGTGAAGATTAGTTTACTGGATCCCGTATATCACCCGCCTTCTGATACTCATCCTGCTCCTCAAGTGGGGACTGTCTTGCCAACTCTTGTGGCGACTCGGGCCCCCTGTGCGAGACGTGCGAAGAGAGCTTCACCGAATGTTGGTCCATCCACGACAACACCTGAGTACATGGGTAGAGGTACTGTTTTGGTTGTATGTTCATATACCCACCACACACTCCCGCAGGTATATTTGTTATCTGTTATTCGCCAACAAGCCCACAAAAATGGTTCATGACCACAAAGGGTTAAGTTATTGAATGCATTGAGGTGATTTATTAAAACGATGTTTAAAATTTATGGTCAAGAAGTTATAGTTCACCCTTTATGGTTTTATATCGATCGTTTAAACTAAACTCTAAAAAATTTATTTCACGTTCATAAGCTCACATACGAGCTTAACCAAACACCCTCTATATATGTTATTCATGATAGTTTGATTTGAATTTTTTTAAAGCTTAATATGTTCTATACTACATGGTGGCTATAAAGGTGGACAGGGCAGACAACCGCAAGGACGAAAAGGCTGGGCTCCAGGCTCCCCTGCAACCTGGGGTCATCGTGCAACCCGTGCGTGCTGAGTCATCTCACGCTGCACCTGCTTCTGTTAGTTATTTAAATTTTGATTTTGAACCACTTTATATGTCTTATAATTTGTGTTCCAAACAGCTATCCCAAACACTATTTATGGCCTTGCAGACATTGCTATCTAATATACGGATAATAATATCCCTCTGCAATGTTGTAAACAACATATTTACTTGTGAGAAATAAAGCACGGGTCAAAACAGTTTTCCTTGACCCAACATCACTTACATGGGCATTCTTCATTGGTTATAAAAGGGGGCCAAAATGGGTCAATTGTGTTAAAAGACCAGCAAAACATCTATTTGATAATGACTACAGCATACAGAATGTTTCTCTTGCAAAATTTTGCTAATTCTGTAGTCATATACTGAACCCGTTCCTCTCTAAGATGGATTATGTCATGTATGTAACTGTCACATGTGGATTTATGCTTGATGTTTAATAGATTTTTTTAACCATGTGTACGTTAGGGTGGAATTGTTTTTATTGCAAAGTTTTGATTAATAAATGTCAAAAGGAAACAATGTAGATTGTCATGATGAATAAACATAACTGAAGTCACTTTGCCAACTAAAGGTAGTAACTTAGTGCAGTATGCAACGTTTGTTAAAATGAGTACTAATTTATTGTTCATTGAAAATGCAAGTTACATGGTAATATATTTGTATCCTTTTTGTTAGCCTATTGCCTCTATTATGCAATGCCTAAAACCCATGTTCGATTTATTGCATACCCCATAAAATGAAAACTATTTACAACATACTCAACTATCATGAACTTTAAATTTTAATATGGGTGGGTAAGCCGAATAGGAAAATGGTTAAAAACGGGTAACTTTCTAATGTCGGACTGGCGTGGTTAGTATATATACATTGTATACATTTTAGAATTTTCTTAAACAAACCAATAGAGGTACATTGCACTCTTTGTTTAAACAAAATCCTTTCGACATAACTCAATACAAAAGTATTTGATCGAACTACAGGTTTGCATTCTACAGCTCCCTTCCTCAAAGCGCAATTATAGTTGGTGTATTATCTCTTTAGTACAGATGGCAAGATGGGCCCGTTATGAGGGTTGTGCAACAAAGATATTTATACCATCCTTGGGGGAATGAAATCTGTTGACCAGGTTAGATTTTGCCACCTGATTTATTAAACTTTAAACCTAACCTATGTTTCCAAATACTGCCACCTGATTTAGCTAATCTTTTTTTTCTTTTGTAAATTGCTAAAAAGATCACTTGATGTCGCTTTAGCTATTATAGACATATTGCATACTATAGCTTCATATGTCTCCAAATATTGCATACTTACTTTATTATTGACTATCATAAGAAAAGATGAGGGGTCGTGTGGGGTTGCAACTTATATCATATACTTATCATACCTACAAGCTTCATCATCGACCCAAAATGATTGCAACACATGGAGCGACTGATTTTGTTGCATTATTGAGTTTTTAATATATTTGACTAGAATTAAAGGGTACTTTAAAGGTTCATCAAATATGCAGTTTTATGCAGTTTATGGGTTTTGTACACTAGGAGATTCCCTTATTTCTTATTATGGACTCACAATCCATTTATCTATGTTAAAGATGTGAAACGAAATTTAAGAGAGTTAAAAGATGGTCAGTAAGTGAGTGTGTAACTCAAGAATATGCAGTTGATCATTCTGATTAAAAAACATGTTACCAAACACTCTATTCAAAATGTTTGGCTATGCTATAATTGTGGTTTCAGAATTCTCTTATGGAATTATGTTCGTTTTCAAGGCACAACGACTTCTTTTGACTTGAGAATATCTTACAAGGACGAATAAAAGACAAGAATGATTCATCAGGACATACCAATGGAAGAGATCTTGAAAGAAGGAAATGAGTCAATGCCAAGAGTACATAACTATTTATAACAAGTCACGATTACATGCCAAACAAGCGTTTATTAATAAAATTCCACATCGGTAGCATACATTACTACATTAGCACATAAATTCTGCGAATTTCAAATTAATGTGACATTGGGTATACTTGGTAAGAGCATAATTAGTCATCAAAACTGTTCTCAACATCCCATTTTTACAGGTTACTTAGTTTTTGCACGCTCTTATAACCACAACTTTCGCTATCATAACACAGTTACACAGTTCAAAAGAAATAGTTAAATGAATTTATAAATTCAAGCAAAATATGATATGAGTGTTTGTAACAATGACACATTTAATCATGCACGTTTGTAACCTTTTGAAACTAAACAAGTGAAATGAAAACGAGTCTTTGGAAAACAAGCGAAACTAAACAAGTGGTTCAACCGGTTGAACCGTTCTGGTCAAAAAATGGGTCAATTTAAACCGGGTCAACTTGCTAGGTTGGGTCGAAAACGGGGCAAATTAAACTGGGTTAACCCGTCCGGGTTTGAAGCGTCCCAGGTCAACCCGGTTTTTGTTTTAATTGGTTGTATTTAATTTGATAGATATGTTTTTAATTAGTTGTACAATGTGAATAAATCATTGTACTTTTAAGTAATGGATAATATTTTGAAACCCGGTTCGACCCGGGTGGTTCAACCGGTTGAACCGTTCCGGTTGAAAAATTGGTCGATTTAAACCGGGTCAACTTGCTAGGTTGGGTCGAAAATGGGTCAAATTAAACCGGGTCAACCCGCCGTGTTTGAAGCATCCCGGGTCAACCCGGTTTGTATTTTAATTGGTTGTATTTAATTTGGTAGATATGTTTTTAATTAGTTGTATAATGTGAATAAATCATTGTACTTTTAAGTAATATGGTGTTTTAATAAGAGTATTAAATGCATTTCTATATTTCTTTATATACATTTTTCAACTTTCCACAATATTGACTATGTCACTTTTTCACTTTTCACCTTTGACCATTTTTACATTATAGGTAGTATAGATACCATAAAAAAAATTAAATAACATCGGCGTCCTTAAAAATAATTTTCTGTTAACTGACACCATAAAATTATAATTATAAGTAAAACCATCCAAACTATCATTATAAGTCATGCCCGCCCATCGGGCGGGCTTAGAAGTCTAGTATATATATATATATATATATATATATATATATATATATATATATATATATATATATATATATATATATGATTTATCTGTTATTATAATCAACATCACTCAATACTTGTTCTATCATTGTTAGTATTTATTACAATTATTACCAAATATTCCTGAATCTATTGAAATAAATGGTTTTCCATTAAACTCTATGAACTCACCGACCTTTGTGTTGACACTTTTAAGCATGTGTATCTCAGGTAATTAACGGAGCAGGACAAGACACGGAGCGGGCATTTATTACTCTGATAAATTAAAATGGTGTAAAAATCAAATATGTCATTCTTTCAAACTTTTATATCTTTTAATGAGATTTTAAATCAAATGTTTCATCTTTTATCAAAAATATTATTTGAATGACAAGTAACTTTCAAAAACGCCTCTTTTAAGCCGTTTTATGTGATTATGACTTCGATCCTCCCCGTAACATCCAAATTACTTTTCCGCTGCTAAATCATAAATTTGGGGGTGTTACACTTTTAGCAACATACCTCATTCATTTTCGGACTTGTGTTCCTCATCATTGTGTAAAAATCCTCAGCCGTCTGCTTCTCTACTTTGGCCTTTCTTCCCACGTAAATAGAGGTGACTTGCACCGCAAAGGCAAAATCGGGCATGACAATTTGAAGATACACAGACGACCCAGACACTTTATACTGACTAGAAAGCCCTTCAAGAAAAATTTAAAATGTATTAGGAAATGGTATGTTCCTAATTTTTTTTCTCTTTTTTTTTAATAAATAGTAAACCTGTCCACATATGTATTTCTCAGCACCATGTTGCAAAGGCAAAATGTGGCAGATTTTTCTGAATCCGTTTCTAACTCCACGTTTTCTATACCATAAACTATAGAGTTTAGACATAACCTATAATAACATAGAAGATGAACAACCATGACTTCACGCTGTATCACATGAAACAAATACCCTTTATTTAAATCACATTTTTCATACATTGCATTAGTTCCAATATTGCATCAGCTACAAAATACGAATGCATTTGAGCAATTTAATTTTTGGTTTGAGGTTAGATACTTTATTACAGACAATTGTATTTCAATGGTAACTTCATCATTCGAAAGGAAAAAAATTCCTATATTTAGCTTAATTTTTTTTTTGCCAAAATAAGTAAACAACAAATGCCAAAACACTCTTGTACCTGAGCATTGTCGTGGAAGCAACACCAGCAACTCCAAATGGGCTAACTTGTAACACCCCCAAAATACCGCAGCGGAAGACTGTGTCATAGGGGTGCTACTTCATAATACAAAGTACAAGTTATAGAAAACGAACTCTAAATGAGACGTTTTGAAAAGTTACCATTCGATTAATGAATTCAAAGTTACAAACATGAGATTCCAAAGTATGATACATAAATGTATACAAATGTTTTGAATGGTAAATGATAAAAGCGTAAGTCTTCAGAATATGCAGCTTGACTCTAAGTTCAACGCACTAGCTATCGCCTTACTAACCTGAGATAAACATGCTAAAGTGTCAACACAATGGTTGGTGAGTTCATAGAGTTTGTCTTAAAATAGTTGAAAAGCCTTAAAGAATGATCACACAGCAAAGGCATTGAGAATCCACTCAGTTACAAGTCCCGCCATAAGAGACTTGTAACCTGTGTGTTCACAACCCACTGCTACAATATAGTATAATAAAGACATGTATAAGTTCGTCAAGACAACTAAGCAATTAGTAGTGAGTCTCTACTTCATCTCCGAAGACCTCACTTTTATGATGTATCCAACATTCGCAAATGTTAGGATGTATCAAAGACAACTGGGAGTCAATTCCCAAAGACAACTGGGAGTCAATTCCCATAGACAACTGGGAGCCACTTCCCAAAGATAAAAGACAGTCATGTATGTATTAAATCAAGTATAATGCCATCAAGTATAAGACAATCAAGTATAACACAGTCACGTATAAACGTTTTGAGTATTTGTACAAGTAAGCAAGTAGTTGAGCATGTATCCCCCCCAAGAGTTTAAAACAAGTACGAAAAGAGTAGGGGCTATGACTCACCTTAAGTCTATGTAATGAGAAATGAAAGTGGTAGTCGAATCGCGAAAGTCTCTAAGAGCACCCTATAATAGAACGTTGCGACTTAGGTTTGGAGTAACGTCTAAGAATACGACGAATTGCCCATATATGTCTTGCATAATGTTCATGATGTAGTACTTAGTATATAGTGTAAGTCGTTGAATATAAGTGGTCTATGAAACATGTATAGGTTGTAAATCTCTTACTACCGTTCGGGCCGACATAATTCAGAAGTCATGGAGTAAACGTTCGAGGAGCCAGGACACTTTAACTCGTAAATCCACAACTCGTCTCGACGGCTTACTTAATGAACTCCTCACATGAGGCTCCCTACTATTGTAGTATTTGATAACATATATATATATATAAGCTTTTTGATCTTTAGAAGTTATATGGTCTTTAGCCGTGGCTTTGCCGTGACCTTGGTCATTGTTACCATGGTCTTAAGACTCAACCTTGGCTTTAGCCATGGTTGTGGTCTTGGCTTTAGGTCATTAGACCTCTTGGTCTCATCTAAATATAATCATTATATAGTAACTTTGGTCTAAAAATGGGCTGTTAAGAATTTGAAGAAAATATCACTCGGAAAGCCTTTTCAGGGCTCGAGCTTCTTTATTCCTGAACGAAAACGTCGTTCCGGACAACTTTCGTGTTTTAACTTTTTGATGAATCGGACCAGAAGTGGGACTTTCAAAATCATAATTTGATCAGAATGCAATTTAGGCAGTTTTGCCGTTTTGGTTTCGCTAACTTCAAATGGTCATAACTTTTGACTCGTGTACTCGTTTTGGGTGATTCAAATTGCTATGTTTTCCTTGTTAAGTCCTCTTTAACAGTAAGTAAGTGTCAAATATCAAAGTTATACTATTGTGGTCGTGGTTTTCCATAAAAATCACTAGTTCGCTTGTTTACTTGTCATAAGTTAACATATGTATACCAATACTTGTTTTATCCATTTTTAAACATCATGAACACAATACAAAGACCATATATAGCATGAAAGAAACATAATAAGCATGAAATGATATTGAGCAAGAAAGTGTAATAGGGTTTGCTTACAACTTTTGGCTTTCTAAAGAAAGGAAGTCAAGTATAGAACTAGGACACTAAACCTAGGCTTGTAAACCCTTCACCATAACTCTTGTAACCCTTGCTATCCTTGATATAACCCTTGTGAAAACCATTTAACTTCAGCCCTAGTAACCTTGTGTAGCTCCTAATTCAACCATGGAATCACCAAACAAACTTAAGAACTAGGTAGAGAATACTAAGACCTTGAACTTTGTAGTGTAACTTGTATATTGAAGATCAAAGGATCATGGTGCTAGGTATTTATGTTGTGGTGTTTTTGTGGTGAAGAAAGGAAGAGATTAGCTTGCTATTTATACTATGAATGAGGAGGTTAGGAAGGTGGCTAGGAAAGTTACATAACTTGGTGACAAAGTTGTAATTAAGTAAGATCTAATGGCTAAAGTCAAGATTTAACCACACATGGTGACTCCCCCCCCCCCCTCCTAAGTCGTTTTTCCTAGGATAAGGGTGACTAGATGAGTAGTCATGGTCTTTGGATGATAATATCCTAAGTATGTAGCTAGTTTTGACTCCGTAAATCGCTAACCGTAAGTTTTTAAGTCACGAAACGTAAAACCGGGTATCCTAAAAATATGAAACTTGAAAGTATGGTCAAACATGTCAATATACTCCATAATAAAATATAAAATGAGTGGTAGGTTCTATCGGGTGCTAAAACCCTGCTAAAAACTGGAAACACGGGTCTAAAATGCGTAATTCGCATAAAACGCTGAACTGGAAAACGTAAAATTCCGAAACTTTTGGAATTGTCCTAAAATGAAAGAAAATCATATTTCTATTATTTATAATGTTTTATGGATATATCGGGATGCTGGAAGGACGTTTAAACCTAAAAGTAAATCTCGGACACGGCTTTGTGATTTTTGCAGAAATGATCCGACGAGCGTCAAACTCTCGGATTATCGTTAAAATAGTTTAACTTACGAGAATATGAAATAAAAATTTCTGAGATGAATAGTGAATAGTGAATAGTAAAAAGTGAATAGTAAAAGTGAATAGTAAAAAGTGAATAGTGAAATTTTCGGGAATAAAAGCTAACCTGAAATTGCGAATTGTTACAGTCTCTACCCCTTAAGAAGAACTTCGTCCCGAAGTTCAGTTGATGTTAACTACTTCCGGTGTGTCTAAGAGAATTCGGGATTTCAGGATCTCTAAAATAGTGGTGTTTACTCTGATTCGTCTAAGGTTCTGGTTAAGGAGTCGTATCGGATGTGAATAAGTCCACTTATTTATAACACATTACTTACATAAAGAAGCGTCCAAATTTATGCAAGTAAGGTCTCATAAACTTATGGTTCGGTGATTTACAATTTCTTTATTTAACTGAAGAGGCGTCCTAATCCATTTAAATAAGGAGATTCTAAATCATCCTACTTAAGAATTTCCGACACAAAATCCGCCTTCTGAGGCCGATGGTAAGATAATCCAGTCATCAAATCCCTAAAGCTAAGTAATAATATTATTTAACTCAAATCTTGTGTCTCATCAAACAAGAACTGTCACAAGATCAAGTTAACTAATTAGTTATTACTGAGCTCCATGTTTTTAATGACTCGACGAATCTCTGGGGCTCCTTATAATACTAAAGTCACATCATCTAACAGCGTGGAACTAAGCAAACCTCTAACCAAAAAGCATATGTGTATGTATTGTGTGTAAGGCAAATAAAGAGGAAGGTCACAACGTATATAGCAGTTATAGTCTAGGCACTAAATGCAACCTAGTTCTCTATAACCAAGGCTCTGGTACCAATCTGTAACACCCCCAAAATACCGCAGCGGAAGACTGTGTCATAGGGGTGCTACTTCATAATACAAAGTACAAGTTATAGAAAACGAACTCTAAATGAGACGTTTTGAAAAGTTACCATTCGATTAATGAATTCAAAGTTACAAACATGAGATTCCAAAGTATGATACATAAATGTATACAAATGTTTTGAATGGTAAATGATAAAAGCGTAAGTCTTCAGAATATGCAGCTTGACTCTAAGTTCAACGCACTAGCTATCGCCTTACTAACCTGAGATAAACATGCTAAAGTGTCAACACAATGGTTGGTGAGTTCATAGAGTTTGTCTTAAAATAGTTGAAAAGCCTTAAAGAATGATCACACAGCAAAGGCATTGAGAATCCACTCAGTTACAAGTCCCGCCATAAGAGACTTGTAACCTGTGTGTTCACAACCCACTGCTACAATATAGTATAATAAAGACATGTATAAGTTCGTCAAGACAACTAAGCAATTAGTAGTGAGTCTCTACTTCATCTCCGAAGACCTCACTTTTATGATGTATCCAACATTCGCAAATGTTAGGATGTATCAAAGACAACTGGGAGTCAATTCCCAAAGACAACTGGGAGTCAATTCCCATAGACAACTGGGAGCCACTTCCCAAAGATAAAAGACAGTCATGTATGTATTAAATCAAGTATAATGCCATCAAGTATAAGACAATCAAGTATAACACAGTCACGTATAAACGTTTTGAGTATTTGTACAAGTAAGCAAGTAGTTGAGCATGTATCCCCCCCAAGAGTTTAAAACAAGTACGAAAAGAGTAGGGGCTATGACTCACCTTAAGTCTATGTAATGAGAAATGAAAGTGGTAGTCGAATCGCGAAAGTCTCTAAGAGCACCCTATAATAGAACGTTGCGACTTAGGTTTGGAGTAACGTCTAAGAATACGACGAATTGCCCATATATGTCTTGCATAATGTTCATGATGTAGTACTTAGTATATAGTGTAAGTCGTTGAATATAAGTGGTCTATGAAACATGTATAGGTTGTAAATCTCTTACTACCGTTCGGGCCGACATAATTCAGAAGTCATGGAGTAAACGTTCGAGGAGCCAGGACACTTTAACTCGTAAATCCACAACTCGTCTCGACGGCTTACTTAATGAACTCCTCACATGAGGCTCCCTACTATTGTAGTATTTGATAACATATATATATATAAGCTTTTTGATCTTTAGAAGTTATATGGTCTTTAGCCGTGGCTTTGCCGTGACCTTGGTCATTGTTACCATGGTCTTAAGACTCAACCTTGGCTTTAGCCATGGTTGTGGTCTTGGCTTTAGGTCATTAGACCTCTTGGTCTCATCTAAATATAATCATTATATAGTAACTTTGGTCTAAAAATGGGCTGTTAAGAATTTGAAGAAAATATCACTCGGAAAGCCTTTTCAGGGCTCGAGCTTCTTTATTCCTGAACGAAAACGTCGTTCCGGACAACTTTCGTGTTTTAACTTTTTGATGAATCGGACCAGAAGTGGGACTTTCAAAATCATAATTTGATCAGAATGCAATTTAGGCAGTTTTGCCGTTTTGGTTTCGCTAACTTCAAATGGTCATAACTTTTGACTCGTGTACTCGTTTTGGGTGATTCAAATTGCTATGTTTTCCTTGTTAAGTCCTCTTTAACAGTAAGTAAGTGTCAAATATCAAAGTTATACTATTGTGGTCGTGGTTTTCCATAAAAATCACTAGTTCGCTTGTTTACTTGTCATAAGTTAACATATGTATACCAATACTTGTTTTATCCATTTTTAAACATCATGAACACAATACAAAGACCATATATAGCATGAAAGAAACATAATAAGCATGAAATGATATTGAGCAAGAAAGTGTAATAGGGTTTGCTTACAACTTTTGGCTTTCTAAAGAAAGGAAGTCAAGTATAGAACTAGGACACTAAACCTAGGCTTGTAAACCCTTCACCATAACTCTTGTAACCCTTGCTATCCTTGATATAACCCTTGTGAAAACCATTTAACTTCAGCCCTAGTAACCTTGTGTAGCTCCTAATTCAACCATGGAATCACCAAACAAACTTAAGAACTAGGTAGAGAATACTAAGACCTTGAACTTTGTAGTGTAACTTGTATATTGAAGATCAAAGGATCATGGTGCTAGGTATTTATGTTGTGGTGTTTTTGTGGTGAAGAAAGGAAGAGATTAGCTTGCTATTTATACTATGAATGAGGAGGTTAGGAAGGTGGCTAGGAAAGTTACATAACTTGGTGACAAAGTTGTAATTAAGTAAGATCTAATGGCTAAAGTCAAGATTTAACCACACATGGTGACTCCCCCCCCCCTCCTAAGTCGTTTTTCCTAGGATAAGGGTGACTAGATGAGTAGTCATGGTCTTTGGATGATAATATCCTAAGTATGTAGCTAGTTTTGACTCCGTAAATCGCTAACCGTAAGTTTTTAAGTCACGAAACGTAAAACCGGGTATCCTAAAAATATGAAACTTGAAAGTATGGTCAAACATGTCAATATACTCCATAATAAAATATAAAATGAGTGGTAGGTTCTATCGGGTGCTAAAACCCTGCTAAAAACTGGAAACACGGGTCTAAAATGCGTAATTCGCGTAAAACGCTGAACTGGAAAACGTAAAATTCCGAAACTTTTGGAATTGTCCTAAAATGAAAGAAAATCATATTTCTATTATTTATAATGTTTTATGGATATATCGGGATGCTGGAAGGACGTTTAAACCTAAAAGTAAATCTCGGACACGGCTTTGTGATTTTTGCAGAAATGATCCGACGAGCGTCAAACTCTCGGATTATCGTTAAAATAGTTTAACTTACGAGAATATGAAATAAAAATTTCTGAGATGAATAGTGAATAGTGAATAGTAAAAAGTGAATAGTAAAAGTGAATAGTAAAAAGTGAATAGTGAAATTTTCGGGAATAAAAGCTAACCTGAAATTGCGAATTGTTACATAACTTGTGTAACACGCTCATACCCAAACTCAGCCGATCGCCTAACCATCCCGGTCGTCTCTTGATACACTCCAACTTTCGGTTGCTGGAGCTGCAATTTTCCAGATTCATGAGCTCGTAAGCTGGTGAAATAAGCTAATCCAAACACCTCCTTAATATTTTTCCCAACTGGTTCCCTTTATAATAAACCGTAAATTGTATATCAATTATTCTCAAAATCTAGCAATATAAGTCAGGGGTTGTTAACCTAATGTGGCATTTCAGTTTAACTAAATGGCGACTGTAATTATTCTATTCACATTAGTTCTTAGCCAATTAAAGTATAAATTTTTGTGTGATTACCGAGACGTACCATAGGGAACTGTGTTTTGTCTATTTAGGAAATGTATGATTTTTAGTTTTCACAATACACTATAACCTTAAATATCTGTATAATGAATTAAGTTATTTTATATGTTTATCGAGCCAATTTTTTCCGCTACATACCTTGTACACTTGTACAGTCCTTTGTAAAAGGTGCGAGACCATCAACCATAGTAAATCAGGATACTGTTTGCTGTTGCAAACTGCCAAGCATGTTCGCACCAAGCTGCTGCAAACCCCAATTTAAATGCAGCATAACTTGGGCTTCTAAAATCACCGATCCATAACGCTAATTTTGTACATGCAAAATACCATAAAAAACATTCATGAAAAAGCGAGATATAAATAAATTACCACATAGTCTTTACAAAATCACTGATCCATAACGCTAATTTTCAACCGTATAGTCTTTACTGTTGGCTGACTTATCGACTGTGTAGTCCTTGGTGGTGGCTGCCTTGTTGATTGTGTATTTTTTGCATCAAAACCAACCATGACACCCCGTGCAGCCTCAAATATCTCCCCAAGATCCTTCAATGTGACCTACGGCAAGATGATAAATTTCAGTCTAATGCAGTGACCAATTATATAATATATTTTTAAAATGGTCTTACTAAACTAATCTTTTTAGATCAGTTGTTCATTACTCACTTTAGCAGTATAACGGGATGTACTAAACAAAATTAAGTTGATCGTCAGAAATATGACCATTTTTTTAACCTTCTGTTGATTCGCTTTCGTGTTCGAACAAATGTAACAAAATAGACCGAAGTCATTAGTCTTTGTTTGACCAGTTTTTGGTTCACTTGAAGAGAATGATTATATTAAAACCCATATTTTGAAAGTGAATGGTTATATTAAAACCCATATTTTGAAGTATTTTTGTAAAATCGATTTAAAAGACTTTTGTAAAAGCATAAAACAAACCTAGTCGATCAAGCGGTTCGCCAACATAGGTCTTGGTTAAGTTGTTGGATCTTTTTCACTATCCATCCTACATGATCTCATGAAGCTTAACAAAGCGAGATAGAAAAAGAAAAAGAACCAAAAAAAATTAAAATAATAATAATTGTGAGTTTGGTTACAAAATGAAAGCAAACTGTAGTTTAAAATCGCAACAGTTCCAACAACAACCTCTCTAAACTGATGTACCTAGTCAAGCCTCGACAACCAACTCTCTACCAATTTTCTACACATGATCAACACCCACTTCCTTAACATCACATACAGTTTCATCGTTTCATATACTACATAAAAACAAAGTTGTTTTCCATTACTTACACTTAGTCTAAAGTCATTTAATTGTTTGTGCGTTTAAATTCTTGAATAAAATAGCATTTTAATATGTGTGATTGTATGAATGCAAAAGTAAACTAATAATACAAACATCAGTTTGTGTGATAACATCATTGTATAAAACTTGGTAAGTGCTTTAGCGTCATTAGACACGTTCCAACATGAGGATTCATACATTTTTTTCACTTTTATACGGTCGGGGAATACTGTGATGCCAGTTGTAGGTGTATATGGACCACTTAAATCTACTATCACAAATTATCAAGAAAAAGAAGACCAGTATCAGTTTATAATAATAATAAAAAAAAACAAATATTTTTAAGACCGAATATTGAAGTCTAGGATTATACCTGTACATGTAAATATCTTCACCTTAAAATTCTTCTTGCAAGAGTAAAAAGTATATGAAGTCGATATTTTTATAACAAATTAACATCATAAAAAAGTCCAACCTGGTGGTGTGATTTTTCTAAGTGAAACTCGAAAGGTGCAGACCGTTTCTGTATACCATAACAGTGATAACTGAGGTCCTGCTTTTAAACATGTGATCTTCCTTGTTGACACAAGTCATTTACACATCTCGAATACAAATGCGATGATTCTGCTCGTTCTATGGCTTCCTGATTCAAATTGAATGCACAGTAATTATCAAGCGAAGTAACTATTCAGATAACACGAGGGATTTGAGTACATGCTTTACATATACAAACTAAGTCATAAAAGCATATAAAGTTGTTAACCTAAACATAGTTCAGTAGCAACATCACTTGCTAACTATTGTAGTTAACATAACAGTTGGTGTGTTTGGACTGCAAATTGTTTCTCAGAAATTTACTCAAACATATTACATGTATATTCCAAAATCCTAATCACCACCTAACAACATCACAAAAAGGGGGAGATTGTTAATACAAATATCGCCTAAAAACGCTATTTATATTTTACGATCTTTGCTAAGTTTTGTTAATGACAAAGTATGAACTTTAGCTAGGAGTAAATCATCACTTTAAGTGTTTAAGTCTTGTTTAAACTAAGGTTTACATCTCTTTTAAACAAAACATTGTTTTTATTTCTTAAATTAGAAAGTGTCTTGTCACATCATATTTATTTCTTAATATAGTAAGGTCACATCACATTTAGGGCAAGCTTTGTCAATATACATTTATGGTAAGAAGTGTGTTTGACTTACTAAGTGGTTGCTTGCAAGTTTAGTGTTTGACTTGATATTATGAGATGTGACATTGTTTGGTTTGCAAGGAGTAATGAGATGTGACCTTGTTTGGTTTGGAAGATTTATTGCAAAAACCAACTGCAGCCCTGGCGGTACCCTGGGGATACATGGGTGGAACCCTTCTGAGGGGTCCACCGTATCCGCCAGACCTGCAGAATGGTTTGCTATAAATACAAACCATTTGTTAGTTTTGAGTCACCCCTTAAGGATATATTTTTCACATACTCTCTCAACTAACTCAGTAACCTTTTGATTTGTATGATTATCTTATGTAGCAAGGGACTTCACAAGATCATTCAAGAAGTTACAAGCTTCAACTCTAAAGTTGCAAGTCTTGGTAGCTTGGTCATGTATAAGCTTTGGTAGTTTATACTTCATGTGTGTCATGTATATAGAAGTAAGTGGTTAGTATTTTAGGCCTCAAAATACGTAGTGTGTTGGGAGTTGTTGTACCCTTGTAAAAGAACTAACGGGAGTGGTTGTACCCTTGGTAAAGAACTCGACATCTAGCTTAGTGTCGGTAAAAGTGTAAGCGACGATGGGAGTGGTTGTACCCGTGTAAAAGAACTCGACATCTAGCTTAGTGTCGGTAAAAGTGTAAACGATGTTGTAAAGGTTTTCTCCGCCGGTGAAAGGAGCTTGTTGATTAGTGCTTATAACTCTCGAGTTGGAAACTCGGGGCGTGGATGTAGGGCAAGGAAAAAGAGTCCTTGTAGCCGAACCACGATAAACAATCGTGTTGTGGTTTGATCGTTTCTTTCTTTATCTTTGCTTATTACATGTTGTTCTTTAGTTAGAATAGCTAGTTACATATAAAGCTTTTCAAAGAACTAAACAAGTAAAGATATGTTTATATCTTCAAACAAAAGTAAAGCTTTTCAAAGAACTAAACAAGCAAAGTTAGGATCATCACATGCAAAGCTTTTCAAAGTATGAAACTAGTAAAGTTAGAATTGTTATTCACATGAAAAGCTTTTCAAAGAATCAAACATTTAACATTGTGTTTATATCTTTAAGCAATCGTAAAAGTGTTTAAAGATATTCAAGTTAAAAAGGAATTAAAAAGCGGTAAACTATTCAACCCCCTTCTAGTTTTCCACAATTGGCATCAGAGCTACGTTACTCAAGATCTTTAAAATAGAATGTATTTTAAAACTTGGATCGATCCATGGATTTTGAAAATCTCAAAGAAGGGCAACCTATTCAAAACCAACCGCTATTTGAAAAAGAAAACTTACTTGAATGGAAAAGTAACTTTGAAAACTATGTGAAATCAATTGATCAAAATCTTTGGCATATTATTTCTTTTAGTAATTTCAAACCAAAGAAAACAAGTTTTTGAAAACCAAGATAACTATCTTAAACTTGATAAAAATACTAAAGCTAAAACAATGTTTTACAAAGCTTTAATACCAAATATGAAAGAATGTATTTTTGTCAAACGGCAAATGATATTTGGAAAATTTGTTAAACTTTCATCACGGAATATGTCAAGTCAAAGATGACCAATTTGATCTTACATATGAATTAGAAGTTTTAGAAAAACTAATTGATAGACACTTAGTAGAAGTTAATACATGTGCTACTAGTTTAAATGTTTTAAATGAAGGTACAAGTGAAGATGAGCACGTGTGTTTTGATGAACCTGCTTGCGTATCTTGGAATGAAATGGATGTTGACGAAGACAATGCTTCGGTAGTTAATTGTCAATTTATTGAAACAACAAGCAAGGTGTAAGTAAAGGTGATTACTCGTGTCAAGCTCGTAGTAGACTTGCTTGCGATTCATGAAATAACACGGATGAAGATGAAGTCAATCATCCGGTTTGTGATTCTAAACTAGATAAAACATCAAGCAAGGTACACTTTGAAACCAAACACTTTTGCTTTGATTAATTTATCCTAGAGTTTTCTAAACTAGAAAATGAGTCTAAACGTTTATGCAACATGGACCTAAAAACTATCTTCAAGAATGAGTCTTCAAAATCTTTTAAGAATATTTTGAAAAGGAAATCTTATTAGAAGATAAAATGTCTAGAATTGAGAGTAATGTTGAAATTGATCTAGAATGTAAATTATGTCTAGATTACAAACATGAGATTAAAATGCAAAATGAGAAAGGAAAAATTATTAGTTAAATTTGATGAAAGCTAAAAATCTCTTGAAAGATTGTTGAGGAGTCAAAGGTTGTTTAAAGATAAAACCAGATTAGGACTTAACTCAAAAGCACCATCAACTAATAAAACAAAGCAAGTAAAATTTGTCAAACCTAGAAGAGAGATTTAGAGATAATTCAATCTCTAATAGGAACTCATGATAAAAGGATTAGGATTATTATTCTCTATGCTTTTATATGATTATCTAACCTTCTTGGATACATGAGTTATTGAGTTTCAAAGCGTGTCGTCAAACCAAGATTTTACGCGTAATGCTTATCCGCTTGATAACATCTCTATGCAATTTAAAAGGTACGCATTACTTCAACTTGACTTTGATTGTCTCTTGTTTCTAGCATTATGTGTTCGAATATGTGTTATTTGTAATACTCTAGAGTGTCTACCTGCTATTTGTAAATAACTAAGATTAGATTCTATGCAACAAGGAATTTAGTCTTTAGTACTAGTAGGAGATATAAGGTGTTTTGGTTCTTTAACCATCAAGAGATAAACACGAAAAACTCTTGAGTAAGTCTCACTCAACTCTTGCTTACAAGTGAGCTAACTAAGAATTTCCTAAGTGTTAAAATGTCTAACACTTTTGTGATGCTTGCAAAATAAACCTTTGTTAAACAATTTTCTCAAACACCTTACTTTGAGTCTTTAATTGTGTTTTTCTTCAATCACTCCTTTATGATAATCTCACATAAAACACACAAGGTGAAATAAATCACATTATCATATATTAGGATGTCTGAAAGAAAATGAGTTTTCAACATCTAGGATTTACACATTAAATGTGACACTTAGTCTCATGATGTTGTACCTCTTGGACTTTTTCTATACAAATAGAGTTCATAGTGTCTTAAGTAAGAAAACCCAAAGAGTCGAGGAGTCGTTGAATATAACATTTAACGAGTGATCTCCTCCTTCTAAGATATTATCTTTGGTAGATGATAACTTAGTCGAAAGTCCAATGATGGCAAGACAAGTATGGAGTAAAAGTACAAAATAACATCTTCTCACCTTGAGTCAAACATTGAATCAAGTAAAATTGACATAAGTTATAAAACTTGATTTATAGGTCATAGTTGTGTCTAAACAAATTCAACAAAAACAATTTTTGGAATTTAGAATAAAACAACTAGTGAAACAAAATTGATATTTCAAAGTAATCAAGTGAGTATAGTGTCAATATTTGAAAGACTTTTTGATAATAAAAGCAAGCCCCAAAAACAAGGGATTTTAACTTAAAGACATTCCTAGCTACTCTCTTGTTCTCAATGGTTAAGTTATTGATGACTTATCAAGAATGAGATTAGTAAATCCGCAGGTAAAACTAAACGTAGAGAAATGTTTGGAAGACTACTTGTTCTCATAACAATTACATTCAACATTATGTTTAGCTTTTGTCTATGTGCTCGTGTTAAAGAAGATCCTAAAACAACTCTTTAGTTGAGCCTATTTGGATACATCATAAGGTACTACACAACTAGGATTATGGTATCCCAAAAGAACGTGAATAGAAACCATAGTGTTTGACAAATGGAATTATGTCGGTAATAAGTTGATAAGAAAAGCACAAGTGGTACTTGCACTTTTATACTTACTTACCCAATGATTCTCCAAAAACACGTAAGGTTCTCAAATTAGTTTCGGATGAAGAAGCACATCAACAAGCTCCACTTGAGTAAGCTAACTCATATCGACAACGGAATTCATCTCATATACATTGTTATCACTTCAACAAAGGAAGCATCGACTTCGGCAACAATTCTATCCATTATGTTTCTTAATAGACATATTGTGATCCATCATCATCGCCTTGGTAAGATTGTTCATTGAGGAACGTCTTAACTAAGAAAGTCTTCTACGTTAACTATTCCATCAACGCGTTCACAAAATCTCTTGAATGTGAAGCATTCATAATTCCTAGGCTTAGTCAAAGACTCATAAGACCTAAAACCTTAGGTTTGAACATTAGGATAAAACCACAAAAATCAAGACAATTCCTTTTTGAGTTTTTCCCTGCAGCTCCCACGGCACCCTCAGACCATATGGGCGGAACCCATTTTTTTGGTTCCGCCTGGTCCGCCAAAACCTCAAATTGTTTTATTTTTAATTTCAAAGCCAAACATCCTCTTTACTTAATCATCCACTTTCAAACAGCCATCACCCTCTCAAAAACACATATCCTCACGAATTTTAGGGCTTTTAATCCAATCTCTTCAAATCCAACTAACTTTGTAAGTATTCTAATCACAATTACATTTTTGATTCAATTATAACATTCTTGCTTACAATCATTAACTAGAATCTTAGGGTTTTTGCATAAAACTTCTTGATTCATGAAAAACTTGGTGGCTAGTCAATTATGTATTTCATTAGTTAAGAATTGTATCTTTTTGTTGATTTGCCAAACACACCAAGTGCATTGTCTTTCAAAAATCACATCCAAGACTAGTACATGATTCATCACCACATTGTTAAAACAAATGAAAAACATCACTTGCATACTATCTCTTGAATGCTAAAGGGGATACATAACTAATATGTATTTTCGGGTACATTCAATCGAAGACACACTCAATTTGGAGAGTGTTGGTTATCTTTTGTTTTTAAAACAAAATTTGCATAACAAAACAATTTGGGAATCAAAATGAGTCAAGATAACCAAGTCTTCACATTGTTTTGCATTTTGGAACACATTAGAACATCCACATTGTTAAAAGTCATTAACATACAACTTTATGTTTTCTAGGAATCAACATGCCTCCCGCAAACAAATCCGATCACAAGGAAACCCTTAAGTACATGCCCAAACACCATATGACCAAAGGTCTCAACAATGTTCAAGTAGAAACCTTTAAGATACTATAAAAATGCTATGTTCACGAAGGAAGAACCATTGATCCATCCTTTCTAGAAGGAACATCCATTCGCCAAAACTTTGCCGCAATCAACTTTGATTGTCTCCTTGATATAGATGAGCCAATTTGTCCTAGATTCATCTTAGAATTCTATGCAACCGTAAACCTTTCCACAAGTGTTGTTGGCAAGATATCATTAAACTTCACAACCAATCAAACACCACATGACATAGATTTAAAAGACTTAGCTATCATTCTTGGTGTCCCAAATGAGGGAACTTGTATCTACACGGATAAGTGGCCCATTTCAAGTCTTGATTCTCTTGAGCGTTTTTATCCATACGACACACCTCTTGCTAGTAAGGAAACTATTAAGGAACATCTCTTTGTTAGAACCTCTACCACTAGGGTGAATCGTTCGAGGAATATTGTAGATAAGGATCCTTTTGGTATGGAGCTCAATGAGCTTAAACCACAATTTAAGAAGTGGGAAGAAATCCTTAGAGCTAACGTCATAAGTACCATAGGAAATAGAGATCATATCAACACATGCCTTTGCTACATGCTCTATAGCATTTCCACTGGTCAACCCTTCAACTTAGCCTATTACCTAGCCAAAAGAATGGCCGACATATCCTTAGTTGGAACAACCGCTCTTCCCTATGGAATGCTTCTTACTCGCCTCTTTAAAGCAATCTCACCCATTCCTCCTAACGATAATGGAATGCGCCTTGACTATTCTCTCGTTCCTCACATCTTCGTTCCTTTAAGTGATAAACGAGTTTTCAAAAATAAGGGCAAACGTACTCGATCACCTACACCATCATCATCATCATCCGGCATGAGCGAGGACGATAAACTTCCTAACTCTAAGTTAACCCCTTTAGAATACCTTCAAGCACTCCCCATCATTGACAATGCTTCCGAAGAGTTCAAGCAAACCAAAGGAATGTTCAAATGCTTTGGAAGGTACCTAAACAAGCTCAACAAGAAGATAGACCGGTTGTGAGAAGATTAAGGAGTGTTTGGCTTATGAATGCTTTAGAATCGTTTTTGTGTTAAACTACGTGAATTACTTGTTTTTCACTTTCATGGTTTATTACGTTTGTTGGATTATGTTTGTATGAACTTTTATGCACAATGACAATATTTGAGGTGTTTGTCAATTTTTATGCTTATGGTAAATTTCACTAAGTTTAGTGAATATCGTTAGCCCCCGGTCAAAGTCATATGATATGAGTATTTACATGTTCATTTTTTGCATTTCCTAACCAGATATGCATTATATTTTTGATTTTAGGAGTTTTCGAAAATTTTGAAAATCGTCTCGCGGGTCAAAAACGCGGACTGCCTAATTTTTGAGCTCTGGCGGATATGGCGGTACCCAAAATTGGGTTCCGCCAGTGTATTTTCTAGGAATTCCAGAAATGGCCCAACGGACCAGGCGGTACCCTCAAATGGGTTCCGCCAGTGTATTTTGAGGGTTCCGCCAGACACATGCAGAATTTTTTTCCATTTTTCCTAAGTCCAAAACTTGTAAAGTGTCAAACCATTATCCTAAGTGAGAAACATCTTCCATTAACTCCAATAACCATATTAGAACAACTTTCACTCACTAAAACAATTAGGAAGCCACTTCCCTCCAAAAATTCAAGTTCAAACATAACCAACCCAAGGAACCCTTTTAAAGGATCATTCAAACCATTGAAACATTTTCAACCAAATCACATCCCATGATCACAAAGCATTGAGTGCATTTGTTGGTCTTTCACTCCACCTTACTTGATGAGGCGAAAAATGATCCATTTTTAGGGGGTCATTTAAGACCGAATTCGAATTTATTTGATCAAATATTGCCCTAAATTGTTCCTTTTGTGATTTTAGGTACTTTGGGAGTGAAATCTGGAAAAGGAAGCAATTCGGACGTTTTTGGAGCATAAAAGTGAAGAAAACGCCAAAGTCTTAATTTTCCATGCTGGGAACAGTAGGTGACGGCGTCAAGAGTAACTCCCTGACGGCGTCAAGAGCAAAATTCCATGACGATCCAGAAGAGATTTGACGGCATCATGAAGGTAGGGCGTCAAGAGTAAAAGTCATGACGGCCTGGAAATGATTAAGTCTTGACGGCGTCAAATGTAGATCAAGGCAGTCCGAGATTAGTTTTAGCGGCGAGGTGACGGCGTCACCTAATTGGTCTTGACGCCGTCAGACCCCTTTTCCTATATATAGTTTTCTAATTTTTCACATTGAAGGAGAGAAGTTTTGGGGAGAAACCCTAAGTACGATTTTGGTGTAACTTTACAGGTTTTTCAAGGGTTCCAACCCCTTGATACCTTGCATGTGTAATCAAGATAAGTGTTCTTTTAATTCAATCAATATGTCTATGTGTTGGTTGTCTATATCTTGTTCTTGTCTTAATTCCATCATGCTAGGCTAGATCTATCTTGTGTTTGCTTAGATCTAATGAAACCTAGATGTTGATTATGTGTTGATTACTTGTTTATTCTTGTCTTGGATGAATGATTTATACGTTAGGCTTAAGAAAACTGGCAGATCTCCAATTGGTAACATGCTTGAACGTCTTAAGAAACATGAACCGACGCGCACTAGGTCTTTATTGGTTGTATTTAATGCATGAGCCACTGTTTACAATCCCTATGGTTGTGCTGGGCATGGTGTAGGAGGAGATAAGAGCTCATAGAATTGGGGAGTTAAGTGTGCCACCCCATGAATGGTATTAAGGAATACGATCCGTCATCCATGCAATTATAACAAGTAATTAACGTGTAAAAGATGTTTAGGGAGTAGTGAAATCTAAGTAAACACATTTTCTCCAATTACTGCTCACAACTTTAGTATAAATTAGTTTATTTTCATTTTTAGTATTTTATTTTGATTGCATCTTAGTATTGGGTTAGTTGATTAGCAACTAATTCCGCCCAAATCCTTCAAACCCGATATTTTAATTTGCTTTTCATAACATATAAAAATACAAAAAGAATCTTCCCTCACCTTTAGAACTAGTATTTAGGTTTTCTAATCCTAGCGACACTATTCCTAGCTGAACGATCAATCCCCCGGTACTTGTCACTATACCATACTACAACGATCAGGTACACTGCCTGGTGGGGGTTGTAAGCTTCTCAAGATCCCTTGAGAGGTAAAGCCTGGTGCGATTCCCACGTATCAAGTTTTTGGCGCCGTTGCCGGGGAATACTTATTGTCTAGGTTAGAAATTCTTTTTATTAGGTCTACTTGCTAGATTCCTTTCTAGTAAGATTTTATTTTTATTTTTAGGTTTTCTTTAGTCTATCTCAATTCTTTGTGTCTTTGTTCGTAACTCTTCACCACCCAACATCATGGAAGGTGGTAACATCTTTGAACCCGTCATCCCACCACAACAAAACCCACCACTAGAACCCCTTAGGCCCCGAACCTTAGGAGAGTATTCCCGACCTAGCCACCAAGGCTACCGAAACACCATTGAGCTCACCGGAGCCAATGTGACCCCCTTGCGATCCGACACCATCCTGTTGGTGCAAAGCGGATGTGCATTCCATGGACTTCGTTCCGAAGATCCAAACCAACATCTTAAGGACTTTCTCAAAATCGTAGATTCCATAGACCTAGGTGTTGAAACTAGAGAGACTACCCGTTTACGCCTATTCCAATTCTCTCTACGGGATCAAGCTAGTCAATGGCTTGAGCGTCTACCCGCGGGATCCATCACCACATGGGATAACCTCACCAATCGCTTCCTTACTCAATTCTTCAAACCGGGGTTGTTGTACCCTTGTAAAAGAACTAACGGGAGTGGTTGTACCCTTGGTAAAGAACTCGACATCTAGCTTAGTGTCGGTAAAAGTGTAAGCGACGATGGGAGTGGTTGTACCCGTGTAAAAGAACTCGACATCTAGCTTAGTGTCGGTAAAAGTGTAAGCGACGTTGTAAAGGTTTTCTCCGCCGGTGAAAGGAGCTTGTTGATTAGTGCTTATAACTCTCGAGTTGGAAACTCGGGGCGTGGATGTAGGGCAAGGAAAAAGAGTCCTTGTAGCCGAACCATGATAAACAATCGTGTTGTGGTTTGATCATTTCTTTCTTTATCTTTTCTTATTACATGTTGTTCTTTAGTTAGAATAGCTAGTTACATATAAAGCTTTTCAAAGAACTAAACAAGTAAAGATGTGTTTATATCTTCAAACAAAAGTAAAGCTTTTCAAAGAACTAAACAAGCAAAGTTAGGATCATCACATGCAAAGCTTTTCAAAGTATGAAACTAGTAAAGTTAGAATTGTTATTCACATGAAAAGCTTTTCAAAGAATCAAACATATAACATTGTGTTTATATCTTTAAGCAATCATAAAAGTGTTTAAAGATATTCAAGTTAAAAAGAAATTAAAAAGCGGTAAACTATTCAACCCCCCTTCTAGTTTTCCACAGACATGTTCAACCTCAAACAGCTACTATCACTGCTTTAGCTATAGCAAAGATGCCAGTTGTTCTCTAGTTTATAATATATGCAACTTACTATTTTCAGCATTCGTATTCATGCCGCTATTAGCATGAAAATTTAGTAGGGTAAAAATTTATTCTCTTAAAAGTTGCTCCATGAGATTCCCAAAACAAAATAAGCAATAAAGCTCATACGAAAAAAAAATCCAACTTATGATATACAAACCAAACTAAATAAACCCGTAAGCCTCAAAAGTAGGCCTAAACTCTCACCACATCCTCAAACGGCATGGCCACATCTCAGCACACCATACCACATCTCCTCAGCTTCCATATACATATAAAAATGTCCAAACGGGATTCTTTCAAATAAGCCAATCCAAAGACCCCCTACAAAACAGTAAAACTAATCACTCCTATAAAATACCATAAGCTAAACAAAGTAAACCCAGCCATAAGCTAAACAAACAAACCTCATAAGCCTAAAATAAGCCGGAAAATAAGCCAAGCCAAACACCCCCCCCCCCCAACAAAACAACTAAATTATTAATTTCACCATAAAACCCAATTGAAACAAATAATACATAAAGATGAGCAAAATTATCTTAAACACAAAAATCAACAACAACAACCAAAATCTTAAAAAAAAATATATACATATACCTTTAATTATGCGGCAGAGAATTGAAGCTCTAAATTAGGGTTTTAAACCTCAAAATAAATGATTTAACCAACGGTTGAATGATTGTATCATTTTTTATATTTATATTTTTTCTTTTGATTTGAGTTAGATTTGAGAAAGAAAATGTTTGAGCCGATCATTTGTGTGTATGTTTGTGTTTTGTATTTTGTGGAAAATGGAAGAAAGATCCAGAACTTGTATGTCTGAGTGACTGGAAAATGGAGTTTAGGGGGTAGCAATTCACTATTCCTAACACTGTAGACTCCCACACAGTCAACTGTAGCTGGAGCTACAAAGTGTGGATGAAGCCATTTGGGGATACCAATCCCAACAATGTTAGTATGATAGAAAGTTTGGAAGTAGCAATTTTGGGGGAACACTATAGCTAAGAAGCCCAATAGTTAGTATGTAGGTATAATGGGTGGTATTTAATAGAAAGTGCAATTATATAATACTTACCCAATGGGTCTAAGCGGGTCTAGTGAATCATTTTTTTTTCATCTTTTACTAAAAAAAACAATAAAATAAATATAAATAAAAATAAAAATCTTTTCTACCGGACCAATACCCATTTAAACCCGAACCCGACTCATCTAGACCCGACCCATTTAGACCTATGTTTCTAAAAGAACCATCTAGACCCAGACCCGTATACACTCAAACCCATATAGATCCGTGACACAAACTCGATTCGACCCACCTATTTTGCCACCTTTGCCAATAAGGTTGGATGTAGTGGCAGTGGTCTCCACAACATACCATTCGACCATTGTCCCGCCACATTTAACACCATTACCATCTTTTTTGACATTTACATATATCATACTTAAATTCAAAACATAACTATGAACGCGAAAGCAAGAATAAAAATGAAGATCAAACTGATTAGTTTCATTAAGGGAAAGGGTTAAAATGTTACAAATGATAAATGAAAGTATTTATACACAAAACTAACTAACATCATGTAATTAGGCGGGATCTAACTAACATTTAACATATTTACAAATTGATCCTTATGCTCCATGAAAGTCACAAATTGTCTTGATAAATTAACTTTGAACTATTTACACTTTCAGTCCTTGCATACTCTCTCTCTCTCTCTCTCTCTCTCTCTCTCTCTCTCTCTCTCTCTCTCTCTCTCTCTCTCTCTCACACACACACACACACTTTTCATCATGTGTTTTACATCACGGGATGGTCGGTTCTTTCTTGATTCACTCTTGGACTAAACGAGGGTGTAATGGCTACCTTTCGTGGTATTGATGTTGGCTCTAATCTACAAACCATTTGGTTAATATATCTTAAGATTTTTTCAAAGACATGATGAGGCGAAAAATGAACCGTTTTTAGGGGGTCATTTAAGCCCGGAATTAAATTTATTTGATCAAATATTGCCCTAAATCATTCCTTTTGTGATTTTAGGTACTTTGGGAGTGAATTCTGGAAAAGGAAGCATTTTGGACGTTTTTGGAGCATAAAAGTGAAGAAAACGGCAAAAACTTAATTTTCCATGCTGAGAACAGTACCTGACGGCGTAAAGAAGGAAATTGTGACGGCGTCAGGAGTAAAATCCATGACGACCCAGTGAAAACCTGAAGGCGTCAAGAGTTAAATTGGTGACGGCCTGAAGATGGACTACACATGACAGCGTCAAACCTAGATCTAGGCAGTCCGAGGAGTTTATTGGCGGCGAGATGACGACGTCAGACATTTACTCTTGACGCCGTCACCTCACAAAATCTATATATACTTTTCTATTTTTCATTCATTAGGAGAGGAACTTGTGTGGAGAATACTAGGGTCGAACCTAATAAACCCTAGGTCGTTTGTAACAGTATTTTCAAGGGTTTTCACCCCTTGAAACCTTTCATGTTCAATTAAGATAAGTCCTCTTTCAATTCATTCAATATGTCTATGTTTTGTTTGAATATATCTTATGCTTGTCTTGATTTCAACATGCTAGGCTAGATCTTTCATGTGTTTGCTTAGATGTAATAAAACCTAGATGTTAATTATAGGTTGATGCTTAATAAATAAAGCCTCTACCACCCTTTTGCTTGCAAGCTCTATGAAGACCATGTACTTTTTGCATGATGATGTATTTTCCTAGTTGCTTATTTGTGAACTAGCTTTTCTACTTGTAATTCAAATTGCTACTTGTATGTTGTGTCTTGACACAACCCCTTATTTAATATGAATGCTTTCTTTTCAAACATGCTTTATTTTTCTTATCACCTTATACATGTTTGCATGCATATACTTGTGCTTCTAATATTTTTTTTGCAAAGCATTCCATAGCTCGTTCTCTTGGTGCCCCCAAACGAGGGGGAGTACACATCAAGGGGGAGTTTCTACCCGTCAATTTTTCACGATTGAAAATTGTCGGCTTAACCTTTTCGATTCTACAAAAAGGGGGAGAAGTAAATATAAACTCACTAAAATACTTGTTTAAAAATTAATTTTTGAGTTAATGAGTTTAAGTTTTGTAATCATCAAAAAGGGGGAGATTGTTGATATAAATAATGCTTGAAAAGGTTATTAATATTTCTCAATAGACAAGATTAAGACATAAACAAGTATTTGGTAACAAATATTTACCTCTACATCTTATATCACTTAAGGTATGCATAAACTAAGCATCTTATGCTTTACATGATCAAAGGAAATTTTTTCTTAAGACATAACATTTTATAAAATGATATAAACATTTTATATATATTTGTAAATCATTTTTGGTAATGCTATATTAAACCACAAAGATATGATTTCAAATTTCCAACCAAAAAGGGCAAATTTTATCCAGAAAAACTTTTCCAACGTTCAGGAGGGCGGCCCCCTTAATTTTACTAGGCAGCCCCCTTAATGATTAAGGGGACCGGCCTATAATTAAGGGGACCGGCACGCTCCCGAACAGTAAAATCTGGCCCTATAAATATTGGATCATTTTACACATTTTCCTCACCTTTTTGCACTATAAACTTTCTGATCCAACCTCCCTCTCTAGATCTAAAATCCTTTGATCATATAATTCATAAGTCTTTGTTTCCAAGTGATCCAAAGCTTCATCAATTCAAGTGCAAGAAGAAGAACACTCCTCTACATCCATCTAATTGTAGTAGTGTTGTGAATAGCTAGATTCATATTGTAGTTGTGGTAGATATTTGTAAAAGTGTTGTGTAAATTTGTTGTGTGTAGAAAATAGGTGTGTTGTAAAGTAGTTTAGTAGTTGTGAATTAGTTGTGCATAGAAGAAGGTGTGAAGTTGTGAAGGTGTGACGAAGGTGTGAAGCCTTGAACAAGTCGTGAAGTTGAGAAGAAGGTGTGAAGCCTTGAAGAAGTCGTGAGATTGGTTCTAGCTACGATTAGAACTCGACATTTAGCTTAGTGTCGTTAACTCGTGTAAGTCAAGGTGTGTAAGGTTTCTCCACTATAAGGAGTTTGTTGACATAGTGAAGAAAACTCTCGAGTGTGGTACTCGGGGAGTGGAGTAGGGCAAGGAAGGTGTCCTTGTTGCCGAACCACTATAAATTCGCGTGTTGTGGTTTGATCTTTCTAACTCTATCTTTTCTTCATTACATTTCAATACTTTCATTATTACATTAGAATTGCTTATATTAGTTGTCATTTGAATTCACTTGAGATCGAATCGAAAGTTTTTAATAAGCTACAAAGTATTTTGGTAATAAACTTTTAAAAGTACGTAAAACTATTCAACCCCCCCTTCTAGTTTTCCACAATTGGTATCAGAGCCAGGTCTAGCAAGATCTTTAAAATATATTGTATTTTAAAACTTGTAACGATCTATGAAATCTGAAAAATATTTACAAGGGCAATCTATGCAAAGACCACCACTATTTGAAAGTGATGGATTTTTATATTGGAAAAATCGATTCGAAACTTATGTGAAGTCAAAAGATCTAGATCTTTGGCATGTTATTACTAATGGTGATTTTTTACCTATTCAAAATAACCCGGAAACTAAGAAAGATGAAATCGTACCTTTTGAAAAACAAAATGATGATTTAAAAAGAAAACTTGCTAAAAATAATGAAGCAAAAATGGTTATTTATAATGCGCTACCACGTAAAGAGTACGAAAGGATCTTTATGTGTGAAACCGCAAAAGAAATTTGGAACTCTTTACTAATAACTCACCAAGGTAATAGTCAAGTCAAAGATAATAAGATAGATCTACTTGTTCAACAATATGAGCAATTCACGATTTCGGAAGAGGAATCAATTGATAATGCTTTTGCTAGATTTAACACTATCATCACAAGTTTAAAAGCACTGATGAGAATTTTTCTAGTAAGAATTTTGTTAGGAAGTTTCTTAGGGCTCTTCATCCAAAATGGCGAGCTAAAGTGACGGCTATTGAAGAATCGAAGAATTTGTCAATATTGCAACTTGATGAATTAATTGGAAATCTAAAAGTTTACGAAGTCATCATTAAGAAGGACTCCGAAATGGTCAAAGAAAAACGAGAGCAAAGCAAGTCAATCGCCTTGAAGCTAGAAAGGAATCTAGTATCGAAGATAGCTCATCTTCCGAAAGTGATGACGAAGAATACGCCATGGCCGTAAGAGATTTCAAGAAATTCTTCAAAACGCGAGGAAGATTCGTAAGACAACCGTATGATGAAAAGAAAACATTTCAAAAGAGTAAAGATGACAAGAACAATTAGATTGAAAGAAAGTGTTTCAAGTGTGGTGATCCAAATCACCTCATCGGAAAATGTCCAATGATGACAAGAGATCAAAATCAAAGAGCTTTTGTTGGAGGTGCTTGGAGTGATAGTGACGAAGATGAGAAAGAAACGACAAAAGAAGAAAAGTGTCTTATGGCGAATACATCAAATGAGGTACGTTCCGAAACCGAATATTTTAGTGATGAAAGTTTATCATTAGATGAAAAAGATCTAGATAATGAATATAATAGGCTATGCAAATTAGGACAACTAGTAATGGCTAAAAACAAATCACTAAAATACATAAACAATCAATTGGAAAATGAAGTACTTGAACTAAAAATTAAAATACATCAACTTGAAAAAGGTAAAGAAATTTTTGAAGAATGCAAGTCATGTCAAATGCTTAAAGATGAAAACGAAATACTTAGGGAAGAAATTCGCAAACTTAATAAATTTGAAAATAGTAGTCGCTCACTTAATAAAATAATAAGTGTTCAAAGAACATCCAGAGATAAAACCGGTTTAGGATTTAACTCAAATGAAGCTTCAACAAGCGAGATTAAAAATGTCAAATTCGAAAATGAACCTAACGAACAAAAACCTCTAAAATCTAATCCTAAGTATATACTTGTAAATAATAGAAAAATACCTCTTGCCAACAATGAAGAAGTAAAAGCTTTTTATAAATGTTAGGACCCAAGTTTATATCATTTCACACATAAAATATGTTTAGAGAGATGAAGATGTATTTTAGAGAGAGAGAGTACAAGAGAGGAAAATAAGAGAAAGTTTCTTATTCCATAATGAACCAACACCCTCCTTAAAGGGTTTACAAGAGTATTTATACTCATTGTCTAGGGCATCTTACATGTTTCACATAATATCACTAATGGCCCTTAGACTTTAACAAAACATATATTCTAAACATATTAAAACTTTAACGTACTAATATAATATTGCAACCTATTACAAGACTCATTGACTCGATAATGATCGTCACTTCAAGTGTTCCCAACAATCTCCCCCTAAGGGACGATCATTGAGATCTCTCTTTGATTGCATTTATGATCATCAATTTTGCGTTTCCAACAATCTCCCTCTAAAGGGGTGATCATTGAGATCTCTTTGGCGACCTGTGGGTTATGGGTCCACCAATAGAAATGACAGATCTTTTGACTTCTCTGATGCTTCTTGTTTTGAACTTTGAGTCTTTGTGTAATAGCTTTGCTAGATTCTTTGTTCCAATCATGCTTTGTGATCATTGTTCTTCGTTCTTGTTGTTGTGATCAAATGATGGTGTAATCTGCCATTCGTCACTTCTGCGTCTGTGGTGGTTGTCCGCCATTCCAACATGCTCGTACATCTTTGGACTTTGACTTTCACATGCACATAGTTCCCTTTCTCATACTATGAGATCTTTAGTCTTTAAACTTTGTAGATTCTTCTTTATTGACGTAGAATCATTCTTTGAACTTTGTGGCGTTAAGATCTTTGGGGGAGCTTTCTTTGACTTCAAGATGTATGTATGAGCATGTTGGAATCTACCATCATGGAAGTGAGGTACCTGCGAGTAAACAGTTAGTGTAACACCCCCAAAATACCGCAGCGGAAGACTGTGTCACAGGGGTGCTACTTCATAATACAAAGTACAAGGTATAGAAAACGAACTCTAAATGAGACATTTTGAAAAGTTACCATTCGATTAATGAATTCAAAGTTACAAACATGAGATTCCAAAGTATGATACATAAATGTATACAAAGTTTTGAATAGTAAATCATAAAAGCGTAAGTCTTCAGAGTATGCAGCTTGACCCTAAGTTCCACGCACTAGCTATCGCCTTACTAACCTGAGATAAACATGCTAAAGTGTCAACACAATGGTTGGTGAGTTCATAGAGTTTGTCTTAAAACAGTTGAAAAGCCTAAAAAGAATATTCGCACAGCAAAGGCATCGTGAATCCACTCAGTTGCAAGTCCCGCCATAAGAGACTTGCAACCTGTGTGTTCACAACCCACTGCTACATAAATAGTATGAATAAGACATGTATAAGTTCATCAAAACAATTAAGCAATTAGTAGTGAGTCTCTACTTCATCTCCGAAGACCTCACTTGGGAGCCAATTCCCAAAGACAACTGGGAGCCACTTCCCAAAGAAAACTGGGAGCCACTTCCCAAAGATAAAAGTTTGCTGGGAGCCACTTCCCAAAGATAAAAGATTACTGGGAGCCACTTCCCAAAGATAAAACAGTCATGTATGTATGAAATCAAGTATAATGCAATCAAGTATAAGTCAATCAAGTATGAAACAATCAAGTATAAATGTTTTGAGTATTTGTACAAGTAAGCAAGTAGTTGAGCATGTATCCCTGATGAGTGTCTAAATACTCATCATTTTGTATCAATCTGAACTGCCAAAACATACAAAAATACTCAAATATGTATCAAAATACTTAAAATACCTTAAAGGTGTGTTTTATATGTTTCAAATGCAAAATATGCAAAAACAGATGAAAAACGTACAAAGTTTGCATAATTGGCAGTTTCAGTCCCTCAAGTTTCATAAATTGTCAAAACTAGTCCCTGGTAATTCTAAAAACATGAAAAAGTCATCAAAGGTCCTTTTTAATCATAAAGTTACATATTTAGTCCTTTGGTGCAAAGTTTCATAAAATTACAAGTTTAGTCCCTGTACTTTGCAAATTGACAGAAATGGTCCCTGAGATGTAAAAACTTTGAGAAATTCAATTATGGTCCCTATACTAATAATCTTTTGCAGGTTTGGTCCTTATGTGATAAGTTTGGTTAAATTACATATTTGGTCCCTCAAGTTTGGTGAATTAGCAATTTTGGTCCCCTGATATTAAAATATGAGAAATTATTATTTATTGTCCTTGGGGTATTCAATCATGGCAAGTTTAGTCCTTAAATAAACTTTGGAAAAATCACAAATCAGACCCCTAAACTTTGACTTAATTACATTTTTGGTCCTTGTGATTTCTACTTAAAAAACCAAACGGATCCCTTTTAATAATCCAAATCCAATATCCAAATCCAAACACCCAAGCCTGCCCACAAATACTCCCAGCCCAGTCCCTCTTTTTGGCCCATCTCCACAAGCCCAGTCCACACCTTCTTTTAAATAAATAAAACCGGCAAACCATCTTCACTGTTCACCCTCCCTCACAAGCCAAAACCGCTTCTCCACCTCCATGGTTTCACCACTCCACTTGACTTCTCCTTTTCCCACCTTATCTCCCCAGCTCACCACAACCAAACAAACACCATTTAAAGCCCCTAAACCTCTCCACGCAACAAACAGTACCCCCCTTGGACTTTGGCGCCAAAAAGTGCATTTAAACGGCCTGGATTGATCAGCCTTATCAATGGCTAGGATGTGGTGGGAAACATACCAGTGGGTCCCACAAGCTCAGAAACTAGCTACAAAAGGGAAATGGAGCAGAAGAATAAGATTATTAGATTAGGTTTAGTTTTAATTAGGTCGTAGGTATTGTAATTTATTAAATTAGTTGTAATTTCAATTAAAACAGTTGGTTCTCAGTTAAATTCATGTATTGTAATCTTTAATTAAAAGTAATTTTAAGTTTCAGATTGATTCTCAGTTTTCATATTTTCAAGTTTGATCAAAAATCTCAAATAATCTTTGTGTTGTTTCTAGTTGTTGTTCTGGTTATATTAAGTTAACTTAAGCCTTGACAAAGCTTATTTAAGCTTTATTACACCTCAGTTTTCTGTTTGGTTCATAAAAGAAAAATACTAAAAAAAATTAAATTAAATAGGAAGAAAATAAAAAATCATGTTACAAACAGATTGGGTAATGGAGTATGATGAATGATGGTGTAATTCTGGTTTAGTATCTTTTGGGAGATATTAGGATTGGTTACTAGTCCTTGTTCATTGTTGCTCAGGCCAATCCCATTTGTAAGCTTTTTACTATTTTTGGCACTTTATTGTTCTTGTATTTTATTTGTGTTGATCTTTGTATTTTCCTGTTCAATTGTTATTGTTAAGCTAGAATAATCATTAATATAAGTTTGTTACTTATTAAGTTTCATTATTATTGAAAATCAATATTTCACTGTGCTTAAAAACAACTTGACAAATCTGTTTTTATTACATGTGGAATTGAAGTTTTATGTTTAATTAAGTTTATTATAGACTAATTAATAATTAGAAACCAATAGATTGGATTAAAATTGTGTTCTATAGTGTAAAACTCAAAACAGTCATAGTTTAGGGGGTGTTTGGCTCATAGTTGCTCAGTGAGCACAACTGAGTTTGTGTGTGCTTTTGTGATTCAAATTAGTAACTTAGGTTCATATAAACTCAGTTCAACCATTTCTTTTGGTAATATATAAGGCAATAGTCAAAATCACCATCCAATTACCTCAACAGTGGACTGTTGAGGTATTGGGTTCTCAAAACCCACCCATTAGCTTATAAGTTATAGTTTAAGCTTAATTTAGGTTAATGATAACTTAGTATAACATATTCAGTTAATAGTGATCATTAGAATCTCAAGAAAGTCAAAGTTTAGGTTTAATACAAAAAGTCAAAAGTTCATCTCTCAGATTTTCTCAAATCTTGAGAGATTTTTGTAGAATTTAGGATAAGGTTTTAGGAGCTCAAACTTGTTCCTAGCAATACTCTACCAGCTCTAGTATAAGTTCTCACTTAGCTTATATTTTTAGGATTTTTGTAAGTGGGCCCCACTCTCCCCTAAACATACTTGCAGGGCAAAGGTGTTCCCTGCATACCAGATCTGTCACTCACCACCACCACTTTGTGGTGGTTTTGTGACCACCTCAGTGGGTCCCACCACCTCTAATCAGCTTTTCCCAAACCCCCTCCTACCATAAATCTTAGATTGACCATTAGTTTGATCTGAGTCACTGTGGACCCCACCTAAATAAGCCCTGGAACTTTGTCCCATTTCTGTGTAAAAACTAAGTTTTGGATTAGCTTATTATGCCTTACCAGCTTATCTACTGAGCTTATTTGGCCATTTTAAGCTTTGACAAGTCCATCAAACTTATTAGAACCAGAAAACACCCAGGTGGGCCCCACATAAGCTCATTTGAGCTTATTTCCCAATTAAGTCAACTAAAGTCAACTGTCTAGGATTATAGCTTATAACTAGCTTATTTTTAAGTTCTAAAATTATTGTTTTTGTAAAAGTTAGTTATATTTAGGTATAATACAGATTGGTAAAAGAAAAATCCAGAAAATACAACATAAAAATAAGTGATAGTTTCTATTTAATTTTAATTTTCATTTTTATATTTTTATTAAGTAATCTGTGTTTTTATATTTTTATTAATTTCCTTATATATTAAAGTATTTTTCATAATTTTCTCAGATTTTAGTTTTGTCATTTAGTATTTATTATAATTAATAATAGTTTTATTAATAATTAATTAATAAGTAAGTTATAAATAGCATAATTAATTTTTACATAGTAACACCTATATTTTATATTTTTCCTAGCTTCTATAAGTCATAAGATAATTTTATAAATTTTATTGTGATTTATACTGTTAATTTAATAGTTTTTTATAATTTAAATAGTTTAAATAGTAATTAAATAATAAATAGAATAATAAATAGTAAACTAGTTTAAAAATACATAAAATAAAGTTTTTATAATTTTTTAGGATTCCTATGATGGTTCATTAGATTTATAAAAATTATCATAATTTTCTAAGTTAGTTTAATATTATTTTTAATCTAAAATAGTTTAAATAGTTTAAATAATATAAATAGTTTTTAATTAATAAGAAATTCACAAAAAGACAAAAAGATTTATTTTTATTTTTTATACTTTCTTCAAGTTCTATTTTAGGTTTAGAAAATATTTTTATAAGTTTTTAGTTTAATTTGTAGTATTTATAATTTTCTAATTAAATAGTTAAATAGTTTTTAATTAAATAATTAATAATAAATAATAAAATAATCTAAAAAATAGTTTTATTTTTAGTTTAATTTTATTTTAAGTTTAAGTTTATAGAATTTTCAATTTTAGCCCTTGTAGTTTATTTTTCTTAAAACTCACCTTTTTCTCAGCACGCAGTCGCGTCTGATTTTAATTTGGTGTACGTTTTTAATACCTAGCTTTTTACGTAATCACTCTAATAGTTATTTTAAGTCATAAACCCTAGTCTAATCACACACACACACTTTTACACCTTTCCTGTTCACATTCACTAATCACAGATTCGTTTATAATATCACATCGCACACCTCGTTGGGACTTACGACCCGGGAAAACACTGTATTCCTCGGAAGCATTTGCCTCAGCTGTTTGACTTTTACCATTGACCATTCACAAGTGGTTGAGAAATAAAAGATAACTAGTTTGAGGCAAATCAAAATTTGGCGCCGCTGCCGGGGAGGTTGTGCGCTTATTTTAAACGTTTTTGCGTATTAGTGAACCTGAATACACGCTCATTGTACATTTATCCATCCTTGTTCATATTATTATCATATAAAACCAAAACTGTTCCCGAAAACTTTTTAAAATCAGTTTTCAACGAACACAAAAGAAACCAAAAATATTTTCCTTATTATTATTACTACAAAAATTTTCAAAAATACCAAAAATATTCACCTTTACACTCCTACCTATTTGATTCTTCATTTCTCATCCCCCAGACCCTTTGATTCTTTCTATGTCTTATTCTCCCCTTCTTGTCTGTCAAGGGTGTGGTAGTCCTTATAATGGTGGTACTTGCCCCAATTGTGGCATGGTAGAGTCAGGAAACGGGTCTGTCTATAACCAGAATCCCTATTCCTACCCTGACATGACTGATTCATTCCACCAGCTTCCACACCATGAGACTCAGCAGTTTTACTATTGTGAGTACTGTGGTGGTTCACACTACAGTTCTGATTGTCAAATTAGGAATCAGTTTGTCTATGAGCAGGTTCCTGATAACAATTATGACTCAAACACATACGACTCACAGACACATCAGTTCAACTGTTGTGAGTACTGTGGAGGTCCTCACTTTAGCTCTGATTGTCAAACAAGGAATTCATTTCCTTGTAACAATTACGACTATTCGTTTCAAGACCCACCTCCACAGTACCAAATGAACCAAGCAACTCCTCAAAACCAGCAAGACCTTTGTCTAGAGGTTCTTGAGAAACTTAAAGACCTTAAGGAGGAATTGGCTAATATGTCGTTTCACAATGCACCAAGTTCTTCTTGTGTATATTGTGGGGGTCCTCATGATGATTTCAAATGTCAACCGTATTATAAACCTGAACATTGTTCTAGTTCTGATATATCCGGTTTTGACACATTCACACCCCCACAGTCTCCACTCACTCAATATTCTCGTGATAAATCTATCGCGGAATTACTTGCTGAAGAACATGCTGCTAGAGACGAAAGAAGCATGGAAGAATTACTAGTCTTAGAACAAGCAGCTATAACACGTACCAAATTTCAAAATGCTGCTTTTCTCGATGAGGATGATGAAAGTGATGATACCTCATCAAGTTCATCAGTTGAGACTCCTTCCATGGATATTCAGGGAGAAAAGAGTATGGGAGAATTACTAGCAGCTGAACAAACGGAAATTATAAAATCCATGTATGCTAGTCCTTCTCAACTCCCTGAGTCTACTGTTATCATACCCGAGGTTCCCACTCACTCTCTGAGCATGGGGGACGAGCATCTTGACACTATTCCTGCAAAGGAATCGGACGAATTCATAAAGTCTAGTGTTGAGAACCTTGTCTCAATCCCAAGTGAGTCACAGGGAATTCTTGATCATATGTGTGATATCCCTACCCCTCCCGATAATCCAAATTATCAAATTGAGAATGTCTCTAATTCCAGTGATGATTGTATATCTTATGGAGACATTGAGTATGTTGAGGCATCACTGCCTCATTCTGATGTTGATCATCCTCTTGAGGATGTCACAGAGGAACTCACTCACATCATTCCACTTCTATCTGTAAGTAATGATGATCTCTTTGACTTTGAAGCCGATCAGGAAGAGATAGAAAGTCTCTTACATAATGATCCTTCACTCAGTGCTTATCCCAACAGTCCAGTAGAGAATGTTAATCACATTGTTCCTGAAGCATTCAAAACTACTATCACCAATCCTTTATTTGAATTCAAATCTGAATTCACTTTGATTTCTGATAACTCAATATTTGGTATTCAAATTAAGGATTGTGATGAGTCCACAACGGAACATGAGTTCACGGATTTACATCTTGTGAATGATTCTCTTTACGAGGAGTTCTCCTTTGAACTCACTCATATCATATCTCTACCGGAGTATGATACTTTCTATTTTGATCTAGATATACCCATAATATGTCTTGATCAAATGAGCTTAAACGAGGAGATTCATGAAACAATGAATTCTCCTATTGAAGATGAGGAGTTAGTCATGATTTTCATTATGATTTTCTTCCTTTTCTTCATATATTCCGTGGCTTCTCCTATTCTTCACTCTTTCGGGAGTGAGGATATAATCTTTAACCCCGGCATTCTCATTTATAAATTATGAGCCGGGTGTCATTATGTCTCATCGGTGTGGAACTTTCACGTGCTTCAATTGTTTATCCAAACGTCTTGAATGAAAGTCCGATTGAGATTGTATCTTCCACTTGCTCCCCCATGGACAAATAAATTCGGGGTCGAGTCAAGCTAGTGACTCGATAATCAAAAACATTAGCATGTATATAGGTTTTCACCTGTGTACCACCCTAGTGTGGGGGAGATACCCCACATGTTGTATATATATATATATATGCTCTAAAAAAAAAAAAAAAAAAAAAAAAAAAATGTACATATAGTGATAGCTTCTATTTAAGAAGTTTTATCTAAAAAAATAATTGTATGTATATACATTTTAAATAAAGGCTATAGAATATTTTCTTCTTACGTTCTAAGTGTCGGTTTAACACCCGGTATTTTGAATATTGAGGACAATATTCAGTTCTAAGTGTGGGGGGAGATTCGTCTAACGAATTTAAACACATGTTCCATCAAGAACCCCCATTTTAGCCCAAATTTAAATTTTTTTTTTTTTTTTTTCTCACTTAGAACGCAATAAATGGTATCAATCCTCCATGTCTAACCCACAACAGGATTGGCTAATCCAGGAGCAAACGGTTCTTGGTAAAGATAACTCAAACCCGTTTATGGCTTGCAATTTGCCAAAAATTGTATGGTTCCTCAACTCCCCATTATCCTCAAAAGCTAATGAGTTGGCTAGCCCGCAAGATTATGGCTTGTGGTAAAGGCCGTGGAAAAACCATAATTGGTAATCAGCTCACCAAGATGTTGACTATTCCATCAAGAGTTGGCTAGTCCAGAAGCAAACGGCTTTTGGTAAAGACTAATCAAATCCGTTGACAGCTGGTGATTTGCTCAAAATCACACGGTTATCAGGTGTGCCACAGTTCTTACACCTGGCTACTCCAGAAGTGATGGCTTTTGGTAAAGAGTTTTTCAAATCCATTAAGTTTTTCTCAAATAGATTGCTAGGGACTAGCAATAGTTTAGTGTGGGGGATTGATGAGTGTCTAAATACTCATCATTTTGTATCAATCTGAACTGCCAAAACATACAAAAATACTCAAATATGTATCAAAATACTTAAAATACCTTAAAGGTGTGTTTTATATATTTCAAATGCAAAATATGCAAAAACAGATGAAAAACGTACAAAGTTTGCATAATTGGCAGTTTCAGTCCCTCAAGTTTCATAAATTGTCAAAACTAGTCCCTGGTAATTCTAAAAACATGAAAAAGTCATCAAAGGTCCTTTTTAATCATAAAGTTACATATTTAGTCCTTTGGTGCAAAGTTTCATAAAATTACAAGTTTAGTCCCTGTACTTTGCAAATTGACAGAAATGGTCCCTGGGATGTAAAAACTTTGAGAAATTCAATTATGGTCCCTATACTAATAATCTTTTGCAGGTTTGGTCCTTATGTGATAAGTTTGGTTAAATTACATATTTGGTCCCTCAAGTTTGGTGAATTAGCAATTTTGGTCCCCGGATATTAAAATATGAGAAATTATTATTTATTGTCCTTGGGGTATTCAATCATGGCAAGTTTAGTCCTTAAATAAACTTTGGAAAAATCACAAATCAGACCCCTAAACTTTGACTTAATTACATTTTTGGTCCTTGTGATTTCTACTTAAAAAACCAAACGGATCCCTTTTAATAATCCAAATCCAATATCCAAATCCAAACACCCAAGCCTGCCCACAAATACTCCCAGCCCAGTCCCTCTTTTTGGCCCATCTCCACAAGCCCAGTCCACACCTTCTTTTAAATAAATAAAACCGGCAAACCATCTTCACTGTTCACCCTCCCTCACAAGCCAAAACCGCTTCTCCACCTCCATGGTTTCACCACTCCACTTGACTTCTCCTTTTCCCACCTTATCTCCCCAGCTCACCACAACCAAACAAACACCATTTAAAGCCCCTAAACCTCTCCACGCAACAAACAGTACCCCCCTTGGACTTTGGCGCCAAAAAGTGCATTTAAACGGCCTGGATTGATCAGCCTTATCAATGGCTAGGATGTGGTGGGAAACATACCAGTGGGTCCCACAAGCTCAGAAACTAGCTACAAAAGGGAAATGGAGCAGAAGAATAAGATTATTAGATTAGGTTTAGTTTTAATTAGGTCGTAGGTATTGTAATTTATTAAATTAGTTGTAATTTCAATTAAAACAGTTGGTTCTCAGTTAAATTCATGTATTGTAATCTTTAATTAAAAGTAATTTTAAGTTTCAGATTGATTCTCAGTTTTCATATTTTCAAGTTTGATCAAAAATCTCAAATAATCTTTGTGTTGTTTCTAGTTGTTGTTCTGGTTATATTAAGTTAACTTAAGCCTTGACAAAGCTTATTTAAGCTTTATTACACCTCAGTTTTCTGTTTGGTTCATAAAAGAAAAATACTAAAAAAAATTAAATTAAATAGGAAGAAAATAAAAAATCATGTTACAAACAGATTGGGTAATGGAGTATGATGAATGATGGTGTAATTCTGGTTTAGTATCTTTTGGGAGATATTAGGATTGGTTACTAGTCCTTGTTCATTGTTGCTCAGGCCAATCCCATTTGTAAGCTTTTTACTATTTTTGGCACTTTATTGTTCTTGTATTTTATTTGTGTTGATCTTTGTATTTTCCTGTTCAATTGTTATTGTTAAGCTAGAATAATCATTAATATAAGTTTGTTACTTATTAAGTTTCATTATTATTGAAAATCAATATTTCACTGTGCTTAAAAACAACTTGACAAATCTGTTTTTATTACATGTGGAATTGAAGTTTTATGTTTAATTAAGTTTATTATAGACTAATTAATAATTAGAAACCAATAGATTGGATTAAAATTGTGTTCTATAGTGTAAAACTCAAAACAGTCATAGTTTAGGGGGTGTTTGGCTCATAGTTGCTCAGTGAGCACAACTGAGTTTGTGTGTGCTTTTGTGATTCAAATTAGTAACTTAGGTTCATATAAACTCAGTTCAACCATTTCTTTTGGTAATATATAAGGCAATAGTCAAAATCACCATCCAATTACCTCAACAGTGGACTGTTGAGGTATTGGGTTCTCAAAACCCACCCATTAGCTTATAAGTTATAGTTTAAGCTTAATTTAGGTTAATGATAACTTAGTATAACATATTCAGTTAATAGTGATCATTAGAATCTCAAGAAAGTCAAAGTTTAGGTTTAATACAAAAAGTCAAAAGTTCATCTCTCAGATTTTCTCAAATCTTGAGAGATTTTTGTAGAATTTAGGATAAGGTTTTAGGAGCTCAAACTTGTTCCTAGCAATACTCTACCAGCTCTAGTATAAGTTCTCACTTAGCTTATATTTTTAGGATTTTTGTAAGTGGGCCCCACTCTCCCCTAAACATACTTGCAGGGCAAAGGTGTTCCCTGCATACCAGATCTGTCACTCACCACCACCACTTTGTGGTGGTTTTGTGACCACCTCAGTGGGTCCCACCACCTCTAATCAGCTTTTCCCAAACCCCCTCCTACCATAAATCTTAGATTGACCATTAGTTTGATCTGAGTCACTGTGGACCCCACCTAAATAAGCCCTGGAACTTTGTCCCATTTCTGTGTAAAAACTAAGTTTTGGATTAGCTTATTATGCCTTACCAGCTTATCTACTGAGCTTATTTGGCCATTTTAAGCTTTGACAAGTCCATCAAACTTATTAGAACCAGAAAACACCCAGTTGGGCCCCACATAAGCTCATTTGAGCTTATTTCCCAATTAAGTCAACTAAAGTCAACTGTCTAGGATTATAGCTTATAACTAGCTTATTTTTAAGTTCTAAAATTATTGTTTTTGTAAAAGTTAGTTATATTTAGGTATAATACAGATTGGTAAAAGAAAAATCCAGAAAATACAACATAAAAATAAGTGATAGTTTCTATTTAATTTAATTTAATTTTAATTTTCATTTTTATATTTTTATTAAGTAATCTGTGTTTTTATATTTTTATTAATTTCCTTATATATTAAAGTATTTTTCATAATTTTCTCAGATTTTAGTTTTGTCATTTAGTATTTATTATAATTAATAATAGTTTTATTAATAATTAATTAATAAGTAAGTTATAAATAGCATAATTAATTTTTACATAGTAACACCTATATTTTATATTTTTCCTAGCTTCTATAAGTCATAAGATAATTTTATAAATTTTATTGTGATTTATACTGTTCATTTAATAGTTTTTTATAATTTAAATAGTTTAAATAGTAATTAAATAATAAATAGAATAATAAATAGTAAACTAGTTTAAAAATACATAAAATAAAGTTTTTATAATTTTTTAGGATTCCTATGATGGTTAATTAGATTTATAAAAATTATCATAATTTTCTAAGTTAATTTAATATTATTTTTAATCTAAAATAGTTTAAATAGTTTAAATAATATAAATAGTTTTTAATTAATAAGAAATTCACAAAAAGACAAAAAGATTTATTTTTATTTTTTATACTTTCTTCAAGTTCTATTTTAGGTTTAGAAAATATTTTTATAAGTTTTTAGTTTAATTTGTAGTATTTATAATTTTCTAATTAAATAGTTAAATAGTTTTAAATTAAATAATTAATAATAAATAATAAAATAATCTAAAAATAGTTTTATTTTTAGTTTAATTTTATTTTAAGTTTAAGTTTATAGAATTTTCAATTTTAGCCCTTGTAGTTTATTTTTCTTAAAACTCACCTTTTTCTCAGCACGCAGTCGCGTCTGATTTTAATTTGGTGTACGTTTTTAATACCTAGCTTTTTACGTAATCACTCTAATAGTTATTTTAAGTCATAAACCCTAGTCTAATCACACACACACACTTTTACACCTTTCCTGTTCACATTCACTAATCACAGATTCGTTTATAATATCACATCGCACACCTCGTTGGGACTTACGACCCGGGAAAACACTGTATTCCTCGGAAGCATTTGCCTCAGCTGTTTGACTTTTACCATTGACCATTCACAAGTGGTTGAGAAATAAAAGATAACTAGTTTGTGGCAAATCAATCCCTCCCAAAAGTTAAAACACGAAAGTTGTCCGGAACGACGTTTTCGTTCAGAAACAAAGAAGCTCGAGCCCTGAAAACGCTTTCCGAGTGATAATTTCTTCAAATTCTTAACGGCCCATTTTTAGACCAAAGTCACTATATTATAGTTATGAATTACTAAGACCAAGAGGTCTAATGACCTAAAGCCAAGACCACAACCATGGCTAAAGCCAAGGTTGAGTCTCAAGACCATGGTAACAATGACCAAGGTCACGGTAAAGCCACGACTAAAGACCATATAACTTTTAAAGATCAAAAACTTATATATATGTTATCAAATACTACAATAGTATGGAGCCTCATGTGAGGAGTTCATTAAGTAAGCCGTCGAGACGAGTTGTGGATTTACGAATTAAAGTGTCCTGGCTCCTCGAACGTTTACTCCATGACTTCTGAATTATGTCGGCCCGAACGGTAGTAAGAGATATACAACCTATACATGTTTCATAGACCACTTATATTCAACGACTTACACTATATACTAAGTACTACATCATGAACATTATGCAAGATATATATAGGCAATTCTTCGTATTCTTAGACGTTACTCCAAACCTAAGTCGCAACGTTCTATTATAGGCTGCTCTTAGAGACTTTCGCGATTCGACTACCACTTTCATTTCTCATTACATAAGCTTAAGGTGAGTCATAGCCCCTACTTTTTCATACTTGTTTTAACTCTTGGGGGGGGATACATGCTCAACTACTTGCTTACTTGTACAAATACTCAAAACATTTATACTTGATTGTTTCATACTTGATTGACTTATACTTGATTGCATTATACTTGATTTCATACATACATGACTGTTTTATCTTTCGGAAGTGGCTCCCAGTAATCTTTTATCTTTGGGAAGTGGCTCCCAGCAAACTTTTATCTTTGGGAAGTAGCTCCCAGTTTTCTTTGGGAAGTGGCTCCCAGTTGTCTTTGGGAATTGGCTCCCAAGTGAGGTCTTCGGAGATGAAGTAGAGACTCACTACTAATTGCTTAATTGTTTTGATGAACTTATACATGTCTTATTCATACTATATATGTAGCAGTGGGTTGTGAACACACAGGTTGCAAGTCTCTTATGGCGGGACTTGCAACTGAGTGGATTCACGATGCCTTTGCTGTGCGAATATTCTTTTTAGGCTTTTCAACTGTTTTAAGACAAACTCTATGAACTCGCCAACCATTGTGTTGACACTTTAGCATGTTTATCTCAGGTTAGTAAGGCGATAGCTAGTGCGTGGAACTTAGAGTCAAGCTGCATACTCTGAAGACTTACGCTTTTATCATTTACCATTCAAAACTTTGTATACATTTATGTATCATACTTTGGAATCTCATGTTTGTAACTTTGAATTCATTAATCGAATGGT